>OU896716.1:2237610-2903379 GCA_918026855.4 Phaedon cochleariae
ATATAGGATACGTCAGACAACAGATGATACACAAACATTTTGAACATAAATTAGTAACATTACAGTTACTTATACACCAAAAGTAGATATAAAATGAATATAACTAAAAAAAGAAATTGGTCCTAATAACTAAGATATTCATCAGTACTATAGAAACAACCTTCAATCAAGAATTCTTTCAGTTCTGCTTGAAAATATTTTTACTACTTCGGTTTTTTATATCATCCGGTAGATAATTGAACAGTTTTGCTCCCACATATGACGGACAGTTCTCATAGAGACGAGTTGAATGTTTTTGGAGCCGTATCAGTTCACCATGCCTGGTAGGGTATGCATGAAAATCACAATCTCGGTTGTAGTCATGGATATTTGTTTTGAATAATAAAATGCATTTGTATATATAAATGCATGGAACGCACATGATTTTATTTCGAATAAAGTATTGTCTACATGATTCTCTGTAATTTAATCCAAATATCAATCGTATAACCCTTTTCTGAGAGATGAATATTTTATTTAGTTTTGTGCAACAGCCCCACACAGCAATGTTGTAAGAAATATGGGAGTATACAATTGCAAAATATACATTCAAGAGCTATGCCTTACTGAATGTTGACTTCAACTGTCTAATTGCATAATATCCAGTGTTTACTTTCTTGGTAACTTGATTCATAGTCGACTCCAGGTCATGTTACTATCGATGTAGGTACCCAGAAATGTCACTTCATTTGATGATTCAATTGTCTCATCGCCTACTCTTACGTTGAAATAATCAATTTTTTTTTGTAGTTTTGGAGTAGAACTGCATTAAAACTGTTTTTCTCGAATTTACTACCAAACAATTTTATACACCAGCTTGTGAACTCCAAACAAATTAATTGCAGTCCAATTGATTAGTAAATGTTAGAGAGATTATAAAAATAGAGTGGCGACAAGCGAAAATGTACCTCAAAAATGGCTCCCGTTTGGGGAATGAATGAATTTATTACGTTCCAAAAAACATAAAAATGTCATCTAGGAACACCTCTCTTACTAGTTACAAGTCATTATAGTTTTACAAAGTACAGGGTGATTCACCATAAATGTCCCCCCCTCTAGCTCACTTATTTTTGAACCGTTTTAAAAATTTGAAAGATAATCTAAAATGATTTTTCTGAAATTTTTTTCCCGTTGCATCAGAAAATACAGGGTGCTCGGAACAAACGATCTACAGAGTACTAATTGATTTTTTTAAATGGAACACCCTGTATTTTATTGCATTTTTAGATTCTTCCTGAAGAGCTGATTTCATCAATGTATCACACTTGGGGTTTAGGGAATGATTACAGAGATATAGGGTGTTCAAAATCGAGATTTTTCAACTTTAGGATTTTTTTGTGCGGAAACTATTCATCATTGGTCAAAACGGCTTCTATTTTCCCATCCCAACTTCGATTTACTATCTAGTGAAATTTAATTGGAACATTTACAGGGTGGTTCAAGATTCAGAATTCTGGTCACCCTGTATCTGTTCCAATTATTAAATGTCAGTAATTAGTAAATCAAAAGTTAAGATACGGACATAAAAACCACGTGACCGATAATGAATAGTTTCGTCACAAAAAAAATCCTAAGGTTAAAAATCTCGATTTTGAACACCCTATATCTCTGTAATCAGGCCCACTAGACCCCAAGTGTGATACATTGATCAAATCAGCTCTTCAGGGAGAATCTAAAAATACAATGAAAACTAGGGTGTTTCATTTAAAAAAATCAAATAGTACCCTGTAGATCGTTTGTTCCGGGCACCCTGTATTTTCTGATCTAGCGGAAAAAAACTTTATCGAAAATCATTCAAGATGATATTTCAAATTTTGAAATCGGTTCAAAAATAACTCAGCTAGAGGGGGGGGGGACATTTATGGTGAATCACCCTGTACATAATAACGGACATAATAATTGATTATTGAAACCTCTGTATCAATTTAGTGAATATACCCCAGGCAACCCTGATGACGAATGATCACGTCACTGTGACGTCCCTAATTGGTGATTTTTCGTCAGAGACGTCACACAGCAATTTATGACGTCACTATGACGTACTTTCTATGACGTGATAATCACGTCATCGTTTCGACGTCGAGTGAACGTCACTTAGATGGGTAAAATAAGACTTCAGTTTCATGACGTTGCAGGGACGTCCTGTCGACGTCCATTTTTCCCAAACCTTCTCTAAACCATGGATACTTATATATTATCATGTGAAACAGAAGTATAACTCATGAAAGCAAATCAGCATGCAAGTTTCATTCTAATTATTAATATACAGTACAAATTTCCATAGTTTCCATAGTTCGTCATTATTCTTGGGACTTGAAAATGTCTACAGTTTCGATGAGTAATTGGTGAATGTCTAGCACTATTTACTATCTGATGTATGAATACATTGACTTGAAAAGTATATTAACTTCCCAGCGATCTAATATTGTAATGTTCATATAGATTCAAAGTTGAATATCTTGATGGCAGGTTATTAAAAGTTTCTAATTGATTTGTTTTGCAGGATTCTAAGTGGTTTTAAATAACTCTCATATGTATTACTTCAAATTATTGTCAGATATTGAAAATGTGAATGTATTAGGGAAAAATAGACATATCTCAGAATGTAACTTGGGACAGAGTAGCTTAATCTTCTCAGAATACCCACTGGCCCAACAATTTTTTTTCTTATATGTTCTAGATGTGCTTGCCAGGATAGTTTTGTATCAATCATCAGTCACAAGAACTTAATTTCATTTTTATATTGAAGTGATCGACTTTGACAAGTTATTTCATTCTTAACATAATCATCGTCATTTGTTCTCAAGTCACTGAATAGCTCAAAAAACTGAAGGGTAGCTCCCATGTTGTAATGAATTTGCACCTTCGAAGAGCCAATCTTTTATTTCATCATCTAAATAATCTGAAACTTCCGAAACTGTGCTTACGAGCCCCATTCTAATAGTAAATATCCAAGGTACCGATGTGTAGAGTTTCATTTCTGATTGTTGGATGTTTTGTGTCCAAAGAGCGATAAACAGTGACAAAGTGGAATAGAATGCGTAGAACTGCTGGGAGAAAGCGAGACAGGCAAATGCACCTCCATATTTGAGGTCTACCAATCAAAAGGTGCATCACTATTATTGTGGCCACTCTATTTTATAAAGCCACTCTAGTAAAAGTGAAAACCACGTCAAGTATGACCTTCACAGCGGATAGAAATGTATTCAATGTAAACAACTGGAAGGGAGATCTCGAAAGAAAACTGAGATATAAAGCAAAAGCATCGAAAACTGGACACACTGTACATACAATGTACGCTAAACTTCAAAGTAATTTCACGGCCTAGGCATACAAATAACTATTATATTATTCCTGATATCATTTTCCATGAAAACAAAATATTGTTTTAATGAATAATCTGAGAATGAACTAGTGAAACAAAGTGTCCATATTTTTCCTACCTATTTGAGCAGCAGCAAAAGGTAATTTTCCCTGGTTGAATTCAAGAAGTCTCTTGAAATTCACAAAGATGCCTTGTGCTGTTTCTGGTCTCAAGAAACTGCAAAACGAAAATGAAAATAACATGTATCCAAATCTTCCATAGTGATTTGGAAGATCCAAGCTTACCCATCAACTTGGAACTCTGTAGAAGAAAACATATATTTGGGGATATACCGCGGGTGACACAGGAGATATGTAACAGCTAGCCTATCGCTTTTTTATTTGAAGAGATACAAATTTGAAATTCACAAGGGTTATATTATCGATGATGACAATTCCCTAGAACCCAATGACAATATTCTTCAACCACCTGTTTAGTAGACCGAACTTTTATTTTTCAAATAGCACGTACCCTGTATATTTCTGTAGCATATCTTATTTGCCTTGAAATTCTCTATTCAACTCTGTAAGACAATTTGATATTATTTTATCATTTGGCTGTTCAATTTTTTTTTTTTTTTTTTTTTTTTATCGCTTGGAGCGCACGAAAGGGAATCCCTATAATGTTCAAAGAACATCGTGCGTTCCTTGGGAGGATAGGGACAGGAGGTAGGTATTGGAATTTTTTTTGAACTTTTGTAGATTATATGTTGTTGGGAATACTTCCACAGGCAATGAATTCCAGAGCCTAGCCGTTCTATGGATGAAGGAGTCTTGATAAAGTGCTGTTCGACATCTTTCGAGGTTGACAACGAAAGGATGTGCTGACTGGGCTTGTCTAGTTCGTCTGATTGGTATTGCTAGTGAAGGGATGATAGCAGAGATTTCCGAAGAACATTTCCCGTGGAAGTATCGATAGAAAAGTGAAAGGTCGCCGACCTTTCTACGATGTTCCAATGATGTCAAAGAGTGAGTGAGTGTGGCGTCACCCACCAGGCGAATGGCTCTTCTCTGGATGGAATCCAAGAGCATCAGCGTATGTTTTGGTGCTGAACCCCATATGTGGGAACAGTATTCTAAAACAGGCCGTATCTGCGCTTTGTAGATCATGAGAAGCTGTTGAGGTGTAAAGTAGCTTTTCGCACGGAACAAGAATCCGAGTTTTTGTGAAGCAGCTTTTGCGATGGATCTGACATGATTATCCCATGAAAGAGTGTTGCTGATGGAAATACCGAGCATAGATATGGTGGGCTTGGTGGGGATGGTGGAGCCAGACATTACAACATCGGGCATACTGAGTTCCGCCTTTCTAGAGAAAATGCAGGCTTGAGTTTTGGTGGCGTTGAATTCAACTAGGTTGTTTGTTCCCCAGGCTGTGATTTCAGCAAGATCTTCATTGACAGCATTGACCTGCCTGCGCCATGAGTTCTTAGTTTCCTGGGAAGAAATGGGAATTCTGGAAGAGAACGCAGTATGGAGGGTACTATCATCTGCAAAGCTGTGGATGGGGCAAGTTGTTGCAATTTATTGAAATAATTATTGTTGTAATAATTGATGTATTGTCCTAATATCGTGAGTTATTTTCGAATGATTTTTTTAAACTCAATCAACTTATTGGCAATCTTTGCGGTCCCAGGATATGGAAAATATTCTGATAATATGGTCTAAGCTAAGTGATGATCTTGGGATTTCCAAGCCTATCAAGCATCAAATTGTGATACATAGTTGAATAGAGAATTTTAAGGCGAATTAGATAGACATAATCTACATTCCTATTGTTTGTTAACTTTTAAGAAACATTTTATTTATACATGTACTTTGTGCTGACCTGTCCTATAGCTTTATAAGCTCGAATTTGGATCAATAAAACTATCTATCTATCTATCTATCTATCTACAGAAATATACATGGAGCCATTTGAAAAAAAAAGTTGGGTCTACGTCCAATCAAACAGTTGGTTGAAAAAAATTGTCATTGGGTTCAAGGAAAGCAGCATGATCGATAATATAACTCTTGTCAATTTCAAAATTGTTTCTCTTCAAATAAAGAAACTACAGACTATTGCATTTCTCCTGTGTCACCCGGTATTTCAAAATCCTGACAGGATATCCATGATTTCCAATGCATTTCTCCAAGAAATTATCGCAGCACCAAAAAGGAGCCAAAATTTAGAAATAGTTATTTATTATACAAAAAAGACCAAAAACTGTGAGCTAGAATCTAATATTTCTCCCGTGTATAATACAGTATTTTTTTCTGTGACAGAATAAAGGACGAATCAATATTGAGAAGATATTACATTATTTTGAAATCTGAAATTTATCGAGGTGGAATTTTAAGTTTTTAACAGTAGGGACACCTGCGTTGTAGGCATCTTTATCATTCTTATGAGGTAATCAAATATCTGATGTCACTTCTGTCAGTCTAATTCTGTGATTTGATTTCAAAAATTGCGAATTTAGTGGTTGTTTAGTAATATACGTAACCGCGAAGTCGAATGGAAGATAAAAGGACTTGCAGTTCTTTCTCGGAGACGGTATTATTGACTCATTTTTCGGAACTATAGCACAACAAAAGCCATCAACAGTGTATATACAGGGTGTTTCAGTTTTTTGTAGCAGGACTTTAACAGCTTGAAGAAGACATTTTTTTAAGATGAAAATCTAATACAAACATATATGCGTGGAAGCTTCGTTTCCGATTTACAGGGTGTCAAAGTTTCAGATTTTTTTAAATGTTTTTTGAATTTTCTCCTACAATTTTCGGAATAATTGATTGAAATTTGGAACACCTAATACACTTCGTAAACTTAATATTTGAGGCTATTGAGCGTTTTTGAATACCAACAGGGTGATAGACTTTCAGGGGTCGTACCCAATTTAACCCTGTAGAACTTTTTTGCGTGCCGTCTCTGCTTTCAATGGGACATAGATTCATAGCCTCAAATATTGAGTTTTTGAAGTGTATCAAATTTCAATCAATTATTCCGAAAATTGTAGGAGAAAATTAAAAAAACATAACAAAAAATCTGAAACTGTGACACCCTGTAAATCGGAAACGAAGCTCCCACGCATATATGTTTGTTTGAGATTTTCATCTTGAGAAAATGTCTTCTTCAAGCTGCTAAAGTCCTGCTACAAAAAACTGAAACACCCTGTATATGTGATATATATCCGGGAAAAAAGTACTCACTTTTTTCCCACGGGAAAGAAGTAATTTATGAAAAGTGACATTTTATAATCTGCAAACAGAGATGAAATGGCAAACTTTTTCAATGGGAATAATCGTATTATGGTACCTTATACACCTAGGGGATAAAGTGGTATTTTAAATCCCACAAAAAATGTATAGCCCGACCAACGAGAGGGCTATGATTTGAACATTATAGGGTTTCCCTTTCGTGCGCTCCAAGCGATAAAAAAAAATAGGAGAGATGATGGAGTGACTCTAAAAAATTAAATAATGTTGAAAAAAGGTAAGGCTACAGTGTGATTTCAATTTCAAGTTGTTAGTGTAAACATTACACCCTACAGGGTAATATAAATTTCATGAAAAAAATACGCTGTTATTACTATACATGGTATGTATAAGTAAGAGGTTTCAATGCCAATACACTTGGGACACCAGGTAGATTCGGCCAGCACTGCCAGCAGGTAACAGATTCGGCCAGCAGGTAACAGATTGAATTAAAAATGTCACCCCTTTATCTGTGAGTATGAGTCGATTTAGGTCAGATTGATTAGAAAAAGTAGTCTCCTTCTTATGCAGAAAGGATATTTTCCTTCCTCATATTATAACCTACTTATAAACCTATATAATATATTAGGCCGCGTTAGGTCAGATTGTTTAGAAAGAGTAGTCATCTTCTTATATAAAATAATATATTAGGCCCAGATAGGTCAGTGGGTTTGGAAAACGTAGTCTGATAGTCTCCTTTCTTATGTTAGTATTTACTGAGCCCCTCACTAAACAATTTACCTGCGACCGAATTTACCTATGCAGTATCAGGAAAAACAAAGTTTGGGACCGAATTTTCACCTTATGTTTGGCCTAATAATTCTTGGGCCCAATGTTCAGAAGGAAATAACCTGTCATTCAAAACAAAAAACTTCCAAATTGGACATGTACTTTTGATGAAAATTTTTCCTAAACTTTTGGCTAGTTTTTGGTGGTGCATTAACTTCTTGGAGAAGTGTATTTCTTTTTATTTCAGGTAGTCAAGAAGTTATCATTTTCAACCAATGAAGAAAAATAAAAATGTCAGATTGTTTCATGATTTTGAACTAAAAATACTACAAGATTAAATATATAATAGTAGTAGTTTTCAGTTGAATATTATTCAATTTTAGATGGAGTATTTCATGAACTCAAAAATGACATTTTTGACAAATGTTTACTCATTGTAGGATGGATCTTTTGGAAATTGATGTTATTTGAAAGTCTATTTTATCTGTAGAATTTGAAAATTGGGTTAGGTCTCATAAAACCTTGTGTTAACATTGAGAAATGGATGGGAAATCAATGGGAAATAAAGCACATATATTACTTTTATTTTTGGTTTTCTATCCCCTTCCCCCAAAAAAACTGTCTTACCCCTTGATGAGTCCTGATGGCCCTATTTGTGTTCCAAACATAAGATTGAACTCAATAGGTTCAGTAAGTTCATTCCCAGTAAGTGGACTCTTCATTTTGAATTTCTCCATGACAGCTGCCATCTCAGCCTTATTCATACCATCTAGCTAGAATAAATATATAAACTGTACACTCAACTAACCATGTCTTTGGAATTAATTTAATTGGGGAAACCAAGAGAAAAACTATATAAATTCATGAATTACTTTGGCTAACCTTAATCACAATATCTTGACACTCATCTCTAACATCTTGTGATGTTTTTTTATCAGCAGAAATTTTTTCTAGGTGTGCTTTTATGAGATGATCTAGTCTAAAACACTCCCCAGATTGCACATCTTTCACCATGAGATCAGCAAACCTGTCTACATGACCAGAAGCTCTGAAACAACAAAATAATTGAGCAATTGAGCAAAGTTATGTAGGTACTCATATTTACTTACTTCAGGACAGGTTCAGGAGTCAAAACAGAACAATCAACCTCAAGCATCTGTTCTTCCAGCACAAAAAATTGTCTCCAGATTTGCAATAAGTTGGCCTTGAAAGCACACCCCATAGGTCCAAAATCAAACTGTCCTGTGATACCACCATAAATAGCAAAACTCTGGTCATAAAAGAACCTGCGCTTCAACAGATCTTCCATTTTAGCTCTGTCAAAAGTTTGGTTAGGAGCTAAACTAAGTTCCTTGTCTTCCAAAACCTTTTTCCTAGCTTTGAGCTCTAGAACGGCTTTCTTGACGTCCAAAGCTGGGGCACCTTCTTCTTTCAATTTGCGTACCAAATCACCCTGAACAAAACAATTTTGAAATTCCGTATAACCTGAAAACATATGTACACACCTGTTCTTTCACATGAGCTCTGAGAGGAGCAAGAACTTCTTCAATTTTAGGATCTGCCATTGCTTCGTGAAATAAATTCAACTTCACGTTCCTGTGTTTCTTATTTTTGCCCCACTGGTCTAAAGAAGGGCTGATGTAAACAGACCTTCTGGTTGCAGAATAGGATGGACACTCCTTGGTTAGCTTATTACACAGAATGTCATGGATTTTTGTAAGTCGTCGCAAGGTTGTGAACAGTCTCATATGGTTTTTTACTATTTCCTAATTGCTTTGCCACGATTACGACAAAACTTCTACAAGATTTGAAAGTACGATTATTTTGAGGTTATGGTATGGTGAGAGACATTGACAGACGAAGAAAATGTCTAAACGACCGTTGGCGGTTTCGGAAATTCTAGAGTCACTGGATGGTATTAGTTTGATAAGAGTTCGGACACAGCTGAACTTTTGTCCTTTTCTATTTTCTATAATACAATGGTTTAAGTGAATAAAGGAATAAGACATATATTCTGCTCTCTGTCTTTTCAATTTCCCTAGTAGCGCCTGATTGTCAGATACGATTTGAGAGGTTATATTTTCTGTCAAATAAATCATAACCGTAGATGACAATGGGTATAGGGTACAAACACCCACTTCTATTTATACACTATACACTAGCAAATGAAAAGAATGCATGTAACAACATTTTAATATTAGAAAATTACACATATGGATAAACTTATAGCTATAATTCCTTATTGTGTGTGAAACTGTACTCCAGTGATGAGTATAAAACATGAAGTTATTTATATTGAATTAAAGGTAGGTATTCTCAATATACAGGAAGTAACATAAGTACTTCCAAGTGAAGTATTCCTGAGAAAATTATAAGAAATAAAGTCTATAACAGCTTTTGTGTCCGGAAATGCTTCATTTCGGAGATACAGAGTGTTGGAATACAGGGAACAAATCATTTTTCGATAAACATTTGATAGGAAAAAAGTAGTTTATTTTGACGAGACCTACCAAATACTTGGATTTGTAAAGTTCTCAGCAACTCCAAAACGATAATGTCCTGCGTAATTGAGGCCCTTATAATAATTCCCTTGATACATAAAATAACTATTCACTTTTCACTGTTAAATTTTAAATTTGGTCGGCACCTCGGTCGGCACCAAAAACGCCATTCAATAATATATCACTTTGTAGTTTACTTGGTTTTCTTAGTTTCGTTTGCAAATTCTCAATTTCATTATGTAATTTTGTGATCATTTCCTCTTTTCCATGATAATTTTGTTCTGTATTTTGTGTGATGATAATAATGGAATTTTGTTCTCGAAATCGCCTGCTGTGAAATCGACAAACAGATTTCGAAATCTTCTGTTTGAAAATGGGCCTGAAATATTGTTTCATTATAATCAGATGCTGTGATAAATAGTGAATTTCAATGAGTACCTCACAAATTTCGCTCTTCCTCAATTTGATTTTGCACCCAGGCCATTTCATATCTTCCTTCCATAAGCGAATGGTTGATATTTGTTTCGGAAATTTGAATAAATGATATCCATTCTTTACAGAATTGGCACAATTTATTACACAGCAAGTGATTTCCATAACTGCTTTTATCTCGAATGTATAATTATGAAATTTAATTTCAATTCTGACGTTTATAAAATGTATTGTCAAATTCAAACAATTTTGAATGAAAAAGCGCGGGACGACTATGGCTATATTCCGAATTCAACTGGTCAGTACTGTAAGTTGATCCACTGACTCTGCTGAAAATCTGTGTTCCGAAATATAAAATCAAAAATTCACTACTGTAATTCGGGACACGTTTTCATGGTTTTCATCAGTAGTAGTGTCTCGTTTATCTGAACTAGATGTTTAGCCTCCTACTTGTTATAAATTTTGGAAATTTAATATTCAACATGGAAGAGAAATCGATTCTTGTATCCTCTATAGTTTCTACGAATGTTGACGATGGCGATTCAAGCTCGAGTGATGAAGAATACTTGGACATTTTGTTGCCATAAATTTCTCATGATGTACCAGATTGAGAATTGAGATTCATGAAAATCGTAATATGCCTTAATAATGATGAATTTTAGGAGACATTCCAGGTTTATTTAGTTTATTCAGCCAATGCTACTCCTTTCCTTACCTGCTCTACTACTTCATACTCCAGGTACTTTCTGATATTGAGAATCATTTCATTAATAACGGAAATGAATGTTACATTCCTTCCTCCTCTAAAATATGACAGTTCACTGAAGCCACACTACCTTTTGATACTCAGCAATTTCAGCAGAATGTTGAGTCGAAATATTTGGAATGAATAGTATATCTGCTGACAAGCATCTGTCACTTCCAGTGAATTTTTTGATTTCGGAATGGAAAATCAGCAGATTCAGTACTGCCAGTTGAATTCGGAATATAGCCTATGGTGCTCTTGTCACAATGCAAGGTGTGAAACTTAATAAATCTAAACATTCAAAATCCCTAACCGTTGTCATTTCTGTGTCCGAACTCTTATCAAACTAATAACATCCAGTGACTCTAGGAAATTCCATCTATAACACAGTTCTATGGATTACGTACAAAATGGATTATTTTTTTAGTAAATTGAAGTAAACTCAGTATTGTCACGTTATCTGTCAATAGTATTTTCAGCAGCATGTTATAGTTATTTATGTATTAAGGGAATTATGAGGGCCTTAATTACCGATGGCAAAGTTTGCGTCCCGAGGGCCTCTGGCCCGAGGGACAGCAATTGCCTGAGGTTATTGAGGCTCAGTAATTCCCGTGATACATAGATAATTTTATTTCTGACTGATTTCATTCATTAGATACCTTCCCGATTGGAAGTTAGACATGTTTTTCCGTATAGTTTCAATGTCATCAGAACGTCAGATGATGATCTTGACTACCGCGAATAGGAGATTCCTTATTGCTACGTTACTGCGTGGTTGTTGCTATGCATTTCTTATTTAATTTCAGTTAGAGGGAATTATAGCATCTATAACATCCCAAGGGAGTTATGACCCTCATAATAGATATCGTAACTATGACGATATAAGCTTATAATGTCACTGTCAGAAATAAAAGCCATTTTACAGCACCTCAACTGTTAACGTATAAAAGAACCCCCTTATAACGGTTCATTGTTCACATCTCTCTGCTCCCTCAGAAGTGGGAAGTGGGCCTTCTGTTCAAATTTTTAAAAAACGCTCTGAAGAACAAAATAAAGTCCCTAGATCATCTTTTCATATTGTGGAGGAAGAATAATTATTCCGAGATTTCATTTATCAGGTTCGTATATCACACAGGGGGTTGGGAGTGGTGGGACTGAGTAAAATGTTGCTCCAATTTTTGTCATTTAGGTATATTGTATCAGTGTGTCTGTAGATTTCTCAATAGTTAAATCCTAAAAGTGACCTTGTGAACTTAATTTGAATAAAATATATGTGTACAAAATTCCGCCAAATTTGATTCAAACCAATGGAAGTTTGAATTTGCATTATTTACAGGGTTGGTCAAAGTCGATGCAGAACTGGAGAACGTCCCGATATTCGCGATAGAAAATTAGCTTACGCTACCTATAGGAAGTTTTTGGAAAACTGTCGAAGCGGTTAGTTTACATTGTAAGTTTATATTGAGTTCATTGGTTTTCATTGGTTCATATTTGTTTTTCGTTTATGCTTATTGGTCAATCCTTCTGAACAAACCGCTCAGAAGTGTTCAAGTTGTTGGCGTCAGATGGGGCAACGTGCTAATTCCTATCAAGGTTGGTAGAATTGATGAATATTTATTTCTCATAATATCATCAATTCTAACAACCTTGATTTTCTATCGCGAATAATGCAGTGTTGCCGCCTCTATCGAAAAGTATTAACAATTTTGTTATTCCAAATAGAATACCTCGTATTTAATTGCATTTTTCGATTTAGACACTTGGGGTCTACTAGGAATGATTTCAGAGATATATGGTATTTGAAATCAAGATTTTTCAACTTTAGAATTTTTTTCTGTCGGAACTATTCATTATACAGGGTGTCCGCTAAAAGGAGGTCAATCCATTAACCATATATTCCTTGAACAAAAATAATATGAGTTTCTAAATACCATTTTTCATTTTAGCCCTTCATATTCGATATACAGGGTGTCGAAGTCGGAAATTAAAAACTATTTTTTTCTAATTACTCGCGTATTTAATAAGATATTAATCTCAAAATGGGTACATTACTTCAGCACAAAGAGTTACATCGTATGAGGAGAACAAAACAGAAAATAACTGTCAAATATTCAAAATACTTGGGGTCAAGTACACACTTACCCCCATATTTTTTTTGTACGTGCGCTAATGACTTCCTACCTGTTTTCAATCATTTTTGAGTAATTTTTGTCTTTGTCAAATTTCGTTAAAATTATTTGTTTTTAAGATAATTCGAAAAGTACTGATTATTGTTTGATGCCTATATGCGGCTTACGATAATCTCATAATGTTCACTAATCCTACTTATTTCATCGAAATTTGAAAATAATTGAAATATAGAAATACCGGGTGCTCAGAGCGAATGTATTAAAATAATTTGAACAAAAAAAAAATTGATAGAAATACAACACGTCTAAATAAATTGCTCGATATGACCTGCAATTTTTGAATACACATGCGAGCCCTTTCAATTAAGGAAAATCTTAACCTTTGAAAAATATGTGGCATATATACACAAAATCTTCCATATATCCCCAGACAATCCTGATCTGCTATTCATTTCATCAAGTAGCGATTAAAATCATGGATATCATGATTTCACCTAAAATTTCCGAAAATATTTTCTTTAATTTTTTTCCGATTTTATTTTCCGTTTCCCGTACCTTGAAAACGAATGGTTTTATCGAAATTTTACAAGAGACAAAAAATACACAAAAATGATTGAACACTGCAAGAAAAATAGATAGGAAGTCATGATATATAAATATGCGAGTAATTGCAAAAAAACAATTTTTAATTTCCAACTTTGACACCCTGTATATCGAATATGAAGGCCTAAAATGAAAAATTGTATTTAGAAACTCATATTTTTTTTCAAGGAATATATGGTTAATGGATTGACCTCCTTTTAGCAGACACCCTGTATGTACACCTCTCAAAATTAATGTACAAATTGCCGGACCACCCTGTATATATTTATCCAAGAAACCTAAATAAATCTATATTATTCCTATCGCACCGTTCCATTATCGTTCCCGTTTAGGTGGGATAATACAAATACTCACCCCTCGTATATCACGAGGCGCCGGCGTCGAATTTCCATCGAGAAAACCCCCATTGATTTTCCGTAGATTCCGAGAGGAAATGACAGGCAGTGTCTAGGTACGATGTCTAGAAAAGTAACCCTTTTTGATTAGGTAAGTCGTTTTCCTTTGTGAATTCTGCATTTGCATGATGTCGCGGTGTTTATTTGTATTTGCGGTTATTTTATCATTTCCTTTATCGTCTTTAGCTGTTGGAAGTCTTTTCAGAATGAATATGTAACGTTATTCAGAGTGAAATCAACCGTGTTGATATAACTGTGAGAGAAAAATTACAGCATAGGTGATAATACATTATTGGTGAATCGGTAAGAAGTATTCAAAATGATGATATGCGATATCGTATTATAATAGATTATACAGGGTGTTTCACAGGTAGAGGGAAATATCTCAATGGTACATAGGGGTCACCAAGAAGATTCTGAAAATACGATATTTGATAGGTCTTATAGAATCTTTATAACGGAGATACAGGGCGATTTATCGATTTCGAATGATTATTCATTCGTTTATGAGTATCGAATTACCCAGTATATTTTCCGCCAATTTTTTTATATTTCGAATGAATGTGAATTTTTTCACTTGAAGCCTAACCTGTATTTCCATTCCGCCCGATAGGTCAATGAATCCAACGTCCCAAGTAAGCTCCGTACCAAATTTAAGAAAATATTACTGCGTATAGTTTACCTAATACTTATGGACGAGTAAATGATTATTCGAAACCGATAATTCACCCTGTATCTCTGTTATAAAGACTGTGAGACTTTTTCTGAAGCTGAACTTGTATTTCCATTCCGCCTGATAGGTCAATGAATCTAACGTCCTAAGTAAGCTCCATACCAAATTTGAGAAAATATTACTGGGTAGTTCAATACTTATGTTCAATAAGTAAATAATTATTCGAAACCGATAATTCACCCTGTATCTCTGTTATGAAGATTCTAAGACCTATCAAATATGGTATTTTCAGAACCATCGCATCTTCTTAGTAAAAGTTCTTTCGAACGATCATTTAACTAAATAGTCCAGTCGAAACAAGGTTTGACCTCCTAAAAAATCCGAAAGTTTTGAAACTTTGCACACCTATTTAAAGGTACCTAGGGATGAATATACCAAGAGTCCTCATGAATATGATGCGAGCTCTAGCGGCAATTGGCGGAAACAGGGCACTTTTTTTGTTTTTCGTCAATATCTCGAGAACCGTTGGTCGTAGGTGAAGGTTCATCATATACATAATTGAAGCTTATTAAATTTGCATCAAAAATAATCATTTACAGTTTTCTTGTACTCCTAATGGTTACCGAGTTATAGGGCGCTAAAGATAGCGTTTCTTATAAATCCACGCTGGCGCTGGTACAATATGGCATTTCTAATAAGATTTGACAATGATTTACCAATTTTTCTGAGGATTGAGGAAATAAACTTCACAGCTTTATTTGAGAAGAGGGACATGATATATATTAATACGTGAAATACAAGAACAAAAAAATGCTGAGGATATTCCAAGGAAAATTGTGTGCAGAAAAATCTATCAACTCTTCATAGTAGAAGGCCCTGCAATCTGCTCATCTTGGTCAGCTTTCGAACTTGCTGGCTGAAATGAAGTAACTATGAAAGAGATGATGATGTGAGAGAACCATTATTTAAATGAGAACATGTGAATAGAAGAAAGTAGCTGAGCGAGCAGTAAAACAACGTATGAACATGACGACAGATTTATGTACACTATTGCAAGGTGAATGTATAACAAAAAAAAACAAATATGCAATCTCACCTGACTTCTGGTTAAGCGTCCAGCAAACACAGTGTTTTGATCTTCATGTACCTAATGTTCAGTGTTTGTATTTAGCACTGAATGCTCTGTTTCTTCAAGATATATTATATCAGGATCATCAGAGTCATCCGGAGTCATCTAAGTCTTCTTCGACAGTGGAAGTAACACCATTCAAGCAATCGCCATGGCAGTTGTGACAAATGCTTGTACAACTTATTCCTGACTTTCGACAGCCACATCTGTTCCCACATCCACTTGTACATTTGCAACAAATAAGGTTGAGGACAGCTGCAGGTGCTGCTGTGCAGGAGGTAGTTCATTCCCAAGCCAAAATTGAATTTGATGGTAAACAATAGCAATTCCTTGCAGTACAGCTTGCTTCTTGAACAATTTGAAACAGGAAAGTTTCCCTTCTCGATAAGCAGCCAAAGTCGTATCGCATCCGCTGAACGCATGCACAAGAAGTATGCAGTTCTTCATTCCCAAAGTTTGCAATTGCTGGCTTGAATATACTTTCCTTCCTACTTTGCCATGGCTCGGTTTCACAAATAATATGTTTTGTTCAGTCGGGGTTAAGGCCATGAGGAGAATAATAAGATCTACATCTTCACCGACTATTGCTACTTTGTCACAAAGTGAAGGATTTCACGAGTGCTGTTCGGACGATCAATGTATTAGCATCACTGGATGCTTGTTCTGCTTCAACACCATGGCTGTTAAGGGTAGTAATGAAGAATGTTCTTGTATTTCACTTGTTAATATACACCATGTCTCTCTTTTTGAACGAACTGTGAAGTTTATCTCCCCAATCCTCAGAGAAATTGGTGAACCATTGTCAAAATTTATTAGAAATGCCATATTATACCAGCGCCAGTGTGAATATGTAAAAAACGCTTTCTTTAGCGCCCTATAACTCGGTAACCATCAGGAGTACAAGAAAAGTGTATATCATCATTTTTGTTGCGAATTTAATAAGCTTCAATTATGTATATGAACCTCCACCTCCGACCAACGGTTCTCGAGACATTAACGAAAAACCAAAAAAGTGCCCTGTTTCCGCTAATTGCCGCTAGAGCTCGCATCATATTCATGAGGACTTTTGGTATATTCATCCCTAGGTACCTATAAATCAATGTACAAAGTTTCAAAACTTTCGGATTTTTTCGGAGGTTGGATCATTTTTTGAGGTTTTTTGGCTGGACTAAAAATATATGAAATAATCATAATTAAAACTGGTTTTATAATTGTAATACTTTTCAAATTGACATACTTTTAACCTTCTGTTTATATGATTGTTACGATGCGAATTGGTGGCGGGAAAACAAAAAGCATCAAATCCAATTTAGTTTTTCCTCCTCTTCACGATTCCTTCGATGAACTCTGTTAGTTTTTAGATACAGTGTGTTATTTTAATATTTCGAATAAATGTAAATTTTTCCTAAAGCCGAACCTGGATTTTCGCTCCGCCCGATAGGTGAATAAATTCAACGTCCCAAAAGTTTAAGATCCATACCAAACTTGAGGGAAATATACCGGGTAGTTCAATACTTATAGACGAACGAATAATTATTCGAAATCCATAAATTACCCTGTATCTCCGTTATGAAGACTCTAAGACCTATCAAATATGGTATTTTCAGAACCACCTTGGTGACTCCTATGTATCACTGAAATATTTCCCTTCACCTGTGGAACACCCTGATGGTCTATAGGAGAGTTTTCATTCAGGACCTGAATGCAAAAATAGTTGGGAATTTTATCATTTTAGATTTTTTTTTGAAAAACAGTTTCTACCAAAACCTTTACCACATAAAACTATAGCTGAGCCAGCAAACGTTGTTTTGCATCTATACATTGTTTGTATTTTTTTTTGTTGAATATTCATTAACACACTATTATTTTATTTTCTACTCCTTTTTAGTCTCGCTATCTATAAAAACGTGTGTCTTTAATTTTTCGAACGATTAATTATCTTCAACTTTTTTTAGTTCGGCAATCTATATCTCTTTAGTTTTTTAACAACTATTTATTTTCTACTTCTTTTTAGTTTGCATATCTAAAAAAGATTTGTTCCTTCAGTTTTCAAACTACAATTCATTACAAAGCGCGTTCACCATATTCGATCCGCCATCTTGGTCCATCAGTTTTCAATCAACTATTTATTACAAAGCTCGTTCGCCATATTGGGTCCGCCATCTTGAATATCTCAATTTTAACGAGAAAATCTTATTCTCCGACCCCGATAAGCCGCAGGTACCAATTTTGAATATAGAATCAGATCATATAACTACAAAACTCTTCCACCGTATTGGACCTGTTATCTTGAATTTTCCAATTTTGACGAAAGAATCATAATCTCCAACCTTGAAAACCTCTAGATACAAATTTTGAATAGAATCGGATCATAATTACAAAACTCGTCCGGCATATATTGGATCCGCCATCTTAAATTCCCTAATTTTGACGAGAGAATCATTATCTTTGACCCCGAAAACGCACAGCTACCAATTTTGAATAGAATCGGATCATAATTACCAAACTCGTCCACCCCATTTCCAATTTCCTAGATGGAATAAGTGACAGAAAACAATTGAATATGCCAAATAATGCATTTTTATGTACTATACTGACACACCAGATTTCATTTGTTTACCTGTATGAACAAAAAAGTTATAGGGGTGAGCCACTTTTGAGAAACACCCGGTATAACATTCGAAATTTGCAGCCGGGTCTGCCGGGAATGAATATTTCTTGAAAGCTGATCCTAACTGATGAAAATCCTATCGAAATAAAAAATTCTCGATATGATTCTCTGATTTGATGAATTGAATTGATTGATGAATAGGTAAAATACCACGATTCTTTTTGAGGTGAAATGCACATGCCAAAAATGACATTTGCAACGACCCTTCCCATTGTCAATATCAAAAACAGTAACTACAGAAGGTTTGTACTCGTTCGAAATAGTATATTATTCGACGAGCGTGTAATGATGGCCATTACTCATGAGAATGAAGTTTGCGACGTGAGCCGCGTGCGAACGTCGTAATCATTCGAATGAGTAATAGCCATTACACGCAAGTAGAATACTATACTTTTTCTATGACTGAGTGATGAACTGGTTGAGTTCATCAGCAGTGAATATCTTCGCTTTCTTTGACATTATATCGATCAGATTTCCTTTTTAGAAATGCTCGTAAGTTCAAATATTTGTCAATATTCACATAATTTTTTATTGAAATTGTGCTTCTTAGTATATGCATGGAATACTGTGACCACAAGGAGGATGCTCTGTGTTTAGCTGCTAATTCGCCAAAATAAACTAGTCGTACATTATCCGAAAACGAATTTGCAAGTTTTGCTTTTCGCCAAACCACTTCATACTTTTTTTTAGATTCCTCGGGCAAAAGGCTGATTGTACTTGAATTGGCAGCTTTCAAAACTTCTGATGGTGGAGAGCAGTTGAATTCATTTTCGCTTTCTGAATCCATATTTGCACAAAAAGTCAGTTCTAAATCACGCCAGATAGCTATTGTCAAATTATGACATTTCATGACGAGTCTGATTCAAACGTTTCACTGCATGCCCCATATCAATACAACTGGTGTCAACTGTTTTGTAGGTAATGAATCTGCTTTGTTGCTGATTGGCCATAGCCTGTTGTGTAAAGACTCTTACACACGGGGCGTGGCTTGTTTTGTGTAATGCATCCAGTTACCCAACAAAAATGTTACATTAAAAGGGTCTAGTTTTCAACAGTCATAGAAAAAATAAATTATCCCAAAACCATCAGGAGCATGCGCAGTTTCACAGAACTATTGGCATTTCTCATGTTCTGTGGAAGTGCGCATGCTTCCGATGGTTTCGGACTCTTTATTTTTTTGAACGAGAACAAACCTTTTGTGAACCATAGAAAAAAGCACATCGATAGATATACTGTGCAAGAATTCTTTAGTGAACTTATAATAAGTGAGTACTTTTTCATTCCTTTTATTTCCCAATGTTTACAAACATTTTGGCTAAGCTCTTTCCTGGTAGTTTTTATTTTCAGAATTCATTATCATCAGTGTTTTTTCAACAACAGGAAATTGCGGTTTAGATGCTTATCAATTAATATACATATCTTATGTGAATGAGTTCTCATATATGCAAATAATATAGGTATCTTATACAGAGTATGTCACGATACGAGCTTACACTATCTTTATTTATCGAGAATCAGTCGGGAGAAATCCATAAAAATGTGCATGCTCATATTTTAGAATACGCTCTCTTCATTTAAAATATTTTCGACAATGCAGTGATGCCGCTTCTACTAGAAAGTAGTAGCAATATTGACATATCAAACGGAACACCATGTATTTTATCGCATTTTTAGATCTTCCATGGAGAGCTCATTTATTTATCACAGAACTGATGAAAATCCGATCGAAATGAAACATTCTCGATATGATAATCTAATTTTCCGTCGACCTCGTATTAACGACTAAGTTTAATGTATATGAAATCGTTCATTAATGACCCCTATTAATGAACGATTTGTCTATTAATGTACGATTGTTTTATAGGCAACCAAACATACACCGCGTGCATTCATTGTTTATGCTATAACTTAGGGAATCTGCATTTAAATCGAAAATATGGATTTCATCGAAGATTTCCGTCCATTGTACTATTTGTAGTTTTGTATTATTTATAATTTAGTACTCTAGCATACTTTATTACCTGTGCGGTGCTGACTCGTCCATTCTATTGTATCGATAGTGAGAAGGATTTAATAAATACATTACATACATTACAAACATACACCGCGTGCATTCATTGTTTATGCTATAACTTACAGAATCTTCATTTAAATCGAAAATATGGATTTCATTGAAGATTTTCTGTTAACGGGTTCACCTTTCCAAGTTTCTGACACGATTTTAATCCCTGTTTTCTAACACAAGGAATTTATTTTCTATGTTGATCATTTCGACAAATGTCAAATGACACTAATGTCAGTGACAAGGCTACTGGGTGATTCTTAGCAGTTTCCAGATGAATGATGAATTCGCGAACCAAGTTTTCTTCATTGCAGGAGAAATGAGAAATATAGTCGACGGAAAAATTTTGTAACCAACTTGTATATTAAAAGGCGATTAATGATCTCGAACATTAACGCGCTCGCTTCGCTCGCACGTTAAAATATCTCGATCATTAATCGCCCTCATTAATAAACTAGTTGGTTAAATAACTATTGATGAATTGAATTGATTGATTGATGTATAGGTGAAATACCACGATACATTTTGAGGTGAAATGCACATGCCAAAAATGACATTTGCAACGACCTTTTCCATTGTCAATATATCAAAAACAGTATCTACAGAATATTTGATAATTGAGTATAATTTAATAGGCTATAGTTTCAAAGAAACACTTTGGGAACCATAGAAAAAAAAGCACATCGATAGGTATACTGTGCAAGAATTCTTTAGTGAACTTATATTATACGTGAGTATTTTTTCATTCGTTTTATTTCCCAATGTTTACAAACATATTCTGGCTAAGCTCTTTCCTGGTAGTTTTTATTTTCAGGATCAATCTTCATCATTATTTTTTTAACAACGGGAAATTGAGGTTTAGATGCTTATCAATTAATATACATATCTTATGTAAATGATTTCTCCTATATGCAATCCATGAAAATGTGCATGCTTATATTTTAGAACACGCTCTCTGTATTTAAAATATTTTCGACAATGCAGTGATGCCGCTTCTACTAGAAAGTAGTGGCAATATTGACATTTCACACGGAACACTACGTTTTTTATCGCATTTTCAGATTCTCCCTGAAGAGCTCATTTGAACAAGATATCATACTTGGGGTCTATCGGAAAAGATTACAGAGATATAGGGTTTTCAAAATCGAGATTTTTCAACTTTGGGATTTTTTTGTGTCGAAACTATTCATTATCGGTTAAAACGCCTCACATCTATTCCATATCTCACGATTCACGATTTACTGATATTTAATCAGAACAGATACAGGGGATGGTTCAATATTCAGAATTCTGATCACCCTGTTCCGATTAAATATCAGTAAAGAGGTAGTAAATCTAAGGTTGAGATAGGGACATGTAAGCCGTTTTGGCCGATAATGAATGGTTTCGACACAAACAAATCCTAAAGTTGAAAAATCTCGATTTTGAACACCCCACTTATATCTCTATAATCATTTCCGATAGATCCCAAGAAGCTTCGTGTATCGATGAAATCAGCTCTTCTGGGAGAATTTAAAAATACAATCGAATACAGGTTATTTTATCTGAAATAACAAAGTTTTTGCTTCTTTTTGATAGAAGCGGCAACACCGCATTGCTGAAAATATTTTAAATGAAGATAGCGTATTCTAAAATATAAGCATGCATATTTTCACGGATTTCTCCAGACTGATTCTCGATATAGAGATAGTATATGTAAGCTCGTCCTGACATACCCCTGTATACAGGGTGATTCACGAGCCACTGTACATACTTATGGTGTACATAGGACATACCTCTGCCATTGAATAATGAATATTTATAAAGGTCAATTCGACGTAATTACTAAGATACAGGGTCATTTTTCATTTTTGGGCAAAATTGATTCACTCTGTATCTTTTCAGTCGTTCGATCAAATTTCTTCAAATTTCATACACTTAGTCTACTAATCAATGTCAACTTTCTGGAGTACAAAGAATTGCAAATTCCAGGCCCGGACTTATAAAATTTCAATTTGTCGTCTCTTACAGATGGGACACCCTGTACATTGGAATTTTCAATATCTGCTCATTATTCCTGAAACTACATGGATTAATGAACAGGAAAATGTTGATAACACGTTTGGCACATTTGAAGTATGTTTCAAATAAAATATTGCTTTTCGAGAAACATTCCATTTATTTATTTTATCTCTTGAAAATTTATGAAAAATAGTTATTTATTATACAAGGGAAAAAAGTAGTAGATTTTAGCTCCAGGTTGTGTTGTCTCCCGACGCGTAGCGGAGGGAGACAACAAACCGTGAGCTAAAATCTAATATTTTTCCCGTGTATAATACACTATTTTTTTCTGTGACAGAAGAAAGGAAGAATCAATATTGAGAAGTAATTACATTACTTTGGAATCTGAAAATTATCGACGTGAAATTTTAAGTTTTTAACAGTAGGGACACCGCGTTGTAGGCATCTTTATCATTCATTTGAAGTAATCAAATATCTGATGTCACTTCTGTCAGTCTAATTCTGTGATTTGATTTCAAAAAATTGAGAATTCAGTGGTTGTTTAGTAATATACGTAACCGCGAAGTCGAATGGAAGATAAAAGGACTTGCAGTTCTTTCTCGCAGACGGTATTATTGACTCATTTTTCGGAACTATAGCACAACGAAAGCCATCAACAGTGTTTATATATGTGATATATCCGGGAAAAAAGTACTCACTTTTTTCCCACGGGAAAAAAGTAATTTATGAAAAGTGACATTTTATAACCTGCCAACAGAGATGAAATGCCAAACTTTTTTCCCGTCACAGAAAAAATTAAATTATATTTTCAAAATGCATTCCACCAGTATCCCTGCACTTTTGTGCTCGAGTTAACAAATTTCAGATTGAATTTCGAATCTTCTGAGGATTTTGTTTGATTTCTTCACAATAATTTTCAATTCGGTTCAATAACTGCTCTCTGTTTCCAATAGGATCGCTGTAGACCTTTTGTTTCAAATGTCCCCACAAGAAATGATCTAGAGGGTTAAAATCTGGGGACCTAGCTGGCCAAGGAAGTGGCCCTCCTCGTCCAATCCAACGATTTGGAAATCAGTAATCAAGGTGTTCTCTGACGTCAACGCCAAAATGAGGCGGAGCGCCATCATGCTGGGAATGTGTTCCTCTCAAATTAATGTTCTCCATCAAACCAGGCAAAATATTCTGCAGAAAATCCAAATAAACGAGGCTCGTTAACCTTTGAGGAAATACATGAGGTCCAATCAACGAATCATTTATCAAACCACACCAAACATTGATTGAAAATTTATGTTGAGAATGGGCTTGTCTTACTGTGTGCGGATTTTTATTTGCCCACACATGAGAATTTCTTGTATTAAAAATACCGTCTTGTGTAAACTGGGCTTCATCGGTAAATAATGTACGAAAAACAGTCCTTCTGTGGCTTGTGATCCATCAGGAAAATGGAAGCCTGGGTATTTGGTCACCTTTTTCCAACCGTTGTACCTGCTGGATGTGAAGAGGTTATGAATTTTCGTTATTAAGTACTCGCCATACACGAGTTTTCGGCAGAACTAACTGTGCACTTATTCGCCTTGTACTTGTTTTTGCATTTTCATGTACAATGTCAAGAATATTTTCTTCTTGATGAGGCCCGTTATGTTGAACATTTCTGTCAACACGAATATCGATCGAAGGAAATTTACCAGTCTCTCGTAAAATGTTATAATTTGAGGAAAATGTTTGATGGTTTGGGATTCTCCTGCCAGGAAAACGTCTTCCGTACTCTTGTGCTGCCGCTCTTCCATTACCATCGAAACATCCTTACACATAAATAATGTCTGCATATTCAGCATTAGTAAAAAGTAGCATTCTGTTACTTTGTTGAACCAAACCAGTATTATTAATGAAACAGCAATTCGGCTTAACATCAACTGATTGACAGATACTTATTTGTGAGCTACTGATAGAAAATCAAATAATTATGTTGAATGTTATTTTATGTAGTCCAGAAATGGTTTTAAATGTAATTTAAAATTCATTTGAGCGAGCACAAAAGTGCAGGGATGCTGGTGGAATGCATTTTGAAAATATAATTTAATTTTTTTATAAATTTTCAAGAGATGAAATAAATAAATGGAATGTTTCTCGAAAAGCAATATTTTATTTAAAACATACTTCAAATGTGCCGAACGTGTTATTAACATTTTTCTGTTCATTAATCCATGTAGTTTCAGTAATAATGAGCAGATATTGAAAATTCCAATGTACAGGGTGTCCTATCTGTAAGAGACGACAAAATCAAATTTTCCAAGTCCGGGTCTGGAATTTGGCGACCCTTTCTACTCCAGAAAGTTGACATTGATTAGTAGACTAAGTGTATGAAATTTGAGGAAATTTGATAAAACGACTGAAAAGATACAGAGTGAATCAATTTTGGCCAAAAATGAAAAATGACCCTGTATCTTAGTAATTACGTCGAATTAACCAATATGAATATTCATTATTCAATGGCAGAGGTATGTCCTATGTACACCGTAAGTATGTACAGTGGCTCGTGAATCACCCTGTATAATTACACTCGTGACAGTAAAATAATGCATAGCATATAAGAGCTCATTATATGCGAGTAGAATACTATACTATATCCACGACTGTTGGTTAAAATATTCATAATGCAATCGAGATGTGTCCCGGCGTGTTCGCCAAAACTTCGAAACTAACAATCTTAATAATAATGAAATTCCGCTGAATAATTTTTGCTACAAGCGTGCGTGTTTCACCCAATACCTGCACGCAATTTAGTTTGGGAAGCGTCATTTTCCCGCAACATTGCGGGAAATTTTTTCCCGCACTAGTGCGAAATCAATTTCTATTGTGAAATTCATGGTGGGCTTGACATTGTTCACATGACTCAGAAAATCATCTACACCTTTTCCAGATGAATTTCAGAAAGCGTCAATTGTAATTCAGATTTCTCAAATGGAATTCAGAAAACGTCAGTTGTAATTCGGATTAGTCAATTGAAATTCAGAAAATGTCAATTGTAATTCAGATTAGTCAACTGAAATTTAGAAAATATCAGTTGTAATTCAGATTTTCCAATTGAAATTCAGAATGCATCAATTGAAATTCAGATATCGTCATTTGTAATTCAGAATGCGTCAATTGTAATTCAGACTACGTAATTTGTAATTCAGATAAGTTACTTGAAATTCAGAAAAAATCAATTGAAATTCAGATTAGTCCAGTGAAATTCAGAAAACTCAAATTGTAATTCAGATTTGTCAAATGAAATTCAGAAAGCATCAATAGAAATTCAGATATCGTCAATTGTAATTCAGATTAGTTAATTGGAATTCAGACAGTAGTTGTTGTTCACCTCGAAATCTAATAAGTATTCATATTATGTGGGATACAACAACACAAGTTTGTTTCTATTAAACTCATTCATAATACAATAACTACATATAAGCGAGTAATGTATGAAAACGAACAATATTGGGATTGAATTGAGACATAGCAGGTTAAAATAAAAAATATCCATCATTCAGCGACCTACGGGCATATTTTCTATTGTAAAGTCAAAGCAGCAGCATGGTGAATCGTGGTATGCTGTGCTGAGTCGTTACCACCGATTCGGTGGTAACGGCTGAGTGCTGCTCGAGCACAGTCTCCTCCAACAAATCATACAGTTGTCTTTGAAGGGGTATACACAAAAGGTAGGTACTTGTCATAATGATGGATTGTAGGTAGGTATATGCATGCAAAGGTAACACTGTTCCATATTTCTGAATTACAAATGAAGTTTGCTGAATGACAATAATTGATATTTTCTGAATTTCAATTGACTAATCTGAATTAAAATTGATATTTTCGAAAATTCAATTGACTAATCTGAATTACAAATGATGCTATCTCAATTTCAATCAACTATTCTGAATTACAAATGACATAGTCTGAATTACAATTGACCCATTCTGAATTACAAATGATATATTCTGAATTATAAATGACGCTTTCTGAATTTCAATTGACGCTTTCTGAATTCTAACTGACGCTTTCTGAATTTCAGTTGATTAATCTGAATTACAAATGACGCATTCTGAATATCAATTGACAATTCTGAATTACATTTGATATTTTCTGAATTTCCATTAACTAATCTGAATTACAAATGATATTATCTGAATTGCATATGACGCTTTCTGAATTACTATTGGAAAAGGTGTAGATCTCACTGACTATATCAATTGAATTTATAATAGGAAAATTTTTAAGCGCAGGGCAATTTTGGGGCATATTGTTTGAATTGTCCTTACTATACATAATAATATACTCATATCTTCATTTGTAGCAATTTGAGGAAAACAAATTTAAAAGAGGCAAAAAACGTAGAGAAATAGACCCATATCTATTATTTGAAAACCTGTACGATAAAAAACATGTCCCACGCCTAATGGCGGGCATCCAAAAGCATTCCCGAAGGTTTCAATTTTACCTATAATTAATTTCTGTTTATTTCCGTTTAGTCTACTCTAGCTAGTTTCCAGACAATATGTCTTTTGTGTGATATAACACTTTCATCTATTTATATAATCAGTGCTAACAAAAGCGGGTTTCTGTAGGTAGGTATTATAATTTTCTGTAGGTAATTTATTTTATTTACATACCATCCTACAACTAACATCACTAACAACATACCTATGTTTGTTTGTCTGTCCCTGATTATTTACAAAAATTTCATTTTTTTGAATATTAGGTATTTCATATACAGGGTGAATGCGATATGAGGCATTGGTGCAGATAGTGATTGAATCATCGTAATGCGGAGACGATCAAGAGATGATATTATTTGGAATTCATATTCTTCATTTTTGTTACTGCAGTTACTGTAGCCGAAAATTCGTCAAATTTGAGTAAGTAAATTTGCTTGAAAGGGTTATGCGAATTTTATTGATGATTATTCAGTCCGTTCCCTCCTACTAATTTTCGAACCACCTGGTATATCGCAAACGAAATTAAGATTGCTCAAATAGGAGATGGGAACCTACTTTTTTATGAGAAAATGACACCTTGAATTTTCAAGGATGAATTGATTGGTTGGGAAATTCAATTTTTTGAGGTATTTTGAATCGTTCTTTCCAAATTGCTTTCCTCCCAAGGTATGTAAGTATGTATACAGGTTTTTCTACAATCTTAACCTACTTTTCTAAGGAAAAATCAAGATAAAGAATTGATTGTTTTTGGATGTATGATAAATTGATATTCACCATACACGTTGTCTGGCTTGTGATTGGTCAGATTATGAGATGAGTGAAATAGACAACTTAACACCTGTTATTTTGGCAAGTCATGACAAACACCATCTGATTTGATGTTCTGATTCATATGGGTTTTATATTGCGTTTTGCAGAAAGAAAGTTATGCTGCCACACCCTGTACCTACCACTTGAGTTTAAAAATCATTATGTAAACAGCAGATCTGATAAGAACCCTATGATTTTTAGTTATTTTTTTTAGATAACACACCAATGTTCGGTATACGTATAGACACTAATTATTTCACACATTTTTACCGATACTTGAATGTATTCATGAAAGATAAATATTATTTAGTCGAGCGAAAACACATATATTGCAGTTAAAAATACTCTCATGATGTGCTGTATATACTGGAGTTTTTGTTAGAGGTAGACCATTTTATTAATTACACATTTATTGTCATCAACATTCCCATTATCGTGACTAACTAAAAAAGTTTCCTAAAATTGTTGTTGGTTTTATTATTAAATTCTTTAAAATTGGTAAGTATAGATACAATTTCCATTCATATTCCAAGTTGTATTTCCTTAGCAAAGTATAGGTAACCCACTCAAAGATAAAAGGGCTATTCATACATCTATCTGATTGGAGAAATGAAGTTTGACCTCAAAGCTCAATTATTATCCTGGTTAAGGGAAAAATCTGCTGGCTATAAATTTTATAGATTTGAGAAAAAAAGAACATATTACTGTGTGTTTCCAAAATCAGAAATTAAATCAGAAGAACAATGTAATTTCTTCAACCATTATTGCAAAAGTCTTTGATACTTTCGGTGCTTCTGACTTCGTCTACTCATGCTCATGCAGCAAACTTCATTCTCGTGGGGAATCACTATCATTTCGTGCTCGTTGAACAATAATATACTATTTTCTGTCTCCAATAATGTAGATATTCACGCTGTAGATATTTTAAATTATCAGCTTATCTCTATTCATTACTATGGCAGGTGAATACGAAATTGGAGGTTACCCTTCAGCTTTATCATTATATCAGTATATTTTTCAATTTCCACACCATATGACTGAGCTCCATTTTCATTTGATACATTATTTCAGTACGCCTCTTATTTTTCGTCAGTGGTTGCCAGATATAGAGGTAAGCAATAATTCATAAAATATCACTGGAAAAACATAATTTTTCGATATCCACTTTTGACGTGAAACAGTCGTAAGTGAAAAGCCTATTTTCAGATCAAAATTTTAATGAGGACCACACGGTTTTTATTCTTAGATTTAGGATATAGCCGTGATAATTTGTCTTGAGAAAATTCGCGTTAGTCCAGGCGTTATTTGAAAATTTTTGAAGGATTGTTGATACAATAATTTTACTTACTGTAATACTGTAGGACGTTTTTGGATTCACTACAACACCATATTGGCTATTCCGAATAAAAAATATGTATAGAGGAGCTAGAATTCGACACTCATCATTGGGATCTCGTAAACCGTATAATTATAACCGTTAAATTATGGACGAATCGAAATATACCACTATACAGGGTGTCCCTCCGGGAACTGCATCGATCAATATATAGAAAACCATAGGTGGGCCGAATTTGAAAATATGGGAGTTCACTATTGTTGATAAGTGCTACCTGGCTAAAATATTTTGAAGATTTTGGCACTTCCGGTTGTACCGGACGTGGACCACAACTAAGTTATTTCAAATGGGACACCCTGTATATTATCAAGTTTTCAGATTTTACGCATAATTCTGAACATGTTTCATGTATAATGTCCTATACCCAGGTCTGACCGTTTTCGAAATATTTCAAATTTTAAGTTGAAAATTGCTTTTGCAGACCGAAACATATTTTTTTTATTTCTGGACATGATCATTTATTTTCGATTGTGTATCGACTTATTCGTAAGAGAGAGGACCCAGTTCAGTAGAATTTCGATATCAACGATTACAGTTATACAGGGCGTTCACAAGAAACTGATATAGATACGGTTGAAAAACTTATTGTAAGTCAATAATTTTTTCAACCGGATCTATTATTTTCTGGTGAACGACCTGTATAACTGTAATCGAATTGATATCGAAATTATTCTGAGCTGGGTAATCACCTACGAATAAATCGATACACAATCGAAAATAAATACTCATGTCCAGAAATGAAAAAAAAAATATTTTTCGGTCTGCAAACGCAATTTTCAACTTAAAATTTGAAATATTTCGAAAACGGTTAGAATTGGGTATAGGACATTATACATAAAACATGTTCAGAATCATGCGTAAAATCTAAAACCTTGATAATATACAGGGTGTCCCATTCAAAATAACGAATTGGGGTCCACTTCCAGGACAACCAGAAGTGCCACAAACTTCAAAATATTTTAGCCGGATAGCACTTATCAACAATAGTGAACTCCCAAATTTTCAAATTCGGCCCACCTATGGTTTTCTATGTATTGATCGATGCAGTTCCCGGAGAGACACCCTGTATATACCGTTTGCCAATTGATTAATTCTCTACATTCGAATAGTAAGTTTATCATATTTTAAAGGGCCCCGCACTAAACTATAGGGAAAATGGCTCTTGATGAAAATGGCTGAATTTTTGGTATGTTTCAGACTTTGATATACTGCATCAGATCTTCCATTGAAGAAAAAAAATGGACAGTTTTTCCGATATTGACCTCAAAATGCCAGTTTTTCGGGAAAACAAAATATCTGAAAATGGTTGCAATTTTGGGCATGTGAACTGATGGAAACATCCAATTGACCTAACCTCCAAAAATTGACAGTTTTCTCGATATATTATTTATTGAAATTCACTGCGGGACAACGCGTGATGACGTCATATACCGCGATCAATCCATTGCAATTATACTATACGATACGATTTATGTATTGTGTATACGTCAGTTCACAACACTCCAATCCTACTGTGGAAATAAATCCTCAATTCTATGAAGAATTTGGAAATATTCTCATTGGTTGTTGAGCAATAAGAATCTTAATAGTAATTTTCCTAACAAGTGCGTTTTTGTCAACGGCAGTCGCGTGCGGGAAAGACACTTTCCGCATGAGTTAGGGACAATATTTTTTCTACAAGCGTAGGAAATTGATTGATTTGTTCAGTTAATTATTCATTCATATAGGAACAACTAACAAGAGAAATATACTCTTTATCTACTGAATATTAGTAATAGCTATTGTGAACTTAACATGCCAAAAAATCAACCATTTTCAGTTACTTTTTTTTCTCAAAAAAATGACATATGGAAAAACTGTCCATTTTTTGAGGTTCGTTCAATGGAATATCTGTTCAGGTATACCAAAGTCTGCAACATACCAAAAATTCAGCGATTTTCATCGAGAGCCATTTTCCCTATAGTTTAGTGCGGGGTCCTTTCAGGTGATGAACGAAAAAACAAATTTGAATGTAGCAAAAGTTTCGGAGCGTTACCTATTTTATTGGCAGAAAAACTACGGAATATGCCCCCTTGAATAAAATGTCTTCGGAGAAGTGAATACAGCTCAGCTTTCAGTGGTTTCATAAAAATATAAATACGTTTTTGAAATCATCATTAGACTGAAGTGTAATCACATTTTCCATGAGTATTGCTCTTCCCCTATACAGGGTGTTCCTTATGGACATGCAAATATTCAAGGGGACGATTCTTGGACCCATCTCTCTCCTAACTATTTAGATACAGGGTATCAAAGTTGAACATATACATTGATAATTTTTTTGTCCACCCTGTATAGCTTTTCCTGATGACAAAATTTATTCTGCTATGTGACTGAAATGGAGCAAACATTTCAAAAAGTTACATACTGTGGTTATCCGCAGTAATAGCTGTCCTGAATGGAGTACTCAAGCTTAGCATTTACATCAAAATTTGAAGTTTGATCTCGTTTTTTCGTTTTTTCTCGAAAACAGAGCGTCCTGCCGGGTATCAAGAGGAGGTTCTTTTTTGTACAAAATTGAATGACTTTTATATAGCATTTTATTAAATTTGGAAATATTCCTTCGTTGCTCACTTTCCGGTATAATATTATCAATCATATCCCCTTAACGGCGCCACTGGTAGAGCAGAGGAAAATTTGTATACATCAAATAATGCATCTTGATGTATAGAAGATATGTTCCAAATTTCATGAAGATGACTACGATATTATTCCAGTTATTATTAAAAAACTGTTTTTTTTTTCAAAACTTTATCACACTGTATCTCAAAAGTTGAGACTTTTAGGACATACGTTAGTGGGGAGTTTTTTTCTTGAAATGCGTTGAAGAATCACCCCTTCGAATATTAGCATATCTTTAAGAAACACCCTGTATATGTATATTTTGATCAAAGTTCACAAGAAGCGTTATTATGGCCAGGGTTCACCCCCGGAGATTTCTCATTTTAGGAAGCATGGCTCCAGGAAATGAGATTAATTGATTAGGACTCTAATCACAGAACGAAACCCCCCCTGATTAACACCACTTAACGCCACACTGCGTGGATGATTGTTTTATATCACTTTTTTCTAATATGTTGATTGTTCTGCTTGAAATTGTCCATGAAATTGAGAAAACAATGAATAGATAACTTTGAAGTACTTGATCAGCCAAAGATCGCGTACGTCATACCAAATTTTGTTTCACTTTTAAGATTCGCACGTTGAGAACAATAGTGGGATAATTCGAAATTCTTCGTTTTGGGAAAATCGAATTTTGAAAATTTTCACTCCTTGATGGTGATGAATTCCCCTCTCGTGAATCTATATCACCGCAAAAAGAATATTTAGTTCAAATTATATGTGATAAGCTTACATGGGAAATTTTCAGTTATATTTACGAATATTTTTTTCGAATTTTTCAAGAAGAATTTTCGACTTGTTACAGTTTTGATTTATCATATTCGACAATTTTTAGAGATGCCACGCCTAGAAAACAGCAATTTTCTGAGATGTAACATCTCAAAAAACTGCCGTATAACATGTATTTCAATAATATATATAGGTATTTTTCTTCATTTGTAGACCTCATTACATTCATGACTGGATTTATTGAAGATGTGCTCTGAGTCACTATCATTTCAGCTTTCAGCAAAATCCAAATCTTGCCCTTCGGTTGCTGAACATTCCTCTTGTGGCAGTTTTTCTATTTTCTTTAGTTTCTGAATAGAAACAAACGGGAATTTTCAAGAGACACATTTCAAGTTGAATAGCAATAGTTTGGGAAGTGAAGTGCCTAACTAATAAGGTATAGGTAAATTTTCTGAAAGACGAAAATACCTATAATGAATAAAATTTAAATTTCAATCTATTCTTGGGAATTCCTTTAAGCACACATTTTTCCAAATGTTTAATCCGAAGGAATTATAGTATATTTTTCAAAATAGGAATTCAAAGATGAAGTGGAACTTGATATTTCATGCAAAGAGAAATATTTAAATTGCATACATTCGAAAGTTTCATTCTAGATTTGTATTTCTTCTTCTTATTTTTAAGGACTATATCCTTGTTGCTATTTTTTCAATTTATCTACAAAAGCTCGTATTATCTACCCTATTTCATTAAGTGCAACGCATGCAATAATGTGACAAATCGAAATATTCCATATCATTATCATTACAACACAAAAATTTGTTGCATAATCGAAAATGACAGTAACGCTCTGAGTGTCACTCTGGGAATTACACTAAGTAACTTGTGTTTTGATTGACATGACAACAATTGTTTGCCAAATCAGATCTATTGAAGGTTATAGGGGGATTTATATAACAATCAATTATTATTTTTCAATATTTGTTCATTTTCACAATAAATAGTGCAACAAAAAAACCTAAAATGTTCATATTGTGTCACCCACCATTCATATTTTGCGAGAATATTATTTAAATGTTTTTCCCGCACTAGTGTGGGAAAACTTTTCTCGCACTACTGCGGGAAAATGGCACTTCCCAAACTAAATTGCGTGCGGGTATAGGGTGAATCACGCACACTTGTAGAAAAAGTAGATTTTCGCAAGGAATAAAATCAAGCATGTCGTTGAATTGTCACAGTACTGTCCTATTCTGTGATCGGATTAATCTTATCTTCTTATCACTAGATATTTTTGTGTCGTGTGAAGATTATGAGTATGTGTGATATATTTGAACAAATACTTAGTTGAATATATCTCGGCAATCCAAATAAAACAGTTATCGAAACATAGAGGATGTGCTGGAAATTCACGGAATGGATGTGATATCAAAAAAACGTAAGGATTGATCTGTGTAGGTACATTCAAAAAACAGCATATCTTCACGAGTTATCGGGATCAATGATATACAGTGCTTTTCTTTAATGTCACCCCCTTTTTATTTTTTGAACGGATCGACTGAAAAAAATTGAAACTTGCTGTAGAAATTGAAGCATGAATACTATATATTGGAGTAAAATTGACACATGAAAATTTCAAGATGACGACTGGGCGCCATCTGGGAAGAAAATTAAATGGGTCTTGTGATAGATACATCCTTTTGATGCTCCTGACGAATACTTTCCAACCGTATTAAACAATATACTATATTTGATGACTGTCTTAGTACGCGATAGGAATGTGAATTATTGTTGACGGCAAATCTGAATATCTAAGTCAATAGGTACTAAGACTAAAATAAATATATGCCTCACCCTATTCGCTGTTCCATCTGATATAGCTCCGAATATGTGACATTAATGCCTAGATTGCAAAATCAACAAATAAACAATGATAAAATTACTGGATGATAATTATATAGGTAGGTATATATCGGGTGATCACAAAAAAACCCGGTAGTTTTTATTTTCCTCGTAGTTTCATTTTTCAACCGAATTTGAATTTCTTGACGTCATTTTGTAGCTGAAAGGCGATAGTATACAGTGCAATATTTGGAAATTCCATAATTGAAATAAACAAAATGGTGGAGTATCTCAAACATTTGTGATTCACAAAAACCGTTGGCGAATAAGAGAATTAGCATTTTTCCAACCTGCACCAATGTTATTTTGGCCATTCATTTCTGAACAGGTTGAGTATTTGAACATCAAAATCGAACAAATAGTCCAGGATATACAATCACTTTTTCGCATTTTGTTATGGAGTAAATGTGCTAATTTCGTAATAACGATTATTATTATTTTGCTTCTGGCTTCATCAAATTTCAATCGATTTCGGATTTCTCGAAGCCATTTCAAAGATGAAAAGCTGTATTACACACAGTGGAGATTTTCATTATTGAAAAAAACAAAATGATGGATTATCTCAAACATTTGTGATTTACAAAATCTGCTGGCGAATGGAAAAATGCTAATTCTTTCAATCAGAACCGATGCAATTCTAGATCATTGATTTCTAAGAAAAATGAGCGCTGAAACAACTGAACCCTATAAATAGTCCAGGAGATACACGTTCTTTTTGGCAATGTTATGGACTGAATATGCCAAACTCGAAATAAAAATTTTCTTTTATTTTGCTTCTGGCTATATCAAAATTCAGTCGAATTGGAATTTCTCGAAGACATTTCAAAGCTGAAAAGCTGTAGTACACAGTGAAACATCCGAAAATTCCATAATTGAAGTAGAATGGTGAGTAACCCAAACTTTTGAGATCAACAAAAAACGCTGGCGAATAGAAAAATGCTGATTTTAGATCATTCATTTTAATAGGGAATGAGCATACGAACATCTGAATCGAACAAATAGTCCAGGAGATGTACGCACTTTTTAACAACGTCTATTTCCTGGACTATTTGTTCGATTCAGATGTTCGAGCTCTCATTTTTTTTTAAATAAATGATATAGAATTGCATCGGTTCTGATTGACTTACTTTCTCCAGCGGTTTTTTTAAATCACAAATGTTTGAGATACTCCACCATTTTGTTTTTTCTTTCTATCATGGAATTTTCAAATATTGCACTGTATAACTATAAAATGAAAACTTCCTTTTTTTTGTGGCCACCCTATATATACTTATTCAAATTCAGAGTTCGATGAGGTAGTTGACTAGACTGTAAAGACGTGAAGTCTTCTGTTGCCCAGTGTACCTAGCAACATCGTGAAAAAAATCTTATTTTGAGTCAAAAAACATGGGAAGGAATGTCATATATACAGAGTGTGTAAGAAAAATCCCTCATAATTGCGGTAGGTAAGTACCAATTTTAAATTTTAGCCAGGAGTAGAAATCGGAAAAATAAAGTTCTAGAAGCAAATCTATAGGTAATTCGACCATGCTGAACCCGAAAATGCTTGTTACCAACTCGAAATCCTATGACCGGAAATGAGGTATTCAAGATTGCGGCCTATTTTTGCAGTTTTTTGGATATATTCTGAAAACTTTGAGGTTTAGCGCCGAAATTGTTCTGTACAAAAATTATCTACATTGAAGTTTGAAAATGAAGAAGTGCTAATTCCCTGTACCCAAGACCATATAGTTGGATGTTTGCATCACGTTCATAATATAAGGTCATTGGAAGCAGAGAATTCGTTAATCTTCGTTTTTGACGCCATCTTGAATATCTCATTTCCGAATTCCGGTTAGGATCTCAAGTTGGTAACTGGCACTTTCAATTTCAGCAGGGTCGAATTAGCTAGAAAACATTGACTCAAATGTTATTTAATCTGCTTCAAATTTTTTTTCGATTTCTCGTCCGGACTGATATGTCTATGTGTGAGCTGCCTACATCATTTCATACATAGTGTAAATGACTCATTATATGATTTCTGATTCCCTAACATATATAATTTCATTGGTACAATTATTTGAAACTATATTTTTCAAGATATTTCAAAATTGGAATATTGATTCCCCTTATATTTCCCTCCGCCACTGTTCATTTCCAGAAAAAACTCAAGGACTTTTTTTTTAAATTCAATATAGATTATTTTTGTATGAAACAATTCAGGTGCTAAACCTCATAGTTTTCAATATACAGTGTGACCCACTTCTAATGGAAACACCCCTGTACCTATCCTACGTAATCATTGGGTGAGGATCCTGAAATTTGCTGGAGCGAGAGATATATACCAAAAATGCACTCTGTAACCAAGTGGAGTCATCTTCACTGATATACACTGCTCGCCAACAGCCATGGAACCACCCCAATTTCCGGAAAATGATATTAGGAGTCGAAATAGGTTGAGAATCACTTCGGATTCGGAAGCAGGACGACCAATTCACTAACTATTTATAGTTTTCCTAGTAGATTTTCAGTTCATAAGAATTAAATTTGGTCTCACTTCTCATGGAAGCACCCCGTATCTCACGTAATGATTGAGGAAGGGTTCTGAATGTGTGAATACAGTACTGTATTTCGGAAACGGAGCGATTTCGGACTGAGGTAGGTTGCTTCAAATCGGCTTATTATGACCTCAGGAATATATGCTAGGAGTTTGTACAGACCTTTCAGGGACACCCTGTTTATCCCAATGCATGACACATTTTTTTCTATTATATGAGTCAACTAGAAATATGGTTTTCTTGAGATTTATCCATATTCAGTGAAAAGAAGGAAGAATATCATTTGAAATAATAGCGTGTGTAATGTCATTCTAAAGCAACCTATTGACATTTGACATCTCCTAGTTGGACAATGAACTCAATACAACTGGAAGGGACCCACTGTGAACGACGAGTGAGGCAAAAATATTTTTCAGGCAACCCGCAGTGTTTACGGATACCTATCTCTCTCTATCTTGTGTTGGTTAATGGGAAGCGCTCGCATAATTTGAAATATTTTCTCGTTTTTTGCTTCTATTTAAAAGTAAACGTGATTAAATAAAAATATTCATTTAGGAAAAAGGATAATGTTGTAATCAACTATCATTATAAAATTATTACTGATTTTTTTATTGACTTTGAAATGAAATTTCAATCTCACTCTCACAGGATCGGAAGTCAAATGAATACAAAATTGAAATTATATATTTTTATTCAAATGTCACAATATATTGTACAGGGTGAGCGAAGCACAATGTCTCAGAACTATCAGAAGGAAAAGAAAAACGATAGGAAAAATTTGAAAAGAGGTTCTTGAATGGTATTGAGTGCATTTTGAGCATAATTTCCATAGGTTCCTATTCCTTCTTCCTTCTTCTGTCATATTTGAAATTTTTAGGTCTCTCCTTATTACGTTTTGTCCCAGTGTCTTCACTTTCCTCCTCAATACAATATATTTTATTGATAAACCTCGAAACTTGGGAGTTGGAAGTGGTAGGCAAGTCAAAGTCAATAAAATGGGAAACTTCTTCCTTTGGACCTAAGTTATGAGCGTCCATAGATGCATCCTGAAAACAAATTACTAGCTAGTTTTTTTTTTTATTTTAATGAGGTGAAAACATACTTTTTTTTCATTATTAATCAACTAGGTACCTATGAGTTTTCTTATTTTCCTGGGGGAATCAGCATTTTTTGGTAACAAATGCTGAGGAAATGAAAAATATACTGAGTACAGCATCTGCTTTAAAAAACCTAGCAGTACCTGGTATGCCTAAATAATCTGTTGTCAGGAAATGCTCCCCACAAAGCTTGCTGTTTCTATTTGGAGTCCAATTCTCTCTATGAACTGCTTTTATCCATAATTCGAGAATGTCTGGTCTTTTGAATGGAAAGCTGCAACAAATAATATTACTCAATATCAATATGGAAGTATTTAACTTTGACAAATAATACAGGTATAGTTTTTGAACATATTCTGAGACTGGGAACATTGTATACCTAGCTGGATGATCATTTCAAGAACTATATTTTTCAAAAATCTGAGAACAATATTCAACTTACCCATGGAATGCCCATTCCCTTTTGTTTTGTTCGTTCTTGCATCCAAAGGCGACACAATAAATCACCATTGTTTATCAATATTAATCACAAACCTTCTCAACAATCAGTTCAGTGTTCACAACAACAAATTCAGTCTTTTTGATACAACAAAACACGCCAAATGAATAGATATTTCACCTCGTATTCAGCATAAACGAAGACAATGAACTTATGTCTTCACTTTCTTGCCTGTGTAGATGAGAGAAAAAATTCCTAGCTACTTTAATTATTAGATAAAAGAAAATTTATACACCAATCCACCATTAAACAACACGAGTTGGAAGAGGACAGGTATCCGTAAATCATGCTATCTCTGTTGCAGCTGCCCCTGACACACTTTGTGCTATTCGAGAGAGCGGGCGTATCCCTTCCTGTTGTATTGAGTTCATTGTAGTTGGATTGACTATATTGATATATTAAATGGCCGTCATCTGGTATGCTTGTTCACCTAAATATGAAAATCTCGCCATAAAATTCATATTTCCTGTTGAATTTTGTATATGAAAATGTGTCATCGAAGTACATCATGAGTATATAAAGTGTCCAATGACAAAATGAGAAGAGCAAGTATATATAGTTTATCCAAAATCAATTGCAGATTATCGTGCCGCACCTACAGAGGAAACTTCAAACATGCCGACGCCGCACAGTGTGAGATATTCTGCAATTGATATTGGATATACTTTAGCTGTAAATGCATCCAACACAAGGGGAAAATAAGGCGAAATTTCGAACTTTTCCTTGACATATCTCGATAAATAGTGGTTTGTTCATATTTTCATTATCAAATTCGTGTTTTTCAGACAAAAATACGTATTAGTACCAAAAAAAATTTCGAAAAAAAAAAACATCGCATGATAAATTCAGTTTTACCCAAAAAACAATAAAGTCATATTGTTACCAGATAAATAATGCGGATTTCTCTACACATTTCCATTCTTTGTCATGTTGATGATATATCTGAGAAAATTTCTTAAAAAAAAAACCGTTCGTCCTTCCCTTCCAGGTAATGGAGTACCCCTGAAAATGCCGCCGCGAATATCGGCGCGCCGCCTCTTCCTCCTCATCGCTACCTTCTCCGCCCTCACCCTCCTGCTCGCCCACAACGGCAGCCTCCCGTGGGCGCGTCTCCGCCCACCCGCCCAACGTCCGCCTACAGACGACGACCCCACCGCTGCCGCCCGACCGGAGAGGGCGGAGTCTGCCGATGCGCCCGCCCAGTACGCTGCGGAGAAGCGAGAAAGGGCAGAGTCTGCCGATGCGCCTGCCCAGTACGCTGCGGAGAAGCGAGAGAGGGCGGAGTCTGGGGACAGTGGGCGGCCGGCGGGCAGGCCGTGGTTCATGCGGGGCGGCACGGAGTTTCCTGAGAAGCACCGGGGGCCGCTGAGGCTATTTCCCGACCAGGCGGACGGGGATAGGGTGGTGGAGCAGCTGATGTACGTGCCGGAAGACTATCAGGGTGGGTACGTCGGTGATTAACATGTTTTTTGCACGAACTAGATATATACAGTGTGTCCCACTTACCATGCTCACCATGGGTATCTTTTTAACGGTGAGAGATACGAGGTCGGTTAAATGACACCAAATGTGGAGTTTGTCAAGGCCAACTATAATGTGAAAAATATTTTGATAAAATTTATTCGTTTTTGTTTTATACGCAAAAAACAGATTTTGATCATTTTAATGTCTCCTCCGTAACTTCTTTATTTATGAAAATATTCAAATAGGAATTTCACATTCTCATGGCAGTTTTTCAAAATGATTTCGAAAAAAATATGAAATTTATACCAACTCTTCTACTATTTGAGATATCAGCACCAACTTTAGTTTTTCAAATGTAGGTCATAGCTCACTATGACTTAGTTACAAATAACTTGTTTTTCTCTTACAGATGATATGTCGCAGTAATAGTTTTGTGTTGATAACAACGGAGTTATCGTCATTTATACAAAACAAAAAATTATTTGGAAGCCGCCATCTTGAATTTATAAATTTTAACAAAAAAATCATGATCTCCGACCTCAAAAACCCTCACTTACCAATTTTGAATGGAATCGGACCAAATCTTGTCCGCCATCTTGGAGCAGCCATTTTTTTTCAATTTCAACAAGAATTCCATAATGAATTGTCACCGGAATTAGGAACACCTGCCAAATTTCAAGTTAATCGAAGTTATGGAATTTTCGCTGAAATTAAAAAAAATGGCTGCTCCAAGATAGCGGACAAGATTTGGTCTGATTTCATTCAAAATTGGTGAGTAGGGGTTTTTGAGGTAGGAGATCATGATTTTTTTGTTTAAATTTATGAATTCAAGATGGCGGCTCCCAAATAATTTTTTGTTTTTGTATAAATGACGATAACTCCGTTGTTATCAACACGAAACTATTACTGCGACATATCATCTGTAAGAGAAAAAAAAATTATTTGTAACTAAGTCATAGTGAGCTATGACCTACATTTGAAAAACTAAAGTTGGTGCTGTTATCTCAAATTCTAGAAGAGTTGGTATGAATTTCATATTTTTTTTGAAATCGGAGGAGACATGAAAATGATCAAAATCTGTTTTTGCGTATAAAACAAAAACGAATAGATTTTATCAAAATATTTTTTCACATTATAGTTGGCCTTGACAAACTCCACATTTGGTGTCATTTAACCGACCTCGTATCTCTCACCGTTAAAAAGATACCCATGGTGAGCATGGTAAGTGGGACACACTGTATAGAAAGGTTTTACGCTTCCAAGAGCGGGAGTAAAGTGAGTCATTCACTCTCTAGGTTTGAAAAGCATTGCCAACTCAAGTATTATACCTTTGGCAACAGTTGCTAACAGACTCATAATGCCCGGGGCTTTGTGGAGGGCATTATAAATATAATAAAACCCGCTAATTCGTATTAATATGCTTATATCACAAAAAAAATTATTTCATAATTCGATAGAACTCACCCAAACTAGCTCACCACCGCTAACCGTTTCTTGCTGTGTGCTCCCTACGTTTTATAAAAAATTATTGAAATCCCCGATTTTCCGGACCTCTGAAAACGAGGCGATGATGTGACGTCATAACCCTAATACTGAAATAAGAGTATTCCAGACAGAGATGAATGATACATGATTTCTGACAGAGTGAATTAGCGCGAGATCACAGTTGAAAGAATTAATATATCAATTTCCTCAGTCTCCGTCGGGCGTTTGGTATTTTCTTTTAACTATGGCGATATGAGGTTTCTACGCCATAAGAGAGTCCGTTTTCAGAAGGTACTATTATTTATGTCGAAAAATAAAACATTCCAGTTAATTTTTCGATCGAATTATGTCGTCAATCATCATTTATGTATAAAATGATCATTATAAACATGGTTTGACTTAAAAGTTCTATTAAGGTGTACACGCCCATTTCCATTATTTCTATAAGACTACACGAAAACATTCACTTTATCAAATGATGACAGCAATATTCAACAAACGTCAAATATATCAACAAATGCCATGCCTACCATATAAGAATGAAAATGGAAAGAAAATGCTAGGAGCAATGAACCGCTATTCAAAATTGATTTTTCATTACGTAAAGATAATTTTTTCGTGAAAAATTAAATCTTACATGCACCACGAGCGTTACTAGATCCTAACGACGTTAGGATCAATATAACGCCCTTGGTACATAAATAACTATTGCGTCAAGAGAATTATAAGGGCAAAGTTTGCAGCAAATTATTGCCTGAGTTTATTATTAAAATTTTTGAAACGGGATAATTGTACAGGGTGATTCACCATAAATTTCCCTCCCCCCTCTAGCTCAGTTCTTTGAACCGATTGCAAAATTTTAAATATCATCTGAAATGATTTTCGATGGAGTTTTTTTTCTTCAGCTACATCAGAAAATACAAGGTGCTCGGAACAAACGATCTACAGGGTACTTTTCGATTTTTTTTTAATGGAACACCCTATTTTTCATTGTATTTTCAGATTCTTCCTGAAGAGCTGATTTCATCAATGCATCACACTTGGGGCCTAGCGACAATGATTACAGAGATATAGGGTGATTCGAGATTTTTCAACTTTAGGATTTTCTTGTGACGAAACTATTCATTATCGGTCAAAACGGCTTTCATGTCCGTATCTTAACTTTTTATTTACTATCTACTGACATTTAATAATTGGAACAGATACAGAGTGATCAGAATTCTTAACTTTTTCGAGCAACCAGCATGTCCAAATATGGTTTATTCTCCATAACAAAATATCATGTGAAGGTTGGAGACTTGGCTACATTGTGCTGAATTTGAAAATTACCGTGGCATCATTGATGATTTTAGCACCTAAAAATCGATCAAAATTATTCTGAATTTCACTAACAGTTCATTTCCACCACTGTCCAAATCCGACGGCACATTAGCAACAACATCGCAGGAGAAAGCAAATATCTTTGCAGAGATGTTCGCAGCAAACTCTACTTTAAATTCCCAAGGAAAAGTGCCGCCAGACATTCCACCGGTTGAGAGTCGAATGCCCGAAATCGTCTTCCGTCAACGCACTATCAGACGAATTTTGCTTGGTCTCAAAACGAATAAGGCTAACAGTCCTGATGGAATCCCACCCATTATCCTCAAAAAATGTGCACCAGAACTAACACCGATTCTCTGCAAGTTGTTTACCGTCTCGTACAGGTCGGGTATTTTTCCATCATGCTGAAAGACAGCTAGAGTCCAACCAATCCCCAAAAAAGGGAACAAGAACCTGCCCAACAACTACAGGCCCATTGCCCTGTTATCAGTGATCTCCAAAGTGATGGAGAAAGCCATCAACATTGAGCTTATCAAATATCTGGAGAGCTCAGGAATCATCAATGATAGACAATACGGCTTTCGCCACCGAAGATCTACTGGAGATCTACTTGCCTACGTCACCCATTTATGGCAAGCTTCATTAGAAAAACACGGGGAATCTTTAGCTGTCGCGTTGGACATATCGAAAGCATTTGACCGTGTTTGGCACAGAGGACTCCTCCACAAACTACCATCATACGGCTTACCACCTCAGCTATGCCATCTCTTATCGAGTTTTCTTTCACTTTCAGGCAGATCGCTTCACGTTGTGGTGGACGGTGTATCGTCTGATACCATTGGCATCAATTCCGGCGTTCCACAAGGATCAATTTTGGCACCAACATTATTCCTTCTGCATATCAATGATCTGTTGGGAGTAACAACTTGCCCCATCCACAGCTTCGCAGATGATAGTACCCTCCATACTGCGTTCTCATCCAGAATTCCCATCTCTTTCCAGGAAACTAAGAACTCACGGCGCAGGCAGGTCAATGCTGTCAATGAAGACCTTGCTGAAATCACAGCCTGGGGAACCAACAACCTAGTTGAATTCAACGCCACCAAAACTCAAGCCTGTATTTTCTCTAGAAAGGCGGAACTCAGTATGCCCGACATTGTAATGTCTGGCACCACCATCTCCACCAAGCCCACCATATCTATGCTCGGTATTTCCATCAGCAACACTCTTTCATGGGATAATCATGTCAGATCCATCGCAAAAGCTGCCTCACAAAAACTCGGATTCTTGTTCCCTGCGAAAAGCTACTTTACACCTCAACAGCTTCTCATGATCTACAAAGCTCAGATATACGGCCTGTTCTAGAATACTGTTCCCACATATGGGGTTCAGCACCAAAACATACGCTGATGCTCTTAGATTCCATCCAGAGAAGAGCCATCCGCCTGGTGGGTGACGCCACACTCACTCACTCTTTGACATCATTGGAACACCGTAGAAAGGTCGGCGACCTTTCACTTTTCTATCGATACTTCCACGGGAAATGTTCTTCGGAAATCTCTGCTATCATCCCTTCACTAGCAATACCAGTCAGACTCCTTCATCCATAGAACGGCTAGGCTCTGGAATTCATTGCCTGAGGAAGTATTCCCAACAACATATAATCTCCAGAAGTTCAAAAAAAATTCCAATACCTACCTCCTATCCTTATCCTCCCTAGGAACGCACGATGTTCTTTGAACATTATAGGGATTCCCTTTCGTGCGCTCCAAGCGATAAAAAAAAATGGAATTTAAAGATATTTGAGTGATGATTCTATTTGAGAAATAAAAAAAAATTGTCCACTCGCCTACTGCTCTTACTAAGTACTTATGATATTGCTGCTTGTGTGTCACTATTCCCTTAATGAAATCAAATTGATTTATGTCAGAGCTTTATTTTTTAATCATAAAGTCACAATTTCTACATTAAAAAATGCTGTAATCTTACAAAAATTGCATCTTCTGCTTTAAAATAGTGTGAATTTTCAGGTTATGATACTCCGGAAAAAACAATCCTAGCCTACAACGGCTTGGGGGCTTGGGGAGAGAAATCAGGGTCGGCCTCGTTTCACGGCTGCCCTGTCAGCAGATGCTCGCTCACCGATGACAGGAGCAAAGCTGTCAACGCCGACGCCATCTTGTACAAAGATCATTTCATACATCCAGGAGTACCGAGGCCGATGAGTCAGGTACACAAAATACATTGAAACACAATAACCTCACTTTTTTTATTTGTTTACAAGTGATTGAATATTTGTTGTTTAACGAGCACTGAATGATAGTGATTTCCTACGAGAACAAAGTTTGCAGCATGAGCTATAGGCGAATGCTGCAATCATTCTAGTAGGAAATCAGCATTTCTTGCAAGTTATACAATATAATTTTTCTACGGCTATAATAGATAACAGCAGCATTTTCGATTTCTTCGTCTTGAACCATCTGATTTCCTGTCAAGTAACGCTCATCTATTAGAGAGAGCTGTCATTACTTGAAATTTGACATTCCCTGGGCGATGAGATTTGTCTGAAATAATAACACAATGGAGTCATTGTGATATCAGATAGGGAGATGAAATTGATGACATACAAAGTACCTCATTGATGTATCGAACACATTAAAACAAGAGTAATCTTGTGTTATAGCCGTGGAAAAATAGTTTTTCGCAATTATTCAACATAGGAATCGTGTTTTTCGGCTATTCATTGAATCGCGCATGCCATCACATTGTGCTATTGTACAATGCACAAAAAATGCAGCGAGAGACGGAGGAATCCAGTTGGTACATTATGATTCAAAAGTAAGTACCTACTTACGCTTGTTTTAATGTGTCACTCACATATAGTTTTCATTTTCGAAATTTGGTGATTTCTCTGATTTCTCGTCGGAATTCCTTCTGCAATAGGAACTTCACTTTTGAAAGTCACTGACGACTTGTTTCGGTCAGTAGATAGAGGTGAATCTTCGTGTCTTATTTTGTTGGATTACACTAAAGCTTTTGACACCATTGATCATGATGTTCTTTGTAAGAAGCTCAAATATATTGGATTTCATCAGAACTCAGTAGCTCTTATCAAGAGTTTTCTCACGTTTCGGACTCAGTCAATCACTCTTGATGGTGAATCTTCAGGAACACTACCTGTAGAGTTTGGAGTACCTCAAGGATCTATTCTTGGTCCATTACTGTTTTCTTTATATATTTGTGATTTTCATGAGACAATTGAGTACTGTCATATTCATCACTACGCCGACGATACCCAACTTTATATCAGCTTTGACATAAACAACGCCGACTTAACATCTGAACAAGTAAATGATGATCTGACCTCTCTTTTCGATATTTCCACTGCACATAACCTCAAGATAAATCCGCGCAAGTCCCATGCTATGCTTATCGGCACAAAATCAAAATGTGCACTAGCTGAGGGGAGCTTTTCACTTAAACTTTCCAACGAACAACTACCATTTGTCAATGAATGCAAAAACTTGGGTGTCTGGTTCGATCAGCAATTACGATTCACAAAACACGTAAGTCATTTGTGTCAAAGCTCTTTCAATGTGTTGAGACAATTATACCCTTCTAAGGACATTTTACCCACCTCGAATCTTAAACTAAATCTCTGCCAATCCTTGATTATCTCTAAGCTCTCATATTGTGACGCTGTCTACGGCCCTGCACTTTTGCGGAATGATGCCTACAGATTACAGCGTATTCAGAATTCCTGCATACGATTTTCCTATGGTATTCGAAAATATGATCACATCAGTGCAAAGTTCAGGGAGTCCGGTTGGCTGAGACTGGAAAAATTGAGGGAACTCCATTTACTCACTTTAACCCATAAAGTAATAACTACATCTTCCCCAACTTATCTAGCTGCTAAACTGATCAGATTCAGGAACTATAACAATGCGAGAACACGAAACAAAAATACCTTGGTAATTCCAAAATACAAAACCAGTTTGTATAAACGAAGCTTCTCTTATACAGCCACTAAATGTTATAACTCTCTACCTACTGATTTTCATAATTATAATCTACTAAATTTTAAAAAGAAACTGAAAGCATTACTGAATGATGGATAGATATTTCGATGCATGATATAATATATATTCTACTTCGCATAGCTCAAGACTTTTCCGATTATCAAACTATCGATGGCAATTCTCTTTATAATATGTTCAATAGTACTATTGTATTCTATACCTTTTTTTCTCTTTATTCCTTCTTTTTCTTCAAGGGTTAAGTTGTAAAACAGCATCAGCTGACACTTCGCCTCTTCATCTTTGTACTACAATAATTATTCTTTATAAATTTAATGTACTGATATTGTTGCAAGATGAATAAAGACGATTTATTATTATTATTATTATTATTATTAACTGATAGAAATACTCGTGAAATTACTAAAATAATGCAAGAAGATTGGATTTATGCAATTAAACGAGAAGAATGGACTGACACTGACGAAATATAATCATTTGTGTTGCAGACATTTTCAATCTTTTAGCAGTATTAACTCCTATTGCAGAAGTGGCAGAAGGAATTTCAATAGGAAATGACAAAATTTCATAATGAAAACTATGTGAGATTACTATTTACCTGAAAAATCACATTCTTTCGTCTCTCGCTGCATTTTTTGTGCATTGTACAACAGCACAATGAGAAGGCATGCTTGAATTAATGAATATCGCAAAAAATACGATTCGTATGGTAAAATATTGTGGAAAACTATTTCAATCCTTTGATTCCTCTGTAAACAAATAGAAAAAGTGAGGTTGTGTTTCAATGTTTCACAGAAGAGTGAGGTTGTGTTTCAATATTTTACCTCCAGGGTCGGTTATTGTGCACGCGACCTATTCATTTGAGAAAAATGGCAACAAGGAATCTTTCCACGTAGTAGGAGAGAAAAAAATAATGATCTTTGAATGTTCATAGTCAGACAATATCTGTTATTTCTAAATGTGATTTGACATCTGGCAACTATGTGTTTCACTTACTAAGTCGTGACGTCAGAGTAGTTATGAGTGGCAAATTTCGACAGTTTGAATGAGACTGTGACCTCATTTGTGATTTTGAGACATTATAAAACTATTCAGAAAATGTTTGAAAAATGATAAAATCGAAAGCTTCAGTGTGATGATGAGTGAAATGAATTAAAAATCAGTTTATGCCCATTAAATCGCAAGAATCAGGAAAAAATTGCTTATTTATTATGTCTCATGTCTTGAATAACCATGTAAAAAGAGAGTAGCAAAATATTATTTATATACAGGGTGAGCCACATTAGTCACAGTGGAAGAAAGAGGAACGGAAATTTAATTTTCAATCTAGATAGAAGGAAACTGATGTAAACACCGAACAATTTTCTCATGTCATTTGTTTTGACTTTGATAACGAGTTATTACGGGCTGATTTTCATGAAAAACTGTTCAGGAAAAGTTATTAATGGATTGTTAGGAACATGCGATTGGAAGATTAAAATACACCGAAACTGAATTTGATTAATCAACTTGTACATATGGCGAATGTGATAATCAAATCTATATTTAGGACATAACAATGGAATTCTGGCGTATACATACAGTGTGTCCATTTAGTGCGTAATTCTCGTGGACTATTCATTTCAGGTAAAACTTGGAATGAAAGTATTCATACTTGTGAATTTCGCAGAAGAACAGTGAATTCGGATTAATTATATCAGAGGTGGCCATGTCTTTATTGACTAGCCGTTCATGAAATGACGAAAACTACCTCGGTAGTAAAAACACATATTACGCCTTGAAAACGTGTAAAAAATGGTAGGTTCTAGAGCTAGTGGTGGAAAAAATCTTTTTCTGATGAATTAAAACATCATTATCAATGTAGCGTATATTGCATATTACAATAAAAACAACATAGTGAATAACTTTAGGAAGAGGTTTTTTGCTATAGGTCTGGATCATTTACTTCTTGGAATGCCCGTATCATACTCAAAGTCTCAAATTTGCTGACGTCATCAACTGGACTGCCACCTACAGGAGGGATAGTGATATCGTAGCTCCATACGAAAGATGGACCTATTATGATTCACAGGTAATTGAAAAAATATATTTTCTTTCAACCGGCACAAAAGTTGTCCATTTTAATACCAAAATCCGCTCTTGAATTGACGTTTCCATTACTGACACAAACAGGTATGTTGCTTGGCGACACTTTTAGTTCCTAGGAGATGAAGTTACTTTTTTGACCTTGGAACAAAATCTACTCGACCCCATCCATTGACTATCTTTCACAGAAATTGAATATTTCTTATTATTTTTTTTTAATTAACTCGGCCGTTACTTGATGAAAATCCATGGCAAATGTGACAATTTCTCAAACGATAAGATATACACAACATTCTCAAACACATGACATGTTTCGCTAACACAGTAGCTTCGTCAGGTGATATACTGGACAATGAACTGAACATGACTAAACTAACTAAACACACACACACACACACACACACACCACGCCCCCCGAAAGGTTGAATGCCCAGGATCAAGTGCCGCCATATAACTAGCTTACGTTATATGATAGCTCCTCATCCCCATGTCCATCCACCCTCAATCTGCATATATGTTTTATGAAACCCCGAGTGAAACCTCTTCCTTGGTTTCAGTCTCCCGACTTTTAAACCTTTTTGTCTAATGTGTGTTTCCTAGCCTGGCTTTGCGTGGTGGTTCCCTACTCTAATGGGAAGCAAATTTGAGTTTATGTATTATTATTATTATTGGTTTACATTTTTATAGGGTATCAAAGGAGATACTCTTCTGTTTAATTATCTGATGATTCACTACACTGTTTTACCACTAACCAAACCGATTTTTTAACGCCTCGACACGTGTTTCGCTAACTATGTTAGCATCTTCAGGAGAAGATTAAAACTAAATATCCTATTCTGTGCTGCTTATATACTAGGTATATGTTCACCCAACTGTGAAAAATACTAACCGTCAAGTTAATGTTTGTCATGGTTGAGTTCACATGTTAATGTGTTAATTTTTATTTCACTAAACTATATAGAGGGCTATATGGAATAGGTTCATTATCCTTATTCATTACTCTATTACTATTCTTAAATATCTCTAAGCTTTCATATGCGTCTAGTTTTCTAATGTTATTAACTTGCTTAACTAGTTTGAGGTTAGTAATATGTGTGTTATGATTGTGATTGAACATATGTTCGGCTACACAAGATTTATCTAACCTGCCATATTTTAAATGGGCTATGTGTTCTTTGAACCTTGTTTTTATGGGTCGCCTGGTTTGGCCTATATATGTTTCATCACAATCATTACAACTTATTTCGTATATTCCCGACTTTTCAAGTGTGTCCACTTTATCTTTCGGATTGCCTAATAAATTGACTAATTTTGACCCAGACTGATAAACGCTTTCAAAACCTAAGTCTCTGAAAACCTTATCAAGTCCCTTCGTATACTTGGGATTGAACGGGATTGGGATTCTTCTAGAATTCTTTTTATCCACTTCACAGATTGATTTCATTTCCTCTGAGCAAAGAAAGATTCAATGCTGAAAGAAGTGTTGTTTATAAAGTGGCTGGCGTCAGTGGGTATGATATCAGAATAGTAGATAAATTAATACGTAGACATAAATTTAAGTTAACACTTCGACATTCTACGACTTTTCGAGTGGATAAAAAGAATTCTAGAAGAATCCCAATCCCGTTCAATCCCAAGTATACGAAGGGACTTGATAAGGTTTTCAGAGACTTCCCAGCAAACATTGAACTAGCGGGAGAAGTCCGGCCTAGTGCAGGTTAGTCTGGGAAAGTGACGATGCCGGGGTATAGGTAATGGGCCGATGATTTTCCCATGCCAAGTAACCATCAGTTAAAAATACTATGATGGCCTTGTGATGGTAAGATGTCTGGAACTAATTGAATACTAACGAGATCTGGCCCTTTGCTGGCCAATTTCATATTCACTACCCGTCCCCCTGGCGGATGTTTTGAGAACGTCTACATCAACAATCAGCTGATCAATATCATATGTGACTAAGATGGCTGACTCTCGCGAGTGGTGATCGCGTACTAGTTTGTTTATGTCGAATTATTGTGGTCCTCTCTTTCCGTGGTGGTTATTTATGGTGGCAGGAGTATTCTCAATTGATAATAATAGAAGACAGAGTCTTCAATTATGATAACATTGAGTAAGTATCAATGTACCTACATAGTGTTTTGAATGTCATTATTTGATGCATGTGTTTGGTTTCTCGTAACCTCATATACCTAATGATTATGATAATTGGAGTTAACTTTACTTCTCTAAAAGCAACCATCATTTTCAACTTGTTTGTTGCTATCAAAAGCAATCTCAGGTTATGTGAACCTATCTCTATATTGAATAACTGAATAACAATAAGATTTCAGCTACAGAATTAACTGTGCCAACACCATAATGAGAATTGAAAAGCTCCATGTTATCACGTCATTTGACTATATTATCAAGTTATAAACTCATGCAACTCATATACCACTGATATAAAACAAATGATGCATTTTATATTTCAGAAGTACCTCACAACGAAGAATCAACTTCGAAGGAATGCTTCCCAATAAGATGTAGATACCACACACCCACCAGTAAGCAGTCACTCCGAGAAGTTTCATCGTTGAAGAACAGAGAAGTTAAGAAGATATCATTGTGTCATTCATAAAATTGTTTTCTTGAAATCTGGTATGTGTCTGATTCATGATGAGAGGGTTATGTTGTGAAATAAAGAGGTACTAGGAATTTCAGATCCATTGGACCCCTAAAATCCCTACCCCTCCCCTACCTCGATAGTATGTAACCAATGTCGTTAATTGGCCATTACAGTCCCATCATTTATGTATATGCTGGGCTTGCTATGGGAAACTCAATGTGTCGATTATGTTGTACTGGCCTTTTGCCGGGGAACTGAATATGATTGCTGGGTACCCAGCACTGGGACCAGCTGCCGGCCGCAGTGTACTGATATATAGAGTCCCGCATATGGGACCATTTACTGGGCCGCTGATGTCAGGTATGGGAAAAATATACTAGGCCATCGATGCCCCATATCAAGATGTTTGCTGGGTTAGGTTTTGAAAGCGTTTATCAGTCTGGGTCAAAATTAGGCAATTTATTAGGCAATCCGAAAGATAAAGTGGACACACTTGAAAAGTCGGGAATATACGAAATAAGTTGTAAGGATTGTGATAAAACATATATAGGCCAAACCAGGCGACCCATAAAAACAAGGTTCAAAGAACACATAACCCATTTAAAATATGGCAGGTTAGATAAATTTTGTGTAGCCGAACATATGTTCAATCACAATCATAACACACATATTACTAACCTCAAACTAGTTAAGCAAGTTAAACAGTGTAGTGTATGATCGTGCCAAAGGTTCCAGTCTTCGATATATCTGATGATTATTATGCAACTTTTATTGATATTGATTTACTTTTGTTTGTTTATCTTATATTTGGTGAATTGGGAGCCTATTTTGCCTCATCTGCCCATGGTATCTGTGTGTCATTTAGTATTACGTGTCCTGTGGGTTTGGTTCGTCGTCTAGTGAAGAGAACAGCTTGGCTTTTCGCTGCGTTAATTTCTATTTTCCAGTTTTTAAATCAGGTTTCTAGTGTGTCTATTTGTTCTTGTAGGTATCGTACTGTCATGTCTGCGTTGCTGGATCTGGCAATTATGGCTGTGTCGTCGGCGTATAGTGCGAGTTTGTTAAAGTTGTTCGCGGGTTTAGGGATATCTGCGGTAAAAATGGAAGAAAGTAGTGGTGAAAGTACCGCACCTTGCGGTACTCCTGCTTCTAGCTCCCTCCCTGCAGAGATTTCGTTGCCAACTTTACATTGGCATCGCCTTCCCCGCAGAAAGGCGGCTATTAGCTTTACCATAGATATCGGATACCCGTAGTCTGCCATTTTGGTCAGTAGTCCGACGTGTCAGACCCTGTCGAATGCTTTCGAAACGTCAAGGAAGACTGCTCCAGTATAATGTCCTTGTCCGAGATTGAATCCTGTAATCGCGTAATCTACTATTCTGAGAACTTGGAGTTCTGTGCAGTGGTTTCGCCTGAAACCAAATTGTTCGTTTGGAATTACGTTAAGATCCTCTGACATCGTTGTTAACCGTCTTTGGAAGACGCGTTCTGCCACTTTGCTCATGAATGGGAGCAAACTGATAGGACGGTGGTTTTGTGGAAACGTGTGATTTTTGTTTGGCTTTGGGATCATTATTACTGTAGCAATCTCCCAATCATTTGGAAAGTAACGTAGTCTCAGTATAGCGTTGATAATGTTGGTCAGTGCGGCTATTCCGCGTCTCGGCAGGGCCTTAAGGGCTCTGTTTGGTATGTTGTCCATGCCTGGGGCTTTATGCGTCTTTAGGTTTTTTATTATTAATCTAAGCTCTTCCGGTGAGCTGGGGTCTATGAGGAGATTTGTGTCGTCTGTGAGTCTGATATGTCCTTTTGTTCTGTTTGTATGTCGTTCTGTTTTTCTGACTTCGTCTGTGTCTGGAACATTGTTTTCTGTACACTGCCGCTCGAAGGAGTCAGCAAAAGCTTCTGCCTTCTCAGCGTCAGGGTACACAATACCTTGTTCTCCGTGTATTGGTGGGCAAGGTTTTCGTCATTCATGACTTTCTGAATTTGCCATACTGAATTGTCCTCGCTGTTGAGTTCTTTCAACCTGCTTTGCCACTGACGATTTCGGAGTTCGTTGAGTTCATGCCGCAAGATTCTGCAGGCATTATTATCTATCTTCTATTATCTGGGGCAAGCGTACGTTGGTTTTTCTCTAATCATTGCTCTGATGTTAGGAGGAATTTCGAATTCGAATTTAGTGGTTGGTATGTTTTTCGAACATCTGTTCATTGCTTCCTTAATTGCCCTCGCGGAGTGGGCTACGGCTTGGTCCAGGACGTGTCTAGTCTCTATTCGTGGTATGTCCCCTATAGTATTGTGTACAGTCTTTTGGTACTTTGACCAGTCCACGATTGTCTTTGTGTCTTGTATGTCTGTCCTGTCTTCGTCGCTTATCGTGATTAGTATGAATTGTGGTCGGCTGTCCCTTCGTCTAGTGTTTTTATCTCTGTTATAGTCGCTATTGATTGAATTAGTGCTATGTCTAGTATGTCTGGTGTAGCGTTTTCTCGCGTTGGGTAGTGAGTCGGGAGGTGGGGGGCCTAAACTAACCTTTGGCTTGCTTAACTTTTATATATCCTACTTTCCCAACCTGAAGGATTAGTTACCTGTGGAGAGGTTCGATAAATCTTCATTTTCGGAAATAACCGGATAAACTTGAAAGGGTTGGTAGCAAATACATATTGTTACCGGTTCTCTACCGCTTCTCTCGACTTTCAACGAGTGGAATGTCTGTCGGTACTCTTCTTTGGGAATCCAAGGTGTAGTTTGCTGGGAACATCTCTGCAAAAATGTACTCTTTTCCTTGCGAACTTGTTGCTAATGTGCCGCCGGCTTTGGAGAGTGGTGGGAATGATTGATTTCAATGTTCTGCGTGGAATCAGCCAGAAAATGAGTTGTTTTTCTCCAGTCTTCTATCACTGTTGCTCATTTTATGAACATTTGTGAAAATCACTGAGCTTTCTGCTTTTCATAAACATTTCATTCCACTTTCAGCATTTTCGCTATTTCATAGTTGACTATTTCTCAAATGTTAGACTAATCTAGACCATTAATTTTTCACACTTCGACATTATTATCTTGTATACCTAGCGATCTGATTCGATTACCCAACTACGATGATCCGATTGTTTCATTGTTTTCAGGTTCGTCAGAAGGACCAGAACAAAGATTTTACAGTGAACAAGACGAAAAAAGTAGCTTGGTTCGTATCGAACTGTGGGGCCAGAAACGGTCGATTAGCTTATGCCAGAGAACTTGCCAAATACATTCCAGTAGATATTTACGGTACCTGTGGACCTCACAAGGTAAAATAATCGATATTCCATCATATAAGTTGATAATAAGTCATATGAGTATTTTATCACATATAACTCGAACAAGGCTCTGTTATCAAACAGCGCTAGACAAAATGGCGCTCGACAAAATAGCGTGGGACAAAAAAGCGCTAGGACATTTCACAGAGGGTCAAAATCGCGTGGGTTTAAACAGCGCCCAGACTTTTGGGAATGCGACAAAATAGCGCCCAAAACGTCAGAACGAATTGTCACGTCACGATGAATATTTCTCGTTCAAAAAAAGGAGGTGCTATTTTTATCCATGAAGGATACAGATACAGAAAAGACAAAGTGCATCTCACTTCCACTACCTGGAGATGTACGGAGAAATATTGTAAAGGTAGTTTGATAGTTTGCGGCGACTCCAAAAAACCGACAACGTCCCATAGTCATGGTCCGAATGATGCTAAAAACGGAGTTTTTGGAGTTATGGAAAATGTTAAGAACATGGCAAGGACGACGGAAGATGGTCCGAGGAAAATTTTACAAGCCAGCACTAGCCAAGTATCGATGGAAGCATCAGTACTATTACCAAATTATGATGCTGCGAGAAAACAATTCAAAGAATGAGAAACAAGGAGCTTTTGGTTAACAGTGCATGCAACAGCATTCGTGATGTAACGATTGAAGAGAAATATAAACGAACAGAGAAAGGTGAAGAGTTTCTGTTGTGGGATTCAGGAACAGAAGATGTGAACAGAATTATTGTTTTTGCTACTTATGGAAATATCTTCCTTTTGAGTGAATTTAGAAACTGGTGTTTGGATGGCACTTTCAGTGTAGCACCGAAATATTTTTGCCAGTTATTCACTATTCACTCAATGATAGACGGAAAAGGCCACTATTAGCACAAACACGCTATTATTTGTTCCGCGCTATTTCAGTCGGCGCGCTTATGTCGCGGCGCTGTTTTCTATTGGCGCTATTTTGTCACGCGCTATGTGTTCCGCGCTATTTTGTCGCTCGCCATTTTGTCTAGCGCTGTTTGATAACAGAGCCCTCGAACAACGAACCAAACTTTCCTAATATGTATAGCCATATATCTACTATTTCTATACGGGGTGTTTCATTACTAATTGGAAATATTTCAACCATAGAATCCCGAACTCAAAATATGAAGATTCAACCCAAATCACCCAAATAAAATATGTCTCCTGTCTGAATTACAGGGTATTTTATTCAAAAATTTTGAAATGTTTTTTGCCCAGTTCTTCAAAACTATTTGACGTATCACTTTCATATTGGGAGGGAAGTGTAGGTGTTATACATCCAAATGAATTATGTTAAATGAACTTTTCTAGCTATTACCAGAGGCGTACGACAGGGGCAAGTGACTGGTTGATCCTTCCGAAATTCTACGCCACTGGCGGAATTGCAATTTTATCAGAATTTGTCGATTCTTCAATACCTTCTTCGTGAATATTGTACTCTTTCTTCATAGCGATAAAGTCATTATTTTTCGAGATATTGCAAGTTAAACATGAAGCAGCACAATTATTTTGATTTTAATGTGTATCATCAATAATGTCGATATTTTGGATCAATGGACTGCATTCATCAATCAAATGAAACTTCTCCATATTAACACGAAAACATAACAGACGGAAGCTGTTACACGGCGTTTTAAATTTTTTAATATATATTACATAATTAAACACCCTATAACAGCTCCTGTCTGTTATGTAATTATGTTTTTATTGTTAATATGGATTGAAGTTTCATTTTATTGATGAATACAATCCATTGATCCAAAATATTGATAAAATTAATGCACATTGGAATCAAAATGATTATGCAGATTTATGTTTAACTTGAAATATCTCGAAAAATAATGACTTTATCGCCAAGGAGAGAGAGTATAATATCTACGTCAAAATTGTTGGAAAATAGAAAATTTGTGATAGAATTGCAATTCCGCCAGTGGCGTAGAATTTGGTAGGGATCAACCAGCTAATTGCCCCTGTCGTACGCCTCTTGTAATAGCTAGAACAGTTCATTTCACATAATTCAGTTAGGTGTATAATACCTACACTTCCCTCCGAATATGAAAGTGATACGTCGAATAGTTTTGAAGAACTGAGCAAAAAACATTTCAAAATTTTTGAATAAAACACCCTGTAACTCAGACAGGAGACATATTTTATCTAGGTGATTTGGGTTGAATCTTCAATTTATTCCATTATAATGTGGTTAAAATATAGCAAAACATAATGTCGATAATTTTGAGGAACAGCAGAGAGCCATTGCAGATGATAATGAAATGAACTGCGATAATGATTTCATTCAGTTCGGTGGAATCTCGAAACTCACACTCTTTAATCCAACATTATTGCTTCAGATCTTGGTATTGAAAATTGAATATAGGCCAGGGCTAACCTAGGTATATGTATTCTCTTTCAATGTGGTAAAAGTGATCTACTCAAATCTGTTTAGCGTGATAGGACCACACTACACTACTTGTCATTTGCTGATTCGAACTTTGGTTAACTTTAAGGAGATTCCCATTATATTATGCTTGTTGCTGCATGATTGATAACTTCATTGATAATCTATGAGAAACATGATGAGGCTAAAGCTCTATGTCGAACTCATGTTGAACCAACCATTACCTTCAAAGCTTTGGATGTTGTCAAATGTGATCATTTTTTTTTAATTAATAGGTGAAATAACGTTTATTAGAACCTTACCTACCTATGCATTAGATCAGTATTATTATCGAAAGCTTTACAAAATCCTAACTTCAGTTCTATGAATTTCAGTCTCAGATCTACCTACTTATTTGCAAGCCCAAGATTTTGAAAATTCAAACTTATAAAAAGAGGATTCCTTTCTATTCTTTACTCCGCAATTACTTCATTTCGTTCCCCTAGACATGGTTGAAAAAGTTCAGTCCATGAAAAATAAACGAAAACACAAACACCAAAGAATTGTATGTACAACTAAAAAATTTGTTCTAAAATTTGTTCTATCCGTCAACTAAAAACGCAAATATTCGAATGAGCTTGTAGGTACACCTTAGTAGAACTTTTAACTCAAACCATATTTATAATGATCCTTTTATACATAAATAATGATTGACCACATAATTCGATCGAAAAATTAACTGGAATGTTTTATTTTTGGACATAAAAAATAGTACCTTCTGAAAACGGGACCCTCTTATGACGTAGAAACCTCATCTCGCCATAGTTAAAAGAAAATACCAAACGCCCGACGGAGACTGAGGCCACAGATATATTAATTCTTTCAACTGTGATCTCGCGCTAATTCACTCTGTCAGAAATCATGTATCATTCATCTCAGTCTGGAATAGTCTTGTTTCAGTATTAGGGTTTTGACGTCACATCATCGCCTCGTTTTCAGAGGTCCGAAAAATCGGGGATTTCAATATTTTTTTATAAAACGTAGGGAGCTCACAGCAAGAAACGGTTTGCGGTGGCGAGCTAGTTTGGGTGAGTTCTATTGAATTATGAAATAATTTTTTTTTGTGATATAAGACCATTTCAATCACAATCAATCACATACGCGCTGAAACCAATTAAAAAATTTGAAATTCGTAGCCATATTGGTTTAATAAGTTTCGTATTGTTTTTTCTCTACGTCGGCATTAACGCCTATTGGTCGATTTCGTTACCTATAGAGACAGAAGTTGGACCCGCTTTGGGGACAGCTATGTTTCATATATGGAGTAGTAGATATATGAGAATATATTTATTAGTGATCTTTCCGTCGTCTTAATAATAACGTTCGTCATTTTTTTTTTGTTTTCAGTGTCCTAGAACAGACAAAAAATGTTTCGAGATTCTAGAGAAAGAATATAAATTTTATTTAGCTTTCGAGAATTCCAATTGCCGGGACTACATCACGGAAAAATTCTATGTCAACGGTCTGGGACAAAACGTTCTTCCAATCGTGATGGGCGGCAGACCAGAAGATTACCAAAGAAGTGCACCAGAAGGTAAACTATTTCAAAGCACTTTTTACGTCAAATGTTCAACTCGACTTCGTAATGTCTATATTGAACATATACAAGATGTTCTCGATGGTATTCTTTTACCAGGATGTGGAACTCATCGAAATAGACACAATCACCAAAAATGGTCCATATGATGAATAGTTGGTTAGAGTACCAAGGAAACAAGATTTTATAAATAGCCAAACTGAAGATAAGAAGTAAAAAATGGAATAATGAAAGTGTGTTGATGAATGCACAACAAAGAATACTGATTCTTTGTTGTGTATTTATCAACACTTCATTATTTCATTTTCTATCTCTTTTTAGATTGGCTATCCATAAAAGGGCGTTCAGTTTTTTGAACTACTAGCTATTTTCATTTTTTTTGTTCGGCTAACTTCACAAAAGTGTTTTTCTACAAACATCAAAAAATGACAAGGTTCGCGCATTGATAACAAACTGCGAAGTGACACTTTTTTTCAGTTTCCTACGTTACCATGATACCTTGCACATAACAATGCGCGAAGTAAAACAGTGCGCGAAGTAACTACTTCGCGCATTTTAATGTAAAATTAATGAGATATTTATATTTCAACTATATGGTTCTCAATCGAGCAAACTTCCATGAAATCATTTATTTCTGAATGTTCAACAATAACTTTGTTTTATCTCATGAGCGCACGAAAGGAAATTCGTATTATGTTCGTGGAACATCGTGCGTACCTAGGGAGGATAGGGGGAGACCTTTAAAGCCAGTTCAACACTATTTTTTATATCTAGCTAAGCATATTTTTACTTTAGAACTATATTTTTTGACGTTTGTAGAAAAAATGTTGTTTGCAACTCGAGCGCGAAATACTTTGGTCATCTCGACTATTTTTTTAACTCGGCTACGCCTCGTTAAAAAAATCAGTTCTCGATCACCAAAGTAACATTTCGCGCTCTAGATACAAAAATAACTATTTTTAGTTTTTTTATATGTACTTACCCAATTTTGACGAAAGAATCATAATCTCCGGCCCCAAAAACCCCTAGATACAAATTTTAAATAAAATGGTATCATGATTACAAAAACCCGTCCGCCATATTGGATCCGCCATATTGAATTTCCCAATTTTAACTAAAGAGTCATAATTTTCGACCCCGCAAACTCAGATACCTACCAAACTCAAATATCACCATCATTATTACAAAACTCGCAGGCATTGATTTCAAAATGGGAGTTCATATATTGTTTTACGAATGACGGTTGACATTTCTTTGTTGTGAATGTTCTGATTTTTTCCCGTCCAGGAGTTTTTTTTCCGTTTCATAGTGCTATATTCACGATTTATGGCCATTACTTTCAATCATGATTGGAGAAATCAATCAGCAATAATTAACTTTTAATTCGAACAATAGTGAAGTTTTTGATTAGACTGGACTAGTGTGCAGTGCCAGGACGTAAGATTGATATTTTCTCTCCTGACATCGATTTCCAAATTTTATGAGACATTCTCAGGTTTCTGGGGAGGATAAAGTAAAGTTAAGTCATATTTCTTTGTGACCATTAGAGGTGTTTATGTATGACCTAATTAAAATAGTAGGCATTTTGATAATTTGCTCTCATTTACCGACCATTTTCATTTCACAGTGTCTTGTAAATTGTGGGAAAGGAGGAAAGCATAAAGTGCTTATGATATTTCATCTCTTTCACTATTTACGAAAGCTTCTCTTCATGCCAAATATTTGAAAATATCGTGAATTATTCAAAATTCCCGCTATTCGAATAAGTTGGGCCACCAAACACCAGAGGCGCTGATGGCGAAAATAGAACAAGAGGTTAACATGAGCGTTGGCCATCTAGGAGAGTGTAGTTTATCTATGATTAAAACGATGAGATCTATAACTCATTTCAATTTGTACTTTAAACCCAGAATCACCCTGTATATTCATTATCATTACTATTTCAATTTTTCTGCAGGTTCCTACATCCACGTGGACGAATTCGCCGGCCCCGAGGAGCTCGCCGCCTACCTGCACCGCCTCGACAAAGACGACGCCCTCTACAACTCGTACTTCCGATGGAAGGGCACCGGCGAGTTCGTCAACACGTACTTCTGGTGCCGACTGTGCGCCCTGCTACACGCCCCCGCCCCTCCCACGCCCAGACGGTACGACGACGTCAACGATTGGTGGCGGGGACCAGGGGTGTGCACGCCCAAGTCGTGGCGCGCCGCCGAGGTGGTTTAAACGGTCGTAGGCCCCGCCCTCGCCACTCCCAGACGGTACGACGACGGCAACGATTGGTGGAGGGGGCGTGGTTTGAACGGTCGTAGGCGCAGGCCCCGCCCTCGCCACGCTTAGACGGTACGACGACGTCAACGACTGGTGGAGGGGGCGTGGTTTGAATGATCGTAGGCGCAGGCCCCGCCCTCGCCACGCTTAGACGGTACGACGACGTCAACGATTGGTGGAGGGGGCGTGGTTTAAATCTTCATAGACGAAGGCCCCGCCCTCGCCACGCCCAGACGGTACACCAACGTCGACGATTGATGGAGGGGGCCGGGCGTGTGCACGACCAATTCGTGGCCGCCCGTCTAGGTGGTGTAGGGCGGGGCGGTCGCCCAGCGCACGCACACGTATTTGACTGACCGGGACGTGTTTTTCCATAGAAGAATTTTTAGGCCATTTTCATTCCAGAAGTTTATTCCTACTGCTCTTGGTTATGGTCGACTTTTTGATTTTTTTTCGTGGGGGTTGTGACAGTTGAACCACTGTCGTTCAAAATGAAAACCTTGTTAGTAGGCGAGAAGTATAATATTGTTTATCTACTCACTCACTCAAAGAAACACAGTTGTCAATTTACTACCACGGGGGGAAAAAATATTAACCCCTGTGGGAGGTAAAATAAAAGTCCTTGAGCATGTATCCTTTGGTGCCGACATAACCATTGAATCTGTGCATTGCAAGTAATCAGTGTTTATCACTATTGTAAAAGAAGTAACAATAATATCCTTCTTGAAATCAAATGATATGATACGCTCTTTCATATTCTGAACGTACTTCTAGTCAAAACTTTTAGATTCAGTTACACAATATACAAATTAATTAATAAAATTACTTACTAAAAAAAAATTCATGATGACAGAAGTGTCAAATTGCCTTTCGTTCAAATGCCGACAATTGTCCATGGCATACAATCCATAATGACTTGGATCGAGATGATAGACCGCCTGAATCACAATTTCAAGAATGATGCTTAGGAAGAATGCATTCGTTGACAAAATCATATACAGTGTCATTCATAAAATCGGCATCATATGGGAAAAACTTTTATTAATGTCTCATTTTGGAATTCGAGTTGGACTTTGAGTTTTGCTTCAAAATAGATGAAACATGGCCTACTCATCCGGGGTCACGTGACTTTCGCAACATGTCAAAAGTGACATTTTATCAAATTAATCGATGAAAGTAGGCTTATTTTTTCGAATATCGAAAAAGTTTACTTGAAAAAGTTGTTTCTATTTTAATTTTACATATGCTTCTTGAATTTGATCTTTCTATTGCAACTTTTAGATTTTATTTTTTTTAAATTTTTCAAAATTTCTGTAATATTTGAAGAATTGTTAATTTCACGAAACTACTTCATACCAGTAGCTTTTTCGTGCTTCTCACTATCAATTACCTATTATCACTGATTATGGACAGAAATATGATTTTCTTCAGAAAATGATAAAACCCGCTTCCAACTGTTATGTTTGATGCAAAGTTGATATATCGTCAAGCATTTAGAAACGAAATTCATCTAAACTGATCTTTTCAGTACTGAAAAAATAAATTCAAATGAATTTCGTTTCTAAATGCTTGACTCAAGCATAACAGCATTTTGATGTTATGTTTGCATCAAACATAACAGAATTTTGAAGCGGAGATTATCATTTTCTGAAGAAATTAATTAGTTAGTAGCATGATGAAGCTACTGGTATGAAGTAGTTTTATTGAATTTACAATTTTTTTAATATTACAGAAATTTCGAAATTTTTCAAAAAATATCGAAATCTAAAAAATGTGATAGAAACATAAAATCCGAGTCACATATGTAAAATTGAAATAGAAACAACTTTTTCAAGTAAACTTTTTCGATATTCGAACAAATAAGCCTACTTTCAGCGATTAATTTGAAAAAATGTCACTTTTGACATGTAGTGAAAGTCACGTGACCCCGATTGAGTAGGCTATTTTTCATCTTTTTTGAAGCAAAACTCAACGTACAACTCGAATTTCAAAATAAGTCATTAATAAAAGTTTTTCCCATATGATGCTGACTTCATAAATGACACTGTATATATCATGTGAGCAAAGGTTCATCTCCCATGTGTGTTTAATGCCGTCCGCTATGCGTCGTGCATCAAACTTCACACGCGTGAGGAAATGGATACCTTTTCTCCCTTAATATATAAATAGCTATTGTAAATTGACATGCAGGAATCGTCGGTAATGACCATATTTTCAGTAACCCTAGAAAATTTTCAAATTAATGCCAAGATCCGCTTCTCTGTCAAGTTTATCATATTTTCGAACTAGAGCAATTAAGAAATCTCCTGGTAGAAATGATTGGGTGATCAATGAGTAATTAAAATGGAATGAAAATCAGCAGAAAAATGCATAACCTTCTGAGTGACAAACGAACAACCAAATAACTAATCACAATCAACAAAATAATTAAAGAATACAACTATGTATACCTACTAGACCATCAATAAATGAAAAACCAGATAACAATAAGAATATAACCTCAATGAGAACGATGTCAGGTGAAAATGTGGGCACGGTACCAGATATTATTTATTAATGTGTTGGGAGCAATGAATAAAATCAACTTCGAAAATTTTCAGGTTAGAATTTTAGTTTATTAACAATTCATCGTCATGGTAAACAGCATTCAGATTGGTCTGAACATTCATCTATGGAAAAAGCCCTGATCAAGTGAATTGTTGTCGCACACCGAAAGCCGAGTACTTACTAAGTCATTTTGCTGTTGATTTGTTGAATTGTGTTATTGACGATAATTTATTAAGTTTTTATTATGACAACGTGTTTTATTTCATCCCTCAACGCTTGATTATTTTCTTCCGGATTAAATTGGAGACTGGAGATGGTAGGACGATGAAAGATGCCGATAATTTTCTTGTGAGGTTCTTAGAAATAATAGAAATTCTTGTTCACTCACAGATATCACTGTATGATTGATTCATGAGAGCCCATGTTGCCCTAGTGCCTCTTCCTGGTAGTTCTGGTACAGCTGATGTTGTTTCTTAGCACAATATTTCAGTCAGACTTCGCTGTTGATTATTCACAAGAGTATCCACGTCATAGACACCATTACAAATTTTACAGAAATTATCATTCAACTGGTGATTCTTACTTGTTTCAGATCCATATTATGCTTACCCTGACAGATAGTTTCATGATGAGAGCCTTCATTGTTTTGTCCTAATATTGCTCATGTTGATCCTTGATATAAATTAGACTGAGCTGACTGATGAATCTGATGATCTGTATTGCCCTCGCAAGTTCATCGACATGATTGTTTCCGATTCCAAAAAGCCCTGATATTCAAATTATGGCCTGTTGCCTCACCCTAGTACTTCTTATGTTGGACACAAATAAGACTTGGCTGATACCTGGAGCTAAATGTCCTTATTATGGATGCCTTATCACCTCTTAACACCCAGATGAGACCTTTAATGTATTGGTGCCTAGTCCTCGTACTGCTCATGTTGGTCCATGGCATCAAGATAAGTTTCGTCTTCTGGGAAGATGGTTTCAAACTTCGGAGTAGCGAAATACAGAAACAAATTCAAAATTTTCTCTGCAAGCTCATCAGCACGATTGTTTTCGATTTCAAAAAGCCCCGATATTCAAATTATGAACAATCTAGCAGAGATTCTCTTTATCTGGGATATTTTCGATTGGCTCTTGAAAGCCTTTGTTGGCCTGTACTTCTTATGTTGGTCCTGGACACAAATCAGACTTGCCTGAATCTGAATGTCCTTATTATGAATACCTTCACCCGTTCACACCCAGATGAGAGCCGTTGATGTCTTGGTGCCTAGTCCTTGTACTGCCCATGTTGGTCCTTGACATAAATCTGACTTCGTCGATAAATGAAGGATATAATCTGTAATTCTAACCCTGCACAAGTTTCGTCTTCTGGGAAGATGTTTTCAAACTTCTGAGTAGCGAAATACAGATACAAATTCAAAATTCTCTTTGCTAGTTCATTAGCAGCATTGTTTTCGATTCCGGAAAGCCCCCGTTTCCACAATATGGACACTCTACGAAATATTCTCATTCACTGAGATACTCTGGACTGGTTCTCGACAACCATCGTTGGCTCGGTGTCTCATCCTAGTACTTCTCGTGTTGGTCCTTGACACAAATTAGATTTTTCCGATAAATGAAGCCATATATCTACTATTTCTATATATGGCCATTCGCCTATACGATAGCTCAACAAAAAAAGGGACCGAAATGAGAGGTTTTTTGTGAATCTATAAGGACGGAAAGTGACGTGAGGATAAGATTTTAAGTTAGGTAAGGTTCGTAAATAATTATTTGATCATAATGAAATATTAAAAATCTACAATTGTTGATAATACCACAGTAACTTCGATTTATTCCTTTATAATGTGGTTGAAATATAGCAAAGCATATTGTCAGTAACTTTGAGGAACAGGAAAAAGCCATTGCAGATGATAATGAAATGAACTGCGATAATGATTTCATTCAGTTCATTGGAATCTCGAAACTCACACCCTTTTATCCAAAATTATTGCTTCAGATCTTGGTATTGAATATAGGTCAGGGTTAACCTAGGTATATGTTTCCTTTTTCAATGTGGTGAAAGTGATCTACTCAAATCTGTTCAGCGTGATAGGACTACACTACACTACTCGTCATTCACTGATTCAATTTCCACCAGTTTGCAATAACACTTCGTTTCGAACTGTGAATACTGCAGAAACTCTAAATTCCTTTTTGCGGCTCCATAAAAAAACTGGAATACAATAGCAGATAGCAGTCATGACAAAAAATTGCCATTAATTGTTCAACACACATTTTGAGCGATTGATACGTTGAGAAAAAAAATAATTTAAAAATTACATTTCAACTTTATGCAACCTTTAAACGTTTGAAAAACTAAAATTTAACTAGTACGCTGGATCCCTCTTTCCACCAGCTTTCCAATGAGGGGTCACATGGCATAGGGTTACATTTGAATAAATTATGTTGAGGGTTCTTTCAGCTACCCCTGGAGGGATATATTCTCGATATTGCTTGCAGAAGGTAGGTAAATACATTAAATCGTTGACGTATGACAGGAATTTAAAAAAGTTATATTCACCTAGGCTCCCGTCTATCAAATTTATTCTAGTTAAAGTCTCCACACTGTATAGAGTAGTAGATATATGAATGAAGCTAATGATCCTTATCATGGACACCATAACCTTTTCGCATTCAGACACCATCGGTTCACAAAATGCCTTTGCTTCGTTCGTCCTGGTGCTTATCTAAGCATTGCTCATGTTGGGCAATCTTTTAATTAGATGAAGACGATAAATGAAACTAGGACCAGGATATAGGATATGGAATCTTCGAATAGGAATGCTATAAATATGAGTTCGATTCTTACTCTCCTTTCATAATCAAACTACCACTTTAGAATCGTTTTTTTATTGTTGTACGCCTACCACTATATCGCCAACTTATAACAACATTAATAAAATAAATATTTAGGCTCGGCTACCTACTAAACGTAACAAACATGATGTGTATATTGATATGGATCTTGAATTACAATCACTATTATGTATGGGCACACAAGCAAACTCTCTCAATCCCATATAATGGACAATTTGATTATGAACGTAATGAAGTATGATGAATATCAGAGCATTTTTAATCTAAACCTTCTAAACCTAATACATACACTCCCCATTAACGGATATTGGCCAGAAGAAATCATCCCATATTTTTACAAGGGGACGAATTGAGTATTTTCGAGGTTAGGAAAGATAATATATGATTTAATAGAATTGTACAGTGGTTTTTAGCTTTGAGATATCTCTTGAAGTCAATATTGATATGGTTTGTTTATGAACTTTAATTACAAAATCTGATATGGTACGTCTGGGAGAATGACAGGTTCTACATTTTTTCACTAAGTATCGATTCTTCAATCTCTGGTGGAGGCTAAGGTAACAGTTGAATAATCAAATAATGCCCTCATAAAAAATCGAATTTCATAGAGATTGAAAACACATAACTTAGGCAATGGACTACCATTACACAGTATCATTTCAAATATTTTTAAATAGAGCTGGTAAAGCCTGTGAATTTGTTTGATGTTATAAATTTTCATTTGAATTTAATTTGCTGGATTTACAGTTTTCAATAACTTTTATAAAAAAGAATACTACTTCAGGATTCAACATTCCATTGTGAAAATGATGAATTCGTAATAGGGTTCAACTTGAAACTGTCCCAAAAATATATATCTGATAACAGTCTATTGCTGATGGCATATGAAATCCGATTTTTAACAGTTTATATCACAAAAACACTTGTCATTATTTTGTCATGACACAACGAATGGATGATGAATGATGATTAACGGCAATGGCAAGAGAAGCAGTCTTCTAATCTAACCAACGATGACAGTCAATGAATGTTTCTATTACATAAATTACTAATTCAAATCCTTTCGAAGTCAAGACTTTGATGATCAGTCAAAATTCTCTTGAACCTCTGATGATACCAAACACAACAATTGATAGGTATAATAAGCGTTTTCTAATACTTCGTATTCATCAAATTAAATGAAATTGATACACTGTGCATATCTTCCATAGGAAAAAATATTAAACAACGATTGTCATTTATTGAAACTTTCGATATATAAGTTCGAAAAGCCTTTTAAGTCCGAAGTGGCCAAGGATAAATGCACAAAACATTTTTGTTTTTCCACTCATAAGTACATAACTCTGCAAGTCAAAAAAGTTGACATTTCACCTTCAGTTAAGGTCCATAAAAACCCAGAATGTCTTTCTATAAGCAAAGTTCTGGATTGTACATTGTACATCTTAGGCAACATTCCTATGTCACTCTCCATGTGAGATAATCTATGGTCAAAAACAGCTGCATTCCGAATTCAACTGTCAGCAGTATCAGTACTCCTACTGCAGTTAATACAACTTTGTTTTTTCCAACCAAAGAAATGGTATGTTTAGTGGTGTAACTTTGGTAAGTTCACATTACATAACCTCGAATCACGTCAAAATATCATGCTGTCCGAATCGTTTTATGGGTTGCGTGCAAGAACTGTCAGATGACCGACACTGGAGGCAAAATATTGAAACACAAACGTCACTTTACTTATTTGTTTACAAGTGATTGAAATAGTTTTTCACAATTATTTTGGCATACGAATCGTATTTTTCCGCTCATCATCAATTCGCTCATGCCATCACATTATGCTGTTGTGAAATGCACAAAAACTGCAGCGGAAGACGAAGTAATCCGGTTGAATATGATTCAAAAGTAAGTACCTACTATAGTCACTCACATATTATAGTTTTCATTTTTGAAATTTGGTAATTTCTCTGATTTCCCATCGGAATTTCTTCTGCGATAGGAGCTAATAGAAATACACCCGAAATTTCTAAAATAATCCAAGAAGATTGGATTCATGCAATCAATAGGGAGGACTGGTCTCACATGCTGACGATCGTGTGTGTTGTAGACATTTTCAATCTATTAGCAGTATTAGCTTGTACTGCAGAAGTGACAGAAGGCAGAAGGAATTTCAATAAGGAATGACAACATTTCATAATGATAACTATGTGAGATTACTATTTACCTGAAAAATCATATTCTCTAGTCTCTTGCTGCATTTTTTGTGCATTGTACAACAGCACAATGCGAAGGCATGCTCGAATTAATGAATAGCGCAAAAAACACGATTCGTATGCCAAAATATTGTGAAAAACTAGTTCAATCCTTTGATTCCTCTGTGACCAAGTAAAAAAGTGAGGTTGTGTTTCAAAAAATCACGAAATCCTGTTATGACACGAGTAACGTTTGGTGGAGAATTCATGTAGATCTGTCAGATATGTCAAACACTTTTCGAGAAATTCAATCGCTTTTTTTCTTAAAGCCTTCGAATCATCTCAACAATTTCGTGACTACCACTGGGGACAGTGCAAACCATAGATTTATTACCCCAAACACATCAATCTACACACTGACATACAAACTTGGGAGGACAATTATTCTTCTCCTAAGAATAAGATATCGACGTCAGTCAAAAACTATTTTGTGTTAAGAAGGGATCACACTTCAATCCAAAACATAATGAAGCTGGGGTTAACCACTTACTTTCGTCACAGGGCGTAAGAAAGGTAAAGATGATAGAGTTAACATTTGTTTTTTCCTGTATAATGGTCGAGTCATCAGTTTTTCTTGAGAACTTAAATTCAGGATAACATTACGAAACATGAATAAACGATTTGGCCGAACTTTATTCGATATCGGAGAAAAGTTAATAGCGTTTTCCACTCGTCGCACTAGATCGAACTTTTTCGCCACTGAGTCGTTTTGAGTGGTGCACTGAGAATTTCAAGAAAGAAATTTTGTCGAGAAATGATTTCCACTGGCTTTCAAACCTGCTCGATACCCGCTCAAAGTTCGAGTTTTCAAAACTGTGCTTGTACGACGGTGCGATACACATAACCTCAAATATTCGAGTCACGAGTGGAAAAATGTTTGGAATTTGAATAATTAGGAATGTCTAATTGAAGTTTATCACTATTGTTACAATACTTTCCGAAATCATAGATATTTCGGATACACCCGATGATGAAGAAATGATGATTGAGATACAAAAGTACTTCGTTACGAAACAGCGTTTACGGAAGATAAAAATTACCGAAAAGTTAAAGAAACTATTGAGATGTGCAGGTATTAAACATATTTGATTGTTGATTCAGTAATGATGAAAAATACTAACTTCGTGATCGACATTTCAATGCTTCATCACTACTGTCGAATGATTCAATTGAACATCATTGACAATGAACATTCATATATAAGACTGTTTCTGGATGGTTTCTGACAGTGTTCACAGGGAAACCACAATAAGAGGTAGATGTATCCATATCATGTGGACGAACGGAACCAAATGTACTTTCTATACTTCAACTTTTTGATTGACTAAACAATTTTTTTGACATTTCTGATGACAAGAAGGTCGCACCAACTCTCTATTTCTATTCCATTGCTCTGTACTGGGACCGCACATTATGGAAGAACCGAGCCAGTGCCACTTGTACTTGCTCTGTGCTAGTGCGATCTGTGAATCGGCGAGTGGAAAACGCTATAAGAGTTACAGAGTGATCAATTTGGCAACATTTTCCTGTTGCCGTTTTTTTTGCCGGTGTGTATATGACGTCATTGGCAATACCATCACAGAATCATTGGGACAAAACGAATATATAGTTTTATGAATGCAATATTGCCTCTCCTTGGAATAATGAGTCCAAAGAACGAATCCAGAAATCATTCCAAACATTCTCCGAACTTTTCACTACATTGTGTAAAGTTAATAGGAACGATATAATAGAAATATCGGAGAATTTAGACATTCGGACTACAAGTAAACTATGGTATCGCTATGCCAAGCTTTCAAAAATGTTTATCTTCTTCTTCTAGTCTCAAAACAATATGGGGTATAAGATAGCTACAATTTAAATGACACGCAACACCTCACATGCATATCCCATATTGTTTTCTTACCTTGAGGGACAAAATAAGCACATATTTTTGAGAGCTCGGCATAGCGATAATAGTTATTTATGTATTTAATTAGGACGAAAAACTGTCTTCAGCCGAGGCATGGCCGAGGCTAGCAAGCAGGCAAGACAATAGAACCTTTTTTCACCGAGGTACATTTTGATTTTCATCGTCGACTTTCAATTCTAATATCCACACACCACGGTTTTATTCACACGTGAAATCTATCGGATTTCGTGAATAACCAATGGGACGCATTATACAGGGTGAGTCAGTATAATACCGACAAACTTCGTACTCGGATTCCTCACCTTATTTTGAGGTGAAAAGTTCCTATCAGCGTATGTCCTAAAATGCATCCTCACTGAGATACAGGGTGTCGAAAGTACGGAAAAAGTTGAGATTTATCTAAATTTCCCCATTCCAATAACACAATAAACCACAGAGAAACCGACTTCTTGAATTTGTTCCCGGATTGGGTCCTAATCGTTACCTTTTTACTGAGCTATAAAAAGTAGTTTACTTGTAGCCTAAGTGCTCAATTCCCCGATATTTCAATTATATCATAATATAATATACAGTCGATAAACTATTCATTAATACGAACTTTAACGGTGATCTCCCGGAGGCGGCGGTTGGCTCATCCTGCCCGGCGTGTCCTGGTTGAGCTGGGAGGCGGTCACGCTGCGCGTCTGCAACGTCGAAGTAGGCGGTTCGTCGAGCAGCTGCCTCAGCCGCTGCAGTTGCGCCTCCAGCTGCCTGTTGTGGTCCTCGAGGATCTGCATGCGGGCCTCCAGCCGCCCTTTGTGCTGTCTGTCAAAGAGACGAACAAAATTCATTATTACGAGATAGAAGTTCGTTTCGAATCAAGATAGTAAACATAATATATGAACTAAAAATGTGTGAAAAACTCCACAAACGAAAAGATTTCCACAATATTCTGCATCACATGACATTTTTCGCTAAGACTGTAGCTTCTTCAGGTGAAATACTCTGACAATGAACAGATAAAAAGCTTTTATCTACTCACTGAATCAAAAGTAGGCGTTTACTCCAACGGGAGGAAAAAATATTAACTCTCGTGGGAGGTAGAAGAAATTTGCTTCAACATGCATCCTTTGCCGTCAATATACCTAAAACATCTGTGCAATCCAAGTAATCAGTGTCTTCATCACTATTATAAAACAAATAACAATATAATATCCTGTTTGAATTCCAATGTTATCATATGCTTCTTCATATTCCGAACGTACTTCTTATCAAAACTTTCAAATGCAGTTTCACAATATACAAATCAATCAATTCATGATGACAGAAGTGTCGAAACAAATCAGGTATGCGTCTCAACCCAAATAACCAACCGTCACAATGTTGTTTATTCTTGATGACGTCCAGTACACCCTTTTCAGTTTCTAGGAGCTGAAGTTCAACTTAAGCTCCTAGGAACTAAATATGTTGCCTAGCAACATACCTATTTTTGTGTCAGTAATAGAAACGTCAATTCAAGAGCTGATTTTGGTATTAAAATGGACTTTAGTGCCGGTTGCAGAAAAAATAAATTACTCACCTCAGCAACCTTGCCTCGGCCAGCACGTCGTGCTGCTGCTGCTGCTGCGCCGCCCTATCACCTCCACCTCCGCCCCTCAGCTGCTCGTACTCGGCCAGCAGCGCCCCGTTCTCGCTCTCCAGCTCTCCGATCATCGCCTGCAGCTCGGCGCGCTGCTCCTCGTCGATGACGAGCATCAGCTGCCCGGGGCTGGCGGGACCGCCCACGGCGGGCGGCTGCCTGCCCCCGTCGAGCGAGTGGCAGTAGTCGGCGATGAGGCGGTGCTCGTCGTCGTCTTGGGGCGAGGAGGCGCGGAGTTCCACTTCGGCCAGTCGGCTGGCGTATATTTCCAATCTGGAGAAAATGAGCATTCATCAGACTCAACGATTTACAACCAGACACCCTGTACGGGATATTATTCAGCAGGTTATCCCTCAGACTGTGAGATAATTCTCAAATCACTAAAAGGTATACGCTGACAATCCTAATCGAACCTATATATTTTGTAAATATCAATGAATATACAGGGTGTTTCATAATTGAATTTCAATTTTCGAGGAGGCGATTCTTGAACCCATTCTAAGAAGAAAGTTCCATATTATGAACGTATGACCTAAAAGTCCTAACTTTTGAGATACAGGGTGGTAAAATTCTCAAAAATTAATATAGCCTACTGCGATGAGAAGTTATAATTCCAAAATACCGAATACGAATAAGGAGTTCATAAACTCTGAATTGAATTGCTGAAACTTGATCTAAGGAATGAAATATATTTCTCTGCATTGTGATATTGTCATATTAACGATATTGCTGGAATCATGTAGTGAAAAGCTTTTTATTTTAAGCGAAAACCATGCATGAGATTGAAAAAATTGTAGTGATCAAATTTGCTTAGGAATGATTGGGAATTTCAGGATAGAATTCAATTTCGAGATTGATCAGTGGCGTACCATCAATGTCTGCCAAAATAGGTATCTGAAATTCCATACGAACGCCACTGGTGGCAACCAAAAAAAATGTGGTACACTAACTTAATTGATGCCTCTTGATAGTGAAGCCTCTGAAGAGGTATTACAGATATTCAGATATTGATAAAAACAATTAATTTTGGAGAACGTTACCACCCTGTATCTCAAAAGTTAGGATGTTTAGGTCATACGTTCATATGAAGCTTTTTTCCCTCTCCAAATATTGACATTCAATCATGAAACACCCTGTATATATCAATTTTACAGAAAATCCATGGGTGGCGATACAAATTTTCGAAATTTTATTCAATAATATGAGAGAGACCAAAGTTGTTGCTACTTTTTGATAAAAGCGGCAACACTGCATTGCTGAAAATATGTTAAATGAAGAGAGCGTATTCTAAAATATGAGCATGCATATCTTCATGGATTTCTCCCGACTTATTCCCGATATAGTCATAGTGTAAGCTCGCCGTGACATACCCTGTATACTTAACAATGCTAGTTTGCTGTCAGGTCAACTGACAATCGATATTTTCGATCATCTTTCTGGTTTCAGCTCAACTATAGTTGGATTAGATAATTCAATGACCACAATTTCAATCAATTTCATATTTTCAGAAACAAAATTAGACTTCGTGTGATTGTAGTGGATAGATAAAGTGGAACATAAACAAATTCAATTAAAACATCGAAAATATCTAGTACACCTTCTCAAGGTAATTATTGTTATAGTTTTAGGAAATGTTATTATAATAAGCACGTCAAATATTCAGGGGCATGGTTTAGTAAAACATTTTAGAATAATCTAGATACAACTCTCTTGATAGATGGATGTATTTTTTAGAATAGAATAAATCTATATCTAAGTGTTCTCATGAGGTTTTCTTGATGAATCGATAACTTGATAGATACATATACCAAGTTATCACATGGCGATCCTGCTAGTGCAAGCAATGGCAGTTAATTACCTGTAAGGAGAAGATCATCGTGAAAAGACATCAACAGAACTATCTTACGACTTTGAAGTACTAAAAAACCTAGACATGGGATCTACGGAGTCGAAAGAAGAGGTTGTTATATCCCAAGCAGGAAACAGCGGTGGAGTATCAGGTGATGGTGCCACAGGTCATAATTTCACCCTCGGAGAAATTGTTGGAGTTGTTGCCGTTTGTATACTCATTGTGGCGGTTATCGCATGGATATATAGTAGAATGAAGGTGATGCTGGAGAAGAAAATTCGGCGTGAGTTAGCTAGAAGCCAAGAGCAAGTTTAAAACGCAACCGATTGACTATAGACAAAGTGCTGCAGAGCAGTGTACATAGACAGTGAAAAAAAGGACAAAATTGTGAGGCCAAGCGCATCAAATGAAGTTGGAAGAAGAAAAGTACTAAGAAGAAGGAGAAACGGAGCAGAGTAGAAGATGCTGCGAGTTGAAGATTGTATGTAAGCAGAGATTTTAGTATTTATAGTATATAGATAGGTAGTAGGAATAATTAGATGAATTTTATTGATAGGTTTAGTGAAATATTTAAGGACGTGAAGGCTTTTAAACGAAACGTTGACAAAGATAATCAACAGAGGCGTCAAAATTTGACACTAGTTAATGACAAACTTGAGAGTATCTCTAACTTAGCTAAAGAATTAGGTCATATCAAGGAAGAATTTAATAGGGGACCAAATGATCCAGACATTATAAAACAAATCAAAATTTTAGTGAAAAGTACCGAAGCTATCATTGTAGAAACCCGCTCAAAATTGCTAGGTAGGTTACAAAGCATTTCTGAGAATCAGTTGGCTTTAGGAAACTCAATAATGAGTGAGAAATTCGACCTCAGGACAGCGACGTCCTTGTTGCCCTCTATGGATGGCACTGAGGACATGACCAGTCAGTTAATTGACGCTATTGAACTGTACAGCGAATTATTGGATGGTGATGGCAAAAAGCTCCTCGTCAACTATGTTTTGAAGGTAAAAATATCACAAAATGCTAAGTTACGCTTGGACAAATCATATAACACCACGGAAGATTTGATAAACGACATGAAAATTCATTTAATAACAAAAAAATCAGCAACTTCATTGTCTCTGGAGTTGCACAGTATGAAACAAAATGATAGATCTATTGACGATTTTGGAAAAACGATTGAACAACTCATGGTTAACTTAACTTTAGCTCAAGCGGATCATGATGAGAATGCACTAGGAACTTTGAGAAAGGTTAACGAGAAAGTTGCAATTAATACTTTTGCAAATGGTCTTAGGAACAGTGAATTACGTACCATAGTCAAATCAAGAAACTATAGTAATCTGAAAGATGCTATAAGTGGAGCAAAAGATGAGGAAAGATCAAAAGCTTGTAGTTCTTCATCTCAGATGTTTCACATTCGTGGTAGAAATAATAGTACATTCTCTAATCGTGGTTATCACCCAAATAACCAGAGAAATTTTCATTCAAGTCGCGGGTCTTATCATAACAATCAAAGAAACGGTTATAGAGGTAGGCAACATCATAGCCAAGTTATCACATGATATATTTAGTTTATTAGTTTTCCATATACTTGGAATGAAAATTCACGGAAGTGCCTTGAATGGCCCTGTATATTGGTTTCTATTGTATTAAAATTAAATTTCTCGCCACCATCTCGTATACTACCACCGATATCTTTCTTAGTCATAGATAAAACACCTGCTCGAGGGTTAGTCGGTTAGAAAGGTGATATAACTAATTAGTCATTCGGGTTGGTGAATCAAGCATCAAGACTCATTCAGTTTTATTTCAGATTTCATAGAGTGCGGTCGATTTAAGTGAAGATGAATTTCCCCCGTCTAGTTCAGTGATAAAATTGCATTTGTGTATGGTGTTTTGTGTGTAATGTTTTGTGAGTGGAAAATCGTAATCATTGAAAAGCCGGCGGTATGGACTATATTTTGGGAAATCCATTAATTTTTAAGAGGGTAAGTGTTTTAATTTCATTTTGAATACCTATGGACGTATGATATACAGGGTATGTCAAGACGAGCTCACACTATCTCTATATCGAGAATCAGTCGGTAGAAATCCATGAAAATATGCAAGCTTATACTTTAGAATACACTCTCTTCATTCAAAATATTTTCAGCAATCCAGTGCTTCCGCTTCTATCAAAATGTAGCAACAACTTTGTTATTTCATTGCATTTTTAGATTTTCCCAGAAGAGCTGATTTCATCGATACATCACACTTGGGGTCTATCGGAAATGATTACACAGATATAGGGTGTTCAAAATCTAGATTTTTTGTATCGAAACTATTCATTATCGGCCAAAACGGCTCACATGTCCCTATCTCAACTTTTGATATACAATTTAGTGATATTTAATCGGAACAGATACAGGGTGATCAGAATTCTGAATCTTGAACTAACCTGTATCTGTTCATATTAAATATCAGTAAATGGTTAATCAAAAGTTAAGCTATGGACATGTGAGCCGTTTTGAGCGATACTGAATAGTTTCGACACAGAAAAATCGTGAAATTGAAAAATTTCGATTTTGAACACCTAATATCTCTGCAATCATTTTCGATAGACCCCAAGTGTGATACATCGATGAAATCAGCTCTCCAGGAAAAATCTATAAAATATAAAATACAGGGTGTATTCGCGATAGCAATGTTGCTACTACTTTCTAGTAGAAGCGGCAGCGATGCATTGTCGAAAATATTTTAAATGAAGAGAGCGTATTCTGAAATATAAGCATGCATTTTCATGGATTCCTTCCGACTGATTCTCGATATAAAGATAGTGTGAGCTCGTCGTGACATACCCTGTATATTTCAAAGGCATGTAAAAATATTGAAATTTATCGAATGGCACCTGTGCCAATCACTATCCTGAGCGGAATGATTGAAAAATTGCACTCCACTGTGCGCAAATTTGCACTCGATTTCTCGATTTGATAACGAGATAAGAATTATGCCATCCGATACCAATGGTAGATCTCGAAAAACTACCTAGTTTGAGTAAAAATGAATTTATCTAATCGCGAAATCGAATGCAAATTTCCGCACAATCATAGGACTAACAAAGTAAATCTACAAAGAAAAATTATTCTTACTGAACAGCTGTGTGAAAAATGACAAGTATTGTATAACTTGTCATTGATGATGACCATTTGAATGGTCGAAACATATCTCAATCAAAAGTAATGAAGCAAAAGTGACTGCACACTTCACCAATAAACTTATGGAGACGACTTTTGATTTTTTTCTCTCTTCGGCCCTATATATATCATTCAATATTTGGAATCTCCATGAATAGCTGGATTCGAAAATATATTATTACTGTCGTGAAATAGTCGATAAATTCATTATTACTCAATCTATCTATTTCGGAAGTGCCTCCAGAAACAGGTCAATTTTTATTTTAAATTTTCCACATTTATAAGGGAAAATTGAATATACAGGGTGATCCACGTTCGAGTTATTCGACAGTTACAAGTTTTTCAAATGGAACACCCGAAATATTATTATATTTTTGAAATCTCCATGGAATGCTGAGTTCAAAAATATATTGCTGATACATAATTTTCGAATACAGTGTGTCCATTGAATTGAGTGATATCGTAAAATGGGGTTATTGCTATTATCCAAATATCGAATCGTAATCTCTCCTACACGAATTTCTCTCTATGTATTATGATAAATATGAATTCATTCAGTACTTTACGAAATCACTGTATAACGGGGGTACTTTGGATCGATTTCTATTAAAATATTGTCGGTAGGTAGGTATATAGGTATACTATAACTGCCATAGAATCCAAAAATCTCTATCTAAAAGCATTTGAGGAAATTAGGTGAGTACAGGGTGATTGATTATGGATTTCACGCTTTCAACACTCTACATCTTGAAATTCAATTAAGATATTGAAAACTTCGAAACAAAAGTTTGAATCAGATATTGTTATCTTCCGAATAATACCCTCCAAACATTATTTTTCCCCATTTCATATACAGGAGGCGTAAAAATGATTAATTTTTTCAAATGGAACACCACCGCTTATTTCAAAATAGTGATGTTTCCTGATTTCAAACATATATAATTTTCATACATTTCATGGAGTAATACTGGGTGAATCGAAGAAATATATATAACTTGAGATTGATTGAAATTGTGGTCACGATATTCTGAATATTCGAAATAATTCTGTCGCTTCATTGATCACCAAATTGTGTTGTTTACTGCAACACAATTGAGTTAATAATGAAAGACAGAATTATGAGAATATATTCACAGCAGAGTGGTATTTTGCTAGACTATTTCACGTTCACGAAGCATTAAAATATGTATTATACATGAGTGAGACATTCTGACAGCCATCATTATTGTATGACAAATTGAAAGACTACGCTTAACTATCCATAATTACATTGTTAAAAACATTAACGCTGATAGACCAATCAGAATTTAAAGACAGCTGTTGTTTTCGCGATAAGCACACGTTGTCTCTGACTTGTGAATGGTCAGATCATGTGATGAGTCAAATAGTATGATAGTATGTATATTAGTTTCTCCATATACTTGAATTGGAAGTACACGGAAGTGTCTTGAATGACCCTGTATTTTCTATTATATCTAAATTAAATTTCTCGCCACCATCCTGTATACTACCACCAATATCTTTCTGCACGAGGATTAATCGGTTTGAAAAGTGATATAACTAATTAGTCATTAGGGTTGGTGAATCGAAAGTATCGATAATAACTCATTCAGTTTTATTTCAGATTTTATAGAGTGCGGTCGATTCAAGTGAAAGTAACAAATTGAATTTCCCTCGTTTAGTTTAGTGACAACATGTGACAATATTGGATTTGTGTGTGGTGTTTTGTGTGTGTTTGTGTAAATCTGGTTATTTTCAAGACAGTAAGTGTTTTTTATGGAAGTATTCATTACGTGATAGGTACTTTGCTACATACTCTCTAACTACATAGTACCTACTCAATATATATATATATATATATATATACAGTGTGTCCACCTCAAGGACTTACCACCCCTGTAAAATTGTTATTATTTGACCGATTTCAAAAAAATTTTTTGTTGGATATGTATTTGAAATGTCCATCCAACAAGAGAGTGGTTTTACTCATGAACTGTAATCGTGGCCAACTGCGATCAACTTTATTGACCCATATTTGAGAAAGTACTATTAGGGATTCATTTTTACAAAAAACAATGATGGTTTCTGAATCACGATCACTTGAAAAAAATCTATACTGATTTTTATCATCATAAAACACAGGGTGTCCGAAAAAACGAATTATGTTTTTTTTAATAGGTGATCAGAAAATGTAGTATTGTGGTATTTTTGAGAAGAATTGATGACACATTATTATTGAAGATCACTTTGAACATATCTGTACCGATATTCATTATTCAAAAACACGATGTGTATGAGAAAACAATTAAAAAGAAAAAGTAGGCAATATTTTTTTCATCAACTCAAAGAAAATATTAATTTGATTTTTCGAACACCCTGTGTTTAATGATGATGAAAATCAGTACAACTATGTTCCAAGTGATCCTGATTCATCTTTTTATTTTGAGTGAAGGATTATCAGGATGAAAAATATTGCTCACCTATCCTTTTTAATTTTCTTCTCAAACACATTGTATATTCAAATGACGAAAATTGGTATAGGTATATTTGAAATATTCCTCAATGATAATTTGTGATCATTTCTTCCTAGAAAAACCACAGAACTACATTTGCTGATCACCTATTTGAAGAAAATGATACGTTTTTTCGGACACCCTGTGTTTAATGATGATGAAAATCGGTATAGGTATATTTCAAGTGGTACTGATTCAGAATCCATCATCAAGTTTCGTAGAAAAAAATCCCTAATAGTACTTTCTGGAATATGGGTCATTGAAATTTGTCGCAGTTGGCCACGATAACAGTCCAAGAATTAGATCACTCTCGTTGGATGGGCATTTCAAATACCTATCCAACAAAAAAAGGTTTCTTGAAATTGGTCGGATAATAACGATTCTACAGGGGTGGTAAGTCCTTAAGGTGGACACACTGTATATAGGTACGAAAAAAGGTGTTCATATAAATACAGTGCTTTTGAAGTACTGAATTTATTCGGGTGATCAGAATTCTGAATCTTGAACCACCCTGTATCTGTTCCGATTAAATATCAGTAGATAGTAAATCAAAAGTTGAGATAGGGAAATGTGAGCCGTTTTGACCGATAATGAATAGTTTCGACACAAAAAAATCCAAAAGTTGAAAAATTTTGATTTTGAACACCCTATATCTCTGCAATCATTTTCGATAGATCCCAAGTGTGATACATCGATGAAATCACCTCTCCAGGAAGAATCTATAAATGAGATAAAATACAGGGTGTTTCATTTGAAATATCAATGTTGTTACTACTTTCTAGTAGAAGCGGCAACACTTCATTGTCGAAAATATTTTAAATAAAGAGAGCATATTCTAAAATATAGTCATGCACAATTTCATGGATTTCTCTTTACTGATTCTCCATATAAAGATAGTGTAAGCTCGTCGTGACATAGCTACCCTGTATACTTAACAATGCTATACGGGCCTAGAGTTTGCTGTCAGGTCAACTGACAATCGCTATTTTCGATAATCTCCTGGTTTCAGCTCAACTACAGTTGGATTAGACAATTCAACGACTACAATTTCAATCAATTTCATATATTTAGAAAAAAAGATTAGGCGTCGTGTGATATAGTTTATTAGTTTTTTCTACTCACATAACTAAAATGGCATTTAGCGTACGGATATGTACCACGCTAAATGATCGATTGATCACGGATTGACGATCATACCATGGCAACACGATTTCTTGAACACATTACCAAGGCAACACAGTTCATTAAACACAGCTTCAGAGACATGTCTGGCCTGTCAATTGTATTAACGGTCAACTGTTATTTTCAAATTTTGTATCAGAATTATTCGAACAATATTCGTTTGTATCAGAATTCTTCATTGCAAATATGTGAGAAATGTAGACGAAAGTATGTTAATGTAATTTTCGGAGTTCGTAGAAAAAGAATAGTATGTAACGCGTTTATAAACTCTTCTAGACACTCGTTTATTAAACACTCGCTCCGCTCTGCTCCGCTCGTGCTTAAAATACTCGTTACTAAAAGGACGTTTATAACACTTGTTACATAATATACTATTCCCATATACTTGAAATGTAAGTACCCGGAAGTGTCTTGAATGACCCTCTATTTTCTAAATTCAATTTCTAGCCACCGTTTACTACCACCGATATCTTTCTTAGTCATGGATCGAAGATTAATCGATTAGAAAGGTGATATAACTAATTAGTCATTCGGGTTGATGAATCAAAAGTATCACAATTCATTCAGTTTTATTTCAGATTTCATAGAATGCGGTCGATTCAAGTGGAAATGACAAATTGATTTTCCCCCGTTTAGTTTAGTGACAATATTGCATTTGTGTGTGGTGTTTTGTGTGTGGTGTTTTGGTGTTTTGTGTGTGGTGTTTTGGTGTTTTGTGTGTGGAAACTCGTAATCAATGAAAAGCCAGCGGCATGGACTATATTTTGTGGAAATCTGTTCATTTTTGAGACGGTAAGTGTTTTTTATTCCTTTCTTATGAATAATTTTGGAAGTATTCATCACGTGATAGGTACTTGCTCCACACTCTTTAACTTAATAGTAGCTATTTAATAAAGGTACCAAAAATGGTTTTCATACATAGAGTGCTTTCGTGTAGTACTGAATTCATTTTTAGCCAAACTATCAATTTTTGAGAGATCTCCTGGAACAAGTCGATTTTTATTTTCAATTTGCCACATTTATGAGAAAATTCTAAATAACCACGTTTGAGTTATGACGACCGCTTTAATTTTTGTGATTTTTGCAATTTTCAGGCATTTTTGCGATTTTTGCAATTTTCAGGCATTTCTGCGATTTTTACAATTTTCAGGCATTTTTTTGCGATTTTTACAATTTTCAGGCATTTTTGCGATTTTTGCAATTTTCAGGAATTTTTGCGATTTTAACAATTTCCAGGCATTTTTGCGATTTTTGCAATTTTAAGGCATTCTTGCGATTTTTGCGATTTTTGCAATTTTAAGGCATTCTTGCGACTTTTGCGATTTTTGTAATTTTCAGGCATTTTTGCGATTTTCGCAATTTTCAGGCATTTCTGCGATTTTTACAATTTTCAGGCATTTTTGCGATTTTTACAATTTTCAGGCATTTTCGCGATTTTTGCAATTTTCAGGAATTTTTGCGATTTTAACAATTTTCAGGCATTTTTGCGACTTTTGCAATTTCAAGGCATTTTAGCGATTTTTGCAATTTTAAGGCATTTTTGCGATTTTTGCAATTTTCAGGCATTTTTGCGATTTTTGCAATTTTCAGGCATTTTTGCGATTTTAACAATTTTCAGGCATTTTTGCGATTTTTGCAATTTTCAGGCATTTCTGCGATTTTTACAATTTTCAGGCATTTTTGCGACTTTGACAATATTCAGGCATTTTTGCGATTTTTGCAATTTTCAGGAATTTTTGCGATTTTAACAATTTTCAGGCATTTTTGCGATTTTTGCAATTTTCAGGCATTTTTGCGATTTTTGCAAATTTCAGGCATTTTTGCGATTTTTGCAAATTTCAGGCATTTTTGCGATTTTTGCAATTTTCAGGCATTTTTGCGATTTTTGCAATTTTCAGGCATTTTTGCGATTTTTGCAATTTTCAGGCATTTTTGCGATTTTTGCATTTTTAAGGCATTTTTGCGATTTATGCAATTTTCAGGCATTTTTGCAATTTTTGTAATTTTCAGGCATTTTTGCGATTTTTACAATTCTCAGGCATTTTTGCGATTTTCAGGCATTTTTGCGAATTTCGCAATTTTCAGGCATTTTTGCGATTTTCGCAATTTTCAGGCATTTTTGCGATTTTTTGCAATTTTCAGGAATTTTTGCAATTTTTAGGCATTTTTGCGATTTTTGCAATTTTCAGGAATTTTTGCGATTCTCGCAATTTTCAGGCATTTTTGCGATTTTCGCAATTATCAGGAATTTTTGCGATTTTAACAATTTTCAGGCATTTTTGCGATTTTCGCAATTTTCAGGCATTTTTGCGATTTTTTGCAATTTTCAGGAATTTTTGCAATTTTTAGGCATTTTTGCGATTTTTGCAATTTTCAGGAATTTTTGCGATTCTCGCAATTTTCAGGCATTTTTGCGATTTTTGCAATTTTCAGGCATTATTGCGATTTTAACAATTTTCAGGCATTTTCGCGATTTTTGCAATTTTCAGGAATTTTTGCGATTTTTGCAATTTTCAGGCATTTCTGCGATTTTTACAATTTTCAGGCATTTTTGCGATTTTCACAATTTTCAGGTATTTTTGCGATTTTCGCAATTTTCAGGCATTTTTGCGATTTTCAGGCATTTTTGCGATTTTCACAATTTTCAGGCATTTTTGCGATTTTTGCAATTTTCAGGAATTTTTGCGATTTTAACAGTTTTCAGGCATTTTTGCGATTTTTGCATTTTTAAGGCATTTTTGCGATTTTTGCAATTTTCAGCCATTTTTGCGATTTTTGCAATTTTCAGGCATTTCTGCGATTTTTACAATTTTCAGGCATTTTTGCGATTTTCACAATTTTCAGGCATTTTTGCGATTTTCGCAATTTTCAGGCATTTCTGCGATTTTTACAATTTTCAGGAATTTTTGCGATTTTCAGGCATTTTTGCGATTTTCACAATTTTCAGGCATTTTTGCGATTTTTGCAATTTTCAGGAATTTTTGCAATTTTAACAATTTTCAGGCATTTTTGCGATTTTTGCATTTTTAAGGCATTCTTGCGATTTTTGCAATTTTCAGGCATTTTTGCGATTTTTGCAATTTTCAGGAATTTTTGCGATTTTCGCAATTTTCAGGCATTTTTTCGGTTTTCCCCATTTTTCAGGCATTTTTGCGATTTTTGCAATTTTCAGGCATTTTTGCGATTTTCGCAATTATCAGGAATTTTTGCGATTTTAACAATTTTCAGACATTTTTGCGATTTTTGTAATTTTCAGGCATTTTTGCGATTTTTGCAATTTTCAGGCATTTCTGCGATTTTTACAATTTTCAGGCATTTTTGCGATTTTCGCAATTTTCAGGCATTTTTGCGATTTTCACAATTTTCAGGCATTTTTGCGATTTTTGCAATTTTCAGGAATTTTTGCGATTTTAACAATTTTCAGGCATTTTTGCGATTTTTGCAATTTCAAGGCATTCTTGCGATTTTTGCATTTTCCAGGAATTTGCGATTTTTGCAATTTCCAGGCATTTTTGCGATTTTTGCAACAGGTACTCTTACGAGGGGAGAGTATCAACTCGGCGTCTGTAAATCCTCTCTGCAACGGAGGTTGACGCCTGCTGGGTTAGGTATATACAGTGCCTTTCATGAAGAGAAAATTGTTGCCTATCTATCTCATTTTTTCTTTCATTAACATCAGAAATATGTCGCATTTCATTCAGGAATTGTAAAATATAACATCCGGATATATTTCAATCAATTTTTTTTTTCATTCACATCTTTTTGTTTCAGAGTTGCACTCCGGCGTGACATATCAGAGAAGAACGATGTTGTCACAGATAAGAAGGAACGTTTCAATAAAGAGGCGATCGAAGAGAGAACAGAACGAAGAGTACCGACCGAGACCATGTCGTATCGATCGCAACCGATTCGAATCACTAGTTTTGATCTCGATATCCGATGAGAGTTAAGTACACCATTTTACCATTCATTGACATCACCATTCTTGAATTATGGAAGGCGATATATTATCGTACAAAATTCCACGATAGTCATCTTTATGTCTCAGTGGAGACACGACAGGTACCCTTACGAGGGGAGAGTATCAACTCGGCGTCTGTAATTCCTCTCTGCAACGGAGGTTGACGCCTGCTGGGTTAGGTATATACAGTGCCTTTCATAAAGAGAAAATTGTTGCCTATCGGTCTCATTTTTTCTTTCATGACCTACAGGAATATGTCGCATTTCATTCAAGAATTGTACAATATAACATTCGGATATTTTTCAATCAATTCCCTGTTTTCAATCACATCTTTTTGTTTCAGAGTTGCACTCCGGCGTTACATATCAGAGAAGAACAATGTTTGACTTTTGTCACAGATAAGAAGAAACGTATCAATAAAGAGGCAATCTAAGATAGAACAAAACGAAGAGTACCGACCGAGACCATGTTGTATCGATCGCAACCGATTCAAATTACTAGTTATGATCTCGATATCCGATGAGAGTTAAGTACACCATTTTACCATTCATTGAGATCACTCTCCTTAAATTATGGAAGGCGATATATTATCATTCAAAATTTCACGATAGTCATCTTTATGTCTCAGTGGAGACACGACAGGTACCCTTACGAGGGGAGAGTATCAACTTGGCGTCTGTAAATCCTCTCTGCAACGGAGGTTGACGCCTGCTGGGTTAGGTATATACAGTGCCTTTCATAAAGAGAAAATTGTTGCCTATCGGTCTCATATTTTCTTTCATGAACTGGAGGAATATGTCGCATTTCATTCAAGAATTGTATAATATAACATTCGGATATTTTTCAATCAATTCTCTTTCATCAATCACATCTTTTTGTTTCAGAGTTGCACTCCGGCGTTACATATCAGAGAAGAACAATGTTCGACTTTTGTCACAGATGAGAAGAAACGTATCAATAAAGAGGCAATCTAAGAAAGAACAGAACGAGGAGTACCGACCGAGACCATGGTTTATCGATCGCAACCGATTCGAATCACTAGTTTTGATCTCGATATCCGATGAGAGTTAAGTACACCATTTTACCATTCATTGAGATCACCCTTCTTAAATTATGGAAGGCGATATATTATCATACAAAATTTCACGATAGTCATCTTTATGTCTCAGTGGAGACACGACAGGTGCCCTTACGAGGGGAGAGTATCAACTTGGCGTCTGTAAATCCTCTCTGCAACGGAGGTTGACGCCTGCTGGGTTAGGTATATACAGTGCCTTTCATAAAGAGAAAATTGTTGCCTATCGGTCTCATTTTTTCTTTCATGACCTACAGGAATATGTCGCATTTCATTCAAGAATTGTACAATATAACATTCGGATATTTTTCAATCAATTCCCTGTTTTCAATCACATCTTTTTGTTTCAGAAGTGCACTCCGGCGTTACATATCAGAGAAGAACAATGTTTGACTTTTGTCACAGATAAGAAGAAACGTATCAATAAAGAGGCAATCTAAGATAGAACAAAACGAAGAGTACCGACCGAGACCATGTTGTATCGATCGCAACCGATTCAAATTACTAGTTTTGATCTCGATATCCGATGAGAGTTAAGTACACCATTTTACCATTCATTGAGATCACTCTTCTTAAATTATGGAAGGCGATATATTATCATACAAAATTTCACGATAGTCATCTTTATGTCTCAGTGGAGACACGACAGGTACCCTTACGAGGGGAGAGTATCAACTTGGCGTCTGTAAATCCTCTCTGCAACGGAGGTTGACGCCTGCTGGGTTAGGTATATACAGTGCCTTTCATAAAGAGAAAATTGTTGCCTATCGGTCTCATATTTTCTTTCATGAACTGGAGGAATATGTCGCATTTCATTCAAGAATTGTACAATATAACATTCGGATATTTTTCAATCAATTCTCTTTCATCAATCACATCTTTTTGTTTCAGAGTTGCACTCCGGCGTTACATATCAGAAACGATGTTCGACTTTTGTCACAGATAAGAAGAAACGTATCAATAAAGAGGCAATCTAAGAAAGAACAAAACGAAGAGTACCGACCGAGACCATGTCGTATCGATCGCAACCGATTCGAATCACTAGTTTTGATCTCGATAACCGATGACAGTTAAGTACACCATATTGCCATTCACTGAGATCACCCTTCTTAAATTATGGAAGGCGATATATTATCATACAAAATTTCACGATAGTCATCTTTATGTCTCAGTGGAGACACGACAGGTACCCTTACGAGGGAAGAGTATCAACTCGGCGTCTGTAAATCCTCTCTGCAACGGAGGTTGACGCCTGCTGGGTTAGGTATATACAGTGCCTTTCATAAAGAGAAAATTGTTGCCTATCTATCTCATTTTTTCTTTCATGAACTTCAGAAATATGTCGCATTTCATTCAAGAATTGTACAATATAACATTCGGATATTTTTCAATCAATTCTCTTTCATCAATCACATCTTTTTGTTTCAGAGTTGCACTCCGGCGTTACATATCAGAGAAGAACAATGTTCGACTTTTGTCACAGATAAGAAGAAACGTATCAATAAAGAGGCAATCTAAGAAATAACAGAACGAAGAGTACCGACCGAGACCATGTCGTATCGATCGCAACCGATTCGAATCACTAGTTTTGATCTCGATATCCGATGAGAGTTAAGTACACCATTTTACCATTCATTGAGAACACCCTTCTTAAATTATGGAAGGCGATATATTATCATACAAAATTTCACGATAGTCATCTTTATGTCTCAGTGGAGACACGACAGGTACCCTCACGAGGGGAGAGTATCAACTCGGCGTCTGTAAATCCTCTCCGGACCAAGAACTGTTCCCTGAGGTACTCCGTACGTCACTTTCCTCGGTTGGCTGATGACACCGTTAATACTGACATGTTGTTGACGATCTAACAGGTAGATCTCCAATACATCGTATGGTTTTCCTCTGATAGCATATGCCTTCAACTTCTTCAACAAGGTTTCATGACAAATATCATCAATGAATCAAGAGGTTTGTCATTGAATTGAATTTGAAAGATGTCTAGGATAAGCAAAAGAAATAAATAACCTGACCCACCTCGAATGCATATCGTTGTGTTGCGGCGACGCGACCGGACTCTCCAGCTCGTCGCCCTCCAGTACAGACCGCACCGGTAGATAGCCCATGCGCGGATGCTTCGTGAAGTGCCGTTTGCTCTTGAACTTGTTGCGCAGCGCACGCGTAAAGTCGCGCACGTCCTCGATCGACGTCGTCGTCGAGCAGTACTCGTGCATCGGATGGCTCAGCTTGTGACCTGAATAATGATAGTAATAATTCACTTTTATTTACAACCATATATGTTATGTTGTCATTACTAACGTCGTTAAAGGTTGGGAAGTGTCATATTACACACCTCTACTTCCCGCCCTCAATTATGTAATATTTCAGATATGTTCAGAACGAAACAGAGATTTATTAATTTTGATCGAAATATGATGGTTGTGAATAAAATAGTACACAAACCTCGGTAGGAAGTTTCATTCCTGTCTCGAGATTATAGCTAAAGTCGACGCTTTGCGTCTTGGTTACCCAACTAATCTCACGCCAGGAATGAATCACTTCCCACCTCAGTGTGTAATATACTATTTTTAGAAGTCTTCTTCTTGGGGTTTGGATTCTGTTTGAGAATGAGACGATATAGGGCCAGCGTAGCCTCGTGGTAGAAGGTTATTTATTTATTTTATTTATTTATCAAACGTATCTTCCAGTCAGAACAAGTTCTGGTATGAGGAGGAACATGATTGTAAAATAATAAGTAACAAATATTTATGAACTACTACACCAACATGAGTAGAAGTAAACATGATTAATGAATCATAATCAATCCGGATAATACAATAAATCACAATAAAAACAAAACAATTAATTACCAAAGAAAAGAATTCTAGTCGAGGAAATAACTTACTGATAAATTTAAAACATTTTTCTCAGAACTTATCAGTTTTTTACTTTCTTCCTAAATGTACTTATATTTCTGCAGTTTTTAATTTCATCTGGTATTTTATTGAACTCAGATAAGACTGCATGAGTGAATCTTTTTTATCAGTTTCCTGTCCCCTGTCATTCCTTGCTAGCACAAGTCTCTTGAAGACTTTTGAGGGTTGCAACCGAATGATGGATAAGAACAACAATTTTAAGATAATTACAAATTATAATCAATGGTGATGATCTGTTAAAAATGCATTTGTTCTGTTTGAATGTTATGATGTATTGATATTGTTACGTACCTCAACCAAAAAAGTACTAGCTTCAAAACATAAAATATTCTTTTAGTTGTATACTGCTATTTACTGCCATTATACAGTGTTCAACTCACAACACTCACAAAACAACTGAACAACGTGACGAAATACATTGTAAAACTTGCGGACCTGTATTAGATCCGATTGGAGAACTCAGGGTGTTTGTATTATGGATACTATAATAGAGCATTTTAGTGATTTCTGACTATCCATACATTACTGCAGTGTCAAAGGTTTTTGAGCTTGTAGAGAAACAAACTGGCTAATAATGTAGATACTTTTCTATTGTATAATAAAAATAAATTATATTTGCGATAGAATCTATAATTTTTCACTGTCGTTATATTATTATATGTTATTCATAACTTGTCAGTCATTTTTATGCTAATGAATTCGTTCATCCTTAATGAAACGGATCTATTTTCTAGGAAAGTTACAGATTATATCTTGCAACAGAGCCTAATACTTCGAGTCCGTCCACACCACTCAAAATACTGATAGGCACAACAAGAGGAATGATCCATGGGTGTCGGCTTCATTCTGTTCTGACCGATGGCACTAAATTAGAAAGGATAGTATCATTGAATGTAGCCGATAGTGATTCATTAATTCAATGATATTTTCGTTCAGGATCGAGCTCTATTCGAGATATATCAATGCATAAATAACAAAACCATAACCTGTCAGAATGGAGCCAACTACTTCTGCATTCCTGCTCCGAGTGCATTTGTGGTTATGTATGTTTTTGTTTACCAGTTTTACTTCTTCTTCTATTTTTTTTCAATCGTTTCTCGTACGTTAGCTATTCTTGACTATTCTTATATTCTTCACCATCAGCTATTTCGAGACTAGATTCAGAATATACGTTACAGTATGCCGCCCCGAAAATTAGAAATTGTTTTAATTTGAAAATGAAAACGACTTGGACTTTATCGGTCGTCATTCTGTTCAGCTTGGACATAAACCTGGAGAGTTCCAAACTTATTTTATGAAAATTCATTTGAAGGAAACTTTCCCATTGTTTATTGATGAAATTAACGGAGCATGAGACGATGTAGACTTTGATGCAGATAAAATCACGAAGAGATTGCACTTTATCTCATAACAATTGACCTTCTCTATCGAAAACAGAGATTTGGTCCTTTTTTTCAAACTTTCATGGACTAATGTTGAAAATTACTCAATCCAACTCTGTTAGACATTGCTGTACCTTTGGTGAGCCTGCCGGCGAAGAAGCAGCTCTGGCACATGTCAAAGTTGAAGCACTTGAGGCAGCGGTAGCGCAGCCCGACCAGCGGGTACTGCTTGCACGCGTTGCACTTGGCCTGGTGTTTGGCGGCCTCGGCGGCGGCCAGACGGTGGAGGACGGGCAGCCATACCAGGGACTGCAACAAATCAGGTTCGTCTTTGACAGCGATCTGCACCGTTCGCTTATTCAGAAAGCATTTATTCATCACAAAAGAATACATTTCGTGTGGTGAGGACTACAGAATGCATAAACTCATCGGACTAGTCAGAAAACGAAAAAATACAAAAACTAAGTGTAATATACAGGGTGTTTCATAATTGAATGCTGATCCTAAAGGGTGATAATCCTTGGATGATTTTAAAAAAAATTCTTCATGTGAACATAGGTCCGTAACAGCTTCGTTTCTGAGATACAGGATGTTGAAATTTAACAAAAAAATCAGTTATTCCCCAATATCTCTGAAACCGCTCTGGCTTTTTTCTTCATTACAAATACTTAAAAATAGTTACCATAAAATTATAAAAATATTGCTCAGATCTTTTGGTTACCACAATTGTGAAATTATGACTAAGAGTAAAAATCGAATAGGGACAAGCAAATGAATACATTTTATTTTCTAACTCAAAAACCATTCGCCGGACGAAAAGAAGACAAGAGACCATTTTTATGAGAAAATAGAGGATAGATAGATAGATAGATAGATAGTTTATTGGCTATGTGACACATACAGAATATGGTTTATAGCAAGTCAGTAGAACATAACAAATAATATACAGTATATAAATATAAATAAATGTATAAAACATACAGATCAGACATACTAATTATAGACATGTATAGTACAAACAATATGTATAGTAGGTAACTAAAATCAAAGCAAGATTAAATCGAAGAAAGCGAATGACAAGGTGGGGTCAAAAAAAGAGATGTTTGAATATATTCATCAACAGAATAGAAACAATGATTGAGAAGTATTTTTTTCACATTCATTTTGAAACATTTCTCGTTCATAGATTTAATTTGGCTAGGTAATTTATTATAAATTCTGAAGTTCAAGGAGTTTTTTTCAGATTTTACCAATCTGTAACGTGGCACAAGTAAACCGTCAGCAGTAGCGGAACGTGTGTTGTGATGATGTTGGCTAGATATTTTTGGGATGCTCATTCTTTTGGAATGAATTTCTGTTGTATTATGTAGGATATAGATACAAGGAAGAGGTAAAATTCCTAACTTTCTGAAGAGTGGTTGACAATGTTCCTTATATCCAGCTCCAGTCAATATTCTTATTGCTCGTTTCTGTTGTTTGAATATTTTTACAGAGTTAACTGAGTTACCCCATAAAACCGTACCATAGCTAATCAAAGAGTGGAAAAGACCGAAATATATATTTCTCAACATATTCGGGTTCAGGCATCGACTAAGTTGTCTGAGTAAGAATAATATACTGGACAGCCTAGTACTAAGTCTGTCTATGTGGTGTGTCCAATTCAGACAATCATCTATTACAACCCCGAGCAATTTACAGTGATTACCTACCGTAATTTGGTTATTACTTGAAATAACTAGGTTTTGAGATTTTCCCCTGTTCAATTGAAGATTATTTGCAGAAAACCATTCTTCTGCTTCGGACATTATTAATTCTGCATGTTCAAGAAGGAGTGAAATGTCGTTATTGGAAGTAATAAAAGACGTATCATCCGCGAAGAGGACAATATCACACTTTGTCATCATATGGAAGCATAGGTCATTTATGTATATTATAAAAAGCAGTGGCCCCAAAACAGATCCTTGGGGAACACCATGTATAATATTTTTCATCTCAGATTCAGAATTATTGGATAAGTAGACATATTGTTTTCTATCGTTCAAATAAGACTCGAATAATTTCAATGGCGTGCCTCTTATGCCATAAAATTCAAGTTTTTCTAACAAGAGCTCATGGGAAACACAGTCGAATGCTTTCGAGAGGTCACACATGGTCAATAACGAATGTTCGTGGCCTTCCAAATCCTCGACTATGCTTTCCAAGATCTCGAGGAGTGCTTTTGTTGTAGATTTATTATTTCGAAAGCCAAATTGTGCTGGGTGAAAAAGTTTGAATTTCTCGAAATAATCCAATAATCTGACTTTCAATAGTATCTCAATTACTTTAGCAAAAATTACAATTATAGATATTGGCCGATAATTATCAATTTCGCAAGCATCATCTTTTTTATGTATGGGTACAACTTTCGCAATTTTAAAGGCACTAGGGAATATACCTTGAGAGAAGCAATCATTTATCAAGATCGTGAGTGGTTCCACTAAGCTGTCTAATGATTCTTTCAGGAACGTATCATTCAAGCCATAGCAATCTGTCGAGGATGATTTTTTCAGCTTCTGTATTACTTGGCGAACCTCAGAAATGTTCGTCTTGTACAGGAAAAAATTACAATATACAGGAGGGACTGATTTTAAGTAGTCGGAACTACTACTAGAAATAAGTGGAATGTTTTTAATTATTTTATCAGCCATTGTACTGAAAAAGTTATTGAAATCTTCTGCATTTATTGAAATACCAATTTTTGGGACAGCTTTTTTATTCCTTTCAAAATTCACTACTTCCCAACTTGCTTTATGCATGTTGTTAGAGTTCATTATAAATGAATCATATGCTGTTTTTTTTCTCATCACAACTGATTTGTTATAATCTTTTTTCAAATTCTTATAGAGTTGCCACTTCGTAGGATCATTATCTACTTCACATATTATTTTCAGGGTTGACAAAGTGTTCCTTTTGTTTATTAGTTCTTCACTAAACCACTTAACAGGTGGACGGATATTAGAATGACACGTTCTCAGGGGAAAACAATTTGCAACTATACTTTTGTATTCATCAATCAACCAATTAGCCATATTATTAACATCATGATCATTATCAAAAAAATTTGACCAATCGATATTGTCAATAGCTGTTTTGAATTTCCGCAAACCATTATCAGTCACGATTCTTTTATTTACGAGGGTGGTATTATAATTCACTATTTTTTCGAGTGTTAGGTATTGTCCCTTATGATCAGCTATGGATGGTTCGTAAACTCCAACCTGTCTATCTTTCTCATCGATATTTGTGATAATATTATCTATGCAGGTTGCCGAATGCTCAGTTACTCTAGTAAAATCCCAAATTGTTGGAATCATGCCAAATGAACTACACAAGTCCAAAAATTGTGTCAAATGCACTGACTGAATCTTGAAGTTCAAATTGAAATCTCCAACCAGTATAATTTTAAATCTGCTACGTGACAGATCTGTCAGGACATTTTCAATATCATTGAAATATTTCTGAAGGTCACTAGAACCAGGTGATCTATATGTAACCACGACAATAATCTTCGAATCTGGTATTTTAATCGCACAAAATTCAGATTGTAATTCATTGCAATATTTTGAAACTGATATTTTTTTGAAAGTAATAGAATTTTTGACAAAAATGCAAACTCCACCTCTGTCATGGAACTTTCTACAAAAAGAAGTTGCAAGGGAAAAATCATTGATATTGATAGTTTTCAAGATAGGCTCTGATAACCAATGTTCCGAGATACAAAAGATATTAATATTATAATCTGATAAAAATAAATTAATTCTATCTACCTTGTTGGCAAGACCTTGCACATTTATGTGGAATAGATTGATCGTGTCTTTCTTCAAAACATTTTTGAAACAGTTCATTACAGTTATGTTGTTCTTCGATTTACCGGCAAATTGATCCTGTTGTTCGATCTCCGGTATAAAAAAGGCTTCACGCATGCATCTTCTGGCCACACCAAAGGGTCCATAGCCCTTTCAAGGTGTTTCTCATAAATTCGTACTTTAAAGGATGAGTACAGATCAGGATACCTTGGGACTAGAGCTTCACAAGATACTTCAGGAAAACTGCTTTTCAGAAAGTCTGAGATGGTTTCAACGTCCGTGTTGGGTGCTACCCTGTAAACATGCAGGTCTACTTGTTTGGGAACACCTTTCAGAGAATTTGAAGCGTTCGTATTTTTCCCAACTACGATGTTGTTACTAGTAGTATTCGTTCTTGGTTTACTACTATATTTATTTTTCTTATTTTCGACCAATGTCCAGTCCTTCTGCGGCAAAGTAGATTTCGTTTCATTTGAGCAATGTGCTTCGTCCTGTATATGAATATATTTATCCATAGTCACTTTCGTCTGCGTTTCCAATAAACCAGCTGATACTGTTTTTATAGTTGTCTGGGGATTCCCTTTGTTTTGATCAGATTTAGGATTCACCTGTTTTTCTGTTCCACTGGAGGCCACAGGTTTTTCTCCTACATTTTTTGCGTTTTTGTCTTCGACCGATAGCAAGCTAGACTTCAAGGTCTTTGTTTCGTTCATCAATTCTATTTGTTTTTTCAGGATAGAAATTTTGTCGTAGAGTTCCTTAATCAAAACATCTTTTTGCTTGATAATATAACCAATTAATTGGGAGTCTACCTTATTCAATTGGTTATCGTCAATTGCATCAAAAAAGTCCATATCACCATCTGACACAGTTTGTTCACTTGCACAACAAATTATTTCATTGTTCCCGGTTTTAATCACATTTTTCATATTCCTTACGCAACTGTTATGACTAACAGTATCGCACTTCGAACATTTTGGACCATGGATAATTACAAAAATAATATTCATTTGGAAAAAAGACAGTGGCGTATCATTATTTTGATGAAAAATATGACAGGGTATGTTAACAGGGACGCCACTGATGGAAATTAGGGAATCCTTCATTATGGGAAAAATCTATTTCTATTCATACTCGGCATGTACTAAAATTGAAGAAAAAAGCCAGAGTGGTTCCAGAGATATTGGGGAATAACTGATTTTTTTGTTAAATTTCAACATCCTGTATCTCAGAAACGAAGCTGTTACGGACCTATGTTCACATGAAGAATTTTTCTTAAAATCATCCAAGGATTATCGTCCTTTAGGATCAGCATTCAATTATGAAACACCCTGTATATAGATACGATAGACTGAATAAAAACAATTTTTAAAATGGTTTATACTAGAGTCACTGGATGTTATTAGTTTGATAAGAGTTCGGACACAGAAATGACAACGGTTAGGGTTTTTGAGTGTTTAGATTTATTGAGTTTCACACCTTGCATTGTGACAAGAGCACCATAGTCGTCCTGCGCTTTTTCATTCAAAATTGTTTGAATTTGACAATACATTTTATAAACGTCAGAATTGAAATAAAATTTCATAATTATACATTCGAGATGAAAGCAGCTATGGAAATTACTTGCTGTGTAATAAATTGTGCCAATTCTGAAGAAAATGGATATCATTTATTCAATTTTCCGAAACATATATCAACCATTCGCTTATGGAAGGAAGATATGAAATGGCCTGATGGGTGCAAAATCAATTTGAAGACGAGCGAAATTTGTGAGGTACTCATTAAAATTCACTTTTTATAACAGCATCTGATTAGAATGAAACTATATTTTAGGCCCATCTTCAAACAGAAGATTTCAAATTCTGTTTGTGAGAATCTGCTGTTCCCTCAATTTACAAAGCAGGCGATTTCGAGAACAAATTTCCATTATTATCATCACACAAAATACAAAACGAAATGATCATGGAAAAGAGGAAATGATCGCAAAATTACATAATGAAATTGAGAATTTGAAAACGAAACTAAGAAAAGCAGTGGACAGTGAATAGTTATTTATGTACCTATCAAAGGAATTATTATAAGGGCCTTAATTACGCTGGAGGATAATGTTTTGGAGATATTTTCTATATCGATCCATGTTACTTATTAGCTCCTAGGACGCTAAGTGGAGTTGCTGAGAACTTTACAAAACCAAGTATTTGGTAGGTCTCGTTAAAATAAACTACTTTTTTCCTATCAAATGTTTATCGAAAAATGCTTTGTTCTTTGTATTTCAGCACTCTGTATCTACGAAATGATGCATTTCCGGACACAAAAGGTTATATAGACTTTATTTCTTATAATTGTCTCAGGAATACTTCACTTGCGAAAGTACTTATCTTACTTCCTGTATATTGAGAATATCTATCTATCATGTTTTATACTCATCACTGGAGTACAGTTTCACATATAATAAGGAATTATATAGCTATAAAAGTTCATCCATATGTGTATATTTTCTAATATTAAAATGTTGTTACATGCATTCTTTTCATTTATATAACAGTTGTTCTGTTAGAAGTGTATCACTATGAATTTGAGTGGGTGTTTGTACCCTATACCCATTGTCCATCTACGGCTATGATTGATTTGACAGAAAATATAACCTCTAAAATCGTATCTGACAATCAGGCACTACTAGGGAAATTGAAAAGACAAAGAGCCGAATATATGTCTTATTCTTTTATTCACCTAAACCATTGTATTATAGAAAATAGAAAAGGACAAAAGTTCAGCTGTGTCCGAACTCTTATCAAACTAATAACCATCCAGTGACTCTAGTTTATACATATAACACTTGTACAAGTTTTCAATTCAAGATTCGAATGACTATATTTTCAAATTATATACATAAAAAATACAATATTATCCAAGTGTAGTACATGAATGCAAGAATGTATTTGTATTTTTAACCCTCTACTTTGATAATATAAAATAAAACAGATAGGGACAACATATCTATTAAAATAGTTTCAAAATATATGCAGGAGCTAGAAAGCTTCATCTTTCAGAAATGATGATATCCTAATTCTAATTGTTGACATGCTACCACTCATGTCTATTAGATTTCTCATCTTATTGAAACATTTAACACCAACACATTTTGGGGAATTTTGTTCAATGAGCAGACGGAAAAAGGGCAGATGAATGTTTTCCTTATTCCCTGTATCATATCCATGTATCTGGTCATTTTTCGGAAATTTATTTTCATTGTCCTTTATAAAAATTATTAAAAATCATGATTCCGTTTTTATATGTTCAATCCGAGGTCACATAAATAAATGAAATGCACTTTTGTCAAATTTCATTCAATTCATTGCATTCATTTTTTATGTAAACTTTGAACTCGTCTCACGGACAAACCGTACATTTTTTAATATCAATAAGTTGACTCCATTCAACTTATTTTGAACAGTTTCACACGTGGTAGCTCTGAGCCCTAGCAATTTTGGGACACCCTGTATATATCTATAAATATATGGAGTCTTAATGTCTACACCACGGAGTCTGCCTGCTGCTTGAATAAGCAAAAAAAAAAGGACACTGCAAATCTGTGGTTTCGTGGAATAATAGTTTTTTACGACCAAGGGCGAAAACCTGTCTATTATAGTCGATCCTGCAAAATGATAGCCGAAGTGCATATTACAATAATTTTTTTGTTGACCTGGAACACTTATTTTCACACCACAGTGTTAATCACACGTAAAATCTATCTATTTGACAGCAGCAAATGACAGATAACAGATACTGTCAACTCAATCGCCGCTCTCGCACCGTGCTGTATGATAGTGACCACAGCGGACGAGAAGAAAAAAGTACTTGCCTTTAAAAAATGGTTGATTTTTCATTCGGAGATTACTACGTACAGTGGTCTTCAGAGAACATGTCACACATGAACGGTGTCAGCTCTCTAAATCACCGCTGCAATAAGAGCGCTCATACCGTTCAACTGCGAAATGTTCACTGAAGGCGATAGTTACAGGGCTAGTTTTATTAATGTAAACTCACATCTACCTTTTTTGTTTTCCACTCATTCAAAAAATTTCAAAACATTTATTTATATAATATTTCGCAAAGATTTCACTAATTTTGACAATGATGCAATATCTATTCAAATATACAGGGTATACAGAAACAAATATATTTTTCAAATGAAAGGCCCTGTATATTTCGATAAATTAATATATTTCTGTATACCCTATATATATATATTTGAAGAGATATTGCAACACTCTCTCAATATGATTGACACCAATATGGTGAAAAAATCAGTTTTCAATCTCCTTGAATGGTTAGAAAACAAAGAAAATGAAGGGGTGTCCACATTAAAAAAACTAGCCCTGTACAATGTCATTTCTTGTAGAGGTCGTGGAAATGGAAATCTCCGTCCTTACCTGCGGTTCTTGCTTCAGCCAAGCCAGGAAATGCGTGGCCTCCAATTCCTCCCTCTCCCCCAAGCAGCTCCTTACGCTCGGCTCGATGTTGGAGCCGCCGAAAGCTGCCACTTCGCCCAGCTGGCGTGGCACTTGCAATATGTCGTGCAACAAGAGGCCTAGTTTCCTTTGGTCCGCCTTCTGTTGCGGATCGGCTATCAGCCGGAACAGGTAGCGGTATTTTTCTTCCAGGTGGCCTTTCGACAGCAACGTCAAACCCACCTACAAAAATGTAAGTATCATGAGGTTTTTTTGTTTAGGGGGAAAAAGTATTGCTTCAAATAATGTGCCTCAGTGCATGTTTCCATACCTACAATCCCTACTAATATTATAAATATGTATATGTATAGAGTTTTTTTGTCGGGCTTTCACGCCAAAATTACTCAACCGATATTCCAATATGTATCAGAAAGGACCAACTATCAGACAAGAAACTCTATACGTCGGTAGGTACCTTAAATATTAATTATTATAATAAGTCTTTTTGGAATGCGTAAGAGTCGCATTATTTAGATGATGAAATGAAAAAGACAATAAATATTTAACCAAACATCAGGTGGGCACTTCGAAGGCACAAATTCATTACTGCAGATACCCTTCAGATCTTTCTAGCTATTCAGTGACTTGACCACGAATGACATTGACGTTTTAGTCTTCTGCGCATCCAGAAAACATGAATTTAATACAATCACATTGATTTATAATGTAATTAATGAATGAATGTGATTATCGCTGATATTTATTCAAGGGCATAAGAATCATTTGTAGTTTGAGTTCTAGTATCATAAGTGTGCACAAGTTACAACTTAATTGGACATTGAGGTAAGTTGAATATGCAATGGGTTCGATAGAGAGTAGCAGATTTGATATTAGAAAGAAGGCTCACAACCACCGGTACAAAACAAGACATCGAAACATCCCACATGATTTTTTGTATTGTTTTTGTTTATTGTGTGTTTGTTTTGATGTTGGAGCCGCCGAAAGCTGCCACCTCGCCCAACTGGCGCGGCACTTGCGATATGTCGTGCAACAAGATACCTAGTTTTCTTTGGTCCGCCTTCTCGGCTTCGCGGATCGGCTATCAGCCGGAACAGGTAGCGGTATTTTTCTTCCAGGTGGCCTTTCGACAGCAGCGTCAAACCGACCGACAGAAATATATCGAATATGCAGTGTCAAGTGGTCAACATCAACTTGTTTCTTCAAATTAACCAGATCTCTAAACTGAGAGATCTAGGATGAACAGAGTCGTCCCAATTGTCAGCAGGTGCGAGACAGTACTGTTTCTTGGACAACTACGATTCGGATATATTAGCCATTTCGAAGACGCAGAGGCACTGTCTCGCTCCTGTTGATAATTGGGGCAACTCTGTTTATCCTAGAACTCTTGGTTATACCTAAACTCAAAAGAGAGGAGAAGAAGAACAGCACCAATGAATCACAAAACATTATTGGCGGATTTTGAAAGTTATCAGATGAAGTTGTGATGACATTTAGCAGTAGGGAACACAGAACAAAATCCAATTTGCATGCTATAACTTTGCAAATTTCAGGGGGTAATAAATGATAGAATTTAGTTAAAAATTCTATCCCTGAGTTTGCTGTTTACTTGCCTGAGATTTACTTGGTATTTTAAACCTCATAAGTTTTGCTACGAAATATAGTGTTTATTGTGCCTAGTTTGTGATTGTAGAAACCAAACACTGGTAGTTCAGCGGCACAATGGGGTGGGTACATTAAATGCCAAAGTAAAGTAGGGTAAACATCGATTTAATAATAGGTAATATCGATTTAATAACAAGAAATATCGAAAAACACAGACTTCATTGAAAATTTGTACTGATCTGAAGGAAAACAAGCAATTGGCAAAGGTTTTATACCAAAATAGGGACTGAAATCAACTCTTACAGTACATCCCTCAATTTATCACAAAAATGGTAATATTATTTATCGACAAGGTAATGAAGCAATACCGCAGCGCATATTGGTTTCCATAATATACGAGGTGATTATACCAACTCATAAATGGTACAGTTTGGGAGACTACTACTCCTTCGCCAGCAAAGTACCAGGTGTTCTCAGGGCTCCTGGATCACCATCAGGGCTTGCAAAAATGGGCAGTAACTCTAACTCCTGATCAAAAAAAAATTCCCGTGTGTAACTGGAGCAACGTGCCCCCAATGGACGACTCGAGGTGGATGGCGGGACAAATCGGAACCTAGGGCAAAAGGAGATAATTCCGGGGAAAATAAGAACCCTAAACGACAAAAAAATAAATGTTTCGCCACTCGATAAATAATCAAAATAAAATCTCATACCTGTAATCGTATATCGAAGACTGGAACCTTTGGCACGATAATACACTACACTGTTTTACCACTAACCAAACCGATTTTTTAACGCCTCGACACGTGTTTCGCTAACTATGTTAGCATCTTCAGGAGATGATTAAAACTGTAATGGTGTTCAGGTTATTGATAGGGTGATGTCGACCTCGTGGCTTTCAGCCTAAAATCCCTCCAATTTGAGGTATGGTACCAACACCAAAATTGGTTCCCGTTGAATAGGAATTAAATTCGAAATAATCCTAACACTAATGGAGAAAGAATAAATCAAAATATGTACAATGCGAAATCGAATCTCTGGCTTACTTGTCACACGAGTTGGATCCCTTTCCAGCAGAAAAATGGCGAGATGTCTCCTCGAGATGATGGGCCGTCCTTCGATCATAAGATCGGTCTTTTTTCTCAAAAACCGCGAAAACAATGTAGATGGTATTTCATCACCACAAACAGATGAGAAAATATCCTAGCTCCAACAAGAAAATACCCAATTTACCCGATATTAGTAAATGTTAACCATTTTACATTCAGTTTTCGTGGAAATTGATTTTTCGGCGGTTAAAGCCGTTTAGCCACGACCACAATTATTCAAACGGAGACATGCGCAGACATGACCTCGGAACTACGTCGACCCATAACGAAATCCTCTTCTTTTTCGATGAACGAGCGACTTCATCGAACGAGACATAAACAATAGGGTTATCACACCTACTATTCAATTTAACAACAATGCACTATTTTTGAAGATCCAGATATTGTGGTATGCTTAGTCCTTCCATGATCACTCAATTTAAAGGCCATTTGATAGCAACAAAAAAAATGAACCACTGTCAATGACAGGTGTTGACCATTGCTTAAAAAACGAAGAATCATGAGAAGAAAGTTATTGTCCTTCAAAAGAAAGCAGACCAGGTCGCAAGTATCGATCATCTGTCAACAGTCAACAAACTGACAGTGACGTCTTCGCTGAATATTATTGATCAAAAATGTAAACAACGTAACAACGATAACAATCTGATAAATGGAATGAGAACTGAAAGAGTGAAATCTTCATCGTTAAAACTTTAAACTTAAACTTAGAACGCTCGCGCATATCGAAGAAGGCTGGCTACCATTCCACAAAAACAACACAGTGCATAAATATTCAAAACCAGAATCGCGAACCACGGTAAGCACTGACAACAGACCTTGAAACTCAAAAGACTATTTTGTTTTCAGGAGGTAAATAAGATACTGATTCACGACAATACAGGGTGTTACAGAACTATGGGATCAAACTTCTAGGGGTTATTCAGTGCAACAGTAGAAAACATTTGAGTATTGGAACCCATGTCCGGAAAAGTGTCACTACGGCACTACGGCCTAAGACGCGTTAAAATTCAGAAAGACTATGAATTGCCTAAATAGGATTTAATGCATTTATTTTGCCTTTTGTACATAATATCATCACAACAATTGTTCAAAATGTCTTCCTCCAACCTGAATACACCGATTTAAACGTCGCACATGATTTCGGCGGACTTGAATAAAAATTTGATCATTGTTTTGAATGATTTCAAATGCTGCTATAATTCGTCCAATTAAGTCTTGCTCTGTTTCTACTGGAGTTTCGTAGACCAAAGACTTCACATGTCCCCACAGGAAAAAATCTAGCGGCGTTAAATCGGGTGACCTAGGAGGCCAAGAAACTGCTCCACCTCTGGCAATCCAACGGTGCCCAAACCGCTGAGCCAAATCCTCACGTACTTGTACAGCAAAGTGAGCCGGCGCTCCATCATGCTGAAACCACATTTGCTGTCGAACGTTTAGTGGAACATTTTCAAGAAGTTCTGGAAGAACTTCCTCCAAGAAACGCCGGTAAATAGGTCCTGTTAACCGTTCCGGTAGAAGGTATGGCCCAATCAAATAATCATCAACAATGCCTGCCCATACGTTGACAGACCAACGTTGCTGATGTTTCCTAGGAAAAATTGCATGGGGATTTTCTTCGTCCCAAACATGGCTATTCCTACTATTAAAAATACCGTCTCTTGTGAAAGAGGCTTCATCGGTCCATAAAACATAGCATAAAAAATTTGGTTGTGCAGCGATTTGATGAAGAAGCCATTGACAAAATTGAACTCTAGGATGATAATCGGCTGCAGTCAATCCTTGAACTTTCTGAAAGTGGTAAGGATAAAGTTGTTGCTCGTGTAGCACCCGCCAGACGGAAGCGTTAGTCGAATTCATATCCATAGCAATGTGACGTGTGCTACTTGATGGTTCGTCGGCAACTCGCTGAAGGACCTCTTCTTCAAATTCGACCGTTCTTACGGTTCGAGCAACACCAGTATCATGCATGTTGGTTCTAAACATGCCTGTCTCGGAGAGCCGCCGATGAATAGCAATAAACTTTTTGTATCCCGGATGCTGTCGTTCGGGATAACGTTCTTGATACAACCGCGCTGCTGCTCGTGCATTGCAGCTTGTTGCTCCGTATGCCAAATGCATATCCGCCAATTCTTGATTGGTAAAGTTTTCCATTAGCAACAATTAATTTTTGTTGAATTCTTGCAAACTTCACAAATACGATAGCACGACTAAAGCGATATGGAATGCAGCCACAAAAAACAACCTCTTTTATCGTTTTTAAAGATAACAACACACAAGCGCCGGTAAATTGTTTAAAATCATCAGCTAATTTTTAAACATTGACATTGACATTTTGAACAATTGTTGCGATGATATCATGTACAAAAGGCAAAAATTAAATGCATTAAATCCTATTTAGGCAATTCATCGTCTTTCTGAATTTTAACGCGTCTTAGGCCGTAGTGCCTTAGTGACACTTTTCCGGACATGGGTTCCAATACTCAAATGTTTTCTACTGTTGCACTGAATAACCCCTAGAAGTTTGATCCCATAGTTCTGTAACACCCTGTATACTGTATTAACTATATGAGATTGCAAATAGGAGATATCAACGACAATTGATGAATAACATAGCCATGCACAAATGAAAAATTGATTATTGTCTAGGACATGTTGAAAAAACATGAACATCATTGCTTGAAAGTTGCATACATTGAGAAAAACGTAGCAGAAAATATGTCATTACCGGGCAGTCGATAAGTTCTCGCACATTTTCGTCCTCACCTTGAAGCTGAGCACTCTCAGCTGCCCGGTCCTCTGGCTGTCGTAGACGTTCAGCAGCCAGTTGAGAGCGAGATCAACACACAGAGGCACGTCGACCTTGTCTAATAGAAACTCGAAAGACTATTTTGTTTTCAGGAGCTAAATAAGATACTGATTCACGACAATAGACTGTATAAACTATTTGAGATTGCAAATAGGAGAGATATCAACGACAATCGATGAATAACAGCCATGCACGAATGAAGATCTGAGAAAAAAAAGTACGTAAATGAAACCATTTCGATGTGATTTCTAATGGATCGAAATCGGTTGGAAATCATCAATTTTCATTACAAATTCAAATTTGATTGGTTACGCTGCTGCATGACAGCACAAATTGATAATTGTCTAGGACATTTATTTATTTATTTATTTACACTGTTCTACAGAAAAAAAGATTTCCAATTACAGAACAGGAACTAAGTAAAAATTTGCACAAAAGTGAACAATAGAAAATAAACAATAGAAAGAAACAATAGAAAAAACTTGGCATAATACACAATTTACACAATAGGACTACATTAGTAAAAAGTAAGAGATTAATACAAGAATATTACTGCTGATAATAATAGTTTTTGATTTGCCTCACATTACAATGAAATATATCAAGCTGGTTACTTATTAAGTTATAGTTGCTACACATAGTATGAACAGGAGAGTTTTTGTATATATTTGTTCGTGGCGTGGTAATGTAGAATGAGTCGGTGCATCGAGATGCCTGACGGGGAATTTTGAAGTTTATCTGATGTAGTAAGCATTGACATCTAATTTTATTGTTAATTATTTTATGTAGCGTAATGACACCCGAACATTTCCGTCTTTGATCCAGGCTGAAAAAGCTATGTCTTGACAGTAAACTCTCGTGTGACGTGCCAATTGGTGGATAAGTCCGATCTGCTTTGAAACTTAAGTATTTGAGGAAGCGTCTTTGGATTGCCTCCAGTTTATAGACATGCACTTGATAATATGGGTTCCAGATAAGTGACGCATATTCTAGCTTCGATCTGACAAAAGCATAGTGAAGAGTTTTGAGTGTCACATGATTAAAGTCGTTGCCTACTCTAATTAGAAATCCGTACATACGGCTTGCTGACGTACTTATATTGTCTACATGGTTTTGGAAAGACAGCTCTCGGTCGAAGGTAACTCCAAGATCCTTAAAATTAGATGGTCTGTCTAGAGAATGATTGTCTATTTTATAGTCAAATAGAACTGGATCAGATCTTAGTGTATACGACATTACGCAACACTTGGCAGGATTCAACGCTAGATTATTACGACTACACCATTGGCTGATCTGATTAAGATTTTCCGATAGTTTCTCACAGTCATTCATATTATTGATAGGGGAGAAAATTTTTAGATCATCAGCATACAATAAAAAATTCAGTTCAATTATGTCACCAATGTCATTGATGAAGAAGTTAAACAATAGTGTTGTTGTTGTTGAATGTTGAAAACCCATGGAAATCACTACTTGAAAGTTGCATACATTAAGAAAAACGTTGCAAAAAATATGTCATTACCGGGCAGTTTATAAGTTCTCGCACATTTTCGTTCTCACCTTGAAACTGAGCACTCTCAGCTGCCCGGTCCTCTGGCTATCGTAGACGTTCAGCAGCCAGTTGAGGGCGAGATCAACACACAGAGGCACGTCGACCTTGTCGGGCTCCTGGGCCGCCACGTTGCCGTAGATCGCTCTCAGCACCAGCACCATGTCGGCCACTTCCAGCAGCTTGTCGTTCTGCGCTCGGAGGCCGTGCAGGTCGAAAGCCTCCGACGCGGCACTGAACAATAATTTTAATTTATTCAACGGTGCTTGCCGTAACATTTACGACACACACGCCTAATAACTTCCCCCACTTTCATCTATCAGTCGCGAGTATGGAGCTACAAGCTCCAATATGACTATGACTATAAGCTATATGAGTTCTAGTGTCTCTTCAAACTACAGGCGTATCGGGTTTGCAGGATAGTGTTTGTTATACTTATATCGTTATATCCGTGTTCATACCTTCCAACATTCATGTGAAAAAAATACAACATTTATATGGAGGAAACTTGATGATATAAAATTTGGGACAAGGGACTGTTCAAGGGAAACTACAGAGTGCGTACGTTAGAAGGGAGTACTGTTAATATTATTGAATATTTCATTCAGGAATTCCCCAACATATATGGAGAAAACCAGTTGACATGAAATTATGACGAGCGCTGGTTCTTATCTACACAGCGAGCCGAATTATTACTGTTTCATTTGATTATAGCTATACAGTGTGACCCACTTCAAATGAAAACACCCCTGTATCTTACCTAATCGTTGGGTAAGGATCCTGAAATGTGCTGGAGCGGGAGATATACCAAACCACTCTATGACTAAGTGGGGTGATTTTCAGTGATATACACTACTCGCCAACAGCCATGGAACCAACACAATATCCGGAAAATGATATTAGGAGTCAAAATAGGTTGAAAATCACTTCGGATTCGGAATCAGGACGCCCAATTTACTAACTATCCATAGTTTTCCTCGAAAATTTTCAGTTCAGAAAAATGAAATTTTTCTCACTTCTCATGGAAGCACCCCGTTTATCACGTAATTATTGAGGTAGGGTTCTTGAATTTGCAAGAGAAAGGGAAAGTCCAAAGATGAAGTCAATTACGTAAGATACGGGGGTGCTTCTGTAAAAAGTGCGACAAAATTTAATTTTTCAGAACTGAAAATTTTCCAGGAAAAATATAAATAACTAGTGAATTGGGCGTCCTGATTCCGAATCTAAAGTGATTCTTGACCTATTGAGCAGTGTATATTACTGAAAATGTTCCCACTTGGTCGTAGAGTGCATTTTTGGTATATTTTTCGCTCCAGAAAATTTCAGGCTCCTTACCCAACGATTACGTCAGATACAGGGGTGTTTGTGGGTCACACTGTATTTTAATGTGGAAAACATTCAAATACCATGATAATGTTTGCTATTTTTTCTGAATTTTCGAAAAATGTCGTCCTCACTTGAGGACGCTGGGAGAGACTGATTCAAAAATCAAATGGAACACTATTTCGAGAATTAAATATGGTTTGAAACTGGAGAAAGAATCTCAGATTTTGAAGTAATTCAGTGAGAAAGTCTCGGATGAATGAGTATACGGCTGGAAAAATGAATGGATGAATGGATGAATGGCAAACCTGTATACCAAACAACAAACTTCCACTTTTTCATCTACAGCCTCATGTAGGTCCATACCATGTTTGATACGTATTCTTTTTATACCCGCTAGATATACTGACCTCAAACGAGAACAATAGATTAGTCAAGTCACGATGCGGAAGAAAGAAAGACATGAGATGTGTCGATGTTTTTTATTATTCTGAATTTAATAGCCATATTTTCCAAAAGTAGCTTTAGAACCTACCATAACTCACACATTTTCAAATTGTGCACTCTGATATTTCACCACCGATGTAGTTTTTTCCTTTCACTCAACTAGTGGTTAAAGACAAAAAAAAATACACATTCGATTTTGAACCTCGCCGACCAATGAGAAACAATAGGTTACTGAACAATGCACTTTTCACATTCAACGGTTACATTGTGTTGTGATAGACCGAAAAGATACAGATACAGATGGTGTACTCGACAAACATATTTCTTTCGGACATTCCCGATTACAAGGAGACAATGCCAGATGAAGAACGGCGACAAGGAGACTGATCTCCTGACAACTGATCGACGGATGTTCCATTGAGTGGATTGGCGAAAAGATGGGCATGCAACTCTGACTAGGGCCACTAGGGGCATTACTGCTACTAGGACAGAACATGGAATCTATAAAAAGCGTGGACTGGTATACGAGTCTACCGATGCTTCTAGAAATCCCCTAGACAGTCCGTTGGGTTTTCATAAGCAAAATAAAACAATCGTGCTAATTCTGAGAGCTCGTGATCTCGCGAGCTCCTAAATTCACGAAAGTATCACAGGCCCCCGCGTAGCAAGTCTCGCTGAAGTTTCTGTGCGATCATCATCATCGTTGCTGTTATCTGTTATCATATAATTATTATGCATTCAAAGAACAATTTCCGTAAATCTAGACACATTGATGAAGTCGGCAACGTCGTACTGACACAGGAAATCGTATTTTAACTCTGTGTGAATGTGGATTTTCAGAAAGTAAGTCATAGGAATGGTGGAGGATCCAAGTTCCTCTTTTATTTTTATTTTTCTGAAGTGAAATTTGATCTTACGAAAAAAAGAAAAGATACGTATATACAGGGTGTATCTTGAATGATGACTTTAATTTCAGGTGGTGATTCCTTGTCATATTTCATGACGTAAAGTTCATATAAACGTGTGTCCTAACTTGCTCCGTTTCCGAGTAACGGGGTGTCCAAAGTTCAATGAAATATATTTTTTCCATGAATTACTCAAAATACTGTTCGCCGATTTTGATTAAACTTCGTGTGTTTGTGATTTCTAATACGAAGCTTCCTTTCATTTCTACGCCTTGTGACTTTGATTGCATAAATGTTAGCTATTAATTTCCAATGATATCAAACTCAGCGACAACATTTAATAATAATAATAATGTTTATTCATCAATATAACATGGTATTATAAAATGATTCGATGAATACCATGTAATGTATAAACAAGTACGAGTAAACCCATTAGAACCTTACGGTCGAGCATGGGTTATCTTTATATCATTGTTTACAAGTACATGTACATTCAAGGAATGATACACTTTTTGATCATATCTATAACAATGAAATAGTATGGTGATAATAACATAAATAAGAATAATATAATTAATAAAATGACGGCTTCAGTGACAATAATTGCAATGACATTAATGGACAACAATTAAATTAATTTAATTGATAAAATTATAGAAAAATACAAAACAATATATATATATACAGGGTGTTTCAAAAAAACCTGACCCCCTAACTAGGGTAGGTAGAACACTGCAAAATAAGTTGGGTTTACTTAGTAAGAAAATTTCGTAACGGCATCCGTTATCAAGATACAAGGTGTTGAAAAAATATTTTTTTTACACATTTTTCGAGATTTTGTCGAAACTACTGGCAACATTGTGATGAAATTTTGTATGAATGTTTCTTGGAATCTGACACATCGCATGCATTCGTTTTTATATCTGACTCTCATAGAGGGCGCTAGTTACACGGTTCGTACCAAGTAGTTTTGAACATAACTTTTTTGAGGTTAGATTTTTCGATCCAAATCTGATGTGAACTTAGACATCATTCAATTTAAAACCAAAAAGGTACTCTTGGTGAAACTCGATACTGTGTAGCGTTTTCAGAATATTTCGATTTGAAAGTTTATGCTACATAGGTAAATTCACGTCAAGAGTTGTAAGACATAATTGTACATCACTCAAATGACCTAACAGCTGATTCTCAACTGTTTAAAAGAATAATACATTCTCAAGAAAAGAAATTAGAATCGTGTATTCGTCGAAACGTAGGACATTTTGAACACTTACACTAACTGATTCAATATTTCATGTTTCTAGTCAAATATCTCTTAATTTACTACTTATGACTCTTTGTTCCATCAATAACTCCAGTGCAAGAATGATTTTATTGTTTTTGAATCTGAATAAATAGGTAATTGAACTCAATAATATTCATTTTATACCAGCATAGCTATTGCTCCATTATTTTCAAATCGAAATATTCCGAAAACGGAACATTGTATCGAGTTTCACCAAGTGTACCTTTTTGATGTAAAATTGAATGATGTTCAAGTTCATGTCATATTTGGATTGAAAAATCTAACCTCAAAAAGTTATGATCTAAACTACTCGGTACGAAACGTGTAACTCGCGCCCTCTATGAAAGTCAGATATAAAAACAAATTCATGTGATGTGTCAGATTTCAAGGAACACTCATACAAAATTTCATCACAATGTTGCCAGTAGTTTCGACATAATCGTGAAAAATGTGTAAAAAAATAATTTTTTCAAAACCTTGTATCTTGAAAACAGATTACGACATTTTTTCACTGAGCAAACCCAACTTGCATTTTGCAGTGTTCTACCTACCCTAGCAAGGGGGTCAGGTTTTTTTGAAACACCCTGTATATATAGGACGATAACAGTTTCTGATCGTTCATTTCAGTAAGTACAGAATTTAGACCTAATCCATGAGTTTCCTGACCTCTGTTCTAGGTTGATGAAGTACATAGGTTTTGAATATTTTTTTCACCAAATTAACTGAGTTTATGGTTCTCAAATAAAGCTTGTACCTATCAGGCAATCCATTAAATAGTTTCGATGACAAATATGAGTAGTATTTTTGGCTAATAGTTTTATTAACTGATGAAATTTTGAGGTTATCTTTCAATTTATTACGCGTCGGATAATTGTGATCGACTCTCTCAAGAAGTTTTCTATTATTGTATAGATATAATATCATATTATACATATATATCTGTCTTATATCCATTACACGTGCCTCCAAAAACAGTTTATGCGATGAATATGAAATATTTTTGAAGCACATTGTTTTCAATATTCTCTTTTGTAAAACGTCCAATTGTCTCAGGTGATTATAGGATACTCCACCCCAACTTAGGATTCCGTATTGTAGTCGTGATTGTACTAGTGAATAATAAATTGTTTTCAAGTGAGCGAATTTCAGAATGGTACGTAGGAATTTCAACCTTGGTAATTAGCGTACAATAGTTACTATCGTAAATATCAATCAGGTTACGCCTTACCACTGGAAACAAAAATCAAAATCTACTTTCATGAAAAGAAGCTTTGTATTAGAGATCACAAACACACGAAGTTCAATCAAAATCGGTGGGACTGTTTTTGAGTAATTAATGAAAAACCGACATTTCATTAAACTTTGGACACCCCGTTACTCGCAAACGGAGCAAGTTAGGACACACGGTTATATGAACTTTTTGTCATGAAATATGACAAGGAATCACCACCTGAAATCAAAGTCATCATTTGAGATACACCCTGTATTAATTTTTTACAAGCTTCACAGTGAGATAAGAACCTTAATAATATAGGAAACTTATTCACCTGATGGCGACCAAATCGGAGCACAACCGCTTCTGTATGGCCCTGAGCTTGAGTGCAGTGCGGTACGCCGAGAAGCGCACCTCGTTCAGCTGCAGCAGCCGATGGGCGAGCTCGAGCATCTGCGGGTGGTCCCAGTGGGTGGTCTCGGTGCTGTGGTTGATGTAGTAGGGCACTTTGGAGGGCGTGACGGCGCGCTCCCAGGGCGGCTGGACGCTCGAAGGGCCGGGGGATATTTCGCCTGAGAAAACGGTCACTCGAAGGTTAATCTTCGGTAGAAGTCCATATTGCTCACAGTGGAGTGACATATTTCACAGGAAGGAAGAAATGCTCGAAGTCACCTCTACAAATTTTAATTATGTTGTTACATAATCATAAGGGACATGTTTCGCGGTCTTATAAAAGACCATCTTCAGCCTAATTGAAAGGTCTACAATACAAGAACAAAAAATATTTGAAGTGAACGAATTAACTAGTTTGTGCTTGACTTACTTGAAGTTGAAACATTTTTTTCCCGCCCTTCGATCATAACAAAGAAAGTAAAACAGCAAATGCAAATTTGGCAGACGGAATTTGAATAGCTGTGTGTAAGGTATATTTTTTCGTAATTAAACATATTTCAACTCTTCTCGAAATGGTGGAAATGACGTCAGAAAAGTTATTTTTTCCACAAAGTCACAATTTTCTTCTCATATTCTGAAAAAACATCATTTTCAACATCTTTCATCTTAGAACTTCATTTCTATCTTCATCAAGTTGATAGCTGTGGGACTCCAAAGTTGGCAGTTTCAAATAAACCTCAAATGACCCCGCCGTAATAAAAATCAAGTCTGCCGGAAAACAAATTGTTTTCTGAGCAATTTGATGAATTTGATACGTTTTGCATTCATTAGAAGCCGATTGAAGCAAAAAACCGGCCGACCGATTTTTTCTAATGTTCTGAAAGAACATATTTTTTTAAACCACTTCCATCCAGGAGTTTTTTTCTCTTCTTCTCCATTTGGTTGATAGCCATGGGACTTAAAAAATCAATTCGGCCGGTTTGTAGCTTCAATGGGTTTCAAATGAATGCAAAATGTAGTGAATTGCTTATAAATCAATTTGTTTTCCGACAGACTTGATTCTTAGTACGGCGGGGTCATTTGAGGTTTATTTGAAAATGCAAACTTTGGAGTTCCACAGCTATCAACTCAATGAAGATAGAAAAAGAGTTTTGGGATGAAAGACGTTTAAAAAATATGTTTTTTGAGAAAAAAATGGTGTCTTTCTGGAAAAATTGACTTTTCTGACGTCATTTCCGCCATTTTGAAAAGAGTTGAAATATGTTTAAATACGAAAAAATATACCTTACACACAGCTATTCAAATCCCCTTTGCCGAATTCGCATTTGCAGTTTCACTTTTCCTGTTTTGAGCGAAGGGCGGGAAGTTTGAATCACCCTGTACACAGCGAAATAATAATGACAATACGAGCAATAATATCAAAAAACAAATCCATACCATTTCGCTTTCTGTTCATCACCACTCAAAATCGCTGCCAATCGCCGAAAAGATCGAGAAAAACTAACGAGAAAACAAACAGCAAGGCACTTTCTCTGCAACAGCACGTGTGTGTCGATCACCTCAGTTATTATTTATATAAGACGCCCACATGATTTCATTTGTTCTTCGCACATACACTCACACACAAATTCATTCGATTTTACGATTGCATAGAAACAACGATAAAAAAGTTCAGCCGGCGGCGATAGATTTATGTAGATTTCCGTTTTAATTATCGCCGGCAAGTTGTGTAATTTTCTAATTTTTAACGGTAGAAAAGCGTCTAGCTATCTCATTTTCAGCAGTGGCTCTCTGAATTCCCAAGACGTAATAACGTAATATAAAGGAAGGAAAATCCTTTTTGCATGAGAGAAAACTACCTTTTTCTGCAACCGACACAAAAGTCGTCCATTTTGATACCAAAATCAGCTCTTAAATTGACGTTTCTATTACTGACACAAAAATAGGTATGTTGCTAGGCAACATATTTAGTTCCTAGGAGCTAAAGTTGAATTTTAGTTCCTAGGAGCTAAAGTTGAACTTTAGCTCCTAGGAACTAAAAATGATGTACTGGAAGTCATCAAGAATAAACAACATTGTGACGGTTGGTTATCTGGGTTGAGACGCATACCTGATTTGTTTCCGATTTCAGCAGATTTGGCATTTCATACCCATGCTGGAGATATAAATTCACCTTATCATAGTTTAGTATTGGAATTATAAACATCTCAGTTAAGTATTTTTGTTATGATCAGGAAAGCCTTCAAAATTCAAATACTTGTTTGATCTGTATTTCATTCGTTATTCTCGGGATGGATAACTTGTTTTTGAATAATCACGGCAAGCAATAGTTTTTTTGTCTCAAACAACGATATTGTTTAGCTTCATTTGATTATCAAATCGAACACAGTGTAGTATGGAGAGGAATAAATAATCACTATTATCATTGTTGATATGCTCACTAACCTAACATTTTCCACGTCTTGTTCCTATATAGCTGGCACTGGCGCGGTATTTGCCATTAGAGCACCTGGTCCATACACAAATATGTCACTCTGTGGTGGTATTTATATTGAAACTACAATTCGAAAATCCTAGAAAACCTAACCTGCTGTTAATGCAGGTAGAATATTTGTCAATATTTGTTGCATTGCATACATATGGCACGGCATTGGTGGTTACTTCACATGTTCATTTGAGTTAATTGTTTCGGTTGCAGAAAAAATAGCATGTTTCATTCGGATCAAAAGTGGCTTTGTTCAACTCGCAAATTTTGCTTTCGCTCGGCTTCGCTAAACGCTCCGCCTCGCAAATGCAAAATTCGCTTGTCGAACAAAGTGTCACTTTTGATCCTAATAAAATAATCTACTATTGTCTCCAAATGGCATTGAAAGTGGCTTTTCGATGACATTCAACAGGCAGAAAAGGTGTACTTTATCTGCCTAGGCAGCAAAAGTATGTTACTATAAACTGACATTGGGGTGAACCCAAAATGATGGAGTAGTTTTCAATGCAAAAGTTACACAAAATTGGTTTTATAACATTTTGAGAAAAAAGTATATGTTTCACATGGCAGCAAAGTAGATTGAGAGCCTAGTAAAACAAATGGCTATTTCTAAACCTGCTTATGTTACTCGGCCTGGATGAATATTCTTAGATCAATTACTTAGATATGATGATAAATTTTTAAAAAAAGTTTTGACCTTCACGGGGATGAACCAGAACCGTAGGTTCACTGTACGATTTGCTAACCTGAAAAATATTTCTATGAAGAAAGAATTGCCTCTTGCAGAATAGTATTTACACCAATAGGTACTTCAATAGTGCATATACAGGGTGTTTAAAAAAAACCTGACCCCCTTTTTAGGGTAGGTAGAACACTTGATTCATTATGTTCGGAGCAATATATGAAAGGCCACATTTGAAGAAGTTTGCGGTATGATGAGGTATATTCAATTGCATTGGATAGCGAGTATATCTATCAAGTATTTCGTTTCTGAATGCGGGCTTTTTGTAAAAATATCCAGGTGACTTTGTTTTATAAACATTGAATATCAAAGATGAAATATGCAATTGCCTTCTCTCATTCATCCTGATCCACCCAATATTCTTATAATTCTCTACGTCGCAGATTGAAGCAGAATAGAATACATGCATCTTGTAGCCTTTGAATCTTATTCTTGGTAATTTCTGTCAGAAATGGGACATAGACACAGTCATAGTAATTGAACAGGGATAACACCAAAGAGTCACTAAATATGATTTTAGCTCTAGTCGATAGCACCTTTCTGATTTGATAAAGATGCTTCAGTTTCATGAAGGCACATTGAAATTGACTTGAGTTTTTGTAGGGTTAACTTATGAACCATTATTGTCACACCAATCTACAATAGAATCAACTTCAGTGTTTATAGTATTGAAAACATATCCAATTTTGTCTTGTGCAAAACCGTATAAATATTGTACATAAACAACCTTCTGGAACATGATTTGGCAGATCTGCTGTGAATATATTGAAGAGTCCTGGTCCTAGTATTGATCCTTGTGGAACACCTGATTTGATGTCTGTTGAGTTAGAGAAGTTTGTAGTGCCTGCTATTGTTATAATAGTTGAACATTTGCGTTGGTGTAGGTAATTAGTGAACCATTTCTGTGTCTCATCTTTGATTCCGACATATTTGGTGGCCAGGTAGCCGTGCGGACAGAGTGTCTATATTCTAATTCGCATTCGCTTGCCGGTCGTGGGTTCGATCCCCGTCGACTGCAGAATTTTTTCTGATGGCCCAAGAAAGTGTTTGGGATCACACGTTAAAAGGTAAGGCCCCCGTCATTCCTTGCTCGCACAAGACTTCCGAAGACTTTTGAGGGTTGCTCGTAAGGGGGCAACCGAATGACGGATAGAACAAAGAAAAAAAAAAAAAATATTGTCAGATAATTCAGGGAGCCACCGATGGAAATGGTATAGCTAGACACGTGTGGACGGTGGATAGCGGCTATCTAGGATCTCCTATTTGCTGCACGGACGGATTAAATGCCGGACATTTTTTTTCGACGGCGAAGGTGCTACAGTACATTGTCGATATTATTAGCAAGAATCACGAACGGCTAGATGGCGCTGGAAAATCGACAAATTTTGCCGTGAAGGTGGGAAACTAAGATTTCTCATAAGGACCCAATGCAATATGGTCGTTTTAAAATCCCTATTTTCGGAAACCAAATCAACAAATGAGATATTTTTGATAGTAGGCAAAACTAGTAGATTGAATGTATCGGCTGATAGTATATAGGAATTCAACCAAGGTAGTCAATCTTTACCCACAAAAACTACCCATTTTGCTGATGACACAGCCATTATCACATCCCATGAAGATTTAGATATGTTGAACACTTTGAAAACAAGCGCTGAAGAGCTTTCTAGATCATGGTTTTCAGCAAATAACCTCAAACTCAACCCAACCAAGACTCGAAATTTACATTTTTCTTCCGATAACCTGATTTCTAGTAATGATTCTGCGAAAATCTTGGGCATAACCCTAGATGTGAAGCTTTCCTGGGCCACTCACATATTAAAAGTATTAAACAAGTTGGCACGAAATGTCTTCCTTTTTCGACAACTCATATATGGTGTGATTTTGTGGAAAAACTCTCCACATGCCCATAAAGTATTTGTGCTTCAGAAAAAGATATTCAGAATAAATTTTGGAGCAAATTCCAGAGATCATTGTTAGCCTTTTTTCAACAACTTGGTGCTATGCCATTGGCTTCATTCTGACAGGTTATGGTTTCGTTATTTATGCATTGAAATATCTCGAATAGAACTCGATCCAAAACAAAAATATCATTGAATCAATGAATCACTATCGGCTACATCCAATGATACTATCCTTCCTAATTTATTGTCATCGGTCAGAACAGAATGAAGCCGACACCCATGGCTCCTTCCTCTTGTTGTGCCTGTCAGTATTTTAAGTGGTGTGGACGGACTCGAAGTATTAGGCGCTGTTACATGACATAATCTGCAACTTTTCTAGACAATAGATTCGTTTTATTAAGGAACGAATTCATTGACAGAAAATGACTGACAAGTTATGAATAACATATTGTAATATAACGATGGTGGAAAATTACAGATACTATCGCAAAATATCATAATTTATCTTTATTAGTAATCAACTTCATTCAGCTAATGAGAGATTTATGGGAATTATTCATAATACATATAGTTATATAGTTATTATGCACTCAAAGAATAATTTCTGGAAACATATAGATGATGTCGGCAACGTCATATTGGCACAGGGAAAGTACGTCATAGGAATGGTGGAGGCGCCAAATTCCTCTTTTATTCATTTTTTTCTGAAGTGAAATTTGATCTCACGAAAAAAAAAGAAAATATAGGTATATATTAATTTTTTTACAAACTTCACAGTGAGATAAGAACTTCCCCATTGCAGCAGGTAGCATGATAAGGGTAGGATCAGTAAGAAATACATAGCAAATTGAGAAATCAGTTGGAGGTGATTTTTCCAGCTATATTAGAGAGATACGTGTTATTGTCAATTTGTATTGTGTATCATAGTGTTTGAGTTCAAGTAGAAGAATCGGATTAATTTTTTTCAAACAAGACTCACTCACCTTGTGTACTACTTGTCAACTGGTCTCTCCGTTCTCTAATGGCCGCTTGGAGGGCTCTACATCTCGCAGTGCAATCCTCCAATTGGGCAGCGAGATTATTTGGCAGTCCATTACCTGCAAAAAAAACAGATTTATAGAAAATTGAATAATGTTCCACGACTTATCCATACCTATATTTGCTGCTCGGATTCTGGCCTCTTCCAGATTCCTTTGCAAAGAAGGCAGTTGCTGTTCCAGTGTACGCAGATTCGACAGCAGTTCTCTGGCTTCAGCTGCACTTCTCGGTCCGCTCCAACTCAAAGTCGCTCGTTCCAGTCGGGAAACTGCCGAAGAAGCTTCTTCTAGGCTCATGGTCAGCTGCTTCAATTTCTGGAACAGACCAAAAATAACTGAATGAACAATTATTCTTTCTTTTATCCACTAAAGGCTTGTTATCAGTCATCTCCAACGTCACCAACATTGAGCTCATTGAATATCTGGATAGTTCAGGAATCATTAACGATAGATAATATGGCTGTCGCCATCGAAAATCAACTGGAGATTTACTTGCCTATGTCACCCATATTTGGAATCTCTAGCTGTAGAGTTATGACTCCTTTCACAACTACCATCATACCACAGCTATGCCATCTTTTATCGAGTATTCTCTCAGGCAGATCGCTTCATGTGGTGGTGGACGGATTATCGTCTGATACCATTGCCATAAATTTCGACGTTCCACCAGGATCAATTTTGGCACCAACATTGTGCCTACTTCATATCACTGACCTGTTGGGACCAACCACTTGCCCTGTCCACAGTTTTGCAGACGCTAGTACTCTCTCTACTGTGTTCAATTTTAGAATTCCCATTTCTTCCCAGGAAACTGAGAACCTACGACGAAGGTAGGTCAACGCTATCAATGACGATCTTGCTGAAATTACATCCTGGGGAACCAACAATTTAGTTGAATTCAACGCCACCAAAACTCAAGCCTTTATTTTCTCTAGAAAGTATACCTGATATAACAATGCCTGGTACCAAAATTCCCACCAATACCACTATATCGATGCACGGTATTTCCATCAGCAATACTCAGGAAACTGAGAACCTACGACGAAGGTAGGTCAACGCTATCAATGACGATCTTGCTGAAATTACATCCTGGGGAACCAATAATTTAGTTGAATTCAACGCCACCAAAACTCAAGCCTTTATTTTCTCTAGAAAGTATGCCTGATATAACAATGCCTGGTACCAAAATTCCCACCAATACCACTATATCGATGCACGGTTTTTCCATCAGCAATACTCTTTCAAGGGAAAATCATGTCCAATCCATCCCATAAGCTGCTTCACAAGAACTCGATTTTTTATGCCCTGCAAAAATCTACTTTACACCTCAACAGCTTCTCATGATCTACAAAACACAGATAGGGCCAGTTTTGAAATACTGTTCTCACATATGGGGTTCAGCATTCAAACATATGCTGGTGCTCTTAGATTCCACCCAGAGAAGAACCATCCGCCTGGTGGGTGTTGCCACACTCACTCAATACTTCGGTAACCTTTCACTTTTGTATACTTCCACGGGAAATGTTTCTGAAAAATATCTACTATAATTCCATCACTAGCAACACCAGTCAGACGAACTCGGCAGGTCCAGTCAGCACTGTCAACTTTGAAATATGTCGAACAACCCATTACCAAAACTCGTTCGTCTATAGAACGGCAAAGCTATGGAAAGCTTTGCCAATGGAAGTATTCTCAAGAAGTCATACCTTCCAAAAGTTTTAAAAAATTCCAACACCTACGTCCTCTCTCTATCCTTCCTAGGTACACACAATGTTCTCAAATTATTATAGGAATTTCCGTTCGTGCGCTCCAAGAGATGAAAAAAAGCTTATAACTATCATTTTTATTGATATCTATAGAGATTATGATACATAAAATACTCACAATACTGTTCTGTTCGAACCTCGTTGCCAGCTGATCGCTTTTATCGATCAGAGCATTCCATTTGTCAGACAATTTCACTAGTTCCCTCCTCAAGTTCCTGGCCAGCTCACCAGAGGGATCTCCAGCGACAAATTGCCTGGCACTCCTCAGACTGGCCTCCACTAATGGTCTCTTATCTTCTAGTTGTTGCCTAAGAAAATCGAAAAGTGCAAGGGAATTATCTAGTTCTGTCAATGATTCAGAACCAGTGTCATTGACAAATACTCTTCTCACGTGTTGAATGACACATTTGAGAACTTCAAAATGGCCGGATAAACATGATCGAGGAAGGCGAAGAAATGATACAGGATGAATAGGTCATGTTCCGATATTGCTGGCATGACTGTCCACAGTAAGTAATTCAGGAATACCAAACAGTAAACAGCTTTGAATTTTCATCTCATTTCAGAACGTTTTGTTTTGTTGGTTTTTATATTCATCATTCTTACCATCTTCTTTACTCACATTGAAATTATGGATGGAGTGATTAATCATATTATCTCCGAAGACATATTATCCGATAGTGATTTTGATTCATCAGAAACACCAAGCTCTAGTAGCTCTGGTTCCAGAGATGAAGAAATGAAGCATAGCTGACGATAGCTGTGAAATAATCAATATCAGAAGTGGGAATCACAAACCATCTTGTAGATTAGTGGCAGTTTCAGCGTCTACTGGCTCTGTGAGATCTTCCAGTTCGACTTCATTTATTTTCCCAAAGTATTTGAAAATACTTTGGGAAATAATATATTGTTTTTATCGACTCATACCAAACCATTCAAACGCTTAACCTAACTTTTCATGAATACTGGCACTATATCACCATTTCTGCACAAGTGGCCCACAGTAAACTTTTAGCCTCTAAAAGAGTTCCTTGTAATGACCCGCGGAAACGTTGCCAGTAAATTTTACACTATATTATGTTTTACCACTAACCAAACCGATTTTTCACACTTCGACACGTGTTTCCCTAACTATGTTAGCATCTTCATGAGAAGATTAAAACTAAATGCTCCATCCTAGTGGGCTACTTATATACTAAGTATATGTCCAACCCACCGTGAATAGACAATAACCGCCAAGTTAATGTAATTGATGGTTGAGTTCACATGTTATATGACTAAAGTAAATTTTAGTAAAATCAGAACGATAAAATATACTGGGTAATATCGGGACATGCTTGAATAGTCGATAATATTCTGTGACACTGTTACATTTATTCATCACTTATGAAATGTTGCGTCAGGTCAAATGTGTTGACATAATGAGCAGATTAGTCACACAAACAAAAAAGATGAGTTAAATACATGAATGATTCTTCATCAATGTGATTTTTTCAAACGGCACTTTCGAAGTTGTATTGCTTCAAGTTTTCACACCGATTTCATGAGCACTTTGACGTTTGATACAAAAGAACTTACAGGTTGATTCATGAACACTGCTGGTTATGAACAAAATTGAGATCAGTTCTTTGTGGTTCACATGATTGAGGTGCAATAATTATTACCTGAATGCTCGATGGTCATCTTGCCTAGCTGCCAAACCGAGTTCGGTGTCTTTCCTGATGACCCACTCAGTCAGTTCCCTCAGTGACAGCAACAGTGCGTTCCAGTAGTCTGCATTGTGTTCCAGACGGTTGCGAAGGTCAGATGTTCTTGTCTTCAGAGACTATAATGGAAGATGATTTTGTTTGACCAACTCTAGTCGGAAGAGACATATTTTACCGACCATCATCAGTTAACACATTTGAAGGACAATCTGGTTAGCAAGTTTACAATCTTCAGTTTGTTAGTAATACAGTTGATCACCTGAAGATGTTTTTTCTATTGTGGCTCAATTTGGAAGCGGAAATCTCAGTTCCTTGGTTCCGGATGAAACTGGCATTATTGTTGAATTATTATATTATCTGAATTACATTTATTGAAGTTATTGACTTTGTCATATCTACCTCACAAAAATTCCTTTCAATTTGACGCTTTATTTTGTTCGTATGACAATGCGATGTTGAAGGTAAGTTTCAAGCTGGATGGATTACCTGAGAATTTTTATTTCTAAAAGCTTGAATTCTATATGATTCTGATTTTAGGATAATCAGAAGTGATCACATGTGGTATATATCTATAATGGAGCACCAATGAGAACAAAGTGGATTCTCTTCCATGATGGAATATAGCCTAATCCTATTCCAACACTTGTTTTAACCAGGATACTTATTGTGATTTTAGCAACATCACCCAACGTTTCCTGAAAGAAATGATCAAAGCCCTTGCATAACGTTTATGGATTGATAAGTGAATTCCAATCCTTATTCAAAAGTTGAATGGTTTTATAATTTGTTGGAGTTATTTTTTTCACAACTATCAAGGTGAGATCAGAAAAAAAAAATGTTTATGATGAAACACTTATATAGCCTTATCCTGATTTACAAGATCCCAATGATGAGGCTCTTATTCCAGCCACCCTGTTCCTGTACTGAATAATGATGAGTGTAATTTTTCCTCAATAAAACCATTTCAATGATTTAATGAGTTATTACTAGATATACAACATAGGTAATGATAAATGAAAATTCATATATTTTCAAGGATCTGATAGAAGTTATGTAAAAAAGTTCTTTGAAACCAATTTGTTCGCATAAAAAACTTCTGAGGATTGTCTTCAATAAATGGCGATGAATCAATATTCCTCCACCAAATATTAATCATTTATTTAGCTGATTCTCATGAACCTCAACTTTTTCGAAAGTCTTGATGTTTCATTCTCTAATGACTGACACGATTGAAGGGAGTTTCAGATCCCTGGCGATCTGGTTATTTCAAACATACCAAGGAGATCCTGTCACCATTCTCGCGATTTTGTTTTGTAATGTTTGTAATCTGGTGATATGAGATTTAGCTCTGTGGCCCCAGACTACCGAGGCATATAGTAAAATTGGCCTGATAGCCATGATGTAAATATTCAATTTTTGTCTCAAACCCAATTTAATTCGTATGTTTAAAAATGGAAGACCACAGTGTAGGACGTGTGAAGGTTGGTAGTTTGTTGCTAACCTAACAAAATATCATACCTGCCACCGGCGCTCCATCTCGTCCCCTCTCAGCTGCAACATGAGCGCATCCTCGGGCGCCAGACCGCCCAGCAGCGCCAGACTCGAGCTGCGCAGCGCCCGATGCGCGTGCGCCTGCCCATCCACGTCCGCCTGCAGCTCCTTCAGCTGCGCGGCCGCCCCACCTCGGCCGCCCCCCTCCTGCCCTTCGAGCGTCTCCAGCGCGGACTCGGCCTCGCTCAGCCACGCCAGGAACTTGTCCAGCGACCGGTCGAGGTTGTGGAGGGAGGTCATGGCGCTGTGGAGGTGTTCTCCGCGATCAATGACCTTGGAGTCGAGACGGTGGTAGTGCTGGTTGATGTGCTCGGCCGCCTGGAGCAGAGGAAACAATTTTTGCCAGGAGTTTATACATTATAAGATACAGGATAACATAAGTACGTCTCCTCAGGGGCACACGACTTGTGAGTGAGGGAATGGCAATACCGAGGTACCCTAACCGGAAATTACGTATGATACGCCAATGTCCTCAAAATAACCTAAAAAACAACAAATGTCAGAAATCTAGTGTTTACCCCCAGACCCAGCGAGCACAAATACATCTCAAAGATGTTAAAAGTACGAGATTTCGAAACATTGAACCTCCACTGCGATGTTCTGTTCACACATGAATAGAACTATTATAGAACAGCCAATGTCCGCCGCAGGCGGCAATTATCGAGATGTCCTTGATATGTCACAAAACTACCTTCTCCCTAGTTCTTTTTAAAGCCTTTTCATGGACACAACAGAACATTTTCAACGCGTCTTGTGCACATTAAATCGCTGTAAAAAAACATTTTCGAGGTACTTTTCTGAAGCCTTTTGTCAAAATGAACTTTTGCATTAGGATTCCATTTCCCTGGAATGAAAAAATGCATTAAAAATAGATTGAACATAAAAATATTTTCTTGATATGAAATTACCTTCTTAATCCGTTTCTGAGTAGTGCTTACTACACACAGACGTATAATTGGAAATAGAGGTTTCCCAATTTTTTAAATGTTCTCCACAATGCATAATGCCAAGTCTCGCCAAATTTCCAATTTTATGCTACTTCTATGTTTTTTTTATTCTTCAATCTATTTTCTATGTTTTAATGCTATTTTACAGTAATCTACAATATTTTTATACTATATGTGATGTATTTCTATAGTATTGTCGTTTTTATGACGTGCTACAAACATGCATTGTAATGTAGTCAAATAAATATACTCTACTCTACTCTAATTTTGCAACTGCGGAGAAGCTGTGTATTGATGAATTCGTACTTTTATATATTGATTACACTGAGGCACCGAACCACACATCTTGCATCTGATGGTCATTATTACAAACTAAATAAGTGTTCTAACACAATAAACTTCACCAAATTCCTTTCTGTTCTGTAAGCGTGACACGCTGCAAACGCGAATGCCAATTGCGAACAAGAACAAAATCGAAAACAAATCAGAATGCATCGTATTGTGACGTAAGCATGAGACGTTGTGGTGGGGCAAACAAAGAAAGGGCACAAAAGAACAAAAACAATACTTTCAATATCCTTCTAAGACCTCTTTGGGAAGTGCATATTACGCTTCAAAAAAACATCCTCATGCCTACATTTCTAAAACATCCCAGGGATACCTCTCAGTAGGCAAACAAAGAAATGCCACAGAAGAACAAAAACAATACTTCAATATCCTTCATAGACCTCTTTGGTCAGTGCATATTACGTCTCAAAATAACATCTTCATGCCAACATTTTCAAAACATCCCAAAACATCCCAGGGATGTTTGTGCTCGCTGGGGAAATGAATAAGGATGAAACTATGTAACTGCTTCACAAACACTTCAGAGTGAGAAGAGACGAGGATCCGTCCGTACCCTGTTAAGATGACAAATACGTCAATTTACATCAAGATACCCTAGTGATAACCAGTATCAGCGTCCTTTTCCGATGGTATATCCACTTTTGGCCATCGGCTTTGTTTGCCGACCTATATCGGCGTCATGTCCAATTTGGATAATATGTTCACCAATCTGTTTCGATAATGACCACTTTCAGTATTCGAGCAATGTCCACCGACCTCCAGGTCGTTATGACCAGTATCACGGGAGTGAAGTTAGCCACATCCACAAAATACACCGAGAAAAATTTATCACCAAAAATTTCACCCTATTTCAGATGGAACTTGAACGCATTTCATATAATGACTGAAGAGGGGTGAGAGCCTGAGTCAAATTTGATAGGGTGGTGGTGAACTCATAGTTTGTCAGGCCGTCTAAAGGGGTAGAAAAGGGGTTGAAAAACAAAAAAAATCATTATCTCCGTTAATATTCGTTGTACATGGATTTTGAAGGCGGCAAACGATTCTACTGATTGTATTTGATGGGAGGGTAGTGAACTCATAGTTTGTCAGGCCGTCTAAGGGGGTAGAAAAGGGGTTGAAAAACAAAAAAATTCATTATCTCCGGTAATATTCGTTGTACATGGATTTTGAAGGCGGCAAACGATTCTACTGATTGTATTTGATGGGAGGGTGGTGAACTCATAGTTTGTCAGGCCGTCTAAGGGGGTAGAAAAGGGGTTGAAAAACAAAAAAAATCATCATCTCCGGTAATATTCGTTGTACATGGATTTTGAAGGCGGCAAACGATTCTACTGATTGTATTTGATGGGAGGGTGGTGAACTCATAGTTTGTCAGGCCGTCTAAAGGGGTAGAAAAGGGGTTGAAAAATAAAAAAATCATTATCTCCGTTAATATTCGTTGTACATGGATTTTGAAGGCGACAAACGATTCTACTGATTGTATTTGATGGGAGGGTAGTGAACTCATAGTTTGTCAGGCCGTCTAAGGGGGTAGAAAAGGGGTTGAAAAACAAAAAATTCATTATCTCCGGTAATATTCGTTGTACATGGATTTTGAAGGCGGCAAACGATTCTACTGATTGTATTTGATGGGAGGGTGGTGAACTCATAGTTTGTCAGGCCGTCTAAGGGGGTAGAAAAGGGGTTGAAAAACAAAAAAAATCATCATCTCCGGTAATATTCGTTGTACATGGATTTTGAAGGCGGCAAACGATTCTACTGATTGTATTTGATGGGAGGGTGGTGAACTCATAGTTTGTCAGGCCGTCTAAGGGGGTAGAAAAGGGGTTGAAAAACAAAAAAAATCATCATCTCCGTTAATATTCTTTGTACATGGATTTTGAAGGCGGCAAACGATTCTACTGATTGTATTTGATGGGAGGGTGGTGAACTCATAGTTTGTCAGGCCGTCTAAGGGGGTAGAAAAGGGGTTGAAAAACAAAAAAAATCATCATCTCCGTTAATATTCTTTGTACATGGATTTTGAAGGCGGCAAACGATTCTACTGATTGTATTTGATGGTAGGGTGGTGAAATCATAGTTTGTCAGGCCGTCTAAGGGGGTAGAAAAGGGGTTGAAAGACAAAAAAATTCATTATCTCCGTTAATATTCGTTGTACATGGATTTTGAAGGCAGCAAACGATTCTACTAATCGAATTTGATAGAAAAATAGTGAACTCATAGTTTGTCAGGCCGTCTAAGGGGGTAGAAAAGGGGTTGAAAAACAAAAAAAATCATCATCTCCGGTAATATTCGTTGTACATGGATTTTGAAGGCGGCAAACGATTCTACTGATTGTATTTGATGGGAGGGTGGTGAACTCATAGTTTGTCAGGCCGTCTAAGGGGGTAGAAAAGGGGTTGAAAAACAAAAAAAATCATCATCTCCGTTAATATTCTTTGTACATGGATTTTGAAGGCGGCAAACGATTCTACTGATTGTATTTGATGGGAGGGTGGTGAACTCATAGTTTGTCAGGCCGTCTAAAGGGGTAGAAAAGGGGTTGAAAAATAAAAAAATCATTATCTCCGTTAATATTCGTTGTACATGGATTTTGAAGGCGACAAACGATTCTACTGATTGTATTTGATGGGAGGGTAGTGAACTCATAGTTTGTCAGGCCGTCTAAGGGGGTAGAAAAGGGGTTGAAAAACAAAAAAATTCATTATCTCCGGTAATATTCGTTGTACATGGATTTTGAAGGCGGCAAACGATTCTACTGATTGTATTTGATGGGAGGGTGGTGAACTCATAGTTTGTCAGGCCGTCTAAGGGGGTAGAAAAGGGGTTGAAAAACAAAAAAAATCATCATCTCCGTTAATATTCTTTGTACATGGATTTTGAAGGCGGCAAACGATTCTACTGATTGTATTTGATGGTAGGGTGGTGAAATCATAGTTTGTCAGGCCGTCTAAGGGGGTAGAAAAGGGGTTGAAAGACCAAAAAAATTCATTATCTCCGTTAATATTCGTTGTACATGGATTTTGAAGGCAGCAAACGATTCTACTAATCGAATTTGATAGAAAAATAGTGAACTCATAGTTTGTCAGGCCGTCTAAGGGGGTAGAAAAGGGGTTGAAAAACAAAAAAAATCATCATCTCCGGTAATATTCGTTGTACATGGATTTTGAAGGCGGCAAACGATTCTACTGATTGTATTTGATGGGAGGGTGGTGAACTCATAGTTTGTCAGGCCGTCTAAGGGGGTAGAAAAGGGGTTGAAAAACAAAAAAAATCATCATCTCCGTTAATATTCTTTGTACATGGATTTTGAAGGCGGCAAACGATTCTACTGATTGTATTTGATGGGAGGGTGGTGAACTCATAGTTTGTCAGGCCGTCTAAAGGGGTAGAAAAGGGGTTGAAAAATAAAAAAATCATTATCTCCGTTAATATTCGTTGTACATGGATTTTGAAGGCGACAAACGATTCTACTGATTGTATTTGATGGGAGGGTAGTGAACTCATAGTTTGTCAGGCCGTCTAAGGGGGTAGAAAAGGGGTTGAAAAAACAAAAAAATTCATTATCTCCGGTAATATTCGTTGTACATGGATTTTGAAGGCGGCAAACGATTCTACTGATTGTATTTGATGGGAGGGTGGTGAACTCATAGTTTGTCAGGCCGTCTAAGGGGGTAGAAAAGGGGTTGAAAAACAAAAAAAATCATCATCTCCGGTAATATTCGTTGTACATGGATTTTGAAGGCGGCAAACGATTCTACTGTTTGTATTTGATGGGAGGGTGGTGAACTCATAGTTTGTCAGGCCGTCTAAGGGGGTAGAAAAGGGGTTGAAAAACAAAAAAAATCATCATCTCCGGTAATATTCGTTGTACATGGATTTTGAAGGCGGCAAACGATTCTACTGATTGTATTTGATGGGAGGGTGGTGAACTCATAGTTTGTCAGGCCGTCTAAGGGGGTAGAAAAGGGGTTGAAAAACAAAAAAAATCATCATCTCCGGTAATATTCGTTGTACATGGATTTTGAAGGCGGCAAACGATTCTACTGATTGTATTTGATGGGAGGGTGGTGAACTCATAGTTTGTCAGGCCGTCTAAGGGGGTAGAAAAGGGGTTGAAAAACAAAAAAAATCATCATCTCCGTTAATATTCTTTGTACATGGATTCTGAAGGCGGCAAACGATTCTACTGATTGTATTTGATGGGAGGGTGGTGAAATCATAGTTTGTCAGGCCGTCTAAGGGGGCAGAAAAGGGGTTGAAAAACGAAAAAAATCATTATCTCCGTTAATATTCGTTGAACATGGATTTTGAAGGCGGCAAACGATTCTACTTATTGTATTTGATAGGAGGATGGTGAACTCATAGTTTGTCAGGCCGTCTAAGGGGGTAGAAAAGGGGTTGAAAGACAAAAAAATTCATTATCTCCGTTAATATTCTAGGCTAATAAAATTAAATCGAAAAAAACCGTTTTGAGGAATTAATTTCCAGCAAACTGGAAATCGTTTTAATACCTCTATTTGGTCCTAAATGCGTGTAATCTGAGTTTGCACCATGTCAGGTGGTGAGCTTAACTTTTGATAGCCAAAAAAACCGCCACATTTTTGCACTTTTTTTATTTTTTTGCTTATAGCTGCAAATCGGTGCGTCGGACGGAAAATGTTATTCCATTCAATAATACAGAGGACAAAATTCTGCGTCGAATGTCATCTGGAAACATCAAATTCCGTTCAGAGGTATAGCCGAAATCGAATGTTAAAAAAAAAGAAAATTTCGTAGTGGGATTTTTATATTTCAACCTTTATGGTTTATGGTACTCAATGCAAAAAATCCATGGAATCATTTGTTTCTGAATGTTTAGGTAACAATAATTAAGGCTTTTAAACTCTTTTCAAATTGTGACAAAATTTTACACTACCTAATTTTATTTATTATTTACAATGAATTTTGTTTGGCGTTTGTAAAAAAAAATTTGTTTGCAACTCGTGCGCGAAATACTTTGGTGATTTCGACTATTTTTTAACTTGGCTGCGCCTCGTTAAAAAAATCAGCACTCGATCACCAAAGTAGCATTTCGCGCACTAGATGAAAAATAATTATAAATTGATGCAAAATTTGGGACCGAAGCTGAACCGGGCATTCAGATATCCGGATAATTGGACAAATCAAGAAAACTTAAACATTTGGACATCTATCTATATAACGTAAAATTTTATTCTCTACAACTTTTATTTTATGGGTTTTTTCAATAGGAGTATCTGTTTTCACGATATGTCGTCTTGGAAAGCCGCAAAATGTAAGCTTGCACCGAACTACGAAATTTTCTTCTTTTTTAACATTCGATTTCGGCTATACTACTAAACGGAATTTGATGTTTCCAGATGTCATTGGACGCAGAATTTTGCCTTCTATATTATTGAATAGAATGACATTTTTCGTCCGATGAACCATTTTGCAGCTATAAGCAAAAAAATAAAAAAAGTGCAAAAATTTGGCGGTTTTTTGGCTATCAAAAGTTAAGCTCAACTCCTGGAATGGTGCAAACTTAGATTACACGCATTTGGGACCGAATGAAGGTAATTAAATGATTTCCAGCTTGCTGGAAATTAATTCCTCAAAATATAATTATTTGATTGGCCTATTCGTTGTACATGGATTTTGAAGGCAGCAAACGATTCTACTAATCGAATTTGATAGGAAGGTAGTGAACTCATAGTTTGTCAGGCCGTCTAAGGGGGTAGAAAAGGGGTTGAAAAACAAAAAAATTCATTATCTCCGTTAATATTCGTTGTACATGGATTTTGAAGGCGGCAAACGATTCTACTTATTGTATTTGATAGAAGGATGGTGAACTCATAGTTTGTCAGGCCGTCTAAGGGGGTAGAAAAGGGGTTGAAAAACAAAAAAATTCATTATCTCCGTTAATATTCGTTGTACATGGATTTTGAAGGCGGCAAACGATTCTACTGATTGTATTTGATGGGAGGGTGGTGAACTCATAGTTTGTCAGGCCGTCTAAGGGGGTAGAAAAGGGGTTGAAAAACGAAAAAAATCATTATCTCCGTTAATATTCGTTGTACATGGATTTTGAAGGCAGCAAACGATTCTACTAATCGAATTTGATAGGAAGGTAGTGAACTCATAGTTTGTCAGGCCGTCTATGGGGGTAGAAGAGGGGTTGAAAAACAAAAAAAATCAATATCTTCGTTAATATTCTCTGCGTATGGTAGTCCTCGAGCTACCAAATCATAGGATAATTCAAACATAGAAGGGGAATACATCATCTGTCAGGTGTACTTTTCTCGAAGATATGAATGAATGGTTCCCTGTGAGTAGAATTTCAGTTTCCTCACCTAATTAATCAGAAAAGAATCATGAATGTACCCAAAAATTTACAAAATATGCCGTTTATAATTTTCTTATACAAAATCAGTGAGTTTTCCATAATAACACTTTCCGGGCACCTAGATAATCTGATTGAGAACCTTATAATTTTGTTTTCATCATGAAAAATCATTTTGCATATTGGGAAGTGTATCCTCTACTTAATAAACGTTATTTTCGAAGTGTCAATTTAATAAAGAATCGTGATAGCGACAAATTTGGCGTTTCTGAACTGTAAGGAGGTTCTGCCACTCTATGTATTTCATAATCTTAACCAGAGTAAACTCTTTCGCGACTCGAGAATAGCAGTTTCCGTCTGATGAGTCATGAAAAATAGATTATACGATTTCTTGTCTGAAAGCTGTTATGGATCGTTTTTTGAAGTTCATTCTGACAGAATATATTTTTTAATAAAGCATTTCTTCGAAATTGTCATCAATTTTATAAATTTTTTTCAGATTATTTCACATGCAATTGTAAAAGAATGTGAGTTCACACCATCTTACAATATTGATAATCAATGACATTTGAAATGAAATCTATCAATACTCAGGAATTACATGAGTGTTTGTTTAGCAATTGCAGAATCAGTAGGAATACAATTCAATATCAGATATTACAAAGTATCTGAATTCTCAGATAACTCTTATTTTCTGAACTTGCTGTTCATTTTATCATGACTTTATATTTCTTTATCAACATAACTGATATTATCGGAGATGATGATTAATTTCCTTTTTCAACCCCCTTCCTTCCCTCTTAGACGACCTGACAAACTATGAGTTCAACACCTTCCTATCAAATTCGATTATTAGATTCGTTTGCCGCATTCAAAATCCATGTACAACGAATATTAAAGGAGATATTGATATTTTTTGTTTTTCAACCCCTTTTCTACCCCCTTAGACGGCCTGACAAACTATGAGTTCACCACCCTCCCATCAAATACAATCAGTAGAATCGTTTGCTGCCTTCAAAATCCATGTACAACGAATATTAACGGAGATAATGAATTTTTTTGTTTTTCAACCCCTTTTCTACCCCCTTAGACGGCCTGACAAACTATGAGTTCAGCACCTTCCTATCAAAAACAATCAGTAGAATCGTTTGCCACCTTCAAAATACATGTACAACGAGTATTAACGGAGATAATGATTTTTTTGTTTTTCAACCCCTTTTCTACCCCTTAAGACGGCCTGACAAACTATGAGTTCACCACCCTCCTATCAAATACAATAAGTAGAATCGTTTGCTGCCTGCAAAATCCATGTACAACAAGTATTAACGGAGATAATGATTTTTTTCGTTTTTCAACCCCTTTTCTACCCCCTTAGACGACCTGACAAACTATGAGTTCACCACCCTCCCATCAAATACAATCAGTAGAATCGTTTGCCGCCTTCAAAATCCATGTACAACGAATATTAACGGAGATAATGAATTTTTTTGTTTTTCAACCCCTTTTCTACCCCTTAAGACGGCCTGACAAACTATGAGTTCAGCACCTTCCTATCAAAAACAATCAGTAGAATCGTTTGCTGCCTTCAAAATACATGTACAACGAGTATTGACGGAGATAATGATTTTTTTGTTTTTCAACCCCTTTTCTACCCCTTAAGACGGCCTGACAAACTATGAGTTCAGCACCTTCCTATCAGAAACAATAAGTAGAATCGTTTGCTGCCTTCAAAATCCATGTACAACGAGTATTACCGGAGATAATGATTTTTTTGTTTTTCAACCCCTTTTCTACCCCTTAAGACGGCCTGACAAACTATGAGTTCAGCACCTTCCTATCAGAAACAATAAGTAGAATCGTTTGCTGCCTTCAAAATCCATGTACAACGAATATTAACGGAGATAATGAATTTTTTCGTTTTTCAACCCCTTTTCTACCCCCTTAGACGGCCTGACAAACTATGAGTTCACCACCCTCCCATCAAATACAATCAGTAGAATCGTTTGCTGCCTTCAAAATCCATGTACAACGAATATTAACGGAGATAATGAATTCTTTTGTTTTTCAACCCCTTTTCCACCCCCTTAGACGGCCTGACAAATTATGAGTTCACCACCCTCCTATCAAATACAATAAGTAGAATCGTTTGCTGCCTTCAAAATCCATGTACAACGAATATTAACGGAGATAATGAATTTTTTCGTTTTTCAACCCCTTTTCTACCCCCTTAGACGGCCTGACGAACTATGAGTTCACCACCCTCCCATCAAATACAATCAGTAGAATCGTTTGCTGCCTTCAAAATCCATGTACAACGAATATTAACGGAGATAATGAATTCTTTTGTTTTTCAACCCCTTTTCCACCCCCTTAGACGGCCTGACAAACTATGAGTTCACCACCCTCCCATCAAATACAATCAGTAGAATCGTTTGCCGCCTTCAAAATCCATGTACAACGAATATTAACGGAGATAATGATTTTTTTTGTTTTTCAACCCCTTTTCTACCCCTTTAGACGGCCTGACAAACTATGAGTTCACCATCCTTCTATCAAATACAATCAGTAGAATCGTTTGCTGCCTTGAGAATCCATGTACAATGAATATTAACGGAGATAATGATTTTTTTTGTTTTTGAAACCCTTTTCTACCCCCTTAGACGGCCTGACAAACTATGAGTTCACCACCCTCCCATCAAATACAATCAGTAGAATCGTTTGCCGCCTTCAAAATCCATGTACAACGAATATTAACGGAGATAATGAATTTTTTGTTTTTCAACCCCTTTTCTACCCCCTTACACGGCCTGACAAACTATGAGTTCACTACCCTCCCATCAAATACAATCAGTAGAATCGTTTGCCGCCTTCAAAATCCATGTACAACGAATATTAACGGAGATAATGATTTTTTTTGTTTTTCAACCCCTTTTCTACCCCTTTAGACGGCCTGACAAACTATGAGTTCACCATCCTTCTATCAAATACAATCAGTAGAATCGTTTGCTGCCTTGAGAATCCATGTACAATGAATATTAACGGAGATACTGATTTTTTTTGTTTTTGAAACCCTTTTCTACCCCCTTAGACGGCCTGACAAACTATGAGTTCACCACCACCCTATCAAATTTGACTCAGGCTCTCACCCCTCTTCAGTCATTATATGAAATGCGTTCAAGTTCCATCTGAAATAGGGTGAAATTTTTGGTGATAAATTTTTCTCGGTGTATTTTGTGGATGTGGCTAACTTCACTCCCGTACCAGTATCGACGAACTTTTTCGACGATACGACCACTTTCGGCGCTTTGACCACCGATCTTATAAAAAATAGTTATTTATTATACAAGGGAAAAAAGTAGTAGATTTTAGCTCCAGGTTGTGTTGTCTCCCGACGCGTAGCGGAGGGAGACAAGAAACCGTGAGCTAAAATCTAATATTTTTCCCGTGTATAATACACTATTTTTTTCTGTGACAGAAGGAAGGACGAATCAATATTGAGAAGATATTACATTATTTCGAAATCTGAAAATTATCGACGTGAAATTTCAAGTTTTTAACAGTAGGGACACCTGCGTTTTATAGACATCTTTATAATTCTTTTGAAGTAATCAAATATCTGATGTCACTTCTGTCAGTTCAATTCTGTGATTTGATTTTGAAAAATTGCGAATTCAGTAGTTGTTTAGTAATATACGAAACCGCGAAGTCGAATGGAAGATAAAAGGACTTGCAGTTCTTTCTCGGAGACGGTATTATTGACTCATTTTTCGGAACTATAGCACAACAAAAGCCATTAACAGAGTATATATATGTGATATATATCCGGGAAAGAAGTACTCACTTTTTGCCCACGGGAAAAAAGTAATTTATGAAAAGTGACATTTTATAACCTGCCAACAGAGATGAAATGCCAAACTTTTTTCCCGTCACAGAAAAAAATACGTTATTCGATTCATTATTCATGATACAAGAATGTCCGACTGAAATAAAAATTGTATTGCGAGAACGAGATTAATACGAAAAAGAATGCACATAGGAAGTCCAACTGGAAAAAATTGGTTTGAAATGGACGGTAGGACTACTTTCGATGATATGATCACTGAACTGTTTGGATCATGGCAATTTTGAGCTTTCAACCAAATGTCCACCGATCTCTGAGGCGTTACGACCAGTTTCGGCGACCTTCTACGACGATACGACCACTTCTAGCTATATGTTCAGAGAACTGTTTCGATTTTGATCATTTTCATCATTCTACCAAATGTCCACCGATCTATTTGGCGTTATGAAAAGTATCGGCGACCTTTTTCGAAGATTAGACCACTTTCCAGGATATGTTCACACTGAACTGTTTCGTGGTATCCTCTTCACTCTTCAGTTTTCAATCTTTTCTATAGGCCTCTCTTGGTCGATCCTTCTTTTTTCCTTCCCCCCTAAAGCCCAACCCCAGCATAGTGCGGGGAGGACAAGCCACGGCTGCTCGGCAGATTGAACATTTTGAGAACATCTTTGCTCTTATCACTGAGATGGGACAGCTTTGTGGACATCTGCTTATGTGGCCGCGAATTGATAACGCGGCTCTGGCAACCTAATCCAAGGTGTGGGAGTCCGTGATGAGGGATGACTGACACCGAGGTTATATCAAATCAAATCAAAAACATTCTTCCTATTGACGAAGCGTGAGACTAGCAAGTGGATAGATCCACGATGTCCAATTATTAATTCAAAGATATAAAAGATATAAATATAAAATATAGTTAATAAATAACACATATACAAGGGTATAGATTGTGGAATGCAATGGTCACAAATAGAGAGAAACTCAAAGTAATTACCACAATAGTTTATAAAATGTACGATAACGAGATGACTCCTGTAGACTGGTTTTGAGCTGTTGGCTCTAGTCAGTGCAGGGCTGTCCCAGATAGCATTCTCGACCACTATCTGGTGCGAACCTGACCCAATGAAAACGCATTTCAGCATTTATACACCACGAGGCGTTCAACGTCCGCGAAATGAATGAGAACGCCGAACGCCACCTGGCATGGAAAGAAACACTCCAAACAAAAGAAGTGGCTGGTAGCCCGACTGGCGTATTTTCAACTAGGTAAAAGCCAAATTCTCAAAGTGGTTCGGTTCAGGAACGCGTGGAAGGAACCACTTAGGCGCAGCTCGGCGTTTAGGAAGGAAACACGTGCGATTTTATTCGTCTATATGAATTATTGCATAGATTTCGGAAGGATGTAATCCAATGTTCTGAATGGCATAGAGCCAGGAAAGTAGTTGTTTTTCTCTTGTTATCTACCATTTTCGTTCATTTCATGAACTATTGTGGTAATTACTTCGAGTTTCTCTCTATTTATGTCAGAAAACAAAGTTTGAATCTCAAAGGTGAAACAAGATTATATGCAGATGATACCATGATACTATACTTTAGCAACTCTTATGATGAACTGAAACTTCTACCTGGTTGATCACTTAATGTAAATCTGGATATGTAATAATCTCTAGACACATGTCCAAGTGAACATACCGTATGGGAATACAACCTTGCAATACTCTCAAGTTATTAAGTACCTTGGTCTTTACATTGATGAAACTTTGTCCTGGAAAACCCATTTAGACAGACTGAGATTGCAGCTCCAATAGGTATATTATGGAAGTTGAATAATTGCATACCAAAACATCTTTCAAGAGGAATTTACTATTCATTTATACAATGTTACTTACAATATCTTACTCTACTATATAAAGTCAATTGAAGTCTTACAAAATAGAGCAATAAAAATATTCATGGATTGTACAGAAGATATCACACAAATGATCTCTATAAAAATTTTAACATTATGCCCCTGAATGCTATTCACAAATACCAAGTATGTCTCTATATATACCAAATTATTAATTCTAAGAGACTGTCTAACCTAACTTTTATCAGGAAAAATGATATTCATCACCATAATACAAGACATAACAATGATTTGGAATCAATTAGGTTCTCTCTAACCTCTAGTCAACCCTCAATGTTTGTCAAGGGTGTCACTTTGTATAATGAGCTCCCTTCCCATACAAAATGTTTTCCAATAATGATATTCAAGAAAAAGTTGAAAAACTTCCTCAAACTTTACTGAACCAGACCAAAATGAATAAATATGTGAATAAGTGTGTACAAAATGTCCTCCAATGTTGTATTAATGGAATCTTGACTGTAAGTGTAATACCTGTGGTAATACCAAGGGATAAATCTCCTTGGAAGTCTGGTGTACACTCTGTTGGAAGTCTTTGGAATTCTTTGGAAGTCTTTGGATGTTTTTGGATGTCTTTGGAAATCTTTGGATGTCTTTGGAAGTCTTTGGATGCCTTTGGATGTCTTTGGATGTATTTGGAAGTCTTTAAAAGTCTTTGGGAGTCTTTGTAAGTCTTTGGGAGTCTTTGGAAGTCTTTGGTAATTGGAAGTCTGGTGTACACATTTTTCCTGGAGATTTACCCCTCAGGTAATACTGTAGTTTTGGTCTGTGTTAATTTTTTAGTGTGAAGTATATGACAATGCCAACTGGCTCATGTGAGATAAATAGCTTAACACTGATATACCTATGTATTAAAAATAAAGTTATGTTTTTTTTTAAGAATGTAAACAAAATATTAGTTCAATAAAGATCTCTCTATTCTCTGACAAAAAACTCACCAAATTTCCTGGTCCGATAAAAACTATGTAAATACTCACCTTCATTGTCAATGTATTTTTTTTTGTGTGTTTGTGATCAGATAATTATGTATAGGTATGTTCATATCATATTTTGTAGTTATTAAAACTTTTATCATTTGCTCTTTTTCACCTCATAGTCTTGATATTTTGTATCTTTTGTATTTATTTATATATATTATAGTACCTATTTACAATAGAGTTGATGATATTGGTATTTCCAACAATGAACTGCTATACATGTATATAACCGTATATAACATAACATGGTTAAATACATTATTTATCTATCTATCAATAAGACATTCAACTCTTCCAAAAAATAAAGCAGAGCACAATAAACAAGTCACTAACCTTTTTATATCTTGTGGTATCTTCATGCTGATGTGCAGTGACCAGTTTTTGGGTCAGCTGCTTGAATGCCTCCACCTGCTGTCTGAACTGATGCAGCTCAGCATGCAACCCCTTCTGCTCCCTCAGCTGCACCTCCAGCACATCTGCAGTATGTCCCACAGGGGCCATCCCAGCCAGCCTGGATTCCATCCTCTGCAGCCATACCTCCAGGTCCAGCTTAGCTTGGTCAAAATGTTCTTCATTCTTGTGCATCTCCACTGAATTTCAGACCTTCAAAACGTGGAAATTAGTTGAACTGACTGGACTGGGTGTTCTAACCACACTAACAATTTTTCAACTGACCTTACCTGACTTCCTCAACAATTTCCTATTGCCATATCAATTGTATTTCATTTCCGGCTAAAACAACATTATCACATACTGAATACAAATAAAAAATTTAAAATCGTATCGTCCTGTTCCTCCTTATAAGGGCGAATATCTCGGAAGTCTTCACCAGATCAATGTAGGTTGATGACCGCGCACCTGGTCCGATTTTTCCTGTCACCCCTTAGGAGATATTCTAGGATATTGTAGTGATGTTGTAGCTTTCTTTACCTACACCTGCATTTTAGGAGAAGTTGGTATTACTGGTTATTTCAGAACAGACCTTCTCAAAGTCTTTTATTCCAAAACAAATTTAGTTTATTCAATAGAGCAGTTCAGCTATCGTTGAGAGAGAAAAAAAAATTAATAATTAACTGTCAGAAGTTTGTTTACAAAAATAATATATGAGCAGAGTTGCCGCTCTGACATCTGACAACGACGAACGATGAAAGGTTTGCGGTGCTGCCGCTACTATCCAGTAGTTTTTTATTCAGAATGGCAAGAAAAAGTTTCGTTCTCATGGTATGCAGTGATCGAATATCAGAGGTCTGACTTAACGAAATTAGTGATATACAGAATTTGTTCCACAAGTAATCACATTTCATCGTTTTTGTAACAAAGTCATTACAGATTACAGGGTGACGGAGTAGTAGACACGACCAACATCTGTTAAATGTCAAAACACTGCAAAACCTAACCTCAAATTTTGAGTGGAAGTGAAAGGGTTTCCACGTTAAAAAAATTCAATTACAAAATATCAAGGACCAGTACAAAGAATCAGCAATGACTATACCATAGTAATATAAAATGGAAAAGCAGCAAACAAATATCACTCCAAGAGAAGTCGAGAGCAATGGAGTAATAAAAAAAGAAGTACCATTGGATATATCAAAAAAGGGCCTCACCAGCATTAGAGCCATCGTATTTCTGTTGTTATGGTATTTTTTCAGTGGTTGCACACTTTTCCTGAATAAGTATATCCTAACGTATCAGAATGGCAATCCCACAGTTCTAGGTAATGTGTTTTAAGTTGTAAATTCCTATTCTTTGCCATAGTTATGCATAGAAGCAATAATCATTTTGATAAAATTGCAGGTGCTTGTCAGATGCTTATGACTGCAACATGTGGCTTCATTCAGTTATATTTTCCATGTGGAATGTACAAACCCTCCCAAAGGTTAAGCAAACCACCAGGTTTTTATCAACATATGGTTCTAGTTGGCTGTTTTAGGTAGAATATTGAAAAAATTCTTCAGGGAAATTGGGTAATTTTCTTTCATTTCAGATTCATCACAGTTGTTTTAGGACTAGTAGCATTGAATTATGTTGCTGTTAGTTTCACAGAGACCATAAAAAGCTCTGCTCCACTTTTCACTGTCTTGATATCAAGATGTCTTTTGGGTAGGCAACAGTTTTTCTATTCTTTAACAATAGGAAGTCATTAACATTTTCTCCCATCTATTTTAGGGGAACAAACTGGTTTGTATGTGAATTTAAGTCTTCTTCCTGTGATGTCTGGGTTGGCTTTATGTTCAATAAATGAAGTTAGTTTTGAGATGACTGGATTTGTGGCTGCTATGGCTACTAATGTTACTGAGTGTGTACAAAATGTTTACTCAAAAATGCTGATATCAGGAGATAAATTCAAATATACGTGAGTATATATTCAGAATGATCCAATTTGATTCCTGAAGTGTCTAGAATTTTATAAGTATCTCAAAAATTTGCTATCTATAATGATTATTGCTGATACCATCTTCTGTTTCTCAGAAATGGTGGTACCTTGGTACCAATACAAAAACTACTCATGTAACTAATGATGAAAATGTGTTCAATTAATCAACTGCACCTCTTCCATTATTATATAATAATCAAATATATTCAGTGAAAGTGAATGTAATATCTGATGTGTTTATTTATAGATGTGCTGATTGTTAAGTATTATTGATTGCAATGAAAAGTACCTAAATAACTTCAAATGAAACTATTAGCTTCATGAAAGTGATGACCATGAAATATGATATCAGTATTATATTCCATCAAATCATAACAGTATTCCCAACATAGCAATAACTAACTAGGTATCTAACCTACCAGATATCTTTACAATTAAGTTTTTCTTCTATTATGGTAATTCCTATTTTTTTATAATTCCATATATTTCCTTGTATGTTTTCCTATTTTGAACAATAAAGTTTTTATGGGCAATGGATACAATAAAAATATACCATTTTCCAATGAAAAAATTCAATCAAAATCTTGAAACATCATTTTTTAGAATTTCAAACAAATGCACAATGCAACTGGTGAGTATACTTTCCCTATTTTGAACATTATCGACCTTTTATCATAACCAAATGGAGTTTAATAAAGTCTGCCTGTAATATTCTGAATATGGCAGAATTTCAAAAAGGAAAAGAGAAATGGATTATAATAATTATTGTTCTCTATAATTTCTAGGTTGAAGGCTGGTTTATAGAAAATGCAAAAAAATTTATGTTCTTTTTTATCAACTCTCTTTCCATATTTTATTCTTGTCTCTTATGTATCTTGATTATTTATACCTGGTGTCGACGAATCTATTAGACAAGTCATAGCATCTAGATCATAAGGTGTATCAAAATGAGATTTGGTATAGGTTAATGGTATGTGAAGAGGAGAGTTTTCACATATTTTTCACTTTCCGGTCACTTCCTGTTTCATCGGAAATGGCTACGGTTCTAAATTTTTGAATGGAACACCCTGTATATTGTAAAATTTTTAGATTTCTGAGAGAATTCTAGATCAGAATGTGAAATTTCGAAAGTTTGTATGCCTACTTAATTTTTTCGGGGTCACTTTTGAAATTACATCTAGGTGGCCATGATCAGTAGTAAACTAATATATGGACCTCAGATATCAGAAAATTACAATCGCGAAGTTTTAGTGACAAGTATAATAGATATGAATAAGACAAGTTGGCAAAATTACATTTTCTTGTCTAACTATTATTTTTCAAATGGTGACCATTGTTTGACAAGCACTTTCCGAAAAAAGGATATTTTGATGAATCTAACGATACTTATTTATTTGCGATTGGATTACAAATAAGAACATAAATTAAATTCAATATTACTGACGAAAATACTCCATAATAATTTATTTACTTTTGTCAAGTGTGCCATGGATAATAATTCATTTACTTTTGTAAGCACTTCCCGAAAAAGTATATTTTGACGAATCTAACGATAGGTACTAATTTATTTAAACAAATTTGTTGTTGATTTTGTTGGGCCCAGTACCAAGAATTTTGCTTATTAAACAAGACATTATTTGTAAATCGTGATTCGTCGGAAAATAGAATGAAGTTGATAAAATTTGGGTTAACTGAGTTAACTCTATGATTTTGAAGCAACCAATCACAAAACACTACTCGTCTATCGCCATCGTCAGCATACAAATATTGATGTGACTGATATTTGAATGCTCGATATCCGTGCTTTTTCAATATTTTTCTTGCCGTTTTGTCAACCTCAACCATATCAAGAACGTTAATCTCAGTCTTCTCATTTATGATAAACCTCTGTTCTGCCTATCGATTTCCCTCTTGCCTAAAACGATTCTCAACATACGGAAAATACTGATGGGATGGATGTTGCCGATTGGGATATCTCTGAGCATACAACTCAGCAGCATTCCTTGAATTCCTTAGACAATCTCCAAACAATAACAACATTTTCACTTTGAGTATACATTATTTCGACGGAAAATTAAACTAGAAAATTTTACCTTCTGCTCTTGAAGCTTATGTTACTGTCATAACCTACGTGATTTGTTCTCCCAAGAAGACTTGATCGAAATAACTGCGAAATATTATGCATCATGCCTATCCCCGGCACACTTGACAAAAGTCCCTACATAAATTATTATGAAGTATTTTCCTCAGTAATATTCAATTTATGTTCTTATTTGTAATCCAATCGCAAATTAATCAGTATCGTTAGATTCGTCAAAATATCCTTTTTTCAAAAAGTGCTTGTCAAAAAATGGTTGCCATTTGGAAAATAATAGACACGAAAATGTAATTTTGCCAACTTGTCTTATTCATATCTATCATACATGCTGTCAATGAAGATCTTGCTGAAATCACAGCCTGGGGAACAAACAACCTAGTTGAATTCAACGCCACCAAAACTCAAGCCAGCATTTTCTCTAGAAAGGCGGAACTCAGTATGCCCGATATTTTAATGTCTGGCTCCACCATCCCCACCAAGCCCACCATATCTATGCTCGGTATTTCCATCAGCAACACTCTTTCATGGGATAATCATGTCAGATTCATCGCAAAAGCTGCTTCCCAAAAACTCGGATTCTTGTTCCGTGCGAAAAGCTACTTTACACCTCAACAGCTTCTCATGATCTACAAAGCGCAGATACGGCCTGTTCTAGAATACTGTTCCCACATATGGGGTTCAGCACCAAAACATACGCTGATGCTCTTAGATTCCATCCAGAGAAGAGCCATTCGCCTGGTGGGTGACGCCACACTCACTCACTCTTTGACATCATTGGAACACCGTAGAAAGGTCGGCGACCTCCCACTTTTCTATCGATTCTTCCACGGAAAATGTTTTTCGGAAATCTCTGCTATCATCCCTCCACTAGCAATACCAGTCAGACGAACTAGACAAGCCCAGTCAACACATCCTTTCGTTGTCAACCTCGAAAGATGTCGAACAGCACTTTATCAAGACTCCTGCTTCATCCATAGAACGTCTAGGCTCTGGAATTCATTGCCTGTGGAAGTGTTCCCAACAACATATAATCTCCAAAAGTTCAAAAAAAATTCCAATACCTACCTCCTGTCCCTATCATCCCTAGGAACGCACGATGTTCTTTGAACATTATAGGGATTCCCTCTCGTGCGCTCCAAGCGATAAAAAAAAAATACATGTCACTAAAACTTCGCGATTGTAATTTTCTGATATCACCTGAGGTCCTTAGATTAGTTTACTTCCGATCAGTGCCACCTAGATGTAATTTCAAAAGTGACTCCGAAAAAATCAAGTAGGCATACAAACTTTCGAAAATGTCACATTCTGATCTAGAATCGTCTCAGTAATCCAAAAATGTTACAATTTACAGGGTGTTCCATTTAAAAATTTAGAACCGGGGCCATTTCCGGTGAAACCGGAAGTGACCGGAAAGTGAAAATAATGTGAAAACTCTCCTCTTCACAAAGCATTTACCAATACCAAATCTTATTTTGATACACCTAATGGTCTAGAAGTTATGACTTGTCTAATAGATTCGTTGACACATGGTATATATATTTTGATTATTTCTATTTAATTTGTGTATCTTCATAGTGAAAAAATATTTTTTATACATGTATTAATTCATCTCTTTCACACACAGGTCACTAACCTATGTAAATGAGATACAATTTGTAACTAATTTTTCATGAAAATCTGTATGTTTTACTTGATTGTATAAATAAATAAGGAAGCAAACAGGACAAGTTGAAGCAATATGGTATTTTCCTATACTTATACAGAAGAAATAAGCAGTTGGTTCAGTTGGTTGTCTACCCTTCCAAAGATTTTTGTTGATTTTTTCCAGGCCTGCTGAACTTCAGTTTTACACCAGTGTTGCCAGCATTGTTGTTCAAATTCCAGCCACTCTCCTGATGGTCGATTTGACAGCAGGGAATACCATAGGAGGCAAACTAGTGTTCTGTTTCATCCTCAATGGAATATTTTTCCATTTCCAAAGCATCACAGCTTACGTGCTCATGGACTATATTAGTCCAGTTACACATAGGTAAGACCAACGAAAAATATCTTCCAGCTTTCTGGTTATAATTGTCGCCCAAAGAATTATGTATGAAGAAGTTTATTGTCCAGAAACATTGCACAACTTGAGTACCTAAAGTGTACCTAAGTTTGGGATGATTTTTATCACTGAATGTCGATTTTAGGGACCGGGGGATTCAGGGCCGGACTGAAGGTAAAAAACGGGCTGGGCGTATTTCCCAAAGCAAGCCAACTTACCTGTCAAAAAGTGTGCGTTGCACGCGTTTTTTTTTCTCAAATTTTAAGGTCGACTGCTCAATATATGCGATGTTAAAATATTGACCACCAAAAATATCGGGACTTCGTTGAGTAGTTGAATGATAGATGAAGCAGAAATAATACACTTTTTTGATACCAAGAACAATAAACAAAATATAATAAAACTAATGAACATAAAACAGGCGCATATACATGAGCTTTGTTCCATAGGGGGGGAGGGGGTTATTCATGCCACGGGGGTGACAGAAATAAAAAAAGCGCCGTAGGCGAAATATTTTGTTGTTCAAGGTCATTTGCCTTCAAATTGATAGTTATAGTAGAAGATCCGAACCTACATCGACCTTCACCGAGCTGATAATAGAACGAAATATATTTTATCATGAATTTAGTATATTAGAAAACATATTGAAAATGGGTTGGCTAAAAAAATCCTGGGCAGACTATTTTTAATTATTTTTCGAAAAAATTATTTTTAATCAAATGTTGCAACATCAGGATAATAAAAAAATTGTGTCCTGACTGAGTATAAAAGTATAAAACGTATAGAATGTGCAGCCGTTGGGTTGTATACAATTTACCTGGGCGAACTACTGGGTTGTCAGGTAAACACAGGTATATCGATGCCAGTTACTTTCACTGGATTGGATAATTCAAAAAAATTTATATCATCATAAGCGCTGTTTAATTGCGAACACGTGAATTTTAAAGATTTTAATTTCAACGCGCGTGGAAGTGTGTGACAGAGAGATCCGAGGTAAGTATACTGTGTAATAATAAAGGACCCAACATCGCAGTCGCTTGTGATGGGACCCTGAATAGTAGAAAGTGCGCATGCTCGGTGTGTAAACTATGGAGGGTAGAGGTACCTCTACTACCCTTCATATAGTAAACAGTGCGTGTTATTTTGGAGCAACTGATATTTCAGTAGCAAAAAAAAAAATTTATTAATTACATAATAATTAAATATATTTAATATAATACTAATATATAAAAACAATATAATATCAATATATTGCGTTATAACCATAATGATATATCTATAATCTATAATAGACAATAAAAATATCAAATACTTACTTTGAAATTTTTTTGCTCTTTCTGGAAATAGAAACAAAGTGGACCGCCAAAAATTTGAATTAAGAAATAACAAAAAAGATAGACTAGACATCTTGTATTACGATTTAAAATTTTATTAAAAAACAGTATAAATACAAAAATAATATTAATGAAAAATAAATTCTAATAAATATTTTCTATTCAATATCTGATTCATCAGAAGTATCATTTTGACTCTCGAATTCGTCTGATTCATTAGATTCTTCCTCATTTGCTTCCATTTCGACAATGTCCTGGATTTTCAAAGGAGTTTGATCTCCGATAAAACCTGTTGGTTTTAAGAAATCATCAAAATGCCAACCATAGTTTTCAGGATTTGACTTCGCACACTTCGCACACTTTCTACTATTCAGGGTCCCATCACAAGCGACTGCGATGTTGGGTCCTTTATTATTACACAGTATACTTACCTCGGATCTCTCTGTCACACACTTCCACGCGCGTTGAAATTAAAATCTTTAAAATTCGCAAACCCCTAATAGGACCGGAATTTTCGCAGACAACCCTATATCAACGTGTTCGCAATTAAACAGCGCTTATGATGATATAAATTTTTTCAAATTATCCAATCCAGTGAAAGTAACTGGCATCGATATACCTGTGTTTACCTGACAACCCAGTAGTTCGCCCAGGTAAATAGTAGACAACCCAACGGCTGCACATTCTATACGTTTTATACTTTCAGTCAGGACACAATTTTTTTATTATCCTGATGTTGCAACATTTAATTAAAAATAATTTTTCGAAAAATAATTAAAAATAGTCTGCCCAGGATTTTTTTAGCCAACCCATTTTCAATATGTTTTCTAATATTCTAAATTCATGATAAAATATATTTCGTTCTATTATCAGCTCGGTGAAGGTCGGTTAAGGTTCGGATCTTAGACTATTAGGTTTGCCAGATGGGTATCATAAACGTGGGTAGAATGAAATTCACCTAAACATTTGAATTTCCTAATAGCCACAAAAATCGAATTTTGCCGTCAAGTTTACACGACCTAAAAAAATGATTGAGTGTTATATTCGGTAAGACAATTGAATGAATACGTAAATCACATTATTGTTGATGGTTTTTCAAATTTCTCCACTAGAAGACTCTCCAAATCGCGACATTCCACAGATTAGATACTTCTCTGACAAAGCAAGTTTTAGAAAAAATTATATAAAAACCATCAAAGATTTTGAAAAGGAATATTCTCAGATAAATTATGAACATACAAAAATGGATATATATTTATATAAAGCAATACATTGAGAATTCGCATTCTCTATGTGATGAGAATATTTACTCTTTTTCAGTTAATTCAATAGAAAACAACTACTTTCCTGGCTATATGCCACGACGAACATTGAATTACATCTATTGAACACACACGATAAGAGTTTGAAAATAAAATATAAAAATTTCTGAAATTGAGAATTTGCATTCTCCTTCAGACAAAAATATGTATATACACACATCATTCTGAATATTCAACAGAAAACAACTACTTTCCTGGCTATTTGCCACGTCGAACATTGAATTATATCTGATGAACATTCAAAAGGGGAACATGAAAAATAAAGAATGAAATCCTCCGAAATTGAGAATTGACATTCTTCTTCAAATCGGATGAATAATATGATGAATAATGATCTAGAAATATGACTTACCAATATATTCAGCATCGAAATGAAAATTGGAATGTATAGGAGAAGTATACTGGCATGAACTCTGATCTTGATGAGCTTGAAAACGTCCAAAAATAATCATTCATATCAGTGATATGGGAAATATTATCTCTCACACACAGGTTATATGACTTTATTGCAATGAACCCATTTCGGATCTCTGAATCCTCATCAGTAACCATGATGTCCACTTATGCTTACAGCCATTCTTCATGATATACACAATTTTCATCTCTATATAATACAACTAAAATCGAGTAAAACTATAACGAAATGACATCTGAGAAATTTGTTGACATTCTATTCCTGTCATTTGGACGTTTTTGCTTTTGGGTGTATGATAAATTGACATTCATCATACAGGGCGTGGAAATGAATTCTGAATTGAGACTCTATCACGAATCTGCGATTAGAGGTCTATAAAAATCACAAGTTTCCATCGTTCAAGTTTGAACCCCCTGATTGGGTATGAAAGTGTTGAAAAGGAATATTCTCAGATAAATTATGAACATACAAAAATGGATATATATTTATATAAAGCAATACATTGAGAATTCGCATTCTCTATGTGATGAGAATATTTACTCTTTTTCAGTTAATTCAATAGAAAACAACTACTTTCCTGGCTATATGCCACGACGAACATTGAATTATATCTATTGAACACACACGATAAGAGTTTGAAAATAAAGTATAAAAAAATTTCTGAAATTGAGAATTTCCATTCTCCTTCAGACAAAAATCTGTATATACACACATCATTCTGAATATTCAACAGAAAACAACTACTTTCCTGGCTATTTGCCACGTCGAACATTGAATTATATCTGATGAACATTCAAAAGGGGAACATGAAAAATAAAGAATGAAATCCTCCGAAATTGAGAATTGACATTCTTCTTCAAATCGGATGAATAATATGATGAATAATGATCTAGAAATATGACTTACCAATATATTCAGCATCGAAATGAAAATTGGAATGTATAGGAGAAGTATACTGGCATGAACTCTATTGAATTAACTGAAAAAGAGTAAATATTCTCATCACATAGAGAATGCGAATTCTCAATGTATTGCTTTATATAAATATATATCCATTTTTGTATGTTCATAATTTATCTGAGAATATTCCTTTTCAACACTTTCATACCCAATCAGGGGGTTCAAACTTGAACGATGGAAACTTGTGATTTTTATAGACCTCTGATCGCAGATTCGTGATAGAGTCTCAATTCAGAATTCATTTCCACGCCCTGTATGATGAATGTCAATTTATCATACACCCAAAAGCATCAAAGATTTGTTTGCAGTTTTGGTTGTCATGCATTCAAATGTTTAATTTCCGTTCTGTTGCTGGAAAAGTTAAGGTAAATTTTTTTTGCTGTCATAATGACACAAAATCACAGCGGCTCACGAAATGTTATGTACATAAATCAAATTGTCACAATGAAAAAATACATTTCACGTTGCAGTTTTGGAATTGTTCGGCGTGTAATGGCATCGGCTGACGCCTACATTACGCCATTGATACATAAATAACTATTTCAGAAGATATTAATATAAAAGCCTCCACGTGATCTTGGGGCAGACATTTTCATACTCTATTTAAAATTAATTTCGATATAGAAAAGTACTTGCAAAAACTTCACAAACGATAAGATTTCCACAAAATTCTCCAGCACATGACATGTTTCGCTAACACAGTAGCTTCCTCAGGTGATATACTGGTACAATGAACTGTTTAACTGTTCAACAGAATATATTTTTAATGAAGAATTCTGATACAAACGAATATTGTTTGAATAATTGTGATACAAAATTCGAAAATAACAGTTGACAGTTAATACCATTGACAGGCCAGACATGTCTCAAATTACTGAAGCTGTATTTAATGAACTGCGTTGCCATGGTAATGTGTTTAAGAAATCGTGTTGCCATGGTAATGTGTTTAATATTTCGAATAATTCACAGATCGACAAGCCCTGATTAATCGATCATTTAGCGTGGTACATATCCGTACGCAAAATGCCATTTTAGTTATGTGAGTAGAAAAATATAGTTATTTTTGTATCTAGAGCGCGAAATGCTACTTTGGTGATCAAGATCCGATTTTTTAAAAATAGTGAGTGCAGGTGCGGCACGAAACTCTGCAATTGTTTTTGGATGAACTTCACTTCCGGTGCATCATTCACTTTTTCTCATTTCAGTGTGGCCAATACTGCAAAACGAGCCTTCCTGATTTGGCTGTCGATTCTCATGTTTGGGAATCCCATAACTGTTCTCAGCGGACTGGGAACCATAACTGTGATAGCTGGTGTTCTGTTGTACATAAAAGCGCATGACTACGATAATGACAAAATGAGTTCTGGTAACCTCATACACAGAAAGGTTAGGGCAATTTAGCAGGTATAGGACAGATGATTGTTGTTGTTATGTATGGTAAAAGTGATTGAAACATATTTTATATAGTTAATCTTGAGCTATTGAGAGGGTATCACTGAAACTTGAAATGCTCTCTTCTGTATCTTGGTGAATTCTGACAGTTTTTGTGATTTTTTCCACAGACGAATATTATTTCGGAAAGTGGCCTATGATTTTATTAAATAGGTCATTTTTTCTGTGACGGTAAAATAGTTTGACATTTCATCTCTGTTGACAGGTTAGAAAATGTAACTTTCAATGAATTGCTTGAGTACTTTGATGGCTTTTCTTGTCTCCGTCTCCGAGAAAGAACTCCCCAGGTAGCCACTGGCGAAAATTACGTCTATAAGACCGCTAATTCTGGTCAGGTTTGGTCCCGTTCTTCACTTATCCAAATCATGACGTCAAAAGAACGTCGTCTTTTCAACGTCACATGGACGGCAACTATTGGACGTCTTACGGACGTCATTATCTGGACGTGTTAATTTTATATAGAGTGTTGTCATTTGTACCTCGTTACAATGTTGCCATCTCTACGATTTTCAATTCTATTATTTTGGTGATTAATGAATATTAAAATTCAAGAATGATAATTGCACTATAAATAAGTGGGCCACGGTCGATGGTACCTTAGACGTATACGGAAAACGGTACATTGGATTATCCTGAAAATTTGGTTACTCTAATAAGCGTTTGTGATCTAACGATTCAAAATATTTTCAGCGAAGCAGCGTTGCCACTTTTACCGAAAAGTAGCATCATCTTTGTTATTTCAAACACCCTGTATTTTATTGCGTTTTTAGATTCTTCTCGAAGAGCTGATTTGATCAATGCATCACACTTGGGGTCTATCAGGAATTATTACAGAGATATAGGGTGTTCAAAATCGAGATTTTTCAACTGTAGGATTTTTTTGTGTCGAAACTATTCATCATTGGTCAAAACGGCTCACATGTCCCTATATTAACTTTTGATTAACTATCTACCGACATTTAATTGGAAAAAATACAGGATGGTCCAAGATTCAGAATTTTGATCACCCTGTATCTGTTCCAATTAAATGTCAGTAGATAGTGAATCAAAAGTTAAGATACGGACATGTAAGCCGTTTCGATAGATAATGAATAGTTTCGACACAAAAAATTCCTGAAATTGAAAAATCTCGATTTTGAACACCCTATATCTCTGTAATAATTCCTGCTAGACCCCAAGTGTGATGCATTGATGAAATCAGCTCTTTGAGAAGAATCTAAAAACGCAATGAAATACAGGGTGTTCCATTTGAAATAACAAAGATGATGCTACTTTTTGGTAAAAGTGGCAACGCTGCATCGCTGAAAATATTTTGAATCGTTAGATCACAAACGCTTATTAGAGTAACCAAATTTTCAGGATAATCCAATGTACCGTTTTCCGTATACGTCTAAGGTACCATCGACCGTGGGCCATCCTGTGGATTCTGACAAAATGTGGGGGCAAAGATACATGTCATCAGCTGTGACGCCAACTGTAAATGTCTGCTCATTTTATTTCTAGGTAGAGACGATACTTGTTCGTCTCAATGTTGTATTTCGTGATGAACAGCCACAAAGAAATACTGTATTGTGGCTTTAATGAATTTTCCTGTGGAATCCCTATCTCAATAATAGTTATCATATCATGCATATGACCCTCAATTTCAATACCGTCGTCACACGAGAGCATGATAGGATATTTAATTTTATTCAGTGGTCTCCAATGAAGTCAGAAACAGAATTTATTTGGAAGCGAAAACCTTCAAGATTATTTATATTTTCTGGCTTGTGTATGTGTGTTCGAAATCTGGCAACACCGCGGGTTGTCGGCATTTTTTTGTGCGGTCCGTTTGACGGGATGGTTCCTCATTCAATAATAATCGACGCGTCCATGCCAAAACGGCACAAATGCCATCGAGTCAACTTTACAGGAGAGACTAAAAACTGATTAACTTCATTCGTAATTGCCACACAAGTCTGCTGGATGTCTTCAATGGAAGATTGATTTTTTTCATTATTTTTGATGAATGTGCCAGTCCATACTAGGTACAATGTGTTTATGCCAAAAGTGATACTGGCGTTTGTGTCATCCAACATTCAAGGTTTTGCTCGAATTGCCGCTTATACAGTTGATATGCCAAGTTAAAATTGATGTGTGTGATTTCTCATGTGTGTCGTTTAATAAGGAATAATGAGGAACTTCCTCTACAACAACTTTTTGCAGCAGTACATTTTCCACATAATCCAAATCTTCTCGTTCAGAAGTACTGAGTGGCTCAGTTGGAAGTTCTCCAATATTATGTTGAGGCATTATGATATTTGAATCGTCAAAAAAATCTTTCTGGACTTGATTATCCAGTTCTCGAAAGATGATACCATTACTCAATACTTCTGTTAGCATACTATCACAATTTGAAATGTCATTTGAAACGGTATCACAATTCGGAATGTCATTCGAAACGTTATCACAGTTTGAAGAGTTAGTTGAAACATCATTGCAGTTTGAAACCACTTGATTTTCAGTTTCTTTCAATGCCATCAACAGAATATGTTTGCTTCTAGATATGTTCATCTGCAAAGTAAGGAAACGGCATAAGCGCCAAATATCAATCGCAGTTTTGAAGCTGTTCTATTTGAAATTGATTATCAACTTCCTACTGACATATCAAGCGACGATAGGTTTACAGTAAAACATAAAAAAATTATGAATAATTGTATTTAAACATGTTTTTTCGATGTAAGGATAATGCATGTGATTCGCTATAAGCGATGGCATTTATGCCAAACAAGTTCTCATGATACTGTTTTGGCATCAACGCCTCATATTTTTTCCTCAAAAACTACGATTTTGGGTGATAAATACGTCATTTGAACTAGAAATACATGCAGATAGTTCAGCGGAGTAATGTGATCAACTTCCATCAATCAAATATCACTTACTGTGATCTCACAAGCGAAACACCTCACCCCATTGAATGCTTATGGGTAACTGGCTTTTGTGCCGTTTGATTATCATTGAATATGGTCGAATTGGCGCTTGCGCAAATTTAAAATACAAGAAGAGACAGAAAAAAGTATTTACGAATATATGCCGTTTTGACCATTGGATGCAGCATGTGAATACCTATTATTGAGTGGCAAAAAGTGAGAAGTGACCATTTTGGCGTTTGTGCCGTTTTGGCACGGACGCGTCGATATGTTCTGGTGTTTTGTTTTGATACACGGATTTTTGATCTTTTTGGTGATGTTTTCTGTTATCCACATCGATGATAGTGGAAACAACAGGGGCTGTTGTCAAGGAATAGTGGTTGATTCTTCTCATGATAGAAGACATGTGTTTTGGCCGCCATTTAAAAGACAGTAAAAACTATAAACGTGTCTTCTGTGACGGTGAACTAACCCCTCGATTTCTTTATGAAATCATCGAATATTTCTTGTTATCTCATCGAGAGTTTTGGTGAAATAAAGTGAGCTTTGTTAATTCCAAATATGTTTCAAATGGTCTGTATTTGAGTGGGGTATATGAGCTCTGAATAATTGTTATTCCTAAAATGTTGAATATATCATTTGAAAACTAGATTTCCTCTCATTACATTGTTCCTCATTCAAGTGATGATTATTAAAACGAGAAGTTTGGGCATATTTTTCTAAGAATAGACGTCTCTATGACGTCCAAAACTAGTAAATAACGTCAGCTTCAAGTCATAATTGAACACTGCATTGACGTCCAAAAGACCCAAAAAGTGACGTCATTTAGCTGTGACTTTCTTACGTCATTCAGCTGTGACTTACTTACGTCATTTAGACGTCAGTTTGGATAGTATAAAATACGTATTTTGGCCGAATGTCATGCTGTCTTTTAGACGTCATATAGTCACCATGTAGGTACTACCTGAGTGCAAGTCCTTTTATCCTCCATTCCACTTCGCGGTTACGTAAATCACTAAACAACTGCTGAATTCGCAATTTTTTGAAATCAAATCAATCAAAAAGAATGATAAAGATGTCTTCAACGCAGATGTAATTCCTGTTGAAACCTTCTTTTTTTTTGGTCAACGTTCATTCTGGTCAATGATCATTGATGAACTCAATAAATAAGCCAAGTCTCGTAGGCGATTGCATTCGCATTCTCTGAAGACCACCCTGTAAAAAGGCTATTGCATCTTCTCCGTTCCCTTGAAACATACTTCCTTCAACCAATCTCAATAACTCCCCACCCCATATCTAATCTTCATTTTGGGGATCCATATCACGAGATTTTCATATTATCCATTGGGCTCCGCAATCTCGAAATCTCGAGAGTTGGGACAATGGAGTCTTTTACTCAGAATGACTTCAGCTACAACATATCAACAATCCAGCCATTTTCACCGGATGACATTTTCCCATATAATGTGGTGCGTGGTCCTTTCACGTCGATAATTTTCTGATTTTTTTTATTAGCAATATAATGTAATATCTTCTCAATTATGATTCGTCCTTTTTCCTGTCACAGAAAAAAAACAGATTTCAGCTCACAGTTTTTCGTCTCCTTGCTCTATGCGTTGGGAGGTAATACAACCTCGAGCTAATATCTACAACTCTTTTTCCTTGTATAATAAAATAACTATATTTAGAGGGGTTCGTAAGGCGCATGTGCTCATATTCAGAACCAATTTTCGATTCGATATCGCGAAGGTGAAATGTCATTCATTCGCTGGTTTAAATGCCACAGCCATTGATTGGTACATTTTAAAAATTGGCCGTATCAAGGCCCCAATTAACGACACTGTCCCAATCATCGACATATTTGAACTAAAAAAATTTGAAATTTGGCATTATGAAATTGATGCATGAATACTTTATTTTGGAGAATGATGGAAAGTAAGATATGGTGTAATTACTGATGCGCTTTCGTTTCAGAAATTTCACTCGACCTCTCGAGAACAGCGAGAGCAATGATTCCGTCGATCTTCTAATAGATGGCGACATTGCACAATTATGACATCGGTCAATTTTTTAAATTGCCGCAGATTTTTCGAACTCAGAGTTAAATAATACCACTGTTACATATGTTCCGCGTACCTAAAATGCAATTTGCCTTTTCATTTCCACTCGTCACAGCAGCAATTGCAGCATTACCATCTAGCGGAAAAATGTAGAATCAATTTCTCGCTCGATGTGACGTAGAGAAATCATAGTAGGAGGTCGAGTGATTTTTCTCAAGTTTTCAATACGTAGAAATGGCCGACTACGCACACCATCTACTTATTTCCATCATTTCTTGGGGTAACATTGATAGATGAACATTTCAAGATGGCGACTGGGCGCCATCTGGGAAATACAATTTAAATGGATTGGGGGGTCGCGTGACACACCCTTTTGAAGCCCCTGACGAATGGCGAAACCTTAAATAATGCCTGAAGAAATCGACGTTTAACTTCATTATTTAAAGAAATAAGCTGAGTTCAGTTCAGAAAATGCTCGAAATGGTTGCCTTGAAATTCTTGGCATGAGAACAGCCTTTCCGATATTTCACGCCGAATACTTTCGAACACAGTTAGTTATATTTCTAAATGGCCCAGTCGCCATCTTGAAATTTACATCTGTGAATTTTACTTCATAAAATGAAAGGGGGAAGGACATTAAAGGAAAGCATTGTATAATCACGATATATTATAACTTCACAGGTATATCGAGGTATGTAGAAGTTCTGTACTTACCTATAGGTATCTTCAATTTCCATCTGAGTATTTCATCCTTATGTTTGAATCTTAATGTTGAAGCCTTTTAAGTTTCAAGTCCCATTAGTTATAAAATTTCTTACATTACATTCACAGGATCACTTACAATTGATTGTTTTTGAGATAATGGTATGTAAAAAATACTGTTTTCAGTACAAACCTCAATAGTAACTGAGGTACAAACCTACAATTGAATTACCTAATTAAAAATCATATTCTAGTTGAATCTGCTACTAATTCAAAATATAGGCGAATATTGGTGTGATAGTAATTTACGTAACAAGTCCGAAAAATACTGTTTTTTTGAACGAGTAGACAAAATTCTTGGCCGAGCCGTAGGCGAATCCTGGAAGTCTGCGAGTTTTTGGACGTGTAGCGTACAATATTTTTTCGGCAACCATGTAGAATAACAAATCAATGAGACATATTTCCATATTATATTTCTTTGTGGAATACAATTTCTCCTCTAGTAATTCTCATTATTTGTATCAAATACTGAAATTTGAACAGAATACCGATACCTACTAACTGTTACATTGGAAATTTCGAATCGACATTTTCAAAATTACTATTGCAGTTGCTTTCGATAGTTTATCCAACCAAACTTTCAAAAATCAAAATGTCAACTAGTTTCATGTCAAATAGCTGTCAGAGCCGATATTTCGCTTTTATGGAAATTATCATCTGCGTTTATCAAAACCATATCTACCAAGATTTTCATAGTTACAGTGACCGGCTTAGTCCGGGAAGTGCTCACTTCTCGGACGGTTGCCGAAAAACTTAATTAATTAAATGCCCCTAAAATTCCTTTTACTTCATAATTTTTTACAGTGCAAACTTAATGACATATTTGAACTCGTATTTGAAGGACTTGTTGGCAAATCAGATGACAAATTACCCTCGAAATTACCTGTCCCATAGTAAAACAACCTCTCCATGATATGAGAATAATATATATACAAATCATGAAGCATTTTAAAAATTGCTTAGTTCTATATTAAGTTTTTCAGTTTTTCTCATTTGAAGCTCGGTGAATCTGATGTATTATTATTTTCATTGAGCATCACATCATCTCAAGTAAATAAAAATTGTTCCCATTTTTGTATCTTCCTTCCTGGAATAGACATATTCATCTTCTCAAACTATTATACTGCCCTTTATAATATATATAATTATAATTCTGTGGAGCAATACAATATCTGCATTCTTATTCCCCAACAGGGGATTTGGTAAATCATTAAACTTATTTTGGTTTGCTGTAAGATAATATGAGATTATAGTATGAAGACTACTATAATACATCATTTGATGAAAATTGTGATATATTCTTCTCGGCAATTCAAAAATTTCATTTCTTTGTTGACCAATTTTGGTTCAATAGCTCAGTGAAACGGTAACGACAAAGATCTTCTGGTAGAAAAAATCAAGTAGTCGGTTTCTAAGCGGTTTCAATGTTTTTGGGGGGGCTGAATCTGAATATGAAATTTGCAAACAAAATTTCTTGGAGTGTTCGGAGATATTCTCCAAAAACAGCGTGATTTTCGCACTTTTTTCAGTTTTTTGTCCGTCACTCGGAAATACCATGGCCAGGACTCCTCCACATTAGTCAGTAAGTAGTTTGTTTCTTCTAGAAATGCATAGACCGATCAGCGTACATACATTTGTATGTACAGGGTGGCCAACTAAGACTCCAGAGTTCGATTTCTCTGTTGTCTTGAGAGATACAAAAAAAAGTTTTGCATTCAAATTAAAGTGATAACCGAGCTTCACATTTTAAAATTTCTTTGAAATACACAGGGTGTTCGGTAAGGTAACAGCACATCAATGCTATGTTTTTTTTATTGGAACACCCTATATTTTATTTCATTTTTGAATTCTTCCTGAAGAGCTGATTTTAACGTCTCATCATACTTGGGGTCTAGCAGTAATATTTACTGAGATAAAGGGTGTGAAAAATCAAGATTTTCCAAGTTCAGGACCTTTTTGTGTCGAAACTATTTATTATTCGTCAAAACGGTTTACATGTCCCTATCTCAACTTTTCACTCACTATCAATTTGTGCTCAATTGAAAATGATACAAGGTGGTCATAAAATCTGCATTTACTGCAACTTTTTATAGGATAGTCTTTTCGCTAAAATGTTTAGTTCCTGAGTATCGGACAAAAAATTGCGAAAGGTGCCAAAATTTCACTGTTTTTTGCTCGGAACGCTCGAGAAAATTTAGTTTGCAAACTTCAGATTCAGATTCAGCCTCCCCAAAAACATATAAATTCATTATTCTTCAATTTGTTGATGATTTTTCTCGAGATTTAAAAAAAAAGACAAATTTGAGGTTATCAGCTGACTACAAAATGATTATTGAACAAATTTGTACATATCAAGAAATAGGGTGGGCCGAGGGGTAGGTACAGGGTGGCTGGAATACGAGCATCATCATTGGGATCTCGTAAACCGTAAGAAGATACAAGGTCGGTTAAATTGATAACGAAAAACCCCGAAATTTCCTAAAATCATTTTTCTTCAATTTATTTGGAGAATTATCGAAATGAATGACACTTCATCATTGCCACTTTTTCTTCCCTTCTTTTAACTCCGACGTTTCGTCTTCCAGATACCATCATCATCTTATTTTTTTTAAATACAGATCTGGATTTGTTATTTGGAATGTTTTGTTTACAAAAATTGAGAAAAATAGAGAAAATGTCAATTTTTGTAAACGAAAAAAATTAGTTGATGATGGTTCCTGGAAGACAAAACCTCAGATTTGTTAGGCATTGAATTGCCCAACTTTGCCATAATTCAACCGACCCTGTATATCTTACGGTTTACGAGATCCCAATGACGCGGCTCGAATTCTAGCCACCCTGTACAAGTGTACAGTTAAGTGTACGTATTATTTTTTTAAAGGCGTTTGTGTGACAAAATATTCCATTCCATTAATTCGTGTACTTAATTATTTATATATTTTTTTCTTGTTGCATGTCGAAATGGAGGATATTCCTCTATTTATTTTGTTTGGAAAATGTAAGGTGCTAGTCGGAAAGTTGTCATAAATTTTATATCCAATTTGTTACCTCTGTAGTGATATTTTTTGATAAAAAAATTGATGTATTCATATTGTTTCAAATAAACGGTTTTAAAAAATCTGGCACCTGCAGGGGTGGTGTTTATTGAAACAATCCAAGAAAAATTGAAACATTTTACTACCCTATTATTTACAATACCAAAGTAAGATGTCGGAATTTCAATAAATTACAAAAGTAGAGGATAATCATGGGAAAAACATTGGCACATAGCCTGGTTCATTCTTAAACAAATTATTTTATGACGAAAATTCACACATATACCTATTGAAAATATTCCTTTTCGGTGTTACCCGAATGAATTAACATTTGACAGTTCATTTGCTGAGAATTAAAAGTATTGAATTATTTTTTGTAAGAAAGCGATTGAAACAGAAGTTTTTTACATTTACTATGGATTTCCATCAATATGGGAAACGGTCAATGCAATAGAAAATTTAAGAAGATTTCAATATATTTGCGTTCATTTCACAAACGGTTGTACCTACCTGTGATTCAGTAAAAGAAATATGTATTGATCATTCTAGAACACGTGATTTTGACATGGTTTCTTGAGGGGCACACAAACTATCTGTTAGTTTACCTTTGATGAGCATTGCTCTGGCTGTCCCTGCCACATCCACAATATAATAACAGTTCCACCAAACAAAATTATGAAATTCTTTCTGGTTCCAACTCGGATTCCAAGGAAAACGATCCCACTAATTCTGGTTTTATATGACAAATTTTGACAAAATACAATGTTTGCCCCTCAGCAACCTGTCAAATGACGTAATTCTGGAATGATCAATATGTATTCGTATTTGACAAGTCGATGAGATGTCACAATACTAAGTAGGTACTATTATCATTATTCAATTAATGACTGTCATAAGTTGTTGAAAATCGAGCAAGCAATGAATTTATAATTCAATAGTTGTAGATAAAATATATTTATCAGTCTATCGAACTGAGATGACATTAAAACTTGAGTCCAGTGCCCCTATCAATGTTACCAGAACAAATTTTCATGTCTAGAACTATCTCATTTTTCAGGTTAAATCACCGACTAATGTCAACGTTCGATCTAGTCATTTTCCTCTAATGAAGATATCAAACGAGTCCATTCAGTGAATATCGTTGCTGATTTTTGGCCATATTATTTATTTATTTCAAAGTGACGGACGAAGTCAACTTGCTCACTAAATTTTGTACATAATCGGTAGAACTACCATGGCAGAACTCATGAAGAACTGGATATTATTTCTGTCAGAACAAAATGTTTCATAAAAATTGGAAAAAATATGGTACGTATACGTTAGAAAACCCATTTTGTGTAACCCTGAGTTCTGCGGATTCGTTACACATAATGACTCGTTTCCTTACTGGCTACGTAAATATCTATTTCCATAACATCTGCCAGACAAACTATCAAATCTTGATTAAGTTTGATCAATCTTCGGGTTTTACTATGGATTGAACAACCGGCCCCGTAGACTTGGTAATTTTGTGTTGGCAACGCTGACAGGGGTACCGGAATCAAGTATCGTCACTTATTATCAATGAACTCAATATAAACACCTGGAAAAGAGACTGCTGGTTTCTTAAATAGCACAGAGTGTGTCAGAGGCAGCTGCAACAAAGATAGCTTGTGTTACGGTAAAATGTGTCTTTCACACTCGTTTTGTTTAATGGCGGATTGGTGTATCAATTTTTTCTTATCCAATGATTGGTGTACTTGAGATCTTTTTTTTTTTCATCTAAACAGGCAAAAAAGTGAGGAGAGAACTTCATTGTTTTTTATTATATGAAATATCGCTAAATTTTGCGTTTTGTTTCTTCAAAAGGACTGAATTTGTTGATGTGAATTGATTATTGTTGAAAAGATTTGTGATTTCGAACTAATAAACAATGGTTATAAAGACAATCAATCAATCAATCAATATTGTGTTGCCTTTGGATGCAAAAGAAGCAAGACAAACAAAAATTGTCCTCCATGGGAAAGTTGAAAATTGTTTAGATTTTTAAAAATACATAGTAATTTATTATCAGGATGTGTCTGTGGATGTTCATAACTTGGATTCTAAGGAGAATGTGTTTCATATGGACATTGATTTGATTACAACTTCTAGCTCCCAATTAAGTTCCAAAAGTTTATTGATAATGGAACCCACAAACTGTTTCATTCGAGAAGGCATATTCCATTGCAAAGAAAAGTGAACACACTGAAACAAAAAGTAAAAAGAAAAATGACAATCTTGATGAGTACTAAAAAAACATTTTGAAGTTAAAAACGAAGTTCAAATTTTTAAACTCAGAGTTACATCATATATTATCAAATTGTCTTTTCAGGTTTGCCTTTGGAGCTTCTCCTTCTCCAGAAAGGAAAAAATGAAGGTGTTCATTTTGAGCGATGCAGATATTCATCTTTAATGAAAAAATGCATACTAACATTGTCCTTTTATTCACTTTTCATTCACCTTCTAATAGTGAAATGTTTATGGAAAAATAGGTACTCTTAAAGATTAGGCTTAAAATAGACCTTATAGGTACTCGATACCATTGAAGAACATATTTTTAAATTGTTTCTATCGTTTTTCTATTTCTTCTGATAGTGCTGAGACATTGAGCTTCGCTCACCCTGTACAATATTTTGTGACATTTGAATGAGTATATATAATTTCAATTTTGTATTCATTTGCCTTCCGAATTGTGTAAGAATTAAAATGGAATTTCACTTTTGAGTCAATAAAAAAATCAATAATTATTCTCAAATAATAATCGATTGCAACATTATCATTTTTCCTAAATGAATATTTATATTTAAACACCTATACTCTTTAATAAAAACAAGAAAATATTGCATGTAATGCCAGCGCTTCCCTTTAGCCAACATAAGATAGAAGGAGATCAATAGAGAGTTGAAGTAAGCACCACGTCGACGTTAACGTACGAAAAATAACGTTTACGTATTGTCGTTAAATTGAGTTGAAGTCGCCACTTTGGTCGTCACTGTCATCATAACGTAATAATACATTTTGTTTTCGGTTTGTATTGGTCATTTTTGGTTGTGTGTTCAGATTCGAACATTTATTCCTGTCAAAATTAGAGGACTCCTTGATGCAGAACTCGTTGGTGATCTCGAATTTGATAATTTTGACTCATCGGCATATTTCGAGTATAGTTTGGTTAACGTACGTTGATATTTAAGGTATACGTGAAGGAACGTGAGATAACGTACACCCGTAAGCCCACTAACAACGCAAACGTGAAGAATTGGAAAATGCGCATGCGTAGCTGTCAATTTCTACGTTTACGTTAACGTTCATGACAACATTGACAACACTTCAACTCTCTAATATTTTTGCCTCACTCGTCGTTCACAGAGGATCCCATCCAGGTGTTTATATTGAGTTCATTGCTTATAATTGAAGGACTCCAATGTAACCTAATATTAACGTCCGGTGCTATCTGCGCTACAGACCCGATCAGTCTCTATACCATCCTTCACGACCTCCCGACCAAAGTACCCGGCGTCCTAGCTCCCAACCGCCGCCTCCCAGCCAACAACCTGTTGAGCCCCTTCGGCTCCTCCGTCGTAGAACTGCTCGGAGCCGCCTCTGTCTCCACCTCGGCTGCCGTTTCCGCTTCCTCCGTGGACGGTTCCGGTGGCGCCTCGCTAGAGGGCGCTTCGGTCACGTGACCCGGGCGCCTGCGCGCCAGCAGCGGGTTGACGCGGCGCACGTGGACGGGCGCGCTGGCGGCGGCCTTGGGACGGGATTGGAGGGCGTTGGGGCGGTTCTTGTTGCGCAGGCGGGCCAGCGGGGAGGTGTCTACCGGCGCTGGAGACTCTTCCTGTGGAAGGAACGTCGTTTTACAGTATTCACAAAGTCAGTTGAGACATTTTTGTTCATACAGGGTCCGGATGACTCAATAGGGAAATAATTGCTACCTCCTAAACGGTAAGAGATTTTTTCATGTTCTGGTTCCCACGAAAAGGGATATCCTGTAATGTTCAGAAAACATCGTGAAACCAAGAGAAATAAGGTAGGAATTGGCGTTCTTCTTGAATTTCTGGAGGTTATATGCCTCGAGGAACACCTCCCTTGGCAATGGGTTCCAGAGCCTCGTTGTTCGTTGGATGAACGAGTCTTCGGAAAGAGATGTTCTGCAGGTCTCCAAAGTGACCACGAAGGAGTGCGAAGCCTCAACTCGACGGGTTAATCTCGCGGGGACTGTCAAGGGAGGAACAATTGTTGATATTTCAGGAGAGCATCGTCCATGAAAATATCTATAATATAGATCCAGATCGCCAACTTTCTTAGGGTGTTCCAGAGAAGTGAGTGAGTTTGTGAGCGAGGCATCACCCACGAGATGAATTGCCCTTTTTTTGGGCAGAATCCAACAGTTTCAGCATGCTGCACTCCAAATATGGGAACAGTATTCCAGGACAGGTCGGTTCTGTGCCTTATTAATCATAAGCAGCTGACTGAAAGTGAAAGAGCTCCTGGCCCGGAACATTTGGGATTCAATTTTCGCAATTGATCTCACGTGATTTTCCCACGAAAGGTTATTGCTGATAGTAATACCAAGCATCGAAATGGATGGGTATGGTTAGTCCTGACATGCTCATGTTTGGCACAGTGAGATCGGCTTTTCTAGAGAAATGGCATGCTTTTGTTTTGTTTGCAGAAATCTACCAAGTTATTGGAGCCCCATTCGAGAATTGTTGACAAGTCCATATTTATGTTATCAACATTTCTCCCTCGTTCGTTTCTGATTTTCCTGGCTGGTATTGGAGCCCTGGAAAAGAAGGTGGTATGGAGGGTACTATCATCCGCGAAGCTGTGTACTGGACATGAAGTTGATTCCAACAAATCGTTGATATGGAGTAGGAATAGTGTTGGTGCTAGAATTGATCCTTGCGGAACACCAGCATTCATGGTGAGAGAGTCAGATGAAACTCCGTCGACCACTACATGGAGAGACCTGTTTGAGAGAAAACTATCTAGCAGAGAACATAGCTGGGGAGGCAAGCCATAAGATGGAAGCTTGACGAGAAGTCCGTGGTGCCAGACTCGATCGAATGCCTTGGAGATATCAAGTGCCATGGCTAAGGTTTCACCATATTTTTCAATAGATTTCTGCCATATGACTGAAGCCATATTGCCTATCGTTGATAATATCTGAATGTTCCAGGTATTTCATGAGCTCGATGTTGATAGTATTCTCCATGATCTTTGAAATAATAGATAGAAAGTTGATTATATTAGACAAAACTTGCGTAATTTGAACCTCATCAATATGACCAATTATTTAGTGTATCTTCTATCATTTTAAACGTTTCACGTATCAATTTGTTTTGGAATATGTAAGTACCTATGTAGTTTTTCTAATTGGAACTTTGTGACTCGTTTTTCTGTTTGCTCACCTTCTCACTGTCTTCATGTTCGCTCGTTTCCGGCTCTTCGTCGCCGGTCACGTGATCCTCGGCTGGAGCTTCTGTCGTCGAGGTGGTGGTGGTGGTGGTGCTTCCTCTGCCTCTCGCGTTGAGATTGATTCTCGGGCCGGGTCGCAACGGTCTCACAGCTGGACCAGCATTGATCCTTCTAGATCGAGCAGTTGTGCTGAAATGGATATTGTTACAAGATTGAGTTTGTAGAAGTAGAGGCACGATCTGATACCAAGTTAGGTTTCAGACTAAATGACGATAGATAGACATCGCGATTAATTCATAAACAGTATACGACAACAATCCTAAACGCCAAACACGTATTAATGAATGTAATCGCGAATGGTGGAGATAACTGCCTCTTCCGTTGAGATGGGTTCACGGATTGTGTCGGAACGTTCTCACCGCTGGGCCAGCGTTGATTTCTTTTAGATCTAGCAGTTGTGCTGAAACGGATATTGTTACAAGATTGAGTTTGAAGAGGTATAAGCACGTTCTGAGAGTAAACAACAATAGATAATTCATGAATCATGAATCATTAAAATGTATACGCCAACAATCCTAAACGCAACGGTCTTACCGCGAGACCAGCGTTGATCCTTCTAGAGCCAGCAGTAGTGCTGAAATTGATGTACAAGATTGAGTTTGGCGAAGTAGAGGCACTTTCTGAGATCAGGTTAGGTATCAGACTGAATAACAATAGATAAACACCGCGATTCATTCAAAAATCATTGAAAAGTATACGCCAACAATCTTGAAAGCCAAACACGGATAAATGAATGAAATCGTGAATGGTGGGGATAACTGCCTCTCTCGTTGAAATTGATTCACAGGCCGGTTCGCAACGGTCTTATCGCTGGACCGGCGTTGATTCTTTCTAGATCTAGCAGTTGTGCTGAAACGAATATTCTTACAAGATTGAGTTTGTAGAGGGAGAGGCACGTTCTGAGATCAGGTTAGGTCTCAGACTGAATAAAAATAGATATACACCGCGATTCATTCGAAAATCATTGGAAAGTATGAAGTACGAAGTGAATCAATGTAAAAGCAAATGGTGTGGAGACCTCTGACTCTCACGATGAGATTGTTTCTCGGACTGGGTCTCAACGGTCTCACTGCGGGTCCAGCATCAATAATTCTTCTAGATCTAGCTGTAGTTCTGGAACGGACATTGTTACAAGATTGAGTTTGGCGAAGTAGAGGCACTTTCTGAGATCAGGTTAGGTATCAGACTGAATAACAATAAATAGACACCGCGATTCATTCAAGAATCATTGAAAAGTATACGCCAACAATCTTAAAAAGCCCAACACGCGAATAAAGAATGAAATTGCGGATGGTGGGGATAACTCTAGCTACTTCTCGCGGTGAGATTGAATATCGGATCGAGTAGATACTCTAGCAACTGTGTTTAATTATTTTCATGATCAAACAGTTACTAAATATTAGTTAGGAACATTGTGTCGGACTGATGCCGGCATGCTTTGCGATTTATATTACGCCATGGAATTTCATAACATCTATTACATAATTTGATATAAGATTTGTAGTCACCTAACTGGCGACCTGTACACTAGAAACCGAGATTTTGAGGCATTTGGATATTTGGAACTGTTGGTGTTTTCTTGTACGACGCATCCCTTATTTCCGAACCCCAATTTGTTGCATTATATGGACGTCTCCATTTTCCGAAATTTCCTAATTTTCACCATGAATTCGTTTATTTCGACATCAAATTAGTCTATGTGAATTTTTTCAGCTTTTTAATAGGCCAATTGAAAATTTTTATTTCTCCTCCTGAGATTTCAGTACGATATAGTCACCGAGCCGTCTTCGGACGGTCGAAAGTGCCAGAAAACGGCATGAATCCACGCGAATTATTGCTTTTCCATTAGAAAACGACACGCTGGATCGAATGAGACCAAAATCAGTCCGATAGGACAGATAGTTTCCGAGATATCAGCGCTTAAAGTCAGCTTTCCGCGTTTATTGCCAATAGGAGAACTCCGGTAGGCTACTTCGTCCCCATTTTCCAAAATTTCCTGATTTCCACCACAGATTCGTTTATTTCTACATCGAATTAGTCTATGAGAATCTTTTCAGATTTTCAATAGGCCAAATGAAAATTTTCATTTTTCCACCCGAGACTTCAGTACGATATAGTCACCGAGCCATCTTCGGACGGCCGAAAGTGCCAGTAAACGGCAGAAATCCTCGCGAATTATCGCATATCCAGTAGGAAATGACACGCTGAATCGAATGAGATCACGATCAGTCCGATGGGACAGATAGTTTTCGAGATATCGGCGCTCAAAGTCAGCTTTCCGCTTTTATTGCCAATAGGAGCACTCCGGTAGGCTACAATGTCTCCATTTCCTGATTTCCACCACAGATTCGTTCATTTCGACATCGAATTAGTCTATGTGGAGTTTTTAAGATTTTTAATAGGCCAAATAAAGAATTTAATTTTCCCACCTGGGACTTCAGTACGATATAGTCACCGAGACTTCTTCGGACGACCGAAAGTGCCAGAAACCGGCATGAATCCACGCGAATTATTGCTTTTCCATTATAAAATGACTCGCTGAATCGAATGAGACCAAGATCAGTCCGATGGGACAGATAGTTTTCGAGATATCGGCGCTCAAAGTCAGCTTTCTGCTTTCATTGCCAATAGGAGCACTCCGGTAGGCTACAACGCCTCCATTTTCCAAAATTTCCTGATATCCTACACAGATTCATCATTTCGACATCGAATTAGTCTATGTGAATTTTTTCAGATTTTTAATAGGCGAAATAAAAATTTTCATTTTTCCACCTGAGACTTCAGTACGATAGTCACTAAGCCTTCTTCGGGCGGCCAAAAGTGCCAGAAAACAGAGGAAATCCACGCGAATTATCGCTTTTCCAGTAGAAAATGACACGCTGAATCGAATGAGACCACGATCAGCCCGATAGGACAGATAGTTCTCGAGATATCGGCGCTCAAAGTCAGCTTTCCGCTTTCATTGCTAATAGGAGCATTCCGGTAGGCTGAAACGTCTCCATTTTCCATAATTTCCTAATTTCCACCACAGATTCGTTCATTTTGACATCGAATCAGTCTATGTGAATTTTTTCAGATTCTTAATAGGCCAAATAAAAATTTTCACATTTCCACCTGAGACTTGTTGTTGTTGTTCTTTATTACCCCAAGAAACATATTTGTTTATAATAGGGATACATAAACATATGATATATATATATATAAAACAAAAAAAAAACTAATCAACAAGTTATGTCAATATAACATAATAATTAAAATAAAAAACCATTCCAAGTATTCAAATGAGAATAAATTGCTCCGTTTATTGTGTCATGAGTATATATTTTTTCATATTGACTTTGAATCTTGTTTCATCATCAATATGTTTCAAATCATAAGGTAATGAATTATATAAAATGATTCCGTTGTAGAATACTGATTGTTTGCCAATGATGGAGTTATATGGGTTTGCTATTAATGAATTCAACTGTCTCGTTGCATGAGTATGAATTGTATTTACTTCAGTGAAGTTCAAGTTGGATATTTTTATTTTTTTTCTCACAAAATGGATGAAAGAACAAATTTTCATTTTATATAAAGATGATAAATTCAACAGATTTTTTGGTTTGTAAAGATTAATAGTTGGTTCCAGGTAATGTGAATTGTAAATGCACTATATTGTTTTATTTTGTAATTTCATTAATTGTTTCAAATGTGATATACTTGTGCTTCCCCAAATTGATATTAAATATTGTAATTTTGAGTAAATCAGTACGATATTGTCACCGAGCCATCTTCGGACGGCCGAAAGTGCCAGAAAACAGCGGAAATTCACGCGAATTATCGCTTTTCCAGTAGGAAATGACACGCTGAATCGAAAGAGACCACGATCAGTCCGATTCCTTCTAGCAAATATCGCAAAATATTATTCTTTCTCAATAAAGATTATCGAAAAACAAATTTAGGCAGCAATTCTCCAATTAGTAGATTAAGCAGTTGATCAACAAATATTGTATCATTGATATTCCCTGTATATCTCTATTTACCTTCAAACAAGAAGTTGAAACAATATTTCTCACGAAACATTCCAAAATTGTTTAACATTTCCAATTTCACTCAAGCTATTATACATTTACTCATTGGCGGCGAGATCAGCGGATACTTTTTCTGGGTTTTGAACCTTTTTGTATCCCAAATTTGTAATAAATAAATAAATGAATCAATCAATCAATCAATTAGCTAATCAATTAATACCTAGCTTCTGCAGTTGATGCTGACGACTCCTCGCTAGCTTCTTGTTGCTCCGTAGATGGCGCTGCGGTCGTTCGACTGCGCCCCCTCAAATTCGGTCGGGATCTCGGTAGGGATGGTTTGTGGGATGGGGCGGAAGTCGTGCTGCTGGTCTCCTCTTTGCTCTCCTCGGCAGCCGGAGTTGTCCTACCTCGAGTTTTTGGGCCGCCAAATCGTGAACGGCTCAATGTTGGCTGAAATAGTCAGTTATACACCAAGGTATTAAAGGAATATCATTATCACCCAGGGACCAAGATTATATCCCGAGGCTTCAGCCAAGTTGATGTTACTTCCGGTCTGACCGGAAGTAACATCAACTTTCTTATTTTAAATGGAAACCCTATTTTTTTTCTTTCCGCTTTATTCAGCATTCAATTCCCTTTCTAATGACGTATCACAAGTTGGTATCTTACCAGAAACTAGATCAGAAAAAAATTATTATTGAAATTCACCAGCAAAATGAAAGCCAAAAAAATGACTTTCTATTATATCATTAGAAAGGAATGGTTATGCTGAATAAAACAGGCAAGAAAAAGTTGTATGTTCCTATTTAAGTTATGGAGAGTATTGTTTTCTTCCCAATTTTTTCCAATATTTTTTTTGGCGGCTTTTTATAACGCCGACGAATGAAAATATAATATCACAGTAGTAGCAACTGTAATCAAGTGACGTATGGTTTCCATAGCCAACTTTTCAATTTTTGGCCTTCATTTTGCTTCCACGGCCTACTCGGTGAATTTCAATAATAATTTTTTTCTGATCTAGTTTCTGGTTAGATACCAACTTGTGATATGTCATTGGAAAGGGAATTGAATGCTGAGTAAAGCGAAAAGAAAAAAAATAGGGTTTCCATTTAAAATAAGAAAGTTACTTCCGGTCAGATCGGAAGTTAACTTCGACATGTCAATATGCCCAAATTCTAGCTCTTATGTCATTATATCGACGCTCCAAATTTCACAAACCTACTTCATACAATAACTGAGATATTCCGTAGGCAATACTTCCGTAGCCACCCGGTATATATAAAGAAATACATTGAGAATTCGCATTATCCAGGTGATGAAAATATTAATTCTTTCTCGGTTTATTCAACAGAAAAAAACTACTTTCCTAGCTATATGCCATGACGAATATTGAATTACATCTATTGAACACATGCACACAAAAAGACTTTGAAAAAAAATCTTCTGAAGTAGAGAATTCGCATTCTCCTTCATATTAAGATATGCATATAATATAATTCTGGATATTCAACAGAAAACAACTACTTTCCTGGCTATTTGTCACGTCCAACATTGAATTATATCTGTTGGATATCCAAAAAGAGAGGAAGTTCCAAGCTCATCAAGATCAGAGTTGATAAAAGTATACTTCTATACATTTAAATTTTCATTACAATACTGAACATATCGGTAAGTTATATTTTTATATCATAATACATCATATTATTCTATTCGATTTGAGAGATGATGTCAATTCCCAATTTCAGAGGATTTTCATTTTTCATGCTCTCTTTTTGGATATTCAACAGATATAATTCAATGTTCGACGTGGCAAATGGCCAGGAAAGTAGTTGTTTTCTGTTTAATAAACCGGAGAATGCGAATTCTCAATGTATTTCTTTATACAGGGTGTTCCGGTAATCAAGTTACAAACTTCTAGGGTAGATAAAACACACGAAAATAAGAAAAAAAGTTCATGTGAACATGGGTCCGGAAACGCTTCTTCAGGGAGCTAGGGCCCTTCGAAGATGACCTTCAAAAACTACTTTTCGTTTTATAGCTTCGGTACTACTGCAGCTATCGCAACCAATTTTGGGACATGAAATCTAGTTCGTAGGTTCATCAATTTGAGCCTTCCGGATTATTTTGATTTCATTTTGGTACGTACAGGGTAAGTCAACGACAGCGTTAGTAAATTCATCTTCAAGACAAAAATTTACTCTGCCTTATCCTTGACTCACTCGTTAAACCTGTTTGTGTTACTTGTTTATTTTGTACTTTTGAAACTTCAAAACTTTAAGTTTTTCATTGGTGCTCGTGAATGAATTATTGCAAATTTATTATTAGTTTTGCTTGTGTAGGTTTAGTTGTTTTTTTTCTTTTTGAAATATTTTGTATACGTTCCCTTTTACTTTTTATACCCCCAATTTCGAGAAGGCAATAAATTTCTCTAATCTTATTTATTTTCATTAAAGAAGAAGATTTGACTAACTAATAATGCTCACTATCTGTACTGAACCTTATTTTCACATTTCAACGTAATAATTGGTTTAAGACCAATATAGTTTATTATTGATTGGATTTAGCCATTTTCGGAGGAAACGGTGACAGATTGCAATTTTTACAAGAGTACCTTTTTTGTGTGAAAGGCATTGGAGAATCATAATCAGATATAAAAATGGTAAGAAATTGAAGCCTAAGAGGAGTAGGGTCAAATTTACCCAAATACCCCCCTGGTTTGTACGCCCCTGGGGTTAAAGGTGACAAAATCCGGAAGGCTCAAATTGATGAACCTACGAACTAGATTTCATGTCTCAAAATTGGTTGCGATAGCTGCAGTAGTACCGAAGCTATAAAACGAAAAGTAGTCAGTAGAAGGTCATCTTCGAAGGGCCCTAGCTCCCTGAAGAAGCGTTTCCAGACCCATGTTCACATGAACTTTTTTTTTATTTTCGTGTGTTTTATCTACCCTAGAAGTTTGTAACATGATCACCGGAAGACCCTGTATATACAGGGTGTTTCATTGGGAAAGGTAAATAATTCAACTGTGGAAAGGGGTCACTGGGGTGATTCAAAAAAGCCCATGGTTAATGGGTCTTCGACTTCTTATAACCAAGATACAGGATGTTTCATCAATTTTGTCCATATCTTCATTGTCTCATAACTTTCCAACCAACCTGTATATATTTTCAAAAATTGGTACACTTGCTCAATCTACCCTGTGGAATTGATTGAGGCAACAACAAAAGATAAAATCCAGGTCTGGCTTCACTTAAAATTCACATATTCTTTCTGTCAGAAAACAACACCCTATACATTCGAATTTCTCATTTTTTTGCCATATCTGAAAAAAACATCAAAATTTCTATTCAACGATGTGCTTTTTATTCGTGCACAGACGATTTTAACTGTTCATATTATGTGCTCAAAATATTATTTTTGTTCATTTTGGGGTACCAAATTGGAATCAGACGAGATTTATTAATTTTATTACTTCCTATTCAGTATACGTGAGTATTACATTCAAAAGGAGTATTTCATATCGTTCTTTGTTCCAGACTTAGTTGCAGGTCCGTCATCAAAACTATGCAGGGCTTTTCACGATAAGCGTTACTTAGATGTTTCTGGCAAACCAGGCAACGGATAAATCTAAAAATTCGAAGGTATGTATAAATTAACATAATCTACACTACTGAAATATTTGAAACGATCCGACCTTGCCGCTTCAACTAGAAAGTAGCAGCAACTTCGATTTTTCAAATGGGACACCCTGTATTTCATTACATTCTTGGATTCCTGCTTAACAGCAGAATTCATCGATTCAAAACATTCAAGGTCTAGCGGGACTGATAACTGAGATATAGGATGTGGAAAATCGAGATGTTTCAACTTTAGAAATGTTTTGTGTTGAAACTATTTATTATTGCATGGTCAAAACGGCTTCAATGTCCCTATCACAACTTTCCATTCGATATTCATTTGAAACAGATACAGGGTGGTGCATAAATCTGAATTATGAACCATCCTGTATTTGTTTCCATTAAATGTCTATAGATACAAAGTCAAGATAGGGACATAAAAGCCGTTTTGATCAATAATAAATATTTTCGCAAAATAATTCTAAAGTTGAAACATCTCGATTTTTCTCACTCGAAATATCTCAGTTATTAGTCCCACCAGACCCGAACTTTGTAAATCGATTAAATCAGCTCTTCAGGAAGCATCCAGGGTGTCCCATTTGAAAAATCAAAGTTACTGCTACTTTCGAATAGAAGCGGCAACGCCGGATTGTTTCAAATATTTCAGACGTGTAGATCATGTTAATTTATACATACCTTCGAATTTTCAGATTTATCCGTTGCCTGGTTTGCCAGAAACATCTAATTAACACTTATCGTGAAAAGCCCTGTATAGTTTTGATGACGGATCTGCGACTGGAACAAAGAACGATATGAAATACTCCTTCTAAATGTAATACTCACGTATACTGAATAGGAAGTAATAAAATTAATAAGTCTCGTTCTGATTCCAATTTTGTACCCCAAAATAAGCAAGAATAATATTTTGAGCACATAATATGAATAGTTAAAATCGTCTGTGCACAAATAAAAAGCACATCGTTGAATAGAAATTCTGATGTTCTTTTCAGATATGGCGAAAAAAATTAGAAATTCGAATGTATAGGGTGTTGTTTTCTGGCAGAAAGAATTTGTGAATTTTAAGTGAAGCCGGACCTGGATTTTATGTTTTGTTGTGAACTCAATCAATTCCACAAGGTAGATTGAGCAAGTGTACCAATTTTTAAAAATTTATACATGTTGGTTGGAATGTTATGAGACAATGAAGATAAATATGGACAGAATTGATGAATCATCCTGTATCTCGGTAATAAAAAGTCGAAGACCCATCAACCATGGGTTTTTTGAAATCACCTCAGTGACCCCTATCCACAGTTGAATTATTCACCTTTCCCAATGAAACACCCTGTATATCCATTTTTTTGTGTTCATAAATATATCTGAGAATGTTCCTTTTCAATACTTTCACCCAATCAAGGGGTTCAAACTTGAACGATGGAAACTTGTTATTTTTATAGACCTCAATCGCAGATTCGTGATTAGGTTTTTCTTTCCTTTACAGAACTTCTTTCCACGTCCTGTATGATGAATGTTCATACATCCAAAAAATACTTTAATATAGTACTTCCGCAATCGACCAATTCGACGTTATCAATACCAACTCACCCTCGCGTTACTAGCCGGTCTCGCCTCCTCCTTGTGCACCTCCTCGTCAACAGAGGGCGCTGGGGTTGTCCTCGCCCTCGCCCTGCCGCCCCCGAAGCTCGGCCTGCCGAACTTGCCCTTCTTGGGCTCGGCGGGAGCGGATTCGGTGGTCGGGGCGGCGGTGGTGGTCTTCCTGCCGTTGAGGCCGCTTCTCCTGCCTCCGAACTTGCCCCTGCCGAAGTGGGCGGCCTCGGTCGATGGGGGCGGCGGAGGGGTGGTTGTCGTGGTGGTAGTGGTGGTAGTGGTTGTGGTTGTTGTGGTGGTGGTGGTGGTTGGGGTGGTTTCTGGTTCTGGAAGTTGAGAGGTGTCGTTATGGTTCGGGCGGAAGAGCAGAGGACATACATTGTGACCCACTTCTATAATAATGGAAACACCCCTGTATCTTACGTAATCGTTAAGTAAGGATCCTGAAATTTGCGGGAGCGAGAGATATACCAAAAATGCACTCTATGATCAAGTGGGGTCATCTTCAGTGCACTTGGTCATAGTGTGTATTTTCGTTATATCTCTCGCTCCAGCAAATTTCAGGATCCTTACCCAACGATTACATAAGATACAGGTGTGTTTCCATTAGAAGTGGGTCACACTGTATACAAAGTGCTTCGAAATTCAGTATCAAGATTTCAGGGGCTTATTTTTCGGGTCAAAATGAGACTGTTGTTTTCCAATTGCTTCAAAAGAATCCTAAACATCCAAATGAAAATAGCAGTCACAGCCCACTACTTATTCTCTTTTACATTGTTTCGTTCAGGTTCAAAAGTTCAAATAAATCTAGCGAATAACAAACATTTATTTTCTATACAAGGAAAAACATTAGTGAATATCAGCTGTAGGTTGTGTTGTCCGATGAATCTAATGTCCTTTCCGTGTATAATACACTATTTTTTTTGTGACAGGAGAAACAACGATTCGAATATTGAGGAGATATTACATTGTATTAAAAAATTATAGACGTGAAATTTGAAGTTTTAAACAGGAATGACACCTGCGTTGTAGACATCTTTATCATTCTTTTGAAGTGATCAAATATCTGTCATTCTAATTTTGTGCTTTTATTTTCAAAAATTGCGAATTCAGTGGTTAGTAATTTACGTACACGCGAAATCAAATGGGAGATAGAAGGATTGGCAGTTCTTCCTCGGAGTCGGTGTTATTGACTTGGCAAAAGCTATCAATAGTATATATATCCGGGAAAAAAGTATTCACTCTTTTTCCGTGGGAGGAAAATAATATACGAAAAGGGACATTTTATAACCTGCCAACAGAGATGAAATTTCAAATTTTTTCCCGTCACCAAAAAAAATTCAATTCGATTCCTTGTGAACGGCCTTATCACATGAGACACAAGAGTTTATGAAGAGAACAAAGAATTTATTCCGCATTTCAAAATCTGCCAGCACCGCACCACAAAAAAAAGGTTCAGAAATTATATCTCCCTGTAGATTCCTACAATCACTCAGCATACTGTATGATATGAACCCTAAACGTAACCAATATGTCGAATTTGATCTGAATTCTTGAAAACCGAAAGAGCTATATAAAGAAGAAAACAAAAATCTTGAAACTCTCATGCACGCTCTGAAGATCAGTAACGTATCGTTTGCGGACAAATGTGTATCCGAAGAAAAAGTCTTATTTCAACCTGAAAAATTACCTCTTGAAAATCTTGATACTGAATTTTGAAATACCGTACATTTCATGAATAATTCTCTGAAAATTCTCCGAGGTAATTCAAGTTTTTGTCATTTTCCACAAAGTCTATAGTCGTTAGAAAGACAGTTGAGACACTGTAGCAACATCTGTTTTGGAACCTCTGAAATCTCTTCAAAATAAATCCATAAAATGTATTCATAAACTACCATCTTTGAGATTTACATCTAGCCTATACAAACGAGGAATCTGTTAGATATTGACTCTCTCTCCAAAATGAAATTATGCGTTTTCATCCATTTCACTAAAAATAAAAAATAAACACAGAATCTTACTTCCAATATCAATTCTGATAACCATGAGCATCTCACCAGATGAAGTAAACATTTGAAAACTGTCAAAATAAAAACCCCATTATATTTTTGTGGAATAAATATTTAAAAAAGTTTACAGAATAAAATCTATTTGGCTCGTCACAAAATTCAAGATTGAACTGAAGAAATATATTTAATCAATTCAACGTTCTCCTTGTATCAATTAATTCTGATTGAACAGTTTATCTTTCATTGTATTGCATATTTGATTTATTTTTGATATTTTTTGTATCCCTCTATAAACATTGTACGTTTTTTGGGACCAATGAATATTATTATTATTATTACTTTTACGCTTCAAAATGATGATACGAGTATTCATCATTTCCTTCTTTGCACACGATATTTTTTATTGAGCTTTCCCGATAGTGTCTAAAGATTTTATTTCAAAATATATTTTCCTTAACCACCCTGTATCTCTTGAACCAGCAATATTTTAATGAGGCATGTTGGGCTAAATCTTTATATTTGAGTGTTTACTATCTGTAGTTCAGGGATTTCCAATTCTTAATTCAATAAATAAAATTATTAAAATGGAACATAAATCTCTTCAAGAGCGAATAAGACAAAAACCGGTGGAGTTAGACAATTTGATAATAAATACATTTTTCATGTGAAATTGAACGAGCTTTCAGATTTTCCACTTATTTTGATCATCAGTGAATTAACATGAAAGATATGATGTAAATTATCGAAGTAATAACAGAGTCCACTAGCGCCCTCTATGAGCAATCACAAAATAAGTTGCAAATTCATATTCCTTGTGTTAGAAAACCTAGAAATACAAGATTCTATGTTCATGCTGTTGAAACTAACAAAGTTATTGTGAAATTTTGAAATAAAATCTTCCCCTAGAACACCCTGTATCTCCTATACCAGCAATATACTCATCAGGCATATTGGGCTAAATCTCATTATTTTTGTGTTTACTATCTGTAGTTCAGAGATTTCCCATTCCTAATGAAGATTACCTGTTGAAATTTCTTCAGTAGTGAGTTCGGTCTGAGCGGCGTTTCCTTCTCCTTCCGTGCTGACTTCTCTATCATCGTTTCCTTCACCGAACAGCTTCTGATTACCCTGGGAGATGGCGTACAGATCGAGAGCTACTTTGTCCATCGGTGACATCGCCGTGGTGGCTTCCGTTGACGCAATGGTGTTGTCGGATTCAGGCACTTCCGGTTGAGAAGCCGACGGTTGAGATTCCTCTCTGGATCTGTATACCGGAGCTTCTGGTGCGTCCTGTGAAGAAATAAGGTATATGCAGGGTAATCACCCCAAAAGAGAGGGATGAGAAGAGTATGAAGTTAGATTTAGGTTTGTTATTCATGCCTGTACGATGTTCAGTAATGTGAAAAAGTGCCAAAAGTTTAAGATGGTGCGATAAAATTGTGGATTCCCAGACAACGCAGTCTCTTCATCATGAAGTGAAGATATATGAATGAGTCTTGGTTAGGATAAGTTATTCGCAGACGTTTGCCCAAAATATTGAGTGAGACTCGACCTTCATCCTCGAAAAGGTGTTAGTGCTTTCCCTGAAGTTCTAACCAGAATGAACCTGAAGTTTATTCTAGGGCTCAATAAAGATTGACTGGAAAAATTCAAGAGCAGCTCCATGCATGAAGGTCAGAGAGACTAGTACAACGAGAAAGTTGAGTACCAACGTGGGCTGTTACCTAAAGATGAAAGAACTGGCTATGCACCTAAATGCTATGGTAAATTCTAATAACACTGACCTGAAGTTTCAGTTAGGGCTCAATTTGAATTGACTGGAAACAGCTTCAAGCATGGAGGTCAGAAAGGCTCGTACAAAGAGAAAGTTGAGTACCAACGTGGGCTGTTACCTAAAGATGACAGAACTGGCTACGCACCTAAGTGCTATATGCTGAGTTCTAACCAGACTGACCTGCAGTTTATGGCTCGAAATGGATCGATTGAAAAAATTCAAAAGCAGCATTATGCATGAAGGTCAGAAAGGCTGGTACGAGGAAGTTTACCAACGTGGGTCGTTACCCAAAGATGACAGAACTGGCTATGCTCCTAAGTGCTATGCTAAGTTCTAACCACACTGAACTGAAGTTTCTTTTAGGGCTCAATATGGATTGACTGAAAAAATTCAAGAGCAGCTCCATGCATGAAGGTCAGAAAGACTGGTACAACGAGAAAGTTGAGTACCACCGTGGGCTGTTATCTGAGGATGAAAGAACTGGCAACGCATTTAAGTGCTATACTAAGCTCTGTCCAGACTGACCTGCTGATTCTTTACGGGATCAAAATGGAGTGACTGGAAAAATTCAAGAGCAGCTCCATGCATGAATGTCCAAAAGGCTGGTACAACGAGAAAGTCAAGACTGCCAAGGGAGGAACAATTGTTCATATTCCAGAAGAGCATCGTCCATGAAAATATCTAAAAAATAGAGCCAGATCGCCAATTTTTCTACGGTGTTCCAGAGAAGTGAGTGAGTTTGTGAGCGAGGCATCACCTACGAGAAGAATTGCCCTTTTTTGGACAGAATCTAATAGTTTCAGGGTATGTTTGGGTGCTGCACTCCAAATATGCGAACAGTATTCCAGGACAGGTCGGATATGTGCCTTATAGATCATAAGCAGCTGACTGGGAGTGAAATAGCTCCTGGCCCTAAACAGAAAACCAAGTATTTGAGATGCACTTTTAGCAATTGAGCTCACGTGATTTTCCCAAGAAAGGTTATTGCTGATAGTAATATACCAAGCATCGAAATGGATGTCTTCAAAGGTATGGTTACTCCTGACAAGCTTATGTTGGGCACAGTGAGATCGGTTCTCCACGAGACGAATTGCCCTTTATGACAGAACTTGCTATGCTCCTAAGTGCTATGCTATGTTCTAACCAGACTGACCTGAAATTTCTTTCAGGGCACAATATGGATTGACTGGAAACATTCAAGAGCTTCATGCATGAAGGTCAGAAAGGCTCGTACAACGAGAACTGGTACTGGTACTGGTGGGGGACGTTTCCACGTCAGCAACTAGTCCCCAATGGGACATTTTTGCAAACCCCAAGTGTTTTCAATGACTGATGTGGTTCGCTCAAGAGAGCTGGCTAACATCCTTTTCAGGCACCGCCCATCAGCTCTCTTTCAGAGTTTTTCAGCTGTGTTTTGTAGGCTAGTAATGTACTCACTACCATATGCGCAGTGGCAGGCCTGCTAACTATCCTCGTTAACCCCCGAGACCGAGGTCTACTAAGCAGCTGGCCCGCTCTTACGCTCAGCTGGTAGTTTTCCACACCCACCAACATACACCGTCCTACTTCTTCTCTGATGCTCACAACCACATCATCATATCTTTCTGTGTGTTCTGTGTAGGCTTTGTTACTAACTCCATGCGCCACTTTAGGAGCAGCACTGTTAATTGGAACGCAACAGCGAATCGTGCAGGACTATCCCCAGCCGATGCTCCGAAACTTCACAATATTTAATTCGTAAATGAAATATTGAAAAAAGTTCCTTGCCCGTGCTGGGAATCGAACCCACGACCTTGCGGTCGTGAGACGGACGCTCTTCCACTGCGCCAATCCCGGCTCGCGTACAACGAGAAAGTTAAGTACCAACGTAGGCCATATTACCTAAAGATGACAGAATTGATCAACATGGATTGACTGGAAAAATCCAAGAGCAGTTCCACGAATGAAGGTTAGAAAGGCTGGTACAACGAGAAAGTTGAGTACCAACGAGACCGTTACTGAGATGACAGAACTGGATATGCACCACTACTGATGTGCCTCCATGACAATAAATAAGAGCTTTAATACGGTTCAACACCAAATCCACAAGTTTCTAGTGTTATGGTGCAACGTTCAAAGACAAGCAGACAGTTTGGTAATTTTGCACTTATCATGCGATGGGTTTTTTTTCGAAAATTTTTTTTGGTACTTACGTATTTTTGTCTGAAAAACACGAATTTGATATTGAAAATGTGAACAAACCACTATTTATCAAGATATTTCAAGAAAAAGTTCGAAATTTTGCCTTGTTTTCCCCCTTGTGTTGGATGCATTTACAGGTACTTGCTCTTTTTATTTTGTCATTGGACACTTCATATACTCATGATGTACTTCAATGACACATTTTAAGCTAGAAAATTAACAGGAAATATGATTTTTATGGTGAGTTTTTCCTATTTAGTGAGCAAGCATACCAGATGACCGCCATTTAATCGATGGGTAATCCAAATAGGAGATGTCAAATGTCAATAGATTGCTTTGGAATGACATCACACACGCCATTATTTCAAATGATATTCTTCCTTCTTTTCACTAAACATGGATAAATCATAAGAAAATCATATTTCTAGTTGACTTATATAATAAAAAATATGTGTCCAACATTGTGTGATATATATAAATTGTCCAATGATGGAAAAAGAAGGGCAAATTGTTCTAATTGCTTCACAAAGACAGGCGGAAAAGAAGGTGAAATTTGTAACTTTATAGTGAAATATCTCAATAAATAATGGTTTGTTCACATTTTCATTATCAAATTCGTGTTTTTCAGACAAAAATACGTAAGTACCAAAAAAAATTTTCGAAAAAAAACCCATCGCATGATAAGTGCAAAATTACCGACAGTTTAGTGCTATAGTGCGATATCAGATTCAACAATTGTTCAATTACTGGCACTAGGTCGACGCGCTCATTCGGAATGGCTCCCAAGAAACGTACCGGTCCTTCTGGCAGCTCTTGCGGGAAATTGGGCTTGCCTTGGCTAGCGCCATGCGTGTTGAATGAGTCGTTATCGACTAAGTCCAAGGAGGGTCTCTTGATGTTCGCTCGTGTCCTGCCTCTCGAGCTCTGGAAGAAACGAGACATTTTGTTTATCTAAGTTCACTTTTATTGGACCACTTTGTACGAGCTTAGTACTTACTTGACTCTCATTTGATACGTTGTCCAATTCACCGGAAGCGGCATCTGGAGATGGTCTTCTTCCGCGGCCTCTGGTCGTTCTTGGTTCATCTTCTGGCAAAGGTGTGGTATTCAAGTTACGACTCCTATAAATGGAAAATACGCATCAGCAAAGAAAAAATTGAAGAAAGTGAAGCAATATAGTCCAGGTTGTCCTAGGAGGACTTCCGAATAAGGGATAGCACTAGGCCTTGAACCAAACAAGATCTTAGGCAATATATGAGTTCAAACCATCTACTGGAATCTCAAGTAAACCTTTTCCAGATGGACAAACCTCAAATAAGCGGGTTTATTCCAGGCAAAACTTTCTCCTGATCTTGATTCTCTTCTACTCTTTGACTTCTGCTGTTGATAATGGAGGTCAGAATTTATGTTCTAGTTCTAGAGATATGTTCCGAAGCTTCAGTCTCTCAAGTGCAGAAGCAACAAAAATTAACCTCATATTTTCAGAGGTTGTATTTCACAGTGTCTTCATTGGGAGGTCTGACAATTTTGCTAGAGGAGCCTACTGGATCTATCTCTTATTTGATTCAGACCAGGGGAGAGTCCCTTTTATCCTGATATTCATCATGGAACAAAAAAAAACAAAATGGAAACGGTATTAAAGTTTGATGCGAACAGCCCTTCTGCCCTAAATATGTTTCAGAAATACATTCTGAGTATTGAAAAAGTTCGAACGGAACAAATTAATATCAAAAACTTGAGAAGAGTGAATTTGGTCATCATGTTGATATTTCTTCTAGTTTATGGACATTCTCGGTCTTTTGAACTTTGATTGATCACCTGGGTCATAATCAACTGCATTTCGAAGAAGCTGATTCTCATGAACCTCAGCTTTTTCGAAAGTCTTGATGTTTTGTTCTTTAATGACGGACACGATTGACTGGAGTTTCCGATCCCTGGCGATCTCGTTATTCCGATTCCGAACATACCAAAGAGATCCTGTCACCATTCTCGCGATTTTGTTTTGTAATGTTTGTAATCTGGTGATATGAGATTTAGCTGTGTGGCCCCAGACTACCGAGGCATACAGTAAAATTGGCCTGATAGCCATGAAGTAAATATTCAATTTTTGTCTCAAACCCAATTTACTTCGTCTGTTTAGAAATGGATACAGGGCTCCAATGGCTCGTTTAGCTTTTGAAACTTGATGTTCAATGTGCAATGTGCTGGGCCCAGGTGAGCTTCTTGTCAATGCACACACCTAAGTATTTAACTTGTGAAGACCACTCCAACTCATGACCATCCAGGATTATTTTGGTTCTGGGAGACCTCCGCTCTCTTCCGAGTGCGACCAATTGTGTTTTTGCAGGTTTCAATTTGATCTTCCATCTTAGGAAGTACTCCTGAAGAGAATTCAGCGCGCCTTGGAGGTTCATAGCTGCTTGCTCGAAATTTGTCGAATATGCAAGAACTACCGTGTCATCAGCAAAAAGCGACATCTTGCACATCACTGGTCTCGGCAAATCGCTAGTATATAAACTGTACAGCAGCGGCGATAAAACTGCACCCTGAGGAACACTAGCTCCAATAGGCTTGATACCAGATCGTTGATCATCAAGTTTCACTTGAAAAGTTCGATTTTTCAGAATTGAACCCATCAACTGAATCAAATCGTCAGGAAAGCCCATATCGATCATTCTGTACAAGTTACCATCATGCCACACCTTGTCAAATGCTTTCGCTATGTCAAGGAGAGCCTACACAGTAACAAAAGGAAGCAACTTGATCACAACTATCAAGTGCAAAGGAAGATAGAGAAAATTTCGGAGAGGAGTATTGAACCTGTGAATTGTTTCTCACCTGGGTGGGAATCTTGTGTTAGCCGGTAGTCTTTCTTCGGTGATGGTGTCTTCTTCACCAAGCTGCCTACTCCTGCTTTTGGTTCCTCTCGGTACAACTTCGTTAGCTTCCGCAGCAGGTTTCAGTTCACCGCGTGATGGTATCTGGTTTCTTGCAGGACCATCGTGTGAATTGGTCACCTTCAAAATAAATAGTATATTACATAGCACAAATGCATTGATTTTGAACGAAATGGGTAGATAGCCAACATAGTTTCGTACACTAGTAGATATTCGATAGGGATTCGGGGTCAGATAATTTTGATTCGTCAAGGATAGAGATAGCTGCTGACGTCACAATCATCGTCCAGCGATGTGAATTGAATAAAAAAGCCTCATCTCGCCGAGAATTGATCCCGGATCACCTGACTGAGAGTCTACTGCTATACCACTTGGACTATAATTTTTATCTGTAGTTTTCATGACTCAAATGGTATAGCGGTAGGCTCTCAGCGCGATGAACCTGTTTCTATTCACATCGCTAGACGATAGTTATGACGTCAGCAGCTATCTCTCTCTGATATATCAATAGAATCTGATTCCGAATGCCTGTTGCACATCTACTTCCATTTGAACCTATGTTGACTTTCTACTGAAATTTTCGTAGGAAAAAACAAGTGAAGCGAGTTAGAACGGGCTAGTGGGCAGTTGAAATAAATGATTCGCATTCAATTACATCACTGGGTCGTTAGGAACCTCAATTAATTTTTGCAACACTTTTCATGCTTTTTTATGGTAATAATGAGCCTATCCATTGTTCGAAATTGTTGAATTTCAGAGCTCATTCCAAAAGTTTCCGTCATGGCTGCTATTTGGCGATACGTCGAATAAATGGTGACGTCAATTCCCACTCATGAAGCAAGGTTGTCAAGTCAACAATTATAATCAAGTTATCAAAAAGATGTTATAGGCCTGTCGTTGAACAAAACATAAGAGAGGAGGAACCCATGATATAAAATAAACTATTTTTGACTCTTTCATCCATATTTTTGCTATTTCTCAAACTCCATAACAAAATATCATGTTGGAAACTTGTCGACATTGTGCCGAATGCTGAGAACTGACAAGACCACGCCCACAATTCGTGAACCTAAGAACAGTCCCATTTGGTTAAACGTATTAAACTTTCAGAAAAATTTGCTCACTGCCTCACACTGGAGTTGAAAATTCAAAAACTCAAAAATTATCATCATCATTTGGATATAATATGTAGAGTCGAATGAGAAATCACATGTGGAAATTACGAACGATACGCCAATGTCCTCAATATAACCTAAAAAACAAGAAATGTCAGAAATCTAGTGTTTATCCCCAGAAATAAATGAAGATGAAACTATATAACTGTTTCACAAACACTTTAGAGTGAGAGGAGACGAGGATCTGTCCGTACCCGCTGTTAAGATGATAAATACGTCAATTTACATCAAGGGACCCTTCTTCTCGGTAGTTTCTCTCCTCTTCTGTAGTACCGTACAGCCACATAAGTTTGAGATCAGTATTATTCAACTCATATTTCAAAGCCCATGTTCTGTTCAGAAATTTGGTTTGAAACCATAGGATTGCGCGTTATAGTCGTGAGATATAAAGATTATGAGTTCTGTGATTCCAACACATGGCAACTGCGTGCTATGGTCTGACCCTACCATCTTAAGAAATCATTGCGTCAGTTTTTACTCGCGGTAAATTTCTAGCCGTTTGAGAATTACTATGGCATTATTGATGATTTTAGCACCTGAATATCTACTTGAAATTTCTAAAGAAAAATGAAATTGAAAGGTATTTGAGTAATGATTCTATTTGGCTGAGTTTGTCTATGCGCTGAAATTCGCTAGATAGCCGTTCACGACGCGAAGGTATTTCTTTGAAATGTGAGATTCATGGTTGTAATCCTGGTAGCACCTCGATGCCCTAGAAGCGGTTCGGTTTCCACTACAAGCTGTAGGTGCCACTCTTCCTAACCGCGCACCACAAGTTTCGACTTCTGGGAAGTTGGTTCCCAACTTTGAAGTAGCGGTATACAAAACAAAAAAAAATTAAGAAACAAAAATAGCCCGTTCGCATATTTGGACGTGAGCGTAGGTACCTTGTTATCTTTGGTATCCTCGTCATCGTCATAGTAGTAGTACACGTACTCGTACTCATACTCTTGCCCATTAGGCCCCTTCTTGATCTGGATCCTGGACCTCTGCTTATCGCTCGCCGCCCCCAGAAGTGGAATGTCATCGCTGTCAATTGCTCTGGCTACGGCCCTTCCAGTTGTCAAAACGGGACTGGGGCTGGTCACTGACGGGGCCTCTTTCTTGACCCTCTTGCCGCCTCTCCTTCGGTGGGACTTCTTCGTGGCAGGGGCTTCAGTGGTGGTGCTAGTCGTGGTAGGGGTGGTGGCTTTACGTCTTCTGGATTTGCTCGGGGACTTGGCTGTCGTGGTAGACGTCAGTTGAGGTCTTGTGGTTGATGGGGATATTTGGTATCTAGCAAGAGTTCAGAATTTGATCAGGATGTCACATTTTCGATGTCTTCCCGGGGTATCTCACATATTTTTGAAGATAGAGATCTGAGGTTTTCTCGACTCGAACAATGGCTACTTTCTTGTGGAATTCAAGCTACTGTCGCTACCGCAAACAACATTTTATATTTGGAATTGACTTGGCCGTCACTTGATAGAAAACCAAAGTAAATGTAAAAAACAACACAAACGAAGATTTCCACAAAATTCTCAATCACACGACTTGTGTCGCTAACACGGTAGCTTCTTCAGGTAAAATACGTGTACAATAAACTAAACTTACATTGGATTGCCTATCTTTTATATCCTACTCTCCCAACCCATATAACCTTTCCACTGGTAACTCTAATTCTTCAGGTTGTGAGAGTTTTTTTCATGTTCTGGTTCCCACGAAAAGGGATATCCTGTAATGTTCAGAGAACATCGTGAGAACCAAGGGAAATAAGGTAGGAATTGGTGTTATCCTTAAATTTCTGGAGGTTATATGCATCGAGGAACACCTTCCTTGGCAATGTGTTCCAGAGCCTCGCTGTTCGTTGGATGAACGAGTCTTTGGAAAGATATGTTCTGCAGGTCTCCAAAGTGACCACGAGGAGGTGCGAAGCATCAACTCGACGGGTTAATCTCGCGGGGACTGCCAAGGGAGGAACAATTATTGATATTTCATAAGAGCATCGTCCATTGAAATATCTATAAAATAGAGCCAGATCGCCAACTTTTCTACAGTGTTCCAGAGAAGTGAGTGAGTTTGTGAGCGAGACATCACCCACGATACGAATTGCCTTTTTTTGGACAGAATCCAACAGTTTCAGGTTATGTTTCGGTGCTGCAAACCTGCAAATATGGAAACAGTATTCCAGGACAAGTCGGATCTGTGCCTTATAGATCATAAGCAGCTGACTGGAAGTGAAATAGCTCCTGGCTCGAAACAGAAAACCAAGTTTTTGGAATGCACTTTTAGCAATTGATCTCACGTGATTTTCCCGAGAAAGGTTATTGCTTATTATATAGTGATACCAAGCATCGAAATGAATGTTTTCAAAGGTATAGATACTCCTGACAAGCTTATGTTAGTGAGATCGGCTTTTCTAGAGAAAAGGCATGCTTGTGTTTTGTTTGCATTGAAATCTACCCAGTTATTGGATTCCCATTCGAGAATTGGTGCCAAGTCCATATTCATGTTATCAACATTTCTTCCGCGTTCGTTTCTGATTTGCCTGGCTGGTATTGGAGCCCTGGAAGAGAATAAGGCGGTATGGAGGGTACTATCATCCGCGAAGCTGTGTACTGGACAGGAAGTTGCTTCCAACAATTCGTTGATATGGAGTGGAAATAGTGTTGGTGCTAGAATTGATCCTTGCGGGACACCAGCATTTATAATGAAAGAGTCAGATGAAACTCCGTCGACCACTGCATGGAGAGACTTGTTTGAGAGAAAACTAGCTGTCAGAGAATATAGCTGGGGAGGCAAGCCATAAGATGGAAGCTTGGCGAGAAGCCCGTGGTGCCAGACTCGATCGAATGTCTTGGAGATATCAAGTGCTCGGCTAAGATTTCACCATATTTTTCAATAGATTGCTGCCATATATGTGAGACGTAAGCGAGCAGGTCACCAGTTGATCTCTGATGACGAAAGCCATATTGCCTATCATTGATAATACATTAATTTCTAGGTATTTCATGGGCTCGATGTTGATATCTTCCTCCATGATCTTTGAAATAATAGATAGGGGTGATAGATATATATTAGAAATCAGAAGAAAGAGCTCTACCGATATGGAAAATGAAATAATACAAGGTTTACGATGCTCTTTTATATTTCTTAGATTCTTAGTATACTATATTCTGAATGCCCATAAAAAATACTTAATTTCGCCCATTCGAATGTTTCTGTAAAACCAATATTAACTGAGATAGCTATATTGAATAAAATATAAACAATCAACCTGTACCTATCTGAATAATAACAGCTTATTTCGAAAATCTGACTGATCTACTGGATTCTACTTGAAAAAATGTATAAGAGACAGGGTGAAGTCCCAAAACGCAACATTTTCAATTTCGCTCTGTATCTCAAAAACGAAGCGGGCAATGAGAATTGTGTGTGCCGTATCGTTAGTTTCACCTTTGGTATTTAATCAAGGGTTTCACAAAAGAGTTCGCGAAACCGCAAATCTCTAACTTTAAAATGAGTGGGACATAAAAAATGGGACAGCTTGTAATCTCGAAAGATTTCGAAGCAGATGTGAACCAAGTATCATTCTCACTTTTCCAGCAAAGCTTTAACGTCTATCCTGGTAGCCCCTGGAGGTGCAGGAGCTGCCCCGCCTTGCGCCTCTCTCTTGTTCACCTTCTTCTTCTTCAGCTTTCCCTCCTCAACAACTTCTGTCTTCTTCTCCTCCTCCGCCTTTTCTTCTCGTTCTAGGGCGAAGGTTAGGGAAGGCGGCAGCTTGTGCGCCGTTTCGAACGGCCTGCTGCCATCCTCAGGCGTCTTGTCTTTTCTTGTGATGGGCTGCGCGTGGGCAGCGGACGATTGGACGAACACGTGATCGTCGGCTTGGGAAACGGAGGTGACGTCATCGCTTTGGGTGGGGAAACATTGTGTGGTCGCTAGGGCTGTGAGGACCAGCCTGAAAAGAAAATTGGCGTTTGATGCATCAGTTAAATTGATCTGCGAGTACAGAATATCTTTTCTCCACCACTAGCTATAAAACATACCATTATTCACTCCTCTTTTCGAGGAGTAAAGTGTGTTTTTACTACCAAGGTAGTTTTCGTCATATTATGAATCACTATATTATAGTCTCAAAAGATATAGCCACCTCTATTGTAATTAACCTAAATTCACTTTTGGGTGTATGATAAATTGACATTCATCATACAGGGCGTGGAAATGAATTCTGAATTGAGACTCTATCACGAATCTGCGATTAGAGGTCTATAAAAATCACAAGTTTCCATCGTTCAAGTTTGAACCCCCTGATTGGGTATGAAAGTGTTGAAAAGGAATATTCTCAGATAAATTTTGAACATACAAAAATGGATATATATTTATATAAAGCAATACATTGAGAATTCGCATTCTCTATGTGATGAGAATATTTACTCTTTTTCAGTTAATTCAATAGAAAACAACTACTTTCCTGGCTATATGCCACGACGAACATTGAATTATATCTATTGAACACACACGATAAGAGTTTGAAAATAAAATATAAAAATTTCTGAAATTGAGAATTTGCATTCTCCTTCAGACAAAAATATGTATATACACACATCATTCTGAATATTCAACAGAAAACAACTACTTTCCTGGCTATTTGCCACGTCGAACATTGAATTATATCTGATGAACATTCAAAAGGGGAACATAAAAAATAAAGAATAAAATCCTCCGAAATTGAGAATTGACATTCTTCTTCAAATCGGATGAATAATATGATGAATAATGATCTAGAAATATGACTTACCAATATATATTCAGCATTGAAATGAAAATTGGAATGTATAGGAGAAGTATACTGGCATGAACTCTGATCTTGATGAGCTTGAAAACGTCCAAAAATAATCATTCATATCAGTGATATGGGAAATATTATCTCTCACACACAGGTTATATGACTTTATTGCAATGAACCCATTTCGGATCTCTGAATCCTCATCAGTAACCATGATGAATATATTGGTAAGTCATATTTCTAGATCATTATTCATCATATTATTCATCCGATTTGAAGAAGAATGTCAATTCTCAATTTCGGAGGATTTTATTCTTTATTTTTTATGTTCCCCTTTTGAATGTTCATCAGATATAATTCAATGTTCGACGTGGCAAATAGTCAGGAAAGTAGTTGTTTTCTGTTGAATATTCAGAATGATGTGTGTATATACATATTTTTGTCTGAAGGAGAATGCAAATTCTCAATTTCAGAAATTTTTATATTTTATTTTCAAACTCTTATCGTGTGTGTTCAATAGATATAATTCAATGTTCGTCGTGGCATATAGCCAGGAAAGTAGTTGTTTTCTATTGAATTAACTGAAAAAGAGTAAATATTCTCATCACATAGAGAATGCGAATTCTCAATGTATTGCTTTATATAAATATATATCCATTTTTGTATGTTCATAATTTATCTGAGAATATTCCTTTTCAACACTAAATTCACTGTTCTGATGCGATACTTGCTGGAATGGCATTCGAATCTCTAATCTAGTAAATAACAACTTGTCATATGCTGTCATACAATGACATTCACCATAAATATCGATGAACTTACCCACTGTGACGCCACTGGAAATATTGTTTCGAATCTAATTGCACCAGAAGGAGCTCCATATATTAATATTAATTAAACCACAAGGTTTCACTGGAATTGATGGAAAGACAATTGAGTAATGAATAAAAGAACGATTTTTCATAGAAATATTATTACCCTGTATCTCGAAAACGAAGCAAGTTAGGACATATGTTTATATGAACTTTATTTCCTGGAATATCAGGAGGAATCACGTTGAATTGGAACATAATCACAATACCCGTACGCCATATTGGATCCGCCATCTTGAATTTCCAAATGTTGATGGAAGAATCATAATCTGCGACCCCAAAATTCCGCAGATATAAATTTCGCATGGAATTGGGCCATATTTACAAAACTCGTCCTTTATATTGGATCTATCATCTTGAATTTACAATTTTTACAAAAAAGTCATGATATATATATGACTCTGATAACCCTCAGATACCAATTTTCAACAGAATCTGATCATAAATAAAAAACTAGTCTGCCATTTTGGATCCGCTATCCTGAATTTACAAATTTTGACAAACGAATCATAATCTCCGACCCCAAAAACCCCAAATACAAATTTTGAATAGAATCGGTCCATATAATTGCAAAACTCGTCCGCCATAGTGGATCCGCCATCCTGCATGTACAAATTTTGACGAAAGAATCATAATCTCCAACCTCGAAAACCTCCAGATACCAAATTTGAACAAAATCGGTTAACACGACTCGTCCGTTATATTGGATCCGCCATCTTGATTTTTCTATTCAAAAAATAGTTAACGACCGATTCTCAGACCTACCGAATATGAACAAAAATTTACATAAGAAGTATCGGAGGAGTTTGGCCAATAACACTGTGACAGAGACAGGATAATAATATATATTCGATGTCCTACCCGATATAGAAACATCCATTTTGTATCGAATGTTGAATTCATTACACAGCGCCAAATATTTTGCGGTGATAGACAAATGATGTTTTATCCGTTTTGTTGCGAACAAACTTATTTCGACTCTGAACATTTCCAAAAAAAAATCTAAATGATTGAAATCGGGTGAACGAGCAGGTCATTTCACTTGCTCCCGTATTCTGACCCATATTATATTCGGATGCGTCCTCAGAAAGTGAAGTTGTTTTTGGTGATCCTGATCATGTGTATAAATCCAGTGCATATGTGTGACACATGTTTGGATTTAGTGCTTTATGGAGATTTCCACCTGAGGTCAAATAGAAAAAGTGATTGCTGATTGCATCTAGTTATGGTTTTAATTTCTCGAAATGCTTAGAGCTTAATCGATTAAAGCAATGAATGTAGTTGTTGGTAAAAAAAAGAGAAAATCAGTTTGATTGGGAGATTCTTCTTTGGTGGTTCTGGCAAATTACCTAGTTAATTAGCGGTTCTCCTATTTGTGATGCTAATCAAGCGGATTTGTAGCAATTATATCTTGTTTGAATAGTGAATGAAAACGAATGTAAACGGAGAGTGGTAGAAATCTTTTGCAGATTGTTGAAGACGTGACGGAGTTGGTATTTTCTGCAATCAAGCAAACGAAATTATTAACTGTAATTCATTGAAGTGAAACAATGAATAATAGGAATAAGGTACTCATACATTGCTTTCCATTTGAAACTAGTCGTCCTGAAGATTTTTTTATTTTAGAAAAATTATGATGTTGTTCAACGGATACAACGTTAATTTGATAGACGGTATTCTTTCTTTAAAAATCCATAATAAAGCTATTCAAGAAGTTTAGCCTACCATCAAAACAAGACTTAAAAGTAGCATATAGAACAAATAACACGGGTGGGAAGGTTTATCAAAAATAATAAAGACAAAACTTCTAAATTAGAAAAATCAGAGGTATACAAAGTCAACTGTGGATCTTGTCCTAAAAGGTATATATCGGTCAGACAGGTTGTACGTTCAATCAGCGCATTCATGAACATAAAATGAATCTATTGAAAAAGAAAACAAATTCAACATACTCCAACCATAAATTAGGAAAAACTCATAGTTTTCATGATAATTTCGAAATTCTACACTTAGAAAATAGATAAGGAATAAAACCCAATCATTTTGAATCATTAGAAATCAACAAACTAAAAAATTCTGACATTTTAGTTAAAGATCAACTAGACCTCGCTAGTTACACGGTTCGTACCGAGTAGTTTGGAACATAACTATTTTGAGGTTAGATTTCTCAATCCGAATATAATATGAACTTGAACATCATTCAATTTTACACCAGAAAGGTACTTCTCGTGAAACTCGATACTATGTTCCGTTTTCGGAATATTTCGATTTGAAAATATTGGAGTAATATAGCTGATGCTGGTATAAAATGAATTTTATTGAGTTCAATTACTTATTTATTCAGAATCAAAAACAATAAAATTATTCTTGTGCTGAAGTTATTGATGGAACAAAGAATCATGAGTAGAAAATTAAGAGATATTTGACTAGAAACATGAAATTCTGAATCAGTTAGTTAGAGTAAGTGTTCAAAATGTCCTACGTTTCGACGAATACACGATTCTATATTCTTTTTTTTAAGAATGTATTATTTTTGTAAACAGTTGAGGATCAGCTGTTAGATCATTTTCTTCCATTGGCGTAGAATTTTTAAATGTGCAATTATTTAAAAAATCAAGTTCTACGCCTATGTATTATAATCAGAATTTATATGGGAAAAACGATTTAAAAATTGTAACTTCAAGGCCCTCTGGAGCCCAAACGATGCAACTTTGTACTGAGGTAATTTTACCTAAATCGACTTATTTTGGTATAAGGAATTCGTGGTATGTTTTTGTAAAGACCTTTTACAGACACCCTGTATAAGGAGTAAGGAGGTGGTATGCATATTATTGTGTACGACACGTAGTTTATCGAGACCAACCCAGAAAGTGAATCAGTTTTCTATTATTCCTGTAACGCGTAATACAGTTACAATGCAGTGTCGTAATAATGGTCTAGATTTGCTCTGCGGTATCTAGAACACTGTAATCATAGATATAATATATACAGACAAAAGCTGACTGTAATATAATAGATATTTATTACTGGTGATTATACTTATACTATACTATATAAATAATCATTGAGGACATGGGATATACAATACTGACTATAGGGGCACTGAATATCTGACAATGTAATAACAGTTTAACTAATAACTATTCAACTAGGAAAAAGCCGAATACTCAAACCCCGAAATCTATGCAATTGTTGCAAGATTTACGTATAAACATGTACAACTGACAATGTGGACGACATGCACACTGGTGGTATCGGATATCAGATTTCAGCGATTTTTCAGACTTGTATTAGTCTTCTAGGTCTCCGAGTTCTGTGGAACCAAAGAAACCGCTGAAAGCCAGTTATAACCTCATTATCGCTTGGAGCGCACGAAAGGGAATCCCTTTAATGTGCGTTCCTAGGGAGGATAGGGACAGGAGGTAGGTATTGGATTTTTATTTGAACTTCTGGAGATTATATGTTGTTGGGAATACTTCCACAGGCAATGAATTCCAGAGCCTTGTCGTTCTATGGATGAAGGAGTTTTGATAAAGTGCTGTTCGACATCTTTCGGGGTTGACAATGAAAGTATGTGCTGACTGGGCTTGTCTAGTTCGTCTGATTGGTATTGCTAGTGAAGGGATGATAGCAGAGATTTCCGAAGAACATTTCCCGTGGAAGTATCGATAGAAAAGTGAAAGGTCGCCGACCTTTCTACGGTGTTCCAATGATGTCAAAGCCTATACTAATATGTGTGTTTTTCGATTCACACCGGTGAAGGTCCGAATTATGCATAATAAAATGAATAAATGTTCGGTCTTTCACCAATACATTTGGTGTCTGTCGACATTTACCAGTGTATATCGACATTCACCAATTTCGGTATTCCACGGTAACATTTACAGTGCCCGTCTAAAGTCCTTTCCCCCCTTACTAATTTTTGAATCACCTGGTATATCGCACTAAATTTTGAGGGCTTCGATAGGAGATAAAAACCAACTTTTTCATAAAAAAATTGAGGCTAAAAATTTTGAAATGGCGACTGAGCGCCTTCTTCCATACTTTTTTAATATAGAACACCCCGTACATGTTTTCATTCTTGAACTTTGCTCATAATTCTCTACAGTTTTCTCTCATACACTTCACTCCTATTAACGTTTGGAACGTGACATTCCGGTATGATGATCACACTTTTCATAAAATGATGATCGAGGCGGTCAACGGACTATTTGACTTTTTTATTTTTTTTTATGACAATTTTCAATTTCAGAGGATTTTGATTCTTCATGCTCTCTTTCTGCTTATTCAACAGATATAATTCAATGTTTGACGTGGCAAATAGCCAGGAAAGTAGTTGTTTTCTGTTGAATATTCAGAATGATATTATCTATGTTATATGGTATGCTATCTGCATGTTATTCTCTTCAAAATGGCTTTCTATTGCTATCTTCATAGATAGAGAACTCTTCTATACGCCAATAGAGATTTGAAGATCACATGCGAGCACTTTAATAGCCATCTAGTCGAAAGAATTCTGGTGTGAGATTTCAAACGTTATCATCCGCCATTTTGTTTTGGATGAATATTTTTGTCTGATATTCTGAGGTTGTATAGAGAATCGAAAGACCTTTCAATCGAGGTATCTTTCGACCCCCCACTTCATTAAAAAAATCTTCCAAAATGGCGCCCAGGCGCCATTTTGGAGGATAAGTACATGTTTTTTTTTTTTGGAACAATATGTAGCAATGAAACTACCATTGGAGCAGGAAAAAATTGAAAAAAAAAATCCCATCCGTTCTAAAGTTAACCAGGGGGGGGGGTGACTTTATGGACACAGTGTATATATATCCATTTTTTTGTGTTCATAAATATATGTGAGAAAATTTCTTTTCAAGGACTATTCGACAGTTACAACTAATTTGACAGTAAACAAGACGTTACCGCGACGATTTTCTCCAATGCAAACTTGATTGAAAACAACATTAGTGTTTTTTTTTGGGTTTGAAATGAACAAAATTTCATCTTTCAAACGTTAATATTTCGAAAACAATTGAATTTAGGAGTAAAGTGTATGAAAGAAAAATATTGAGAATTATGGATAAACTTCGAAAATGGAATAATATACGGGGTGTTCATTCACAAACTTTTGGCTTTCAATTCTCCATGAAATGAGAGGTTTTTATGTCCCATTCAAGTCCACCAAATCCACCACCAATATACCAAGTGGTTCAGAAATTAGTAGGGGAGGAACGGACTTTAGACGGGCACTGTATGTATACACCAAAGAAACTGGCCGGATATACAAATCGAGCCGAAAAAGATGACGGCAACGGACCGAGATCAACAACGTCTTGCGAAATCACTTTCTTCGTTTTCTTGAGCGGAAGGTCGCGAGTTGACCTTGAAAGACACGAAATTTCTCCGTCGCCTCTCTTTCACTCTCGACGCCTCGCCCACGGACTCGGAAGTCGATGACTCCTCGGATGCCGGTTTGGGTCTTCTTTCCAGCGAGAACAAACGATATCGAAAGTGCTGGCCAGATATACAGGGTGTTAACAGATAAGTGTCACAACGGAAAACTGTAGATTCCCCGTAATGAAAGAAACATTTCTTTCCTCTTCAAAATTTTTCTCTGGGCTTTCGTTTTCAACCCTAATAACACACTTATATCCCATGGATATCCTTAGGATGTCCTGTCGGGACATTCAGGACGTCCATAGGACGTTCGAATTTGGTACCGTGGACGTCCATTGGACGTCTGTGGAACGCACAAATGTCCCACTTGTGGACCAACTAGGGACGTCCTTGAGGGATGGGACAACTATCGAATACCTAAATCCTACAGTATTCCTCATCAAGTACTACAGAGGACATCCTTAGGAGATCCATAGGACAACCTATCAGCATCGCTGAGGGATATCAATTGGATGTCCATAGGATGTCCCAGGGACGTACGAATTATTCTTGAATTTGAATTTTTCTGGTTCCCTCTAGGACCAGATCTTGCATAACGGATTAGGACATCCAGTTGAGTTGATGGTCCGTAGAAGGTCTCCAAAAAGTTTCCCAAAGATGTCCAATGGACTTACGTGAAGGACATTGACGAGGAGTACTTATAGCCTACGAGCAATCATTCGTCGGCGAGGTGTAAGTTAACATCCTCGCAGGGACAACATGTTGAAAGTACCGACTGGGACGTCCATAGGACGTTATTTCTAGGACATTGGAAGAGTATAGTTCATGTACCTATTGGGACATCCGACGGATATCCCTAAGGGACATTCGAAGGATGAACCTAAGGGACATTTCGAGTGTTATACGATCCTGGAAATATTAAGGGCGTCTATGCAGAGATATTTGAAGGAATGTACCATCAGGGTTGTCTAGAAGAGACATTATATAAGATCTGAAGTCATGCCAGAATGTGTACTACTCGGGACATCCGATGGATGTCTCTAAAGGAACGATTGAAATCATATCCCATCAGGGACATGCCAAGGACGTCCTTGCATGGACATTATACAATATGTACCACGTGGGACGTCTAAGGAATGCTATTTCTGGGACATTTGAAATTATGTACCAGCTGGGACATTCCGTGGACGTCCTTGCTCGGACATTGCATGAGAAGTGCGAGATTGGACTTCCCAAGGACACTTATTTTTGGTTCGGGACATTCGGACGTGAATTGTACAAAATAGGGACGTCCCTAGGACGTTGTGTGCTATTAGGGCCAGAAACAAAGTACAACTAGAATACTTGTGAGACTTCTCACAGGGCATTGTAGGCTCAACAAAAACATGAGTACGATAGGTCTGACTGAAGAACTGCTGTGCAGGTTCTGTCAGGAAGAGGAGGAAACAGCAGAACACATACTTTGCCACTGTGAGGGCTTGTCAAGACTAAGGTTCCTTACGCTGCATGGGGGTGAGGAAAAATCAAGAGCCCAAAGTTACACAGGGGATCTTAAAGCTAGCCTATGGGGTCTCATAGAGAAGGAGGGGCCAGCCAAAGAACTCTAAACGATTTTGAGGGCAGACACAATAGATCTGAAAAGGTCGCGGTGTGGAGGCAGAGAGCACGAAGGCCCCACTCTAAATCTAATCTAAAGCTCAATTTTATTCAGTAGAAAGGCAAAGGAAGTATTCCCAAGAACCAATAACCTCCAAACCTCAATGAAAATTTGAATATCTACCATTTCTTCCTCCATAAAAAATATATTCTCGTGAAAAATTCTCAACTAGATGGCGCCCACAAGATGGCACATACAAGATGGCGACTACAAAATGGTACATACAAGATATGGTTGAAGGATTCGTCATTTATCGTCTGATTCTCCTGAAACTGACAGTTAGGGACTTTCGGGGAAATTCACCAAAAATAATTGGATAAACAGCCAACTACTCTTCCAGCCCATTTTAGTGTACTTATTTGGTTTATTCTCATCTGAACTTTCTGGCGAATACTACCTACTTATATTATTCCAAATTTTTTGGGATTTTCTCTCCTCGTTTCTATAAAATAAAAATATGAAGATTATTTCAATATACGTGTAGTAAGGACAAATCAGATGATTTGCCCCAAAATATCACTGCGTTTACAGAATTTTCCTATCAGAGGGCCTAAAAGAAAAATTCACTAGCTCGTCATTGACAATTCGTATTGAAAAAAGTTTGGAGAAGAGAAATAAAGGTATATAGAAAAAATATCAAATGTTCACTTATCTTTGGACGTTTCGGGACCGAATCTGCTGACTGCTCCCGTTTTCAACATAAAAAATGGTTATTTGTATGACGTTGGCAATCAAATGAATCACAGGATGTTTTCATTATTCAATCTTGAATTCACCTTTTTCATGTTCAGATTTGAGTAGTGAATACCATGTTCTGTCTATATCAACTGAACGAGAAGCAATGCTATTGTCTCCGTTCAGAAGAATGCAAGCAGATTCCTTGATTTTTCTCTTCTGGTTGTTATCTTCTTTCCCAATGATTTTATTATTATTCCACTCTGCCATATGTTGTCCGTCTTTAGTAAGGATATGTTCAGCTAGTTTCGATTTATCGATGTGTCTTTTCTTTATATTGTACTTATGTTCCTTCGTCCTTCCTGAAAGAGGTCTCTTGTTCAGTTGATATAGACAGAACATGGTATTCACTACTGAAATCTAAACATGAAAATGGAAAATTCAAGATTAATTATCGAAAACATCCTGTAACTCATTTGATTGCCAACGTCACCAATCATCACTGAAAACTGAGAAGTGTCAAGACAGATACGACTTTGCTATTGAAATAACCATTTTTTATGTTGAAAACGGCAGCAGATTCGGCCCCAAAACGTCCAAAGATAAGTGAAAATTTGATATTTTTTCTATATACCGTCACTTCTCTTCTCCAAACTTTTTTCAATACAAATTGTCACTGACAAGCTAGTGAATTTTTCTTTAAGGCTCTCTGGGGAAGATTCTCTAAACGCAGTGACATTTTGGGGCAAATCATCTGATTTGTCCTTACTACACGTATATTGAAATAATATTCATATTTTTATTTTATAGAAACGAGGAGCGAAAATCCCAAAAAATTTGGAATAATGAATGTACCACCTTAATAACCTACTTATAACTTAACGAATACCTATGTGGAAAAAACAGTAAAGCTGCTTCTATGATGAAGGACCTTTCAGGAAGTTAATCATTGATTGTCGCCACCAATAGCATTATTTTCAAACAATGAACTGAGCAATTACGATTCAACTCTATTGTTCGTTCCGGAATACAAAACGCGTTTCGTACCTATTATTCTGTTGCTAATATCGTCATTTAAAACACGGAGACGTGAAGTTAACTAAGGAAACATTATCTAACTGTTCTTATAATGCTTACGTTTCTGTTTGACCTGAATCACCATCTAAAGACAGCTTAATAGACGAATTAAAAAAATTCGGCATATCGACGAAAACATTAAAAGTACCTACGAGTACGATTGAATAACAATTTCTTTCACGGATTAGCGGTAAAAGAGCAATTAGAACAATTATTGCCTGTTTCTAATAATTATCGATTAGTATGAGGAATTCTCTTGACTATCCTTTTTGGTTGATAATTAGATGCTTTCAAGGTGTGACCGTTGATTGATATATTACGCTTACGCTGGGAAGATGCCCAACCTGTGTTATTTGCGAGTCGATGCCCCTCTCATCCCCTCGTCTATCGTTTAGCCACTGTGAGGTAGCGACTCCACTAGGCACACAGAACATGTCTGAACTAATTGTACAGATTACTACACTTTTGTACAGAATTACAGATCCCATCCCACCGCGTGCTATCGCTCCAGAAATTTTTGTTTATCCTTGTCTTCTACCGTTGATTGATATATTACGCTTAAATATATCAATCAACGGTGTGACACAAATCGGTGGTAGAATTACAAAGACATAGGTCAAAGGTGAGTACCTACCTAGCTATTTTCACTCAAATGTTGCGTGACTGAGGGTGACTGTGTAAATCTTTTTTTCTGCAACCGGCACAAAAGTCGTCCATTTTAATATCAAAATTAGCTCTTGAATTAACGTTTCTATTACTGACACATACTGAACATACCTAGTTCCTAGGAGCTGAAGTTGAACTTCTGTTTTTGAATAATCACGGCCAGCAATAGTTTTCTGTCTCAAACAACGATATTTTTTACCTCCATTTGATTATCGAGCCAAACATAGTGGAGTATGGAGAGAAATAAATAATCGCTATTATTATTGCTGATATGCTCACTAACCTAACATTTTCCACGTCTTGTTCATATACCTGGCTCTGACGCGGTATTTGCCATTAAACAACCTGGTCCATACACAAATATGTCACTCTGTGGCTGTATTTATATTGGAACTACAATTTGAACATCCTTGAAAATTTAATAAATCTGCTGTTAATGCAGGTAGAATATTCTCAGCACACGGATTATTTTTTGCATTGTATACATATGGCACGGTGTTGGTGGTTACTTCACATATTTATTTGAGTTAATTGTTTCGTTTGCAGAAAAATTAGCATGTTTCATTCGGATGAAAACTGACTTTCTTTGACTCGCAAATTTTGCTTTCGCTTGGCTCTGGCTTCGCTAAACGCTCCGCCTCGCAAATGCAAAATTCGCTTGTCGAACAAAGTTGCACTTTTGATACTAATAAAACAATCTACTATATCAATTAACACCCTATGGATGTGTGATGTATATGTGTGTATGTATGTATGTATGTATGTTCGTAATCGACTCCTTGATTATACAGGGTGTTTCATAATTGAATGCTGATCCTAAAGGGCGATGATCCTTGGATGATTTCAATGAGAGAAGTTCATATCAACATATGTTCTGAACCTCTTAGTTTTTGAGCTACAGGGTGTCGAAATCAGAAGCGTACAGCGTTGTTTTAAACAAAAAATTCACTGGTAAAAGTAAAAGTTTGATTTTCGTCCCAAAACAAAATGTGTTTCCACTTATAGTGGGTGTCTAATGAATTACCAAAAACAATATCCAAGAACTGAAGGAACAAAATTCTTTGGTTTTTATTTTTTTACGCGAAAACGGTACGTTGTATGAAAGTAAGTCTAGGAACCAAATTTGCTCCAAAATGAATGAGATTTGAAAAAAAAATCTGGTTCTCAGAAAAATCAGTGGCGTACTATTTTGTTCTTCAAAAATTGTCAGTTCAAACCCCGTACGGACGCCACTGGTGAGAATTTTCAAATATCTTTCACGTAAAAAAATGCACCTCAATAATGAAAAGGTGTATACAAAATATCATAACAATATCTAAGAGTGATAAAAAATTATGATGAAAAACAAATTTTTTTCTTGAAATTTCATCACCCTGTAGCTCAATAACTAAGAGATGATGTTGATATGAACTTTTCTCTTTGAAATCATCCAAGGACTATCGCCCTCAAGGATCAGCATTCAATTATGAAACACCTTGTATATTAACCCAATTTTAACGGACTGATTGATTTGAAATTTGAGGCATGAGATTTTTTTAGACAAAGAAAAAACAAAATGGCACCGGCTTCAATAAAGTAGCGGGCAAGTTCTGTAATTATGATCCGATAATATTCAAAATTGGTATCTGGGGGTTTTCGGGTTCGGAGACTACGATTCTTTCGTCAAAACTTGGAAATTTAAGATGGCTAATCCAATATGGCCGATGAGCTTTGTTATTATGATCCAAATCTATTCAAAATTTGTGACTGCGGAGACAGAGATTATGATTCTTTCATCAAGATTTCATAGATCAAGATGGCGGATCCAATATATGGCGGAAGAGTTTTGTAATTATGATTCGATTCCATTCAAAATTGGTATCTGTGGGTTTTAGAGGTCGGAGATGATGATCCTTTCGTCGAAATTGGGAAATTCAAGATGGCGGATCCAATATGGTGGACGAGTTTTATAATTATATAATCCGATTCTATTCAGAGTTGGTATCTGGGGGTTAACGAGGTCGAAGATTATGATAGTTTCGTCAAAATTGGGTACTTACAAAAAATTTAAGAACACTAAAAAACACGCTTCAGTAATTAGCCGAAATGAAAAAAAGAAAATAAATAGCAGCTTGAAAAACTAAAGAAACACCTTTTTATAGATAGCCAAACTAAAAAGAAGTAGAAATCAAAATAACAGAAGTGTGTTGATAAATACACAACATAGAATGAGTAGAATAATGATAATAGTGAAAATAGTGATGAAAACTATATGGTATAATATTTTCTGTTGTGTATTTATCAACACACTTTCAATATTTCATCTCATTCTACTTCTTTTTAGTTTGGCTATCTATGAAACGGTGTTTCCTTGTTTATTTGAACTACTATTACTTTATTTGTTTTTTGAAATGTCACAAATTAAATACAAGGAAGGGAAGCAATCACCTAAGTCATCTCCACCAAATGTATTTACATTCATACAGTGATGGAACAAGTTCATTTATGATTCACTGGTTCCTTTTTGGAAAAACCTCAAATTTTATTTCTGACTGCGATTTTTCTCATGATTCATTTATACACGGTTGTTCAAAAATCAGCAACGACCATCAACCTCGTGAGAGAATTCCTAACATCATGTTCTTATGTCTCTGTTACATTTTCTCAACTCATGGAACGTTTCAGAAAAACACAATTTTCCTACATGTTATATTGGACGGAACAAAATTTGAACATCTATTTGTTCAACAGATTTGACAATTCAAAATTTCGGGACAAGGGTATTACTCCTTTCGTAATATCTTTTATTTTTCAATGAAAAACTTCTCTGTTCAGTCGTTATAATTCTCTTCTGCAAGGAGAATGAATGGATAGCAGTACAAACCAGAGTGGAATTGCATCATCCGTTCGCGAGGCAAGACAATTTGAATTTTCTGCATGAAAAAATTGGTTTTCCCTATATGCCTTTGTGCTAATAATTTTTCGAAATTTTCCGATTCGTGCATTAAAATAGTGGGGAATACGATTTCGATCGCTAATTCGGTCACGGAAAGCGATATTGAACCTTAAACGGAAGGCACTCTGAACACGGACGACAAATACACAGGATATACATCTATTGAACGGACCACCCCATTGTGTTCCCTGTATATCAAACCTCAATTCACTACTGTTCAAAGAGAAGAAACAGTTTTTAATTTGGAAGTGTTTCTATACTATAGTTTGAAAATTTAATTTTTTTCTTTTAAGTAGAAGACGTGTTCTTTATTCCTATGAATAATTGAATCTCCTAGTAACCTTATACAATTTATCTAGGAAAACGTTAGATAGAAAATTGTATGTCGAAATGTTTTGTGAATAAATGAACTTAAACGAATGCATCGGCTGCCGCAATCCAAGCAAGAAGGTTATTTCATTACGAAATTCCAGTAGGTAAGTAATTAGTTTTATCAAATGACACAGCATTCTTGCACCTGGGATGCATATTTTTATTATCTAAATATGAAATCGATTACCGAACAAGAGAATTACGTCAATTTGTGAATATTCAAATTATTACTATAGTCTGCTTTCTCCAGAGACTGTGGTGAAAATCACTATCAGTATTGTCTCCTTTTCACATAATAATAATATAATTGCATCAATGATTCAACCTGTGTGTGTATCAAGAATTTACGAAATATTCGGTTTAGGTAATGTTGGCACATAATGGAAAATCGTTGTTTTTGTAATTGTTTTTGATTGATGGCTGATAGGTATAATTGTATGTCAGGATTGAATGAATTTTTGTTATGTAGGTCAAAACATGCTACAGGCATTTCTTAGAGAAAAATCAATATCATAAGCATGTTCAGAAACCTCTGAAACATACTTGAATGTTATCTTGCGAATTATAATTTTTCACCAAAAGCATACGAGCCACCATACCTTTCCATTTGGAAAAATCAAGTTAACAGGGAAAAATCATTTTTGCGGCTTTTAAATGATTATCAAAACAACTGTGAAGTGTGAAGTCATAAGCCACATTGTCATATTTTTTCCATGTTATGTATTTGATCAAGAGTGAAGCGATTTTTACGCGGGAAAGAAAGAATTGTTGAATCAAGCTAAATTTGATTGAATGAAGTAAATAGAAGTGTCATATATGCCCGACAAAATATAATCTTGAAATGAGTAAATCTATATCTTCGAATCCGAAGTTTGAATCAAGTAAATATGTCTTGCATGAACTCTGTATCTTATTCAATCAAGCACATCCATGAATTGTTTATGAAGAGATATTGAACAATCATTTTGATTGTTTCTTAATAACAAGATATTGATTCAATCAATTATTCAGTTGGTTCAATGGAATATTTGGATGATTCAAAGAAATATTTGGTTGATTCAATGAATTATTTGGTTGTTTCAATGAAATATTTGCTTGATTCAATTCAATCAAATATTTTGTTGATCCAATGAAATATTTTGTTGAACCAAATTCAGTATTGATTCGAGAATTTTCTCAATAGAATAAGCTGAATTAGGAAACTGGTCGACTTCATATCAGTCTTTATTTGTCTTCATCAGCTGATGAATCTATGGCTGATGCGAAACTATTTCGGCTCAAGCTTCACGTATATAATAAATTCGAGGCAGGCGAAAAGATGGCCATCTAGAGGCAAAAATTCAACTTGGTGCAGAATGAACCTCGGAATTCGGAATGAACGCAATATTTCATTGAAATGACATATTTCGTTGCTCTATTCAAGCAAATAATCCGTTCGAAATGAGTTCATTGCTACATCGGAATAAGAAAACTTGTATGTTGTTCCGAAGATATATATATTCTTACAAACTGATCATTATTTCGTCAAATCAACAAAATCTTTATATCTGTATCAACATCGACATTATTTTGGATCGACATAATTTATTTTTGAGATAACAATATCTTTTGTAGATGTAATTGATGTTATATATTGTTGTTTCGATTAAACTACATTCTCGATTTGAACGAGCTGCTTCCATGAAATAATCATGTAGCTATTTGATTCAACAAAAATTCTCGGCCCAACAAAAATAATGCAAGCATAAATACTTTGTTGATGCAACAAAACCACGTCTCACATATATGGCAGCAATCTATTGAAAAATATGGTGAAACATTATCCGTGGCACTTGATATCTCCAAGGCATTCGATCGAGTCTGGCACCACGGACTCGGACTCCTCGCCAAGCTTTCATCTTATGGCTTGCCTCCCCAGCTATGTTCTCTGCTAGCTAGTTTTCTCTCAAACAGGTCTCTGGTCTCTCCATGGTCGACGGAGTTTCATCTGACTCTTTTACCATAAATGCTGGTGTTCCGCAAGGATCAATTCTATGACCAATACTATTTCTAGTCCATATCAACGATTTGTTGGAAGCAAGTTCATGTCCAGTATACAGCTTCGCGGATGATAGTACCCTCCATACCGCCTTCTCTTCCAGGGATACCAGCCAGGCAAATCAGAAACGAACGAGGGAGAAATGTTGACAACATAAATATGGACTTGGCAACAATTCTCGAATGGGGATCCAATAACTTGGTAGATTTCAATGCAAACAAAACACAAGCATGTCTTTTCTCTAGAAAAGCTGATCTCACTGTGTCAAATATAAGCATGTCAGGACTATCCATACCTTTGAACACATTCATTTTGATGCTTGGTATAACTATCAGCAATAACCTTTCTTGGGAAAATCACGTGAGATCAATTGCGAGAGGTGCATCCCAAAAACTTGGTTTTCTGTTTCGGGCCAGGAGCTATTGAACTTCCAGTCAGCTGCTTATGATCTATAAGGCACAGATTCGACCTGTTCTGGAATACTGTTCCCATATTTGGAGTGCAGCACCCAAACATACCCTGAAACTGTTGGATTGTGTCCAAAAAAGGGCAATTCGTCTCGTGGGTGATGCCTTGCTCACAAACTCACTCACTTCTCTGGAACACCGTAGAAAAGTTGGCGATCTGGCTCTATTTTATAGATATTTTCATGGACGATGCTCTTCTGAAATACCAACAATTGTACCTCCCTTGGCAGTCCCCGCAAGATTAACCCGTCGAGTTGAGGCTTCGCACCCCTTCGTGGTCACTTTGAAGACCTACAGAACATCTATTTCATCCAACGAACAGCGAGGATCTGGAACACATTGCCAAGGAAGGTGTTTCCCGAGGCATATAATCTCCAGAAATTCAAGAAGAACACCAATTCCTACCTTATTTCCTTTCGTTCTCACGATGTTCTCTGAACATGACAGGATATCCCTTTTCGTGGGAACCAGAACATAAAAAAAATCTGGTCAAACCGGAAGTGAGTCAAGGCAAGTAAATATGTCAAATTATGTAAATTGAATAAAAAAGTTAGAGGGGTGAGCCACATTCACAAATCACCTAAGTATATGGATATGGGTTTCAGACGTTCCTCAACATGGAAAATGTGATTATTATCTGATTTTTTTTCCTTTGATGCAATAAGAGAAATGAATTCTCGTTTTTCTACATTTGTTACTTTATCGCAAATACCTCAAAAACCAAAGAAAATACATTCAAGACTGTAATTTTTGTAATAAATTTCCCACCACAAAGACAGAATTATTGTAAACCACACAGTTTTGCTTCCAAGAATTATCTCTTGCTTATAAGGGGAGTGTACAATCTCTGCTTATAACAAAATTGTCTTGCTTCAGTTTTTGATAGGCAAGGTTGTTTAACTAATTTCGTGAATTTTGAGACATCAAACATCAAAGACAGTCACAATTGTAATCAAGGACGAAGTCTACACACTTCAGTGAAATGAAATTCATACCAAAAATCCCCAACCTTGTGCTGTCTACAGAACAAATTAAAATCATATTATTCATTTCTAAGACCTGTAAGGTGACTGAAAATGTCCGTCTACATGATTGTCATGTTTCAAGTGTATTTGAGCTCGAACTGACTTTCGATTTCCATGAAGAATGTATTTTATCTATCTACTTTCATATAAATGCCAATTCACGAAAGGTTAAGGTGAGATGATTCAGCATAGAAAAAATGTTGGGCCTGGGATATATTATGATTGTCTTTGGATCAATATAAATCGATATTGTTTTGATTATCTTATTTTCTATTTTCTATATCTTGGAGCGCACGAAAGGGAATCCCTATGTTCGGAGAACATCATGCGTACCTAGGGAGCATAGGGAGGGGAGATAGGTATTGGATTTTTTTCACATTTGGAGATTATAAGTTCATGGGAATACTTCGTTTGGCGAAGCATTTCAAAGCTCAGCCGTTCTATAGACAAAGGAGTTTTGGTAAAGATTATTTGTCTGACATATCCCAAGCTTGACGACGAATGGATGTGCTGACTTGGCTTGTCGAGTCAGGGGCGTCGATAATATTTTTTCTCTGGGCATACTGGCGAGTGGCGGTGGCGGATTAAACACGTATTTTCAAAACGTTCAATAAACGTTAAAAAAGCCATAATGGAAACGTGGTTTATAGGTTGCTCAAAGATATAGTTGTTATTCAATAATTCATTCAATGGATCATACAAGTATTCTCAAAACGTTTAATGAACGTGAAACAAAGTAGTAATCGAAACGTGAAGTATTGGTTGCTTAAAAATATAGTTGTTATTGAATAATCAATTCAACGGACTTCATACGTGATTTTAAAAGGTTGAATAAACGTGAAAAAAGTAGTACGTAATTGGAACGTGAGAAAGCGGTTGCTCAAAGATTCAGGTTGCTAAACATTGTCATATTCGACGTTATTGTAATGTTTTTGAACCTTATTGAATATACGTTGAGGAAGCACGATAAAGACACGTTGCATAATGGTGGCTATATATAGACGAGTTGAATCATAAACGTTTATTATGAGTTGAATCAACGTTTGGTTGAATTTGCGTTCCGACAGTAACGTTGCGAAATTCAACGAGTAACGTTTAATCAACGTCCACTACTATATATAAACGTATATTACACGTGTGTGTGTTTATTGGGATACTGTCAGTTTTAGAATACTGTACTCACATATGAGGTTCAGCACCCAACATACGCTGATATCCTCTTAGAAAACATCCAAAGGAGAGCCAGATTCGTCTACTGGGTGAAGCCACACTCACTTATACTCTGACTTCATTAATACATCGTAGAAAAGTCGGCAACCTTTCAATTTCCTATAGATTTTTCCACGGGAAATGTTCCTCAGAAATCTCTGCTATCATTCCATTACTAGCAATAGGTACCAGTCAGACGAACTCGACAGGCCCAGTCAGCACATCCTTCCGTTGTCAAATGTCGCACAACACTTATAGAAATGCAAAGCTTTGGAATTCCTTGCCAATTGAAGTATTATTCCCAAAAACTTATAACCTCCGAATAAAAAAAATGTCAACACCTATCTCCTCTCCGTATCCTACCTAGGTACGCACGATGTTCTTCGAACGTCATAGGAATTTCCTTTCATGCGCTCCAAGAGATAAAAAAGTAGCTGATTTGATACACATTGGAGTTTCATAATGATTTTATGAAAAACGCTAAATAAAGAAACATCATTCTGCAAATACATTTGCATAATGGGGAAGACCACTGAGCGAAGAAATCCGTGCAAACCTCTTTCAATCGACGAATCATGATTTACGTTTGATGTATAATCAATATTATGAGTTAAAGTTGAAGGGAATCAAATCTATATCGTTTTGAAATCAGCATATTTCATTCAATATTTCAAACAGCCAAATATGATGGTCGGAGTCGTGACGTATTAGTCCCGAACTGTAGCTATCTCTCTCTGATACCTCGTCATCCTGCAGTGTTGCAGTGTGATTGGTCAGTTCAAGGATAATTGGCGTGTTGGGAATAAGACGTCGCACCAGTCACACCAAAATGAATTGACAAAATTTCAAATGGCGCAGGAATTGTGTGTTTTGAAATGGACATATTCTAATTTATTATTTTCATCGTCTTAGCATGAATGACAAAATTCAAAATCAATTCGCTGGTAGTTTTTCAGTATAGAGTTCACGATAATGTCATTTTAAAAAATCAGTGGTCTCCCCCATTTTTTGAGGTGATTCTCTTGATTATTCCTTTATTAGCACCATCTAAAGTGCCAGCTCATGACATCGTATAGGTTTTTTCAGATGTCTAACTCTAGCTTGACAATCTGTTGTTATCAACCTTGGAAAAATAAAATCTGCTTTAATCATAATGGGTTTCATAATAACTTCAATGAAAGCGCAAAATCGAAAAAAAAAGTCTCCAGGGCTGCCAAACATGAACATTATTGCACAACACCAAAAACACTCCTTGTATGCCTCAATATTTTCGAATCTTCATTGTCGTTGACTCAAAGGTTTCTCGCTTTTGCAACATTGCAGATTGCGGCATCTACTTAGTAATAATTACCATTTGAGGTATTCTAGTCAGTTCTGTGCTTCAACGCCTATTCAAATGATGCCACTCCTTGTTGCCTGCCAGAGAAGACAAAAATATAAAGGAAATTGTCCGCCTTGTACGAATATTATTGTCTCATGAGCGCTTGTGTGAAGAAATGAACATCGATTGGGAGAATGCGAGGATTGGCTGACAGACAATATTCCTTTTTCTACGGCTATAACACGAGAATTGCTTTTATTTTACTGTGTTCGATGCATCAATGAGGTACCTACTTTGTATGTCATCAATTTTATTTCCTTATGATATCACAATGATTCCACCCAGCGAGCACAAAAACATCTCAGAGATGTTAAAAGTACGAGATTTCGAGACATTGAACCTCCACTGCGATGTTCTGTTCACACATGAATAGAACTATTATAGAACAGCCAATGTCCGCCGCAGGCGGCAATTATCGAGATGTCCTTGATATGTCACAAAACTACCTTCTCCTTAGTTCTTTTTAAAGCCTTTTCATGGATACAACAGAACATTTTCAACGCGTCTTGCGCACATTAAATTGCTGTAAAAAACCATTTTCGAGGTACTTTTCTGAAGCCTTTTGTCAAAATGAACTTTTGCATTAGGATTCCATTTCCCTTGAATGAAAAAATGCATTAAAAATAGATTGAACATAAAAATATTTTCTTGATATGAAATTGACTTCTTAATCGGTTTCTGAGTAGTGCTTACACACAGACATATAATTGGAAATAGGTTTCCCAATTTTTTAAATGTTCTCCACAATGCATAATTTTGCAACTGCGGAGAAGCTGATGTGTATTGATAAATTCGTACTTTTATGTATTGATTACACTGAGGCACCGAACAGCACATCTTGCATCTGATGGTCATTATTACAAACTAAATAAGTCTTTTAACACAATAAACTTCAGCACCAAATTCCTTTCTGTTCGTTAGCAGCGTGATGAAAGCGTGACACGCTGCAAACGCGAATGCCAATTGCGAACAAGAAGAACAAAATCGAAAACAAATCAGAATTCATCGTATTGTGACGTAAGCATGAGACGTTGTGGTGGGGCAAACAAAGAAAGGGCACAAAAGAACAAAAACAATACTTTCAATATCCTTCTAAGACCTCTTTGGGAAGTGCATATTACGCCTCAAAAAAAAACATCCCCATGCCTACATTTCTAAAACATCCCAAAACATCCCAGGGATACCTACCTCTCAGTAGGCAAACAAAGAAATGCCACAGAAGAACAAATACAATACTTCAATATCCTTCAAAGACCTCTTTGGTCAGTGCATATTACGTCTCAGAATAACATCTTATTCATGCCAACATTTTCAAAACATCCCAAAACATCCCAGGGATGTTTGTGCTCGCTGGGAATCTACCTTCCTCCATTCACTACGTACCATATTTCTATAGTGGGACAAACACTAACCAATCAAATTCAATAAGAAACGACGTTCTTCAAGATGTTGCGGCATCTGCTATATTACAGCATGCAACAAACACAAATTGCACTTTCAATTTCAATATTCACCATCGTTAATGTTTCAGTTATTGTTATCAGAATGTTTTTCAAATAAGTTTCCTATTATATCGATGAAAAAAAATCTATTTCATTATTTTTCAGTGCATGAAAATATCGTGCGAAAAAGTTACTTCACCGCACTAGTGCTGAAAAGTTATTTCCCGCACGATTTTTGTATTGTTGAAAATAATGATATTCAGGACATTTTGTAACATCATTACAAACCTTTTTTTTTTTTTTCATAAATAATATGGACAACAACACTCGTAGGTATACCTAACTATTTCAACATGATTTATTAAATTTCACCAATGAAGGAAAATACCATGGCTTATGTCTGCCACCCTGAGGTTGGCATTTTTTCAATATTTCTGAATCGTTATATCAGGACATTCAGCGTGTTGAAATTTCATTCATGGCTGTATTAAATAGAAACTTTGATCAAATATTGATAAAACCTTTCTCATCAGGAACCTTTCTGACTTTATGTCCTCCATTTTATCTGACAGTTACAGAATGAGGGTTAAATAATAGATATTATTGTCTATGAATCAAATCCAATTTATCATTTCCATTGCCTTCTGTGGTAAAAACTCCAATTAAAAATACTATAAAATCAGGAAACTACCTATATCAGGCATCAATTCATTTTGAAGACTCTATTTTCTCATGTCTCGAATGGCCAAAATTCTTCGTTTTAATGAAAACATTACTAGAGCATTGAAAAGGAATATTTCGTGAGAATTCGCATTCTCTATGTGATGAAAATATTTCGTGAGAATTCGCATTCTTTATGTGATGAAAATATCAATTCTTTCTCGGTTTACTCAACAGAAAACAACTAAAGACTTTCCTGGCTATATGCCACGACGAACATTGAATTATATCTATTGAACAGACACGACGATAAGAATTCGAAAACAAAATCTTCTGAGGTAGAGAATTTGCATTCTCCTCTTCATATAAAGATATGTATATGCACATATTATTCTGAATTTTCAACAGAAAACAACTACTTCCCTGGCTATTTGCCACGTCGAACATTGAATTATATCTGTTGAACATATTTATTAAAAATATAACTTTTCTCAATTCAGAATTTCTTTCCACGTCCTGTATGATGAATATCAATTTATCATACATCCAAAAACAAATTACTAGATCATTGAGTTTGTTATGAAAACAAAAAATGTATTGCCGAAAATATCAGTTTCAGCCACTTTAAAAAGTGCACATTTTTGAATTCCATCTTGTAACTTTGAAACGATGATAGATTTCAAAATTACTGTTTTCACCATTGAGTATATATGTTATAGAAATTTACCCTTAGCCGACATTAGTTCTCATTCATCTAGTTTGAATTTTTCCCACTCTCAAATAGAAAATGCCAAAAATTTCCGACATAACTTTTGTGTAGAAATATTGGTCACAGGAGGCCATGAAATAATGATTCTAACTCTATTCATAGACCATCTGATGCGTCTCTTTGTACATTCAAGCATATATTTTCAAATTGTTCATGCTGCATACTTCAAATATATATTTTTTTCAGAAACAAGATTTCCTATGGTCATATTGCAGATGTTCAAATAAATAATGGCTAATTTTTGTTCGTTCTAATTGATTTTTTACGACGAGCAGTTGGCCGATTTCGACGCAAATGTTCGAATTAGAAACTCCACCAACGAAAACCTGGCGAGCAATCATTTCTATCTCGTGAAAGCGAGTCGTAGCTTCTGATTTTTGCCGCGATACCTTTGACATTTGAAAGATAATGCGATAGTTGTTGGTATTTCATATATCTAAACGACCTCGAAGTCGATTTGAAATGGCATCTCGCTCGTGAAATGTGGTAGTCAAGTCAAGTCGACAGTTTCACACAGCAGGACATTTCATTTTCATTGGGATGCGTCTCTAGTCAAGGCCAACTTCGATGTGGCCTTAGGTGGCCTCAGGATGCGCTTTTGCCAATAAAACTACAGGAGAAACCCCAAGAACAAAAAGTTAATTTGTCTGCATACCTACTCGAACTGAAGAGTATTCCATCATTAAACTGACACCCATAAAAGCCAATATACAGCATGATCCAAAGTGTAATGTAGATTCATCAACGTCTCAAATCACCAGGAGTTGAAAGATGATTTTCATGCAATGATAATCTCAACATTTTAAGGACGTTCGGATACGAATGTTTTTAGAACGCCATCATGGGGACGTATCTAGGGCGTCCTAATCAAAAAGTTTACTAGATGTCCTAACCAAAACGGTTTCAGGATGCGCTTCCTCCAATCGAACTACAAAAGAAACCCCAATAGGAACAACCTACTGGAACTGAAGAGTCTGCCATCATCAAACTGATACTCATAAAATTGAAAGTACTGCATGATACATATAGTGCAACGTAGATTCATTAACATTAGTAACCAACAGCAATTGAGAGAGAATTACCGTCCAAAGATAATATCCACATTCTAAGGACGATATGATCCGAAAGTTATTAGAATTTCATCATCGGGACGTTTCTAGGCCGTCCTAATCAAAACGTTTACTAGATGTCCTAACCGAAACGATTTTAGGATGCGCTTCCTCCAATTGAACTACAGAAGAAACCCCAATAGAAACAACCTACTCGAACTGAAGAGTCTGCCATCATTGAACTGATACCCATAAAAGTGCAAGTATTGCATGAGCCAAAGTTCAACGTAGATTTATCAACGTTACAAATCAACAGCAATTGAAAGAGAATTATCGTGCAAAGATGACCTCTACATTCTAAGGACTTTCTGATCCGAAAGTTTTCGGAATGTCATCATTGGAACATTCCTAGGTTGTCCTAATCAAAACGATTACTAGATGTCCTAAGCGAAACGGTTTCAGGATGCGCTTTATCCAATTGAACTACAGAAGAAACCCCAATAGGAACAAACAAATTAATTCGTCTGTGTACTTACTCGAACTGAAGAGTATTCCATCATTGAACTGACACCTATAAAATTCCAAGTACAGCACAGCATGAACCAAAGGGCAACGTAGATTCATCTACGTCACAAAGCACTAGACATCAAGAGGAATAATTCTCGTGCAAATATGATCTCAAGACGAACGTTCGGATTAGAACGTCCTAAAATCGTTATGATCGGAACTTTTCTAGGACATCCTAATCAGAACGTTTATTAGATGTCCTGACCGAAACAATTCCAGGTCGTCCTCAATTGAATATTTTCGAAACTTCATTATCGCTAGTTTTCAAAGACGTCCTGAATGAGACATATTCAGGACGTTCTGAACGAAACGTTTACATGTCGTTGCGAATGTATAGGTCGTTTTGTCAACTCATTTACCAGTTTGAATAATTTTGTTTCATGTTTCAATATAATGTCAACTTTTCCACTCTGCTGTGTAGGCTATTCCAGAAATTGAGTAAATGTGAAGCTGAATTATGTTAATTTCGAAAAGTATATTTGTCTTAGGACTTTCGAAAAACACATTAGATAATAGATACATTGGAATGAGAAATAACCCGATTTTATTATATCACCAATTAATATTATTCACAAATATTTCAAATATCGAATTGAATAAATTATAATAATTATTCAATTCACAGAAAGTTATTCGTTTTTTTTTCACCATAAGGATCACTAATAACATACCCGACGTAAAATGGGATCACAATTTTTTGCTTCTCAAAGAATGTTGAGGAAGGAAAGTTGACAAACATATTGAAATGAATGAGATGAAAAAAAGCTGTTATTAGAGTTATATGTGTGCGAGGCTTAAAATAGTGGGACATACAGCTTATTATGGAATTCGAACAACATCTAGGAAGCCGGTATGCTGAAATTCAAATGAAATGAATTGTTCAACACTTCCAAACAATTTGACGTAACCTGTCAAAGTTACAATTAGATTTGACATCTTAGATTCGACAAATACCGTTCCATATATGCACTACAAAAGTTTTGATTAAGTACATTTGGAACATAAGGAAGTGAATGAGATCATTGAAATTCAATTTTGTTTCCTAAAATGAAGAAGTGAACATCTACTTTCGATTCAGTGCATGGATAATAGCAATTTATATATCAAGGGAGCAACGGTATCCATTTCCTCCCGCGTCGGGCATTAAGCACACATGGGAGGAAATGAACCTTTACTCCCAAGATATACAGCGTGTCTCAATTCAAACGATATTGGGAGGCTCTATATCTCAGTTATTAGTCATGCGATTCCAACCAAATTTGGTGTGGTATGAATAACCATCAATATGATCAGTTTCACAGCCAGAAAGTACGTACAGGGTGGGCAAAATTGGGCGATTTCATAGGCTATCTCTGTAACTGAAGGAGTTATCAAAAAATCGATATATATGTTACGGGTTCGATTTTAGAGAAACCTCGAATGGTACAATTGGAATTTTGATATCTTCATTCGTTTCAGAGATACAGGGGGAAATTGAAAAATTGCCGATTTCGTTTTTATTTCCTGAGTGCTTTATGAAGAGAGATATTGAAAAATTTAAAATTTTAATCCATAAAGAATGATGCGTAGAATTCATTGGCATCATCAGAAATTTCATACAGGGGGACATCAAGAAGATACGTGAGTCAATTATTTTTTTTCTAATGGAACACCCCGTATATTTCAGCACAGTTGGATAGTCCTTGGCATTCCATATTCAAATATATACATCAATCCACTTTTTTCTTCGACAACTTCAGAAATATTCGCAAAAATATATAATTAATGTGTCACATTTCTCATGGTTGCACCTCTGTATCTTCCGTAATAATCATTGAGGTAGGATTCCGACATTTGCAGCTGTAAGAGAGATGCCAATGATACAATCGAGGATCAAGTGGGATCATCTCCAGTGATAACACTGCTCGCCAGCAGCTATAGTATCACCGACATCTCTGGAAAATGCTATAAAGAGGTATAGAATATGGGTTGAAAATGATACTCTGTATATATTAACCAAAGTAGAAGAATAAATATCATTGATGATTCAAATATTTTATGTCACTAGTGCTGGATTGTTCAATAGGCATAATGAACACCACGGGGATGATCATAATCCTCGAAGTCATCATGATAGTAGGCAACAGGGAAGGTTTGGCTTCAACATGAGTTGTTCCATCAAAGGATACAGGTTGGCCTACGTTATATTTGAGGAAAATTTGAGAGTGGAAAACTATATTAGGATAGATTACCGCATATTTATTTCAAACAGGATGGATGTCCATTCCTAATGCCCGTAGAGTAAAAGATATTCTGAATATAAAATGTTCTTGAACATGGATTGGTACATATTATGGACCGATTCAATGGCCCCCTCATTCACCCGACTTGTCTCCATTGGATTTTTTCTTGTGGGGATTTCTAAAAAATCATATCTGTCGTCGAGATCATCAAAATGCTGAAGAATTGCGTGGAAGACGACATTTCAGCATTCCAAGAAGTGAGACCCATTCATCTAACCAGCGCAGTGAATTCTGTGAGGAGTTTGCTTAGGCCAAAACGGACAATTTGAACATCTTTAATAAAGCTTCATTTTTTCATGTCCCAATTAATAAATTATTTGTCTTATTTCTGTATTTTGAATAGTATGAATGTATTGATAAACAATGATATCAAATCAAATAATTTCAAATTTCATTTCATACCAAATATTCATTGTCTAGAAATGAAATATTTGAATCACATTTTCAATATTCATTTTCCTACTTTGGTTAATATATACAGAGTATCATTTTCAACCTATATTCTGCCTCTTTATAGCATTTTCCAGAGATGTCGGTGCCGTATCTTCTTGATGTCACCCTGTATAAAATTTCTGATGATGCCAATGGATTCTACGCATCATTCTATATAGATGAGAATTCGAAATTTTTCAATATCTCTCTTCATAAAGTACTCAGGAAATAAAAACGAAATCGGCAATTTTTCAATTCCCCCCTGTATCTCCGAAACGAATGAAGATATCAAAATTCCAATTGTATCATTCGAGGTTTCTCTAAAATCGAACCCGTAACATGTATATCGATTTTTTGATATCTCCTTCAGTTACTGAGATAGCCTATGAAAACGCCCAATTTTGCCCACCCTGTACAGTCGCATTGAAAAAAAAAGCATACAAGTATATTACAGAGAGAAATTAACGTCATCCTATTCTGCATAAAATGGTCTATCGGGAATGATTGTTCACCAAATGTTGACAGTATCCGAAAAATTGAATTCACTCACATCAAAATTCCTGCTGCCCTCATCTCGACTGCTGCGCCTCTACCCCTTCGTAAAATACAGAAAAAGTTCGAGTCCGGTCCTGCGACACCAAAATACGATCACACAAAAAAAACACCACTGCCCGCGTCCACTTCACTGTCGAGTCTCGGATCCGCACCTGGCCAACTGTGACTGAAGGCCCACCTGAAAGTTCCTCGACTTGTCTCGCTCGTCGAAGAATATTTGTCTTCGTCGACGGTGCTCTCAACTTCTTGGACGTGGGGCAACTTTCGCTTTTCTGGCCTCTCCCGACAAATGACGGTCGCCACGGAGTAAGAGGATCTCCACGGCCTACTGCCGCTTTTATATGCGTCGGAGGATGTCTGAGAGTCACGAGAAGAGATGAGCATCGAAGGATGCTGGTGCTGGTATTGGTATTGGGGTTTTTACCGGACCAAAGTGTCAGTTACATACCCAGAAAACACAAGGGCGATACATCGACTTCATTAGTATGCACACTGTATCTCTGTTCTTTCTTCTTTTATTTTTGAATTGCTTGTAAGCCTTCATGGACACCATGAAGCTCCCTTCTTTACAACTCCACCCCCTTCCAAAGTCTTCGATGACACTTAAACATATTGGTCTATTGTATCTTACCTTGAATACCTATGCCGTTATATATTGATTTTGCCATTATACGACCCATGGTTCTAATGTGAGGGCCACTTCAAATACCATCACAGTAACTGTAAGCACTGCTGCTCACAGTTTTTTTATGTTCTGGTTCTGGTTCCTACGAAAAGGGATATCCTGTAATGTTCAGAGAACATCGTGAAAACCAAGGGAAATGAGGTAGGAATTGGTGTTCTTCTTGAATTTCTGGAGGTTATATGCCTCGGGGAACACCTCCCTTGTCAATGTGTTAAAGAGTCTCGCTGTTCGTTGGATGAACGAGTCTTTGGAAAGAGATGTATTGCAGGTCTCCAAAGTGACCACGAAGGGGTGTGAAGCCTCAACTGGACGGGTTAATCTCGCGGGGACTGCCAAGGGAGGAACAATTGTTGATATTTCAGAAGAGCATCGTCCATGAAAATATCTATAAAATAAAGCCAGATCGACAGCTTTTCTTCGGTGTTCCAGAGAAGTGAGTGAGTGTGTGAGCGAGGCATCGCCCACGAGACGAATTGCCCTTTTTTGGACAGAATCCAACAGTTTCAGGGTATGTTTGGGTGCTGCACTCCGAATATGTGAACAGTATTCCAGGACAGGTCGGATCTGTGCCTTATAGATCATAAGCAGCTGACTGGAAGTGAAATAGCTCCTGGCCCGAAACAGAAAACCAAGTTTTTGGGATGCATTTCTAGCAATTGATCTCACGTGATTTTCCCAAGAAAGGTTATTGCTGATAGTAATACCAAGCATCGAAATGGATGACTTCAAAGGTATGGTTACTCCTGACAAGCTTATGTTGGCCACAGTGAGATCGGCTTTTCTAGAGAAAAGACATGCTTGTGCTTTGTTCGCATTGAAATCTACCAAGTTATTGGATCATCATTCGAGAGTACCAGAGGTTCGTTTCAGAGACCATTTTCGTTCAGGTTCCTACTCTTCCAAACCCTGATCTTGTTCATGAAGAAGGCAAATAGTTCTTCTTCTTCGAAGCACTGGTGGTGGGTGAACACCCTTGCGCTTAGGCCTCCTTATTCGGGTCCATTATGCGCCCACATGTTCCAACATTTAGCTGGGTATACCGACTTCCTTGAAGAAGATCAGCAGCTTCCTCAGCTGAATCTCTTTCACGTCCTCTGGCCTCAGAATCATGTTGCCAAGGACAGCCCTCCTCTGATGTGTCGGTGCTGGGTACTCAGTGAGGACATGCGATGACGTTACGTCATCTTCCAGGCACCATCTGCAGAGGGGATCATCTATGATCCCAATAAGCTCTAGGTGCCTATTGAAGTGGTTGTACCCTGTTAGGAGCCCCACTACCATTTGAAGGTCTCGGCTGTTGAGGGATAATACCTCTTTTGTGAGCCTCTTCGAAAGTGCCTTCATGTGGAGCTTCGATTGTCTCATTTCTGGTGTGTCCTGCAATATTTTGATTAATTGCTACTGCAGCTGTCCCTCTAGAGGACATCGCCAGAATGTTTAGTATTCTCAAGATTGGTTCAGGTCCGTTCAGGGTCCGTCCTGAACCGATCCCTAAAATAAGCTCTGAATGGCTCAAAACCCTTTTGTGGTATTGCAAAAGCTATACAAGTATCAAATCATGGATGCAAACCCAATCTCAAGAATGGTGGAACAACTCGCCAGGAATGAGACAGGCAAAAGAATTAATTGAAAAACCATCGCCAACATTTACAGAATATCTACTGAGCCATAATCAAGGATACTAGTAAGACATCTCACAGGGCATTGTAGGCTCAACAAACACATGAGTACGATAAGTCTGACTGAAGAACTGCTGTGCAGGTTGTGTAAGGAAGAGGAGGAAACAGCAGAACACAAACTTTGCCACTGTGAGGGCTTATCAAGACTAAGGTTCCTTACGCTGGGTGAGGAAAAACCAAGGGCCCAAAGTTACACAGGGGATCTGAAAGCTAGCCTATGGAGTCTCTTAGAGAAGGCGGGGTTAGCCAGAGAACTCTGACCGATTTTGAGGGCAGACACAATAGATCTGAAAGGGTCGTGGTGTGGAGGCAGATAGCCCGAAGGCCCCACTCTGAATCTAATCTAACAGGTGTTGGATTTTTACCCTACCTATAATCAGTCGTGAACCACCACGATTCACGACAGTATCGCCAAATGGCGGCAATGAAGTTACGTTGGAAATGAGCTCAGAAATTCAACGATTTTGATCAACGTATTGACTTATTATTATTTACAAAAAAAAAGGATGAGAAGTATTGCAAAAATTAATTTTGGGTCCTAACAACACAGTGGAGTAATTGAATGCCAATAATTCATTATCAGTCCACTCGCCCATTGTTGGAAAACAAAAGCAGATATTGATTGAAATAGAGCTTGCTATGATACAATTTTCTCAGGGGTTTTTTATGGGGGTTCTGGCCGTGTTGGTAACCATAGGCCGTAGAAATAACACAGGGTTACGCAAGCCACTCAGTATTTTTATTGGATGTTATTAAATTGCCATCTATACAGGGCGATCCTCTGTCTCACTAAAACTGTAAAGTTGACCATGATATATATATAGTTTATACAAATATTGTTGAAATAAGAAGACACTATATGAATTGGAATTACTTGTGAAAATAAATGCTTTTAAGGACATATTTGATGCTTTCATTTGCAACTACTGGAGAAATAACTGATTCTGAGTACGTCGATAACATTGTTAATAGCTAGTCTGAGAAAATCATTATAATTCTTAACCAAAAATCAAAGCTCATGACCACGTGGAGAAAAGTTTCAAATTGAGGAAAAATTTATAGAAATACATAATTTCGCCTACCTGTAAAGTTGACCAGGTCACAAAAACGAAGCGTTTTCGCAATTGTTATAGACCCTTAGGTTCTACCATAAAGTTTTATTAGAGAGTCAGTTTGAAGAGAGGTGTGACTGCCTTCAGCTTTTGCTATCAAAAAGGCCTCGTTCAAGAACTTTATCTCCCACACTAGTTTTTATCACAATCAAATGTGTGGTGGAATGGCGCAAAAAACAATTCATCGAAAAATCATACCTGTAGAGCCCCCTGTCCGTAGGGTATAACACCAACAACAACAACTGATAGATTTCTACCATCTCCCCAACATGGATGATCTTGCAGTTTATTGGCTCGTTGGTAGATGGCGCAATGATGCTCAAATAAATTAGGATTACAAATTTAAACAATTATTTAGTAGACAGAGTACCTACCCAACAACAAAATGTACACAGCTAAAGGAATTTATATTTATTATCTATCAAAAATAGCGAATATAATGGCTGCAATAAGAAACGGAAGGACATGGAACCTGATTGTCCCGTTACAACTTGCCCCCAAATCTTCTGTGAAAATGAAAAGTGCCAAGGGTCATTGAACTGAAGATGGTAGATGGTACAATTTCAGGTGACTGGCATGAAACATGCCTCTTTCTTTATTATTACCAGGATCAATTAAAAGGTAAGTGGCGTCACTGATCTGCTTTTTAATTTTGTAAGGTCCTTCGAACAAAAGAAGGAACTTCTTAGTTTCGGCTTTGAGTGCAGAGGACTGATTATTGGCCTTTAACAACACCAACTCACCAGGTGAAAAACGGTGATAAGGCTTTCCAGGGCTTCTTAATGCCCGACGTGCTGCCTTGCCTTGCAGCGTTGCTTCAGCTAATATGAGTTTATGTTCGGGAGGTGAGTCAACGTTACCATTCAAGGGATTTCCAACTGCAGGTGGAAGAAGCCTCAAAGGTGGTACACCCAGCTGGAGCTCGTTTGGTGAAAAACCTGTGGACTCGTGCACAACGCTGTTTAGGAATTCTTGAAAATTACTGACTTCATAAGCCCAACGAGAGTGTTGTTCACTACAGTAGGTACGGAAAAGCCTACCAAGCTCCCTCATAATGCGCTCGGAGGGATTTGCATTTGGGTGGCGTACCGAAGTGTATACCAACTTAATACCAGCCTCCTGCATGGTGTTTTGCCACAGCTTGGAGGTGAACTGAGTCCCACGATCCTGCAAAATACGTTTGACCAAACCATAGGTAGGGAAATACTGCTTGAACATGCGATTTAGCATTGCCCTAGATGTTGCTTTTTTCAGTGGATATAAGACAACAAACTTTGTCATTAAATTATACACTACCAAGATATAACTAGCTCCTCCACGACTACGAATCAGTGGACCATAGATGTCCATGGCTACTATGTCTGCCTTATCAGCTGGGACTATCTGCAGTTGACGGGGCTTTGGTAGTGCTGCTATCTTAGCCTTTTGACAAATGACACAAGTACGTATATATTTTTTGATTTCTCGATACATGTTGGTCCACCATAGCTCCCGTCTCATAGCTACCCAAGTCTTCCAACAACCATAATGGCCTAAGAGATTATGATATGCCTTAATAAAATCATTTACTAAGGATTTTGGGACACAAAGAAGGAAGGTATTTTCTTCTGAGGCCCGCCTGTACAATACACCCTGATGGACAGCAAACTGAAGTTGCAATTTTTCATCAGTTTCCAACTTGCTCTTTATGCTAGAAAATTTATCATCTTGATTTTGATGATGAACTATTTCACCCAGTAGTTCTTGAAATGATTCAGGCAAGTCAAACACCGAAAAAATCCTGAAACATTTGTCATCAGGTACAGGGAACCGGACACAAGCATGACGAGAAAGTGCATCTGCTGCACCATTTTCCTGACCAGAAATATGCTCCACCGAGAATGAAAACTCCTGAAGAGCCAAGGCCCACCTGGTGACCCGAGGGGATAACAAACGGCAAGTATGAATATAAGTTATTGCCTTGCAATCAGTATGCAAGACAACCGAATTTCCCAGCAAATAAACCCTCCAACGCTGAAAAGACCACAACGCAGCCAACACCTCCTTTTCGAATGCTGTGTATCGCCTTTCTCTTTCCAACAGCAGCCGAGAAGCATATGCAATCACGTGCTTTTTGTCCCCTACTAGTTGAAAAAGGATAGCTGCAATGCCTACGTCACTGGCGTCAGACTGGACATGCCAAGTCAGTTTGGGATCTGGGTGGCAAAGTAGCACTTCTTCTTGCATCAGTTTCTTGATATTTTCAAAAGCTGCGACCTGCAATTTTCCCCACTGCCACGAAGTTTTCTTCTTCAGCAACTGAGTGAGAGGTGCTGACAACTCTGCAAAACGGTATGAAAAAATTCTGTCATATTGACAGAGCCCTACAAACCGCTGAAGCTGCTTCACATTTCTTGGGGCTGCATAATCCACTATGGCCTGAATCCTTTGAGGGTCTGGGCGCACGCCACTGGTGCTAATAACATAGCCCAAATACGGCATTTCAGTCCTGAAAAACCTACACTTTGAAAGTTTCAACGTGAATCCTGCTTGCTGCAATCTACAGAATACTTTTTGCAAGTGTCCTAAGTGCTCCTCCACCGACGAACTGAGTACCAATATATCATCAATATAAGTTATAATGAAATCGTTAAAATCCTCTCCAAAAACAAGACTCAAACAGCGTGAGAAAGATGAAACTGCACTAGCCAGGCCAAAAGGTAAACGACAGAATTTATAGGTCTTGGTCCCCACCATAAACCCTGTATACTGCTGATCTTCCTCCCTCAGTGGCAGTTGCCAGTAGCCATGGGAGAAATCAAGCGAACTCATCACGGATTTCCCTGCTAACATTTTTAGAATTTCTTCGATAGGACGAGGGTGTTCAAAATCCGGTTCCATGATCGAGTTCAACTTTCGAGCGTCCAGACAAACCCTCACCGTTCCATCTTTCTTCAAAGTTGTCATCAAAGGTGAAATGAATTGTGAAGAGCAACGTTTAATCACCCCCCAAGCTTCCATCTCAGCTATAGCCTTATCTACAGCACCTCGATGAGCGAGTGGTATTGGATATGGCTTAACAAAAAACCCTGAATAGTCTTTTAATTTGATTGTATGATAATATTCTTTGGTTAGGCCAGGTTTATCAGAGAACAACTCGCAATAAGAGATAAGCAGATTTTTTAAGCTAAGTTTTTCTTTTTCAGATAACGAGGATTTATCAAGCACTTCCGAAAACTTATGGATGTCTGAACAGAATTCACTTTCATTTTTGTATTTTTGGAGGGAAACAGAATCAATTTTATTTTCGTTTTGAGGAGAAGTTTTAATTTTATTTTTATTACAAAGAAGATTATTTTTATTTGAAGTTGAGCCACCCTGTATTTCTGGGATTGCACTAAGTGGTAAGTTTTTAAAATCTTTACTAGACAACACACTAACATTTAATGACTCGGCGGAATTAAAATCATGTAAAAAATCCATTTCTGGTATAACTATACTTTCAGTTTTGTACTGAATGCTCAAATTCCTATCACCTAAATTTATGTTGACATGGAAATATCTCAAAAAATCACATCCTAAAATTACTGGATAACACAGTCCTGATATGACTAGAAATTCTTGGCTGAATTCGAAATTTTGTAATTTGAATTGAAGTTGCGCCTGTCTTGACACTTTTTTGAATTTTGCTTTGAATGCCCCAACAATACGAACACCCGGTGCATTAAAATGAGCGATAGTACCATGAAAATCATGTAACTGTGACCAAACATCCTCAGAGACAACAGAAATGGTACTTCCACTATCCACTAAAGCTGGAAACTTGTATCCATAAAAATTTATCAAAATTACAGGAGATCTGCTATCTGAAAGAGTGTGGTCAAAATCACATTCTTCTAATAATTCTTCGAGGGGATTATTGGCAATATTTTGGGTAGCTCTTTGCAAAACGGCCCCTACATTCGAGCTCAAATGTGAGGCTCGCTCTCGTTTTCCGACAAGTTATTATTCTCTTCTAAATTGATAGCTGAAATATTCTTGACATTATTTTCAAATTTTTTTGTTGTAGTAAATTGCCTGTTAGTTCTAACAGGTTTATTTTGATTGAGGTCTCTGGGTTGTGAAAAGTTTTGTTTTTGTAGGGTATTTTTGAAGTATTCGTCTGCATGACGTAATCTAAACACTGCTTGTGCAAGAGTAGTAGTACCTAATAGTGAACCTGCTACATTAGGAGGAAAATGAGGTGCTAGCAGCTCGATGAGCTCTGCTTGGTTATAAGGAGGTTGGAGATTTTTAGCTACAGCTACCCAGTAATTAAAATGGTCAACAAATAAACCCTCAGTATATTTGACACTCTCTAATTGTAGTCTCAATTTATTTTGCAGTCTAGAGTGCCAGAAATTTTCTAAAAATGCTGACTTAAATTCCTCATAAGTATCACATTGATCTGCAAATACATTCCACCACAATTTTGCAGAATTTTTGAAACAATTGTTTAAAACTATTTTAATTTTATTGAATGATGTTCGTTCAAGATCAACACCTCTTTCCAAAGCTTGAAGAAAATCTAATGGCTGAATGGAATCATTCTCAGACCCAAAAACTGGCATAATTCTAATTAATTCAATGAGAGAAAAACTGTCATTCCTGACCGATTCACCACGAGCCAAATTATGTGAAAAATAATCATTGTTGTCACCTGGTCTCACAAAAGTGTTTCCTGATCTAGGTAAATAACCATTCTGAGCTTGAGAATTTGATTGTGTACTTGACAGATCTGAATTACTATTTTGACTAATTTTAGGCTGTTCTTTTAAAATTCTTGAAACAATTTTGGTGACCATTTCAGTAAGATCTTCAGGCAATTGAGTGGAAACACGCCTCTGAGTTGGTTCTTCAAAAAGGACGTTTGGCAACGACCCTGGAAAATTTACCGCTGCCCCCCAGTTAGAAGCTGCCCCCACATAAGGTGGTGGTTGGTTAGGTAATTCACTTGATCTATATTGATTCTCCTCATTTTCAGGTCTTGGTTGATTTTTATTAGCCCTACGAAACGCCTCTGTGATGGGAGTGCGGTTCCTATAACCAGTAACCTTGGGCACTGCACCCAAAGAACCCGTCTCAGGGGGTTGACAAGTTGAAGAACCACTCATTGCAGGATTACTAGTAACTGGAAAGGTCCTACCTTGATTTTCATCTTCATTGTTCGTCACTACTTCTTCACAATTTTGCTGTGGCAAACCTTGGTTCAATCTCTCATAATTTAGAGATCTCCTTGGTCTAAGATCATAATTGGATGGAGTATGCTGCATCCTGCGACTCCCACTGATCCTATTGGAACACGGCCTCACGTGCTGGTCGCCAAGTTGCTATGATACAATTTTCTCAGGGGTTTTTTATGGGGGTTCTGGCCGTGTTGGTAACCATAGGCCGTAGAAATAACACAGGGTTACGCAAGCCACTCAGTATTTTTATTGGATGTTATTAAATTGCCATCTATACAGGGCGATCCTCTGTCTCACTAAAACTGTAAAGTTGACCATGATATATATATAGTTTATACAAATATTGTTGAAATAAGAAGACACTATATGAATTGGAATTACTTGTGAAAATAAATGCTTTTAAGGACATATTTGATGCTTTCATTTGCAACTACTGGAGAAATAACTGATTCTGAGTACGTCGATAACATTGTTAATAGCTAGTCTGAGAAAATCATTATAATTCTTAACCAAAAATCAAAGCTCATGACCACGTGGAGAAAAGTTTCAAATTGAGGAAAAATTTATAGAAATACATAATTTCGCCTACCTGTAAAGTTGACCAGGTCACAAAAACGAAGCGTTTTCGCAATTGTTATAGACCCTTAGGTTCTACCATAAAGTTTTATTAGAGAGTCAGTTTGAAGAGAGGTGTGACTGCCTTCAGCTTTTGCTATCAAAAAGGCCTCGTTCAAGAACTTTATCTCCCACACTAGTTTTTATCACAATCAAATGTGTGGTGGAATGGCGCAAAAAACAATTCATCGAAAAATCATACCTGTAGAGCCCCCTGTCCGTAGGGTATAACACCAACAACAACAACTGATAGATTTCTACCATCTCCCCAACATGGATGATCTTGCAGTTTATTGGCTCGTTGGTAGATGGCGCAATGATGCTCAAATAAATTAGGATTACAAATTTAAACAATTATTTAGTAGACAGAGTACCTACCCAACAACAAAATGTACACAGCTAAAGGAATTTATATTTATTATCTATCAAAAATAGCGAATATAATGGCTGCAATAAGAAACGGAAGGACATGGAACCTGATTGTCCCGTTACAAGCTGCGCTGATTCACAAGAGTCTCGAGATCATACCCGTGTGTTCACCGAACACGCCCGATCGTTCCCTAAGCGGTGGGGAAACGTAAACGGGCAGCAGTAACTACGTTATGAATATTGGCGCGTGCCTGAATTATTTTGGAGTCAAATTTGTCAATTCAATGTGATTCAATGTACTCCGAAACGGAACACTAGTAGTTGTGCCTTCTTGTTTTACATATATTATAGGTAGACATCAAATCAATAAACATAGTGCTCTCGCCATCGGTATTTGCTGAACTTCGCTATGGGAAAAATATTGAATAACTATATTGGGATGAAGAATGATCTATACCTATACAGGGTGTATCTATAAATAACACCGAAATAATTCAAGGGATGATTCCTTGTGATATAATATAATAAAGGTCATATAAACATGTGTCCTAAACTTGCTTATTCCTTTTCGAGGTACAGCGGGTTACGTCCTGATTTCGAATCCGAAGTGATTTTCAACCTATATCTTGCCTCCTAATATCATTTTCCGGAAATGTTGGTGGGTCCATGACCAGAGCAGTGTTTTTCACAGAAGATTACCTCAATTTGGTCATAGTGGGTATATACCTTATATCTATCGCTCTTTAAAATTGAACAGTTACGTTAGATATACGGGTTGATATTCCATTATAGAAGTGACATGCGCACTGTTTATATTTTTACATCCAGTGGGATTGAATTCTATTTTATGTTGAATATTAGAGTGTGTTTTTTTATGTGATATATTTGTTTTGTTTACTTCAAATATATATATTTTTTTAGTAGGCATACTAGTACTTCTTTTATATAATTCTGAAATCTGATCCACCCTGTATTTGTTTCAATTAAATGGCATCAGTAGATAGTAAAAGGATGTTAGGATAGGGACACATGTAAGCCATTTTGACAAATCAATATAGGTATTGTATAGTTTCGATACAAAAAAAATCTCGATTTTTCACATTCTATACGTATAGGTATACCTTGAGCTTGATCAACGAAATCATAGCTCAATTAGAAGAATCGAAGAATGTAATAAAATATAAGGTGTTCCATTTTAAAAAACAAAGCTGCTACTACTATACTACTAAGTACTACATAACTACTAATAATAATTTCTAGTGAAGCAGATGAACATTATCAAAAATAATTTGAATGAAACGAGCGTCCTCACCAACAAAACATAAGCATATAATATGTACATATATAGTTTCATGATTTTCGATGAGTGGTTCGCTATTTACATGTAGGACTCGTCGTGACATAGCGAATTATTGCAAATCAAATCATCGCTTTCATTATCTGATAGGTCGCAGTAGATCACTTGATGCCTATCAAATGTCTCTTATTTATTCGAAAAAAAAAAATGTTGAAATGTGATCAAGAAAACTGTTGGTGGCCCACCCCGTACTACAAAAACAAAGACAATAACATGAGAGAAGCTGCCTGCCCACTCATTGTATCCTGACTGCCTGCTTACGTCTCGGTCTCCCCACCGCTTAGGTAACGATCGAGCGTGTTCGGTGAACACACGGGTATGATCTCGAGACTCTTGTCGCTGATTCGGGCGGGTCTGTGACGTCACGCCACTAGTCTCCTCGACAGGTACGTTTTCTTAGCCTCGCTCTAGCAAGAAACTTTCAGTTTCTTTAGAAAACTGAACACGGCAATAAATCAAACTGCTTATTGAATGATTATCATCAGAAAATCCCCGAGACTATCGGGTGATATAACGATTATTCTGGGTCAATGTAAAGGTTAGTAATGGTAGGTGCAAGTGATTTGTTCAATTTTTTTAGTGATATCTAGTTCAAGGATTGCGACTTCTATTTCTATAGCTCAAATACCTATTGATTGAAATGAAACCATTTCACAGAAAGTAACGCTCTCTCATTTTTTGAAATGAAATGATTTTGCTTCATTGCCAGCAATGAGAAAAAATTTGAAATGTTGATTATTGCTCGCTGAAGACTGATACACTGTTTTCCTTGATAGCATAATCGTTTGCAACAAATTTTATTATAAATCCCGGAATGAAAAGTATGTGAATTGGTGCTTTCTCTAATATTTTTTGTACCTATGGCATCAGTTGACTCACAGAACTGATTAATTTTAATTTCAACTACCTGTATCTTGCAAAAGAGTCTAAAATAAGATATAGAATTACCTCCTATATATAAACGTAAGGTAATTAGTCTCTGACTTTCGAGGGTTGCTTTGCAACTAAGCTGGCGGTTAAAAACACTTTTAAACACTTTTAATTAATAATTAAAGGAACGCCCTGTATAGTCTGCATCCGTTATTCATTTATTTGATTTATAAATGATTTATTGAATGCAGCCAACACCTTCATCCGTTATTCTAACCTTCTATGAATAACAATTTTCCGGTTTGGTCATCAGATATAACACGTGACAAAAATATTCCGAGATAGTATTTCGATTTTAGGAATTCTATCGTATATAGGAATTGATAAAGTTTGTTAATCTGTATTTATTTGTATATAATTGTTTCATATGATATGACGCAACATATCTCGAAAGTTTAAAATATGTAGTTGTACTTATTGTATCTGAATTATTGTTCAAATGAACCGCAGCAATGAAATTGAAATGTTTGCAAGACAAAAATAGGAAAACTGTTTAGAGATATTTTCCCATGCTCTATGATATCTGATTGAAAATATTTGGGTCATAAGGGATTTTTCAATATTTTGTTGAAGTTTGTCAACCTGTAGTAGTCATTTAGCTGGGATATTCACTGTTGAATTTAGCGGAACCATTTACTCGTTACATCTCATTTGAACAGCACTTCATTGAGACACTGAGTAAAATTATAAAATCATAATGATTTTGATATGTAGAATCAGTGAGGCAAGAAATTTGGACACAAGGTATATTGCTCCTTTCCCAAGATATGTAAGTCAATGTGTATACAGTCCTCATTTTCCTATCATCTCAATACCTTTTTCAGTGAAAATATGATTATCTTGGGAATTTTGAATATTTTTCTCCAAATTGTTTCTCTTTCGAGGTATATCGCCCGTCTCCCAAGGTATGTGTGTCAATGTGTATACAGCCACTCTTTATCTATTATCCCATCCTATTTTTCGGAAAAATCAAGGTGAAGAATCGATTGGTGGTTTGAAAACTTGAGAAATTTTCAATTATTATTTTCCAAATTGCTCCTCTCCAAGGTTGAAAATAGAGCAGCAGCGGCTGTAGCGGCTTTAACGCTGTATGCATGGCTGTAGGTCCGTTGGGGCCTTTTGGAATCATTTTGGGACCCATGATAGATAGATAGATTTATTTGACTATTTTACTCATACATATTATTGTTTATAGCACGTTAGGGTTACAGAATGATGTAAAGAACAAATCACAGAAAATGTTATACAACTAATACACACAATAACAATAATACACAAATAGTAGTATAGTCACTGAAAAAAGGCAAACATTGGATAAAAAAAAACAAATATGACAAGAACACGATTATAAAATTGATGCTCGATTATATTCATCAACAGAGTAAAAGCACTATCCAAGAATGATTTTCTTAACATTATTTTTGATAACATTTAATGAATTCTTTTCTGATTTGACCAATGTATCGAGACACAATTAAATGATCTGAACTAGCAGAGCGTGTATTGTGATCATGGAGGCTAGGAACTTCAAGAGTGTTCTGCCTTCTAGAATGAATTTCAGTCAAGTTTTTTAAACGTTGGTAGGATATTGTTTTCCTATTTTCATCTGCAGGATCACCTCCAAGAGCATACGAGCATTATTCTGGTACACCTTGTATATCTATGGAATATACGGAAGTCTGACACATTTTTCCAGCGTCTGATAAACTATGTTTTTTTTTTCGTCTTGCATAATGACCTACCCATAAACGCATAACATTTACATCTAGTGATTAACATTTTAACTGCTTTTGAAATCATCTCGACACGTTAATCAAGATTGGAATTGAAGCACGACCATCTGTACATTTTACGCTGTATGCGGACGATACATCCATACTCATATCGGAAAAATCTAATTATTCCTTCGAGGAAAAATGTAATGAAGTTCTTTCTAGGTTGTATGATTGGTTCTGCATGAATTCACTTCATCTAAATGCAGAAAAAACACAGTCAATACATTTTCATCAAAAACAAAAACAAGTACCAAACATACATTTAAACATCAATAATAAAGTGTTGGAAAATGTGTCATACGTGAGGTTTCTAGGCCTATACATTGATGAGTGCCTTGACTGGAGGAGACACTGTGAGTCAGTTATTTCAAAACTCAACTCCGTTATCTATCTTTTCAGAAACATGAGATCAGTTTTAACAGAGAAACAATTGATAATGTTATATTATGCACAGGCCGAATCCCGACTAAGATACGGAATATGTTTTTGGGGATCATCCACTTGTTTCAATGATGTCTTCATCTCGCAGAAGAAATTAATTCGTTGTATCGCTGGTGTTTCTCCTACCACTAGTTGTCGAAGTTTTTTTAAATCTTATGAAATTTTAACTTTACCGTGTTTGTATATTTTTGAAGTATGTGTTTTTATATTTTCTAACATAACCTCTTTTAAAACTAACAAACAAATTCATTCTATCAACACAAGACAGCAAAATGACAGAAGAACAGATCTTTTATACAGATCACCTACTGTGACTGGGCAAAGGCTGTTCAATAAACTTCCGGCCGAAATTAAATCATGTGTTACATTGAAAGCATTCAAGCAATGTCTTAGGAAATACCTAATAAATGGTGGATTTTACTCCTTAGATGAATTTTGAAGACTTAGTTTTAGTTATATTTAAGTTAGTTAGTTTTAGCTTTAGTAATCGTCCTTGACCAATTCTATACATGTAACTGCATGTCACAAAGAAAATAAAGTATTATTATTATTATTATTATTATTAAAATAAAACGCCATAAGTTGAAAATTCGCGAGCCAATAAACTTTCAAGGTACCAAATCGCCATGGGCGAATTCTTTTGAGCAAATCTTTTATTGTTTTTGTCATCATACGACCATAAGTAGTGGCTGATAATTTATTCCCCGAACAGGTAAGTACCAACATGGAAGGATTCTTTTACGGATTCTTAATATACAAGGTTATCCGAAGTCTGAAGTCTGGACTGGACTGAAAAGGTGATTCAAAATGAAGGCTTGATGATCCCAGATAGATGCCCAGAATAAGAAATCTGAAATCTTGAGAGTTAGAAGATTCTAGGGAACTTTTATAAATCGATATGCCAGGCAGACTGTTTCGGTTTTATAAGCCTCATCAGTTGCACTAGCTCACCAGTCAATCGATTCATCCAGGAAACTCTAATATAAGCTCCTCAAGAATCTACTGAATTATTCTAGGGTTATTAAAATGTCTCACGCCTGAGAATGGCTCAGGAATATTCCAGATTTTTCGGAAATCATTCCATACAAATATTCTATGTACCGACTAGAGTAGTTCAAAAAGCTGACCTGAATGATAAACGAAGTAAAAAATCTCTCCTGAAACATTGTGTGATATTGATAAGGGAATATTCCTGTGTACGGTATAAGGGAAATGTACTTTCATATAATAAATCGAAAAATCAGGCCGATAATATCAAATTATCACATCGAACAATGAATAATATTGAAATTGAAAGTAGTCATGAGATGAGTGATGAATTTCATAAACACTTCATCAATTTTAGTCCAAATTCATCTGCAAAAGTATGTACACTTTCGGAAAATATGTTCAACAAATATTTCACAAATTGAAGATATGATTGACAACTTGAATGCACGAAAATCTTGTGGATTTTATCATATATAACTGCATGTGCAAATTGTAAAAGTAATCAAGTCTGAATTAGCTCGTTATTATTTCCTATCTTGTTGAGAATTGTTAACAAATCTTCTGAAACTGGTATTATTTCTGAAGTTCTGACGAAATGAAAATTGCTCAATTATTGCCAATATACAGAACCGGAAAGAGAGATGATTTTAATAATTAGTGACAAATTTCTGTTCTGCGATATTTTCGAAAGTTATTGAGAACATATGAATAATCGTATAGGTACAATTTTTTTCAATAATAAATCATTGAACAGTTGACAATATAGATTCCGTTGGTAAAAAAATACTGAGGTAGGTATCTGAAGTTAATGTAATTTCAGATATCAATTACGAAACGATAAATTTTTTCGGTGCAGCCTTTGGATCTATGCAAGGCATTTTACACTGTGAATCATGACATTTTATTACATAAATAGTTATTCTCAGTGGGTATCAGATATTATTTACTTAAAAAACAGAAAATAATATAATAATAATTTATTGCACTTAAATTACATATTACAAACATATAACAAATACATTGGTAATAATAAACACAAGCCAGTCACAGTTAACATTCAGAAATAGAACAAAAAATGGATATAGTTAATTTCAGATTAAAAGATTCGACAATATTAATAAATTCTTTGGAATATTTAGTTTTGATTAATGTATCGATATTGAAATCACCAGTGATATAATATTTGATATTTTTTCGAAAAAGAATAGTAAGTACTTTGTTAAAATGGTTTAGAGAAATATCACTATCACTACCTGGAGGGTGATGAATACAGACAATAATAAATTTGACTCCACTTATACAGTAAATTTTATAGCACAGCATTCAAATATATTGACAACAAACAAATTATCAAACCAGCTTATTGGATTGGCTGTAAGTTTATGATACTTGTAGTTCCCGAATGAATATCTCATGTGATGTACCACAAGGTTCAGTTTTGGGACCAAGTTAATTTCTGTTATGCATTAATTGAAAAGATAACTGAAGTTATTCGCAGATGACTGGCTCTATACTCATGAACTCTCAATTATGGCAAACTCAAAAAGAACATCCTTTGTGTTTGCATCAAGAAGAAAACTGTCAAATCAGATTTTTCATTTGCCAAAAAGTTTTCAGTCGCTGACGTTACAATTGAGATTTGCAAAAATAATGATCAGAGCCTACTGAAAGGTTCTGATAGGTAATTTCTTTTACTTTATTGTTTGTGAAAATCGAGTAATCAATAGCGGAAGCACCCGTCATTCCTTGCTCGTACAAGTCTCTTGAAGACTTCTGAGGGTTGCTCGTAAGGGGGCAACCGAATGACGGATAGAACAATTTCACAACAAGAAATTTTTTGGTTTGGGGCGTTTTTGTCAATGAGCCTGTATAGTTGTATTCAAGATAAGGATGTCTATCATGGGGATCGCTCTTATTTTTTTCAAAAGACACTTTTTCACTGCCACTTTTTGAACTCTACAACACAACGTTTAGAGATATTCCATATAACGTTTCGTTTCGGAGAAACCATCCTCAACTTTACCCCATGATAGACATTCTCATCTTGTCTTGGACACACGTATATAGGGTGCGTCCTAACTATTGGGACGAAGGCTAAGGGCGAATTGTTTGGGCCAAAATATTATTTTATGTATATTCTACAGTTTCTTACAGGGGGCGCCTCCTGAATGAATCCTGATGATAAAATTGACTAGTAACTTTTTTGGAGAAATTTTGAGTGATTTCAATTAGGAAATATAAATATCATTTTCACGTAATATTGGTACTCTTGTTCAAACACGATATTTTCATTCGTTTTCGAAAGAACGCAATTGAACCGTTCAAAGTCTTGGAAGGGGATTTGAAATATTATTTCATATATGTAGAGTGTAATTTCTCGATTGAAACGCCCTGCATATTTTGTCACAGCAATATTTTATTGAGACATATTCTTTCCTATCACCATATTTTCGTCTAAACAATCCGCCGTTAGCCTATGTGCCCCAAAAGTTATGACTTACACTGTATACACTATGTTGCATCCCCATCATAAACAACGTTTTTTGGGGTAGTAAAGGCAGACTATAGCTGAACAATTATTGTTTCCTCCCACGACAAAAAAGTGACTACTTTTGTCTGGATATATCCCACACCGCTGCCACCATGTCAAGAATTATACTTATTCTTGTTATATATTATATATAAACAGTTGTTGTCTTGCTATAAAATCTAATGACTCAACATTCACGTGGTTCTACAGGTTATTCAGGTTATCTAATAATGTATATAACATATAGCAACAATAAAGTTGCTTACGAAAAGATGCCTGCAAATACAGATGTACTGCCAGTTGAAAACTTTTTGATTTTATCATAATGTAATATATCTTCTCAATATCATCGTTTTTCCTGTCACAGAATAAAATAGGGTATTATACATATTTTCCCATGATTATATAATAAATGAATATTTTTCTGTGACTGCCATGTCATCAATGTTGACAGGTTAAAAATGTCACTTTTCAGACTAAAGATCCATAAAGTTCACAAATTGTTTAAATCAAATCACAGAATTGGACTGACAGATATTTGATTGCTTCAAAAGAATGAAAAAGATGCTTTCAACGCAAGTGTCTCTCCTGTTAAAAACTTCTGGGACACCTTGTATATCTATGGAATATACGGAAGTCTGACAGATTTTTTCAGCGACTGCAACGCAGGTGTATTTCACATTAAAAACTTTTTAATATAATGTAATATCTTCTCAATATTGTTTCGTCTTTCTTTCCTATCACAGAAAAAAAATAGTGAATTATACACGGGAATAATATTAGATTTCAGCTCACGGTTTTTTGTCTCCCTCCACTAGGCGTCACAAGACAACACAACCTCGAGCTTAAATGTACTACTTTTTTCCCTCGTATAATAAATAACTATTTTTAGTTAGTAATGAATTTTAGTCCTTTGAAAATCATTCTTTCCTGGTTACGATAATATTTGAGGAAACAATTCCAAACTGATTGTAGGCTTGACGAGTCGAAACGTGCACCGCCTATGAAAATCGTTTGCCAATAATGCTCATATCTTGACTTTCTATCATTTGCATACGAGGTACCCTTCACTTTTGTGAATTCCAGCTCCCGCCCAGACTCGCATGGCGCTAAAGAGAATTCGATAATGTCTCGTGCTATACCTGGTTCCTTTTGATGTGGTAATTATGGTCACAGAATATAATTCACAACGGTAAAAACTTCAATTGAATCGTTGAAGATTTTCAATTCAAATGGGTATAATATACCATCAAAATTTCAGTGTCGATTCTTTAATAGAATAAAAAATATTCCAATATGAAACCAATAGATTGCACCGTTTGCTGTTGAAAATAATTATACAGGGTGTCCCTTAATGATATGCTAATATTCAAGGGGCCGATTGATCGACCCATTATTCAAGAATCAACTTCATATGAACATATCTCGTATACGTCCTAACTTTTGAGATACAGGGTGTCAATGTCGAAAATATGCATTCTTTTTTTGTCCACTCTGTATCTTTTCGTGATGGCAAAATTCAGTCTGCTATGTGACTGAATCGGTATACGAATGTCAAAATGTTACATACCCTAACAACACAGGGATGTCCTAGGTACGTCCCTTTTTTGTCCCGCGGTACAAGGACATTATTGGGGCATCCAGGGGATGTCGCGCAGTGGTTGTCCAGTGGACATCCCGCCCGGTACATCCCTAGGTTATCTCATTCGTGTCCCTGGAATATCTGATATCCATTCACATCAGAGTCATTGAAAATGTTTGTTTTTCTTCCGGAAAATAATCATAATGGAAATAAAGAATAAAGTTTCAGAACTTCTTAAGAAATTACCATTTTTCGCGAACAGAAATCGTACATGCATAATGCCCCTCATTTTTAAACACTCAAGAATGATATAATAATTATACCCAAATCCTAACAAAGTTGTATTTATTCAGGTTTCTGTAGTTAAGTCCTGTTTATAAATCTGTTTAGTACATAAATCTTCAGCAGGCTCAATAGCCAATGGAGTAAGATGCGTGCCTGATAAGCCAAAGGTCCCGGGTTCAATCCGTTCTCGACCTACATTTGTTTCTTTTGTCGAAGGGATGTCCCTGGGATATCCTTGGGACGTCCTAGGGATATCCTTTCTTCGTACTTGGTACATCCCAGTGACGTACCAGAAGGACATCCCTAGGATGCCTCTTTTTGTGGAAAGCGGATGTCACTGGAACGTCCCTAGTATGTACCATGTCCGACACAGGATATCCCAGGGACGTCCTCGTAGAAAATGAAGGAAGTCCCTGGGACGTACTCGTGTTGTTAGGGTACTGTGGTTATCCAGTAATGGATATGTCCTGACGAATGATGGAGTGTTCAGACATCAAACTTTGAAGTCTGGTCTCGTTTTTCCGTTTTTTCTCTGGAACGAAGCATTCTATCGAGTATGAACAAGAGGATCTTTTTTGTACATAGTTGAATAGCCTTTCGTAGCAATGCACGAAATTTGAAAATTTACCGTTCTTGCTCACTTTCAAGTGAAATATAAACAATAAAATTCCCGTAACGGTGCCACTGGTAGAGAAAATTAAAATTTGTGTACATCATGAAATGCACCTTGATGCATAAAAGACGTGTTCCAAATTTCATGAAGATGTATACAATATTGTCTCAGTTCCAAGAAGATGATGTGCCAGCATTTTCTAATGTCATGAGAAATTCTCACTTTATAACAATAATAATAATAATAATTTCGAAAGTTGTAATTCATGTGAGTCGTTTTGGCCGATAATCAATAGTTTCAACACAAACAAATCCTGAAGTTGACGAATCTCGATTTTGAACACCCTATATCTCTGTAATAATTATTTCCGACAGACCCTAAGTGTGATGTATCGATGGTATCAGCTCTTCAGGGAGAATCTAAACATGCAATTAAATACAGGGTATTCTATTTGAAATAACAAAGTTGTTGCTACATTCTGATAGAAGCGGAAACACTTTGTTGCATAATTAGTGTCAGTTTGACAGCTGAAATTCTGTTTAACTGACACGATTTGTAATTACAGTACAACTGTCCTGATCATACAGGAATGCTTATTACAATTCCCCAGTTAACACAGGATATCATATGGATATCCATTTCAAGTCCTATTCAAAGCGGGATATCCGTGGACATAAAATGAATATCCATAAGATATCCGATTGCGGATGTACTTGATATATCCGAAACAAAAACGTCCTGAATACGTCCATAGGATATCCATAAGATACAGAGACAAAAGATCAATTCCTAGAAATTTCAAATCTAGTATATACAATGAATGAAATGATAAATAAATAAAAGGAGATCCACAAAAGTAACACTTGTGCGTGGGTCTTCCAAAAGATAGCACACATTGTGATGCACTATCTCCTATTATTATTAATTCGGGTTTTCAAAAATAGTGCGAGGTGACGTAACTTCTCAAATAGTCCCAGATTGGTAGAACTAATGATTATTTATAGATCATCGATTCTAGTGAATTTGAAAGTGATTCCTACGAATTCGTCCAAAATTGATGATGCATAAGAACTGACAACTACATTATTAATTCGAACGCAGAGTGAGACGTGAGTGCTTCCCAATTCTTGTGATTTTTTCTATATATAGGGTATACTATCTCTTATCCATATCCATAGTTGATATCTTATGGATATCCAGAATGAATATCTTCAAGACATCCAAAACGGTCACACTGTCATATCCTATGGACGTCCATATGATATACCAGAGCCTTTTTCGGATAATTTATGGACATCCACAATATCCATAATGGATATTCATAGTATATCCATAAGATGTATTTGTTTTATCTGAGTCACTATACGCTGGGCAGTGAAGTAGTCTGCGGGCGGCAAAGTGCTACTTTACGCCCGGTCGTTCTCAAAATTCTTCCTGACTTGGGCCTCAAAGGTCGAGTCAAAGGTAGTTTATAAGTTTGAGTAGACCACAGCGTAGGTTTCTATTTTTTGTTTAGGTAACAGAAATAAATAATCAGAGTTAGAGATAGAAAAATTTATTCAAATGAGATCTGAATATACATATTATAAAAAATGATTTGATCAAATAAAAATATCGAAAGACTATGAAGTAAAAATATTTCATATAGTCCAGTAAGCCACTTTGTGATGAACGATTTTACTGTTATATCTCAAAGATATGAATAATGATTGATCAACATTATCACAAAATACATTTTTTCAGGTAAAATTATTCAATACTTTCCATTATCAACATCATCCCAATTTACAAAAAGATATATTAACAAAATATAGCGTCGTACTTTATATTTTTGGCAGTAAGATTGAACTACTATTCTAAAATATGTATTATGTACTGACAAAACAACTTCAACATTCTGTAATCTCCAATTGACAATAACAAAACACTATGTTGAATGTAGTCATAGTTGTTATATACAGGGTATATCACTACGAGCTTACACTATCTCTATATCGAGAATCAGTCCGGAGAAGTCCATGAAAACATGCATGCTTATATTTTAGGGTAAAAATGCATTTAGCATGCGATGATTTTTTTTTCGAAAATTTTTTTTGGTACTTACGTTTTTTTGTCTGAAAAACACGAATTTGATAATGAAAATGTGAACAAACCATTATTTATTAAGATATTTCACTATAAAGTTACAAATTTCACCTTCTTTTCCGCCTGTCTTCTGGATTGAATTTAAAACAATTTACCCTTCTTTTTTCATCATTGGACAATTTATATATATCACAATGTAACACATTTTTTTCTATTATTGAGTAACTAGAAATATGATTTTCTTGTGATTTATCCATATTTAGTGAAAAGAAGGAAGAATATCATTTGAAATAATGGCGTGTGTAATGTCATTCCAAAGCAATCTATTGACATTTGACATCTCCTATTTGAATTGACTATATTGATTAAATGGCCGTCATCTGGTATGCTTGTTCACTTAAATAGGAAAATCTCGCCATAAAATTCATATTTCCGGTTGAATTTTCTGTAGAAAAATGTTTCATTGAAGTATATCATGAGTATATAAAGTGTCCAATGACAAAATAAGAAGAGCAAGTACCTGTATAAATGCATCCAACACAAGGGAAAAAAGGAGTCGAAATTTCGAACTTTTTTTTGAAATATCTGGATAAATAGTGGTTTGTTCACATTTTCATTATCAAATTCGTGTTTTTCAGACAAAAATACGTAAGTACCAAAAAAAAATTTCGAAAAAAAACCCATCGCATGCTAAATGCAGTTTTACCTATTTTAGAATACGCTCTCTTTATTTCAGATATTTTCAGCAATGCAGTGTTGCCGTTTCTTTCAACAAGTAGCAACAACTTTGTTATTTCAAATAGAATACCCTGTATTTTATTGCATTTTAAGATTCTTCCTGAAGATCTGATTTCATCGATACATCATACTTGCGATCTATCGGATATGATTACAGAGATATAGGGTGTCCAAAATCGAGATTTTTCAACTTTGGAATTTGTTCGTGTCGAAACTATTCAGTTTCGGTCAAAACGGCTCACATGTCCCTATCTCAACTTTTGATTCACTATTTACTGATATTTAATCGGCACAGATACAGGGTGGTTCAAGATTCAGAATCCTGATCACCCTGTATCTGTTCCGATTATCAGTAAATAGTAAATAGAAAGTTGAGATAGGGACATGTGAGCCGTTTTGGCCGATAATGAATAGTTTCGACACAAACAAATCCTTAAGTTGAAAAATCTCGATTTTGAACACCCTATATATCTCTGTAATCATTCACGATAGACCCCGAGTGTGATGTATTGATGGAATCAGCTCTTCAGAGAGAATCCATAAATGCAATAAAATACAGGGTATTCTATTTGAAAAAACAAAGTTGTTGCTGCGTTTGATAGAAGCGGCAACACTGCATTGCTGAAAATAATTTAAATGAAGAGAGCGTATTCTAATATATGAGCATGCATATTTTCATGGATTTCTACCGACTGATTATCGATATAGAGATACTGGTAAGCTCAACATACCCTGTATATCCTTGCCGTGTCGATAAAAAAGTGAATCTTTGCGATAATACTTAACTAGGTATAACGAGTTATGAAGCTGTTTATGGAAAAGTGAACCCTATCAAGAGTTGCCATCAAAAATCTTTGAGAATATTGCTATAAATATAGGTATTGTGAAGTTGGTTACTGTATATTTACTATTGGTAACCACTCCATGTGTGCTTCACACTTTGCAGTATTGTACTTCATTTATGCGTAATACACAATTTGAGAAACAATTCAATCTATACTTAATTTTGTGATTGATTTCTCAATTCTTAGACATACAAAAATTAACATTAGTTCGTTGTCATTCAGCCGTGTTTTTAGGCGAATGGACTGATTTTTCTTATGCAGATAATTTGCACAAATGCTTTCAATTTCCATAATTCTCAAGATATTTTCGAAATGTGTGTGAAACAACTTGAAAAACGAATTGGAAAGTTTCCATCCCTTTACGTAGATGAGTCGCTTCATTTCGCTCAGGTTTCGAATTACTGATGATTACTGATTTTGGACAGCGCCTTTAAAATATCACAATATCGGAATGAAATAGCTTGCAAAGAATCGTTCCGAGATGACCATCGTGTTGGACAGAGTCGTTTCAATTTTAACGAAGAATTTTCGGAGAGAAAGGTCGATAATAACTTCCATCTTTTTATGCTGTTCGCGAAGAAAACGTACGCGCCAAACTATGAATTTTGATCTCTCGCCACTTTTGGGGGCCCCCTGGTGTTCGGGGCCCCGGTCTCTGAGACCGGTAAAACCGGTGGTAGTTACGCCACTGGAGTAAATAAATAGTCCCTTTTTTATGTTCAGTTATAGATAAAACTTTTCTGAGTAATTAATTCATCGAACTAGGTACAGAAAAAACAATTAGCCGGCGTTATGATTCATATAATGTCCTCCATAACACCCTAGGGCGTTATGGGTCTGTTGATAGCAACCGTTGCCAAGGTATTATAAAGCAGTAATGGGCAAGTGAAAAATAAAGTGTAGTGGTTGAATTCGAAAGTTTTATCGCCAACCAGTCCATTCGCCTCTTGTATAGCTACCATGTACAAAAAACAGTCTTCATCTTACTCAAACTTACGAAAACTAACGCGAATTAAAAAGGTTAGAATATATTCAGGTCAATAGAAGGTAAGCATTTTTTGTAGAATTTACATAAATATTTGGAATGTATACTAACATGTTTATCTACACTGGTTGAGCTACTGTAAATGGACGGACTGTGTTTCAATAGTAAAAATTCACGTATTCTTCGGAATAAGTCGGTGCATTCCAGTTATTACTGTGAAGATATATATTTAAAATATATTCTTACAGTTGAATGTACTTATTTTAAGAAATAAGAGTCTCTAACAAATTTCATTCCTGTTTTTCTCAGGGTATATCAACTTTTAACTATTAATTAAATTGTAAGAAACCATACACTTGGCAATGAACACATGAAAATTAATGGTAGATTTATGCTGCAGTTCCGAGTTATAAGACAAAAAAAAAACCTTCATTCATGTAATAATTGAATGATTATAATCGAACCTTTTTTCCGTGAGCACAATTTGAGACATGTCAACTTTGACAGAGGACTCCTTATGCTTTAGTGGCACAATGTTATTACTTTGGAGTCGTTTCTTCAAGAACTCCCCAAGTTTCCATCATCTGAGGATTTTTTGGGGACTCATCACTTGACGTTGATATACAGGGTGTTTCAGAGTTGTGGTGACTAAAGCCTAGGAGAGATTCATCTCAAAAAAATTTGAAAAAAGTTCATATATGAAATGAAGTTAGAAAAACAAAAAGTTTTTTATTAATATCTTTAAAACGCTTAAGCCGATTCGAATTTCATGGTTTATTCACACAATTATTAGACATTTACTTGGCCAATTAGATCTGATCTATAGTTTTTTGTTGTCACCTTATGTTATTTGTAGACAACTTCTCCATACCAAAATTTTATTTCTGACTGAACAATCCAAACTCGTGAAATTCATATTCATATACCTACATTATGCATTCATAACATAACCTGAAATAATACTGAAAGATGGATCAAGGAATGATCAAGGTAGCTCTCTACCTTCTTTGGATTTGACATTTCTATGAGACTTTTTTCGAAATTATATTAGGACTATAAAATAGAAACTGGTTCACATGCATGCCTAGATAGACGAGGTTGCCCTAAGAAACCAATACAAATACAGGCCTAACTGGTCTCGTTCCTCCAACTTATTTGAAGCATAATTAATCTGTGGCATAATGTACCCATACATTTCACCCCTCACGACTCGAAACTGCAGAGAAACCCACCCTGTAACCTTACCTAGACTCCTTAATGTACTTGACACTTTTGTTTTGACGTATTTGTCATGGGCGCCGGCAGGATTTCTTTCAGCGGGGTTCATCTGCATCTACACACATACTAACTGATAAAATATCAATTATACAGGGTGATTCATTAATAATAATGAGATTTAGCCCAATATGCCTGATGAGAATTTTGCTGGTTTAGGAGATACAGAATGTTCTAGGGGGAGATTTTATTTCAAAATTTAACAATAACTTTTTTAGTTTCAACAGCATGAACATGAAATCTTGTATTTCTAGGTTATCTGACATGAGGAATATGGATTCGCAACTTATTTTGTGTTTGCTCATAGAGGGCGCTAGTGGCACTCTGTTACTTCGATAATTTACTTCATATCTTCTATGTCAATTCATTGATGATCAAAATAAGTGGAAAATCTGGAAGCTCGTTCATTTCACATGGAAAATGTACTCTTTATTAAACTGTCTAGCTTCCACGGTTTTTGTGTTATTCGCTCTTGAAGAGATTCATTTTCCTCTTATGACATTTTAATAATTTCATTTATCAAATTAAGAATCGGAAATCCCTGAACTACAGATAGTTAGCACCCAAATAAAAAGATTTAGCTCAACATGCCTCATAAAAATATTGCTGGTTTAAGAGATACAGGGTGGTTAAGGAGAAGATATTTTGAAATAAAATCTTCTCCTTAACCACCCTGTATCTCTTGAACCAGCAATATTTTTATAAGGCATGTTGGGCTTAATCTTCATATTTGGGTGTTTTCTTCAGAGATTTCCCATTCTTAATTTGATAAATATTATTATTAAAATGTCATTAGTGAAAAATCAATCTCTTCAAGAGCAAATAACACAAAAACCGTTGAAGTTAGACAATTTGATGAAGAGTACATGTTTTATGTGAAATTGAACAAGCTTTCAGATTTTCCACTTATTTTGATCATCAATGAATTGACATAGAAGATATGATGAAAATTATCGGAGTAACAGAATGCCACTAGCGCCCTCTTTGAGCAATCACAAAATAAGTTGAAAATTCATATTCCGCATGTCAAATAACCTATGAATACAAGATTTCATGTTCATGTTGTGAAAACTAACGAAGTTATTGTGAAATTTTGAAATAAAATCTCCCCCTAGAACACCCTGTATCTCCTAAATCAGCAACATTCTCATCATGCATATTAGGCTGAATCTCATTATTTTTGTGTTTACTATCTGTAGTTCAGAGATTTCCCATTTTTAATGAATCACCCTGTATACTCCTGATTAAATAAACTGCAACAAGCACATTTTTGTATTATATTCAACATTGAATATTTTAGCGGTTACTGTACAGGGTGTCCCAAACTGGAAAAAAATTAACCTAGGTGTCCGGAGCTTAAATTCAATAAGGAAACCACTGGCGCAAACGAGACTTTGCTATCTCTTATCGTTTGGCCGCCAGAGGGCTTTTCTCGAAATTCGTTGATTACTTCAATGCCCCATAACTTTCTTATTAATGAAGATAGGGTGGTCCATTTAAAAAAACAGAGTTTGGGATGGTGCACAGCAATCTGAACGCCCTGTAGAAAAACTTCTCATCTCAATAGATTCTATGGAAAAAAGTGCTTTGAGAATGTTTTTACCAAAATGAATTATCTTCATTAATAAGAAAGTTATGGGGCATTGAAGAAATCAACGAATTTCGAGAAAAGCCCTCTGGCGGCCAAACGATAAGAGATAGCAGTCTCGTTTGCGCCAGTGGTTTCCTTATTGAATTTAAGCTCCGGACACCTAGGTTAATTTTTTTCCATCTCTTCAAATTAGGGGTGTTCCCATAAGAACGCATCCAGTTTGGGACACCCTGTACATATTCCGATGCGGTTTTCTTCCTTTTGAAGATGAATCATTGAATTCATTAGGGATATGTATGTATTCTCCATGTTCCCAATTTGATGGAATATTTTTGGAAATTTTTTCATAATATGTACCGGAAATATTCGGCGATTGTTATGACAGCTTGTTGCCTAATAATTTCGCCGAATGACATTGTTTATCAAAACTTTCGAGCCGTAGGCGAGAAGTTTTGGAACAATGTCATGAGCAAAATTAAAGCAGCAACATAATGGACGTTTCAAACGTCCAAAATTTCATCGCTGAAAAACGAGAAAGGTTGGTCACGTGTGGGTCGAGTATTGGTAGAGCAAGTCCGATAAAATTTAGTAAACAAAAGAATATCGCTGTAATACAGAAGAAACCGTGGAAATGGCCGATTCTGATTGATCCTAGAGACCAAGAGTGGAATAGTCAATCTTATTTTTATAATGCTCAAGAGTATTCCTAGAAATAGTTTTGCAAATTATCCTTATCCCTTCAAGTAATAAAAAGAAATATTTTTCGAAAAATGTGAGATTTTGTATATCTCAAGAGACATATTTTCCATCGTAGCGCTATTTCCAAGGTTTTTTACAATGAAATAGTGCTGCAATGAAAAATATGCCTCGTCAGATAAACGAAATCCCACATTTTTTGGTGTAAATCTTTTTGAAATCTCAAAAAGAAAATGTAGAATTGCAAAACCATTTTGAGCAATATGAAAAAGAGATAAAGAAAATCCCATAAATTCATCAATATTTTGCAGAAGTTTGTTGGTCTCCCTGTATAACTAGATATCACCATGGATATCTATCAGTGGTCTAGCGCACCCTGCTGCAGGTGGCCATGGTTTTTGTGCATTAAACATACAAAAAAGTCGAAACAAAAGTGTCAAGTAAATCAACGAACTCTAACCTAACCTAGACGTCCGTCTGCGGTACGCCCATCGGCACGCCGCCCTTCTGCTTAACCGGCAACACGGGCGTGCCCCTCGCTCTCGCCAGCCCGTTCGGGCTACTGCTCACGAATCCCTGCATCTCCTTCAGCGACACGCTGCCCTGCAGGGAGCCGGCGCTGCTGGGCGGGCGGCCGTACCGCTTGTCGAGGAACTCGCTCGACTCGGGCGGCTCAGCGCCTGCCCGATGGTTGACGATGCCCTCGCGGTCGGCGTCGAGGTCGCCGTCGTTGGACGGGTAGAGGTAGGGGTTGTAGTATCTGTCGGAGGACCTGCGGGGCAACCCGTCGTAAGTTTGTTATTTATTTATTTATTTACTAGAAAAATAGTATCACGAGTTGTAATCGTATGAGTATTCCATGATCGAGACAATAAACGAGCGTCTCGCGAGAGTTGCGCACACTGCATCCATCATTCTAGCTTCCAACATAATGGGCGTTTTGAACGTCCAAAATTTCATCGCATAAAAACGAGGAAGGTTGGTTATGTGTGGGTCAATTCGGCTTCCGTATTGGTAGAGCAAGTCCTGTAAAATTTAGTAAACAAAAGAATATCGCTGTAATACGGAACAACCCGTGAAAATTGCCGATTCTCATTGATTCTAGATACTAAGAGTGGACTAGTCAATCTTATTTTTATAATGCTCTTCTTCTGATTCTTCTTCGAAGCGCTGGTGGGCGGGTGAACCCCCTGCACGTGGGCGTCCTTATTCGGGCCCATTGTGCGCCCACATGTTACGACATTCAGCTGGGTATGCCGACTGCCTTGGAGAAGTTCAGCAGCTTCCTCAGCTGAATCTCTTTTACGTCCTCTGGCCTCAAAATTGTGTTGCCAAGACAGCCCTCCTCTGATGCGTCAGTGCTGGACACTCAGTGAGGACATGTGATGACGTTTCGTCATCTTCCAGGCACCATCTGAAAAGGGGGTCATCCTTGATCCCAATAAGCTCTAGGTGCCTATTGAGGTGGTTGTGCCCCGTTAGGAGCCCCACTACCATTTTAAGGTTTCGCCTGTTTAGGAATGAAACCTCTTTTGCGAGCCTCTTCGAAGGTACCTTTATGTGGAGCTTCGATTGTCTCATTCCTGGTGTGTCCTGCCATATTTTGAGGAATTTCTTTTGCAGCTGTTCCTCTATAGAGGACATTGCCAGGCTATTTGGTATTCCAAAGATTGGTTCCGGTCCGACCGAGGTCCGTCCTTTATAATGCTCAAGGGTATTCCTGGAAGTAGTTTTGCAAATTATCCTTATTCCTTCAAGGAATAAAAAGAAATGTTTTTCGAAAAATGTAAGATTTTGTATATCTGAGGAGATATATTCTTCATTATAGCGATATTTCCAAGGTTTTTTACCATGAAAATAGGGCTGCAATGAAAAATATGTCTCGTCAGATGAAGGAAATCTCACATTTTTGGGTGATATCTTTTTGAAATCTTAAAAAGGAAAGAGAAAATTGCAAAACTATTTTGAGTAATATTTTTGTGCATTATGAAAATGAGATTGAGAAAATTTTTTCAATATTTTGCAGTATTAGAAGTGATAGAAGCAATTCAAAAAGGAATCGATAAAGGAAATTACATAGTAGCTGTTTTCATTGATCTAAAAGAAGGCTTTTAATACAGTGGACCACACAATACTTCTGGATAACTTGAAATCCATGGGACTCAGAGGCATTGTGAGAAATATTTTAACTTCATATCTGGAAAATAGGACAATCAGTACCAAATCTGCTAATTCTGAGTCTCATAAACTGTCAATGGATAAAAGTGTTCCACACGGATCTGTTTTAGGATCAATACTGTATCTGCTTTATATTCAAAACATCACGAAAGTTGGTTTAGCGGGTGATTATACCATATATGCAGACGATAGAGTGCTTTTATATCAAGACAAAAATCCTCTAATTTGAAAAACTGTAATGAATAACGATCTGAAATTGTTTGAAAAATGGCTCCACTCTAACCTTTTTTCAATAAATACCAGAAAAACTGAATACATGATTTTTCAACAAAAAAATAAACATAAAATTCAGCTCAATTTTCAAATAAAGGACACGCTGCCCTGCAGGGAGCCGGCGCTGCTGGGCGGGCGGCCGTACCGCTTGTCGAGGAACTCGCTCGACTCGGGCGGCTCGGCGCCTGCCCGATGGTTGACGATGCCCTCGCGGTCGGCGTCGAGGTCGCCGTCGTTGGACGGGTAGAGGTAGGGGTTGTAGTATCTGTCGGAGGACCTGCGGGGCAACCCGTCGTGAGTTTTGTGGTATAGTCTATCCAAAGTCAGTTGAAGTAGGGTCTGGTGGAGAACCCATAACTCTGGCCAACTATTTATTATATTTATTATTAAAAAAAAAATTATAAGATGCATGCTGAACTTGCCTAATAGAGAACCATGTAAAATCCACTTCGTTGAATTGGGTATTATGCCATTACCAAGTTTGTATATTTACTCATTGATTGTTTATATTATTAATAAACAGGACACTTTAAAGACTAGAAAGGAAGTACAGTCATAATACCCGACAAAAGGACGAAATTAATTTAGGTTTCTCCAGATTATCAATTGGACAGGGAAATCCCAATTATATGGGAATCCAATGCTATAATAAAATTTGCACAATGAAGGAGTTCAGAGAATGTGAAACAACATTGCTCACGAAATATCTCAAAAGTTTTTTGGTACAGAAATGCTATTACTCACTGCAGGAATTTCTTAATGATACCTCTGACTGAGATCATACTCATTTCATCATATGCTAGACCACACTGTACAGAATAAGATCTGTTATTTTAATTAGCAAATGATGAATTATTTTTGAAGATGTGCCATTGTAAGTCTGGATTTTATTTTATTTTTACATTATTTCATCATACGAACCAGGTTCCTATTGTACCAATAAGTGAACTAGCTTATCTGTTTGTGACCCATAAAGTATTGTACTTACCTGTATTGTGACATTCAGTGGACGAAATAAAATTCCATTCTATTCTATTCTTGATGCAAACTGACGTATTTGTCATCTAACAGGGTACGGACAGATCATAGCTCTTTTCTCTTTTAATCATCTAGTGACTTTGGTTTCGTGTATTAGCGTCCCTGACATGACATTGCTGTCACGTCACATTCATAGGCGTTAAAAGAGATCTTACAAAATTGTAATTTCATACTTGATCTTAATACGACATTATTCAATTCTGTTTTGGAAGGATGGTAAAATGTGCTGCGTTAGGCTGTATCAATCAGTTCGATGGCAAATTTGAATTTGTCAGCTTTCCATCAAATGCAAATGAACTTAGAACATGGAAAGTGAAGTGACCGAATGGGGAAAATTGGTAAATACAACAGCAAAATATTCGAGATAAAACGAATACGAAATCACATATTATACTTTCTCATTGTGCCTATAATTATCCATTCCACAAGTTTTTGAATGCATTTCAGTAGAAACAATTTTGATTGAAACGGAGTATTAAAAGTAGAGGCATATGCCCTACCATTAGAAAAATTATACATACATTCAGGAAATATTAGGTATTCGTGAAAAACTGCAAAAATGATTCCCAACATGAATATATACAGTACACATGACATATGAACACATTAATTTAAATACCTACATTACATTTCTCACCATTTATCAACCATAAGGCTTAAACTTCCAGAAAAATTTGTTCACTGCCTCAAAAATATTATGCTGGAGTTGAAAAATCAAAAACTCGAAAATTATCATCATCATTTGGATATAATAATAATGTAGAGTTGAATGAGAAATCACATGTGGAAATTACGTATGACACGTCAATGTCCTCTATATAACCTAAAAAAACAACAAATGTCAGAAATATCGTGTTTATCCCCAGAAATGAATAAAGATGGAACTATATAACTGTTTCACTAACACTTTAGTGTGATAGGAGACGAGGATCTGTCCGTACCCTGTTAAGATGAAAAATACGTCAATTTACATCAAGGGACCCTAAGTTGAAGCGCCTTAAGCAAGGAATGTCCGCCACGGAGTTCAGACGAACCGACAGCGAGCTGTGTATGTTTTCTGCTGGAGCTGCTCCATTTGACTGGATAGACTTCACAAAAATAGTCATACAATTTCGGAATTATATGCTTGAAACCCCTGATTATATAAGTACACTGACAAGATGAATCTCAATGGTGAAGCTTGATGATACTCCCGTCTACTAAGATATTATAATATTTTCTACCGAATGGCGGCAACCAATCTGTCAAGTGCAGAACTTTCTAGCAATGTACAGGGCATCCAATTTTCGTTGAGACTGCTAGGTTTCTCGGTTGTTCTTTTCACGTTCCTGTCCTACTTTTTTGTGAAACTCGAGATGGTCTAACCAGATTCTACATAACTGTTTCCGCTTATAAGATTCAGAGCGATTTTGTATAAGAGAATTTCGCGCAGAATCTAGTTCTCACGTGTACAGTTTCTCATTTCTTTCAATCCTGGCATTTTTGACGAACCAAAATTTACATCTTTCCCAACAAATTTGAATGTTATATTTCATTAGTGATGGTGATCATCAACAATCTAATAGCGTTCACCACTCGCCGATTTACAGAGCGCACTAGATCAGAACAAGTACAATGTGGCACTGGCTCGGTTCTTCCATAAAGTGCGGTTCCAGCACAGAGCAGTGAAATAAAAATAGATAGTTGGTGCGACCTTCTTGTCATCAGAAATGTCAGAATAATTGTTTTGTCAATCAAAAAGTTGAATTATTGAAAATACATTTGGTTCCGTTGGTCCACATGAAATGGATTCATCTACCTTTTATTGTGGTTTCCCTGTGAACACTGCCAGAAACCAGCCAGAAACAGTCTTGTATATGAATGTTCATTGTCAATGATGTTCAATTGAATCATTCGACAATAGTGATGTAGCATTGAAGTGTCGTTCGCGAAATTAGTATTTTTCATCATTACTGAATCAATAATCAAATATGTTTAATACTCTGAGCGGGCATCGAGCAAGTTTGAAAGCCAGTGAAAATCATTCCTCGACAAAAGTTCGCTCTTGAAATTCTCAGTGGACCACGCAAAACGAACTCAGTGCCGAAAACGTTCGAGCTAGTGCGACGAGTAGAAAACGCTACAAGAGAATGTCGCGCAGAATCTAGTTCTTACCTGTACAGTTTCGAGAAATACAGATTTTTCTCATTTCTTTCAATTTTGGCATTTATGACGTACCAATTTTCACATCTTTTTCAACAAATTTCAATGTTATATTTCATTAGTGATGGTGATCATCAACAATCTAAATAATGACAGCTTTAGCAAGATTGTTTTTGAAGTCCTTACCTTTTTGCGTTCCTCCACAGCATACAGCAAACAACTAATAGAACAATCAGCAGAAGACAGAATCCGGAGATACTGAAGAATGCTATTTGAAGAGGTGTGCTAGGTTCCCACCAAAACTGAAAAAAATATAAACTTCAAGTATACCATTGAAGTTCTTCCAGCCATTGAAAGAATTCTCAGGAAATACTGTTGTCGGTATAAAAAAGTGTTAGGTGGCGCAAGACGCAAGTGAATTAGTTGAATTAAAATAATGTGATATTGTCGCAACTCAGATGATGACCCTCCTATAGGTCGTAACTTAGCTACTGGCTTGGCTTTTTGACAAGAGGTTTCGAACATTTAACCACCCAGCCACATTCATCTCCAAATAAAGAGTCAGTACAGTTTTCATATCAAATTTGACATTTATTGATTAAATGGAAAAATGAAAACAACGCAAAACAACACTTGAAAAAAACAGTACTTACATTACAACGTCTAGCACGGGTTTGACCAACAGGATTGAAGTCGGGGAGACGGCGAATATTAATAATTGATAATTACTAATGACTTGTATTAATAATGATAATGCCTTATCGACTTGGGTACTATTTATATTCGGAATCGATGCTAGGTTTGCAATTTTCCGCAATGGGAATGTCCATTACCTTTCGATATTTCTTATTATCGCACGGTACGCGGTTTTGCAAAGTCTATAAACTCCGCTGACCTGATCGAAACTACACTGTACTGGATGTTTTAATTTGGAAAAGTTAATTTATAATTAAAGATCTTGAAATGAACGCAAGTTTGAGTGATGTTATTCCATTGGCATTTGTACTTCTTGACAATATTTGGAGTGAAAATTTGTTGAACGATCCAGGAGGCGTTCAATAATTGTTATTGGGTGCGTATATTAATATTATAGTTATAGTATTGTGTTTCGGACGTTGATATGTGTTTTGGATTCCATGAACTCCGTATTGATCATTACAATATTACTCGATTAATTGAGGAACTTCTGGTAGACTAGGCAGAAAAGTGGGGGCAGAGAAATAATGTTTTTATTGCACTGATGCATGGTCTAACGACCAATATACTGTCTGGAGAATAGAATCACCGTCATTCTTCCACACCCATAGTCCATAGTGTCGGAGCTGAATTAAAAAAATAAACAAACTACCCCACTTTCGAAGTTCAACACAGCAATAAGGAATGACAAACTAGACACAATAACGAATGATTTTTCTCATCGTCCATCTTCTTGTGATTATGTTGAGAAAACTTGATGTGATAAATATGTGTGTCAAGTATGGACAGGAATACAAAAAGGTCTAGGGTTATGACTCAAAAAATACTCAGCTTCAGCAGTTAGAGCTCTGAATTAATAGGTGCATTTTTTTGGCTTCTCACTGGTGGCAGTAGAATTGACGACCAATAAAACGATGTGATTCATTTTGAGAGTTGTGACAGTCAGCTGATCTTTTTTAGGTTATATAATAATAATATAATTCTGGGATGTTGCTGTTCATTGGTACATAATTATAATTACAATTTATAATGGTCCAATAATGGATCTTGTTCACGCTTTCTTGTTATCCTCATTATTAGTAGAAGTACCTATAGATCAGAAGGCAAAATACATTGATATTCATAGATGAAATTGACCCCTTGATACTAGAGAGGGTTTTATACTTGTAAGAATCTTCTGATGTTATCTACAGGAATAATTTACTGAATTTATGTCAATACTTTCAAATTCTCTAGCATTATCATACCAAAAATTCAAAATTATTATGAAGAAGTAATACCTACCGCAAATGAAAGTATTCTGGGTAGATATGTGAACAATTCCAATATATTTCCTGAGGCGAGTTCACTTTTAGGCAATTTTTAAGTCAGATTTCGAGGTCAAAGTATCTGAAATACCGCCATCTCCGCCATTTCATACACTCCCTCCACAATCGTCTTCCTGTCATTCCGTATGAGAAGACGGAATGAAAAGTTTGATCCAGTTTCAGAATTTCGTTCAATAAAACGACATGAATTGTCATTCCTGTGGAAGAATCTTGCCAATAAAACGCACCTAATGTTGCTCATGAATAAACCAGAAATATAATGAAGAGAAAATTCCCAATCGAAAGACCAGAGAAAAAACTTACTTCGGTCGTCGGTGGATAGGTAGGCACCAAGTGTCCCACCACGGTCGGTATGTAATGCGTCCAGAAGGCCGTTTCTGTTTGCCGATAGTTCCACATTATGGAGGAATTGTACGTCGTGTTCAAATTCAGGTACTTCAGCTGACCGTGTTTGCTCTCCTCGAAATGCAGTCCTAATATCTGAGTGTGCGATGGATTGCCGTACCTCGCGAAGTCTGTATAAGCCTTCATGAAGAAATGGCTCATATTCCTGTCAAAACATATTTGGTGGTATTATCAATAGTGATCGACAGTTTCCACGAAGTGGAAGTTTTTTTACTAGAAAATTCTACTGAACTACGCAACATTAATTTCGTCGCACCCCAAAATTTTGTCACTGTTGAAATATGAATAACTTTTTTCTGTTTTGAACAATTTGAATTCGGATTACACTGTTCGCTAGCCCAGTACTTCAGCTATAATCTCGTACTTCTTTAAAGCATGAGGTTCTTCATATAAAATCGCTACAGGGTGTCACTTGAAACTGAAAAATTTCGGAATTTTCAGAAGGATCCCTAATGAACAAAAACTTCTTTTTTCAAGTTTGACAGCACAGAATGAAGTTGATCTCATTACCTAGGGACATTTTTCAAATTGTCTTCTCATCTCTTTTATTAACAGTGATCTCAAAAAATTAACTTTCTGGTTTTGCAGTCATAACTTTTTTCCTTGTCAACCCGTTTTTAAAATCTCATTTTGGAGCTGAACCTTCAGACGAAGAGTTATGAAGATCAGAATTGACTCAATATGAACATTATACAGTGTGTTTCACTTCTAATGGAAGCACCCTTGTATGTTTCGTAATTGTTGAGTTAGGATTCTGAAACTCACAGGAGCGGGAGATATACAGAAAATAAAAACTATGACCAAGTGGAGTCATCTCCAGTGATAAACACTGCTTGCCAACAGCCATGGAACCACCCAAATTTCCGGAAAATGTTATTAGGAGCGAAGATAGGTTGAAAATCACTTCGGATTCGAAATCAGGACGTCCAATTTTCAGTTCAGAAAAATTAAATGTTGTTTCACTTCTTATGGAAGCGACCCCCCCCCCCCCATATCTCATGCAATTATTGAGGCTGAAATTTGCAGGAGGAAGCGGAAGGGACGTCCTGATTTTGAATCCGAAGTAATTTTCAACCTATCTTGCCTCCTTATATCATTTTGGTAGGTGATTTCCATTACTTTTGGCAAGCAGTGTATATCACTGGAGACGACTCCAAATGGTCATAGTGTGTATTTTAAGTATATCTACCGCTCTTGCAAATTTCAGAATCCTAACTCAACAATTACGAAAGATACAGGGGTGCTTCCATTAGATTTCAAAAATCGGTTGACGAGGAAAAAAGTTATGACTGCAAAACCAGAAAGTTAATTTTTCGAGATCACTCTGTGAATACAAGAGATGAGGAGACAATTCGAGAACTGTCCCAAGATAATGATATCATCTACATGCCTCTACAGTCAAAGTTGAAAAAATAAAGTTTTTCTTCATTTGGGATACTTTTGAAATTTCCGAAATTTTGCACAGTTTCAGGTAACACCCTGTAGCGATTTTATGTGAAGAACCTTATGATTTAAAGAATTACAAGATTATAGCTGAAGGACTGGGCAAGCGAACAGTGTGATCCGAATTCAAATCGTTCAAAGCAGAAAAAAGTTATTCATATTTCAACAGAGGCAAAATTTTGGGGTGCGACGAAATTAGTGTTGAGTAGTTTGTCTATACCCAAGAAAATGGTGACCTTGACACAGTCATCAGGCGCTTATGAAATGGAAAAAAAGTTCTGTGATGAATATTACGACGCAATAAAGCCTCTTCATCTCTTTAACAATAACAAATCGTCTGAAAACTAGATTGGCAACTTGATATGTTGCTGCTACTTTGCTCTAATAGTTAAATGTGTACTGTTTCATCGGTATTGATAAATATCAGATTCAAAACATGAATGAAGGATCTTTTTTCAAGGTGAAAAACTTTGGAAATCATCAACGTCGAATAGGAAATGATCCAGAAATCCGCAAATTTGCTGTTTGATTGAAAAAAATTCTATATATGTTAATGGGCAAGATATCTAAGATTTTAATATTGGTGGTACCAACAATCATCACTCCAACTCCATAAGAATAGTGACCTTGGAGCAGTCATCAGCCATATCTTGTAGGAAAATGAAAATTTGACAAGCTCCAAAAACTGCACGCAACAACAAAATATTCTACTGGATGAATTTTCATTTGAGGAACTTTCGAAATGTCATATCTGCTTGACAAATTGCTGTACTTGTCTCAAACTTAAGCCAATGCAATACTAGTTGTATTGGCACTGTTTCATCCATATTAAGATTTTTCAAAATCAATACATGAATGAGGAATCCATTTTCAAGGTGATAAACTTTATTTGAGATTCAGCAATATCGAATAGGAGATGCCTAGGAGATGGAAAACTACATAATATGGATGTTGATGGAAAATAAATGTTGGCAGTATAGCCTTCACAAAGACATTTGAGACAAATTTTACAAAAAATATCGGCGGCCGCGGTGAATCTCTTGATCAAGCTGTAGCTAGTGACTTTGTAAAGACTATACCGACTATCAACACTCCATACTCATGAGAACAATAACCTTGGAGTAATCATCAGGCGCATTGTATACGCGAATTAAAAATTCGAGTGGTTGAAAAAAAAATTGTCAACAATAGCAAATTTCCTACAGGATGAATTTTTATTTGAGAAACTTGAAATATCATCAACTTGGCGATTGTTATTACCTATCTGAAACCTAAACCGTTGCAATACCAGTTGTATTCGCACTGTTTCATCGGCATCGAGAATATTGAAAATCAATACATGAAGAATCATCTCCCAAGGTAAAAACCTCGTATAAGAGATAATACATGATAGTTCCACAACTTCCTGTTTGAACACCTTTACATAAACAATCAACAGATCGTAATTGTCAACGAAATAAAAGACCTTGGCATAATTTTGGATCGAAAGCTTATGTTCGAAAGTCACATTGAAGGTACAGTCAGGAATTCCTTGAAGAAAACATTAGGTTTCATCCTACGTAGTACTCATGACTTCAGAAATCACACTTCAATTTCAACAATGTACAAAACTTTAATGAGACCTATCCTCCAGTATTATACTGTAATATGGAATCCTCTTTATGACAAATATGTTGAAGGAGGTTGATTAGTAATCTGAATTATCGTTTTTTTCGTCATAGGCATTATGTTAATTATGAAGTGAACCTTAATTTCTACAAATTGGAACCGTTATTCTTGAGACGCGAATTCTTTGACTCGTCTTCTGTGTTCAAACTTATAAAAAATCTCACTGACTCAGAATTATGCTTGCAACAACTATCACCAAATTGTAGTCCCGTATTTCACGAAATCGACCAATATTCTATCCACCACCATATTCGACAAATTACTATTGTAACTCTCCCCTTATCATATGCATGAACTCCTATAACATAATCTGTGACCATGATATTGACATCTTCAGCAACAATTTCACAAGGTTCAAGAAACAAGTACAAATTAATTACATTATATGGTAGAGCTGCCACTTATGGCAGCAATATACTCACTACATTCAGGTATATATTTTTTTCTTCTTTTCTTTAATCCTCAATAGGAGTGGTAGTTCAATAAATGATATTTATATTGTTACATTGTGTATAACCTTTAGCGACTAGCATAAGTCAAATTGTAAAACCATAGCTGTACTTTGTGTCACCCTGTAATTGGACAAGCTTTCTGTTTGTCTGTTGGGTGTCTTCATGAATCAATTAAATGAATAAATAATGGTGGTACCAATTATCAACACAACAATGACCTTGGCGCAGTCACCAGGCGCATTGTGTACGAGAACGAAAACTCGACTAGCTTCAAATAATTCGTACAACAACAACGAATATTCAACTGGGCGGATTCATAAATCCCATTATTTTTCTAGGTGTCTTACCTGTCGTTTCTCGTCCACTGGTCTCTGACGAATCGCTCCCTCGAAGGTAGCATTTCCACGTCTAAAAAGGGTGCGCCACAGAGCAGATAGTGCTCCGTGTCGTGGGGCACCTTTCTCCACTCCTCCCATTTGAAAGATTCGATCGTCGTGTTTAGCACGTACATATACACCGGCACGTTTTGCTCCACCAACAGTTTGATCATTTTGTCGTTTGGGGCGGTGTATAAGAAGTCCGAGAGCAACTGCAAAAGCCAAGATTTATCTTGTTTCTGAGATGATATTCATGTGGAAGATGCCTGTTACTTACTTGAATATATTGTTCTCTGATATGTGTCACATTGTGCGGATCCGGCCAATACGTATACATGTATTTGATGGCCTCAAAGGTACCGTTGGGGTTCAAGGTGTAATTGTATCTCAACACCAGTTCTCTTATTTTCTGATCGAAAAACTCTTCATTGACAATGAAATTCGGTTCTAAGCTTTTGTTGGTAGCTGAAAAAAAACGACAAATACAATTTTAACAAAATGGAGAAATTAAGTAACTTAGAATAATGGGTGTAACAAGCTAGTTTCCAGAGTTCAAGAGCGCCCGACCGTTACCACCGATAAAACAAGGCCAGCAGACTCTGACGTAAACAGCTCGTGACGTCGCATACTCAGGCCATCTTCCAAGGCATTCGCGTCGATCGATCGTCAGTTTGTTTTTGTTTAAGAACGGTGGCGTAGGTAAATCGCGTGTGCTCGAATTCTCTTGTTGTTTATTCATCAAAATAATTGGCGGAGAAATGTTAATGGTACTCTTTGTGTATCTGCAGAGATTGCTTATTATGGAACGATGTAACACCTTTTTATTATATCGAAAGAACTAAAAACAACATCATAGCAACTGTATACAGAATGTATCAAATAAGATGAATGAAGATTGTTTCTTCAACAGCCTCCCTCAATCTGAATTCTTCATAAACATAGATGAAAGATAAGCAAACTGCTCCTTTTTCAGTGGCTTAGTAAGCAAATCCGCAACATTTTCTTTAGAAGCGATATAAGCAATGTCGACATCTTGGCTAAGAATTCGTTCTCTGACATAGTGGTAGTGCACATCAATGTGCTTACTTCTCTGATGTAGAACAGGATTTACTGATAGATGGATTGTTGATTGATTGTCACACAGCAACAATGGACAAACTTCTTGACCCAAATCCTTCATCAGCTGAGATATCCACATTGCTTGTCTGCAAGAGGCTGACACAGCCATATATTCAGCTTCAGTCGTTGATACTGCCACACTCTGTTGCTTTTTCGAAGACCAACATACAACTGATCCACCATAAAAAACCATGTATCCCATATAAGATCTTCGGTCATCCAAGGAGTTTGCAAATGAAGCATCGCTGTAAATTCTCAATGCAGGTGTTTTTGTTCGCTTAAAAATGAGTTTTTTGTCCATAGATCCTCTCAGGTAGCGAAAAAGATGATGAATCAAGTTTTGATGAATAGTAGTTGGATCAACACAAAATTGTGATAAAATATTTACGGTATACGTAATATCGGGTCTTGTTCCCAATGCTAGATACAAAAGACTGCCAATTTGAGATTGATACAATTTCTTATCTGCCCTAGAATCATTATGTTTTGCTTTCTCCAGTTTTGCTCCAGGATCCATAGGAACTGGGGAGGGTTTACATTTATGAAACTGATATTTCTCTAGTAACTGAATCAGATATCGATCTTGCGATAAAGTTAGATAGTCATCATGCCAAGTGATTTGAATAGACAGGATATATTTTGGTATTCCCAAAAATGTGACTTCGAAATGTTTTACTAACACATCTTCGATGATCTTGATTTTTTCTTCTGATGAACCTAGCAGAAGCAAATCGTCTACATAGACAGCAACAATCTGGCATCTGTCCACAGATGTGAATAAACAAGGATCTGCAACAGATTGTTTGAGCTCGATTTCCTTCAACACCATCACCAGTTTCTGATTCCATTGGCGAGGTGATTGTTTGAGACCATAAATGCTCTTATTCAATCTACACGCCCTGCCAGGTTTTTCACATAATCCTTTAGGAATTCTCATGAATACTTCCACATCAATATCTCCATTTAAAAAAGCAGTTTTGATATCCATTTGTCTCGATAGCATTTTGTTTTGTATGGCATATACTAATAACATTCGGATGGTTTCATATCGAACCACTGGGGAAAATGTTTCAGCAAAATCAATTCCGGGTACCTGGCTGAAACCTTGAGCCACAAGACGTGCTTTGTATCTGGAAATGTCACCATTTTCTGATAGTTTCTTCTTAAACACCCATTTACTTCCCACAATTCTCTGATCAGGAGGTACTTCAACGATATCCCATACTCTATTCTTCTCCATAGAGATGAGCTCTTCAGAAATAGCTTGTTTCCACTCATTAGCTTCAGGTCCAGATATAGCTTCCTCGAATGATATCGGTTCTTCTAAAGCTAGATTGCAAAATTCTTCGTGAAATCTTATTGGGGGAATATGTTGCCTTGCACTTCGCCGTAGAGGAATATGATTATCTGGAGTATTATTTTCTCCAGCGAAACTGTCTTCGTCATTTTGAGTGACATGTTTGTCATTTTTGGTAGTTTTCAGGTCTGATATATCTTCTGAATCATTCTTATTATATTCAATTTTCTGAATTTGTTTATTTTTGTTCGAGCTGCAGTCACCATTTTCTTCCTGGAATTCTTTTTCTCTAACTTTTCCTTCATACAATGGGTTCATAATTATTGCTCCATCATTAACAGGTGAGAAAGAGTAGTCTCTAGTGATTATAACTTTGTTTCCTGTCCAGAAGCGATACCATCCTTCCTTAGCACCATATCCAACCAAGAATGCCTCGTAGGCTCGCTCCTTGAATTTATCACCTTTTCTTCGTATTTCATCTAGAATATGGATGAAAGCACTTTCACCAAATACTCTTAAATGGCTTATGGACGGTTTTTTATCATAAAACATTTCGAAGGGCGTTTTTCCAGTGAATGCATGAGGAAGGTGATTTTTGGTGTGAACTGCATAAGCTATGGCTTCTGCCCACAAAGATTCAGAAAGTCCAGAATCAATAATATTTGTTCTAGCCATCGTAGTTATTGTTCTGTTGAAACGTTCAGCTAATCCGTTGGTTTCATGCACTCGTGGAATAGAATGTTCTGATTTTATACCAATACTTTCGAAATATAGTTTCAACGAATTAGAATTATACTCTCCTCCATTATCGGATTTGAAAATTTTTATCTTCTTCCCAGTCTGACGTTCCATTCGAACGATGAATTCTTTTGTAGCATCTTCAACCTCACTCTTTTTTGATATGAATTTGATGTCGGCATATCTAGAGTACTCGTCAATGAAGGAAACATAATAGCTCTTGCCTCCTACAGACTTTGTGGGAAACGGTCCAGCCACATCAGAATGAATCTTCTCTAATATTCCAGAACAGGAATTTCCTTCTCGTCTGCTTATTTTTCTTGTCATTTTAGACTTTTTACAGGATATACAGTCAATTTCACCTTTTTCTGTTGGTAACACACATGGATCTGCTACTGATTTCCGAATTTCACCAAACAAGCTAAGTGGAGCATGACCTAGTCTTCTATGCCAAGTCGAAATACTAACATTGGCTACGTCTTCACTTGCCTCCTGGAAAATATTTTCCTTATTCTTCGATAATATCCAGCCTACCATTTTAGAATTCTTCCATAACGTAATATCTTCATCACCCCTCATTGAAATTCCTTTGGATTTTATTGTTTCCCAAGATATCAATGAACATTTCAATTCTGGTGAGAAAAGAACATCATGTAGGGTAACATTTATTGTAGATCCTATAGGTAGCAAGGCCTTCAACTTGACATCCCCAATGTGAGTTACTTCAACTTTATCATTATTACCAAGTCTTATGAACCCTTTATAGGGATGGAGATTTACAAACACATTCTTATTTCCTGTCATGTGTGACGTAGCTCCTGTGTCGAAAATCCATTTATTGGAAGCTTGCTTTGAAGGAGATGCTGGATAAGCCACTTCATCGTCTGAATTATCACTGAATACTATGTTAGCCTTCTGTTCATCCCTTTTTTTATTTCTACAATTTTTTATTGTGTGCCCTGTGTACCATTTCTTGCGTTCCTTGCAATAATGACACTCTTTTGGAAATTGTCTTCTTTCTTTCTTCTCCATCCCAACAAATGCTGTACTGTCTTGGGATGTTGATGGTGTTGATGTTGATAATTCCAAAAGTCTCGAACAAACATCATCATAAGTTAGGTTCTGCTTAGTTTTCAAATTATCAACGATGTTTTCAAGTTCATCGGGAAGGGTAGTTAAAAATAATGAACCTTTTGCTGCCGAAGAATTGGCGAGGGGGCGTATGGCTGCTTCAAGTGAATCTTTGACCTCAGGAATTGACTTTTTAGCAGTTCTTTCAACAAGCCTCGACCAGAGTTCGTTATACTTAGAAATATGATCTGCTATGTGATGTTTCGATTCACATTTGATACCCACTACCGATTTCACCAATGCATGCAATGAATATTCATTTTGTAATTTGAGATACAATATTAGAATCGACATTGAAGAGTAAAAACGCCCTTGCTAGTGAATGTCGGTAGCGCCAGTTTTCACATTTTTCTCGATGATCTTCCATTTTTACGGAGTAATCAGCATCTGTTGATTCTACTTGGGTACACATTCCTGCAGGATCCCTCTCTTCGCCAGTAGCTATTCGATATAAGTTATAAACATCCATATATGCAAAAACCATAGTTTTCCATGAGTGAAAGTTCGATATCCCATGTAATTTTTCGAATTTTGGAAATTTATCCATTTTGACAATTTATGATGTCTTTGACAGCTGGAAATTATTTTTCAATCCAAATGATAAGATATATTTCGAATATGGTATTTTCAGCTTTTCAGAATACTGCTAGATGTTTCAGCGCCAGCCTGGGCCTATAACCTGTTAATGGTACTCTTTGTGTATCTGCAGAGATTGCTTATTATGGAACGATGTAACACCTTTTTATTATATCGAAAGAACTAAAAACAACATCATAGCAACTGTATACAGAATGTATCAAATAAGATGAATGAAGATTGTTTCTTCAACAAGAAATTACTGTTTTGTAAAATATTTCGTGTTGTGATAACAATAACAATGCCTTACAAGTGTTGTGTTCCCTTTTGTCGGGGGAATTATGTGGGTGGTCCAAAAGTTCATGCTTTTAGTTTTCCGTTGGACAAGAAACTATCGAAAAAGTGGGTACATGCAATTCACCGCAAGGATTTTACGACTCCATCTAAGTACAGTAAAGTATGTGAATTACATTTTACTAAAGATGATATTATTACTTCATCTACTGCAACCGATTCAAAAACTGGAAAAACTGTAACATTAGATTTGAAAATTCCTAGGCTGAAACGAGATGTTATTCCCACTCAATTTCCCAACTGTCCATCTTATTTATCGAAAGATGTAAAATTACGCACAAGTCGTGATGAAAAACTTGAGATACTAGAGACTAAAAATTTGGCACAAGCACTTACCAAAAGTAAAACTGAATTCGAAAATTACCAAAAATCATTTTGCTACACAGAATTTCAAGAATTTCTAGTTGTATTAGAATCTTTTCAGTTGCCCGAAAAGTGGTTCAAAATTATCGATTTGCAAAAAGTCACATTATTCAAATTGTCTTATTCTCCAGGGCCTGTAATTACATATTCGGTTGTGATTGATTTTGTTTTGAATGTGGAATCATTTTTGTATGACCTAGCGATACAAACATCTCTAAAAGCCAATCTGAAAACACCTTTTATCTCTAATAATATCAATCAAATCAAGGAATTACTAATTGAAATAGATAAAAACGAGATACATAATTCGGGAAAATGTCTTGATAATCAGAAAAAGAGGGTTTTGAAACATATTTCGAATGCATTGGACTCTTTGGTTTCTGACTCAATACATTCTCAAATTTCTTTCTGAAAACGGTCATTTGCCTCGTGGCAATGAATGCAGAATTCATTCCAATGATCAAATTGCAACTATTATATTAACATGTACTACAAACACTCTACTTAAAAATTACTGTTTCAAGTCTAACGACCAATTGGGTGAAAAATCCAACAACAGGAAATTGAAAACACTCACTGGCTAATTTTTTAGGTAATAGGAATTCTCCAAGATAAATATAGGTAATTAGGTATAACAAACGGCATGTCTATCAAACTAAAATACATTTTCCCCAATTTTCTTTCGATCAATCTCATGATAAGTTTATTTTCTGCGGGCCCTGTATAAGTAGGTGTGAAGTTTACCTCTAATGAGATTGAATCACTACAATTTTTGCCAATATATTTAATTCGAATGGGTTGCTGTAGGTGGGTATTTGTGTTTTATTCTGGTTTTTGCTTTGAAACTTCGTTTTTCCATAATAAAATCGAATGGGATGCGAAGAAGGGCTCAGTTGACTGCTGGCATCCTCTTTCAACCGGAAGCCCTTCAAAAAAAAAGCAAAATCGGCTCAATAATGACCTAAAACTAAAATCGAAATACGCGGTCGCCTTATAGAGCTATAAGCGCTTGTCGTTTCGAGCCGCTGGTTAGGCCTGACTAAGTGACGTCACCCACGGAGCATGCAGGCCTTGTTTTATCGGTGGTAACGGCCCGACTCACCACCGCGAGGTCATTGGTTCGAATCCCAGCCGTCACAAGAAACTTTTTTTAATATTTGATTTACGAATTCAATATTGTAAAGTTCCGGAGCATCGATTAGGGATAGTCCTGCACGATTCACTGTTGCTCTCCAATTAACAGTGCTGCTCCTAAAATAGCGCATGGAGTTAGTGAAAAAAACCCACATACATAGAACACATAGGAAGAAATGATGATGATGTGGTTGATCAAAGAAGAAGTAGGACGGTGAAAGCAGACTGAGTGTGAGAGTGGGCCAATACTGTTTAGTGGGCCTCTAATGGGGGTTAACGAGGTAGCTGGCAGGCCTGCCACTGCAGCATATGGTAGTTGTGTACATTACTAGCCTACAAAACACAATCTGAATAATCAGAAAGAGAACTGATGGACGGTACCTGAAAAGGGTGGTAGCCAGCTCTTTTGAGTGAACCACATCACTCTTTACAAATTGAAGCTAGCAAGAAGGTCCCATTAGGGACAAATTGCGGACGTGCAATCGTGCGAACGTTCACAACTGCTACCAGTATCAGTAGTTTCCAGAGTTTCAAGAGTGTATATTTTATCCGTAGGCTCAAATTTTACTTCAAAAAATCGTAGAATTAGTTCTGGCTCGTTGATCATTCTGCTGAAGTCACGTCGCGATTTTGCTAGTGCGACTGTGAGAAATTTTGCACTGACTATAATGAGACTCTATTGAAATATTGGCTATGTACTTGAATAGGATATTTTTTTTAATCCTGATATCCTGATAAGTTGAAAAGTATGAACAAAATTATTCACGAGATAATTAAATAGTTCAGATGCCTCATGAATTGACGAAACGTAGATAAATATATTTCAATACAATAGACATGATGCTCAAAGTTGAATCTTGATAGAATTAAACTGGAATTTTTATTCGAGAGGTTTTGAAGTCGATGATTTTCATTGTTTTCAAGACATTAGTGAATGAAATATGGCGCCCACAATTTTACTTACAATCACTTTATACCAAACTTTACCGATAGCTGTTTTCATTGAGGTTATGTTCTCATTGTTTCTCAATTCCTATATTTCGGCAATAGGAATTTTATTTATTTACTTCTTACAAACATACTGGGTAATTACATGTAAGGCAGCTTACTGACTGAGAAAATGGTTATTTAGAATATCTAATGAAACAAAATAGAATAATATAGTTACATCATAAAATACAAGAACGAATCAAACATGAGGACCTATACTACACAAATACTATCTAGGTTCATCTTCAAATTCCATTTGAGATTTTGTAATAAAAGTTGTCCTGATTGTTCGAGGACTAGTATTGAAGCTGAGGAGCTGTATATATATCAAAGAAAAATAATGATCTGTTCAATATTCGCAAATTAATTTTTGGTAATGTAAAACTTATGAAGTTGATCATTTGACAATCTTTGTACCTAGTATTACTGGTGATAAAATATATACATAAAACAGACTGTACAACTCTCCTTTCATTCAAGGATTGTAGGTTCTCGTCATCATAGATTCATAAGACACCCTATACGGGTAAGTATCTTTCAGGTACAAGTATCTTAAGAAGCGTTTTTGCACTTTTTCTCTCAAATCTTAATGACTTTTCATCTAGGATGCCCATATTACTGATGCATACTCCAAATGAGATCTAACTAGAGCATTCAGCATATAAGAATCATTTCAATAAGCATTATAAATTGCAAACACATCAAGCTAATCACGCTGCATACACGTAACTGATCAATCAAATGAATAAAGTTGTAATTTTTTCTACTAGCGTGCGGAAAAGTCGACCTTGTCGCACTCATTTCAGTGTTTAAAGAGCCATTTTCCTCCGCTTGTAAGATAAACTATTAAATTATTGAATGGCAAAGAAGGAAACATCACCATTGTTATATTCCTCAGAATGTAATGCAATAACTGGAATAAAAAAAATAGTCATATCATAGTGTGAAGAAAGATTTCTTTGAGAAAAATCACAGAGACTCACTTATAAAACTGGCTGCCTCCTGCAACGTCACGCTCGTCATGTACCTCAACCCCTCATTGAACGCCCTCTTTTTCATCAACTCCTCGGCGCCCTCGCTCATGAACTTCCAGTCTCCCTCCAGCCAGCCCTCATAGTAAGGCATCGTGACGTTAGCGTCTATCACCGGCGCCCAAGGAAACAGTCCGACGTCGGGCGGAAAAACGGCGTTGCCTATCTCGAAGGCGCTCCGGGAGTTCTGAAGAAAAGAGGGATATCACCTTCTAAATTCGATTTGTTTGGATGGTTTTGCCCTCATACTAAATTCATTCATGAAGCATCAAAAAGTATACATACGCCAATAATTCTGAACGCCAAACACGGATGAATGAATAAATGAAATCGTAAATGGTGGGGATAACTCTGCCTCTCGCGTTGAGTTTGGTGAAGTAGAGGCACGTTCTGAGATCAGGTTATGTCGTGCGCTCCAAGCGATAAAAAAAAAGTCACAGAGAGTCTTCCATAAATCATAAGCATATAATTCTGTCTCTCGTGTTGAAATTACTCTCGGACCGGCTCTCAAAGGTCACACTGCGTCTAGATCAAGGAGTGGTGCTGAAACGGATGTTGTTACAAGATTGAGTTCGGCGATAAATGAATGAAATCGCGAATGGTGGGGACATCTCTGCAAAATCATTCATCTAATGAGTGGAGATTTTATGAAAGTGAAAGAAATGAAATATCATTTGCGTTATTAAGTATTTGCTATCACTCATGAACTTCTAGTCGCTTTCAAGCCAGCCCTCGTAGTGAGGCATCGTGACGTTGGCGTCGATTACCGGCGCCCACGGGAACAGCCCGACGTCGGGCGGAAAATCGGCGTTGCCTATCTCGAAAGCGTTCCGGGAGTTCTGAAGAAGAGAGGGAATTGGCCTTCTAAATTCGATTTGTTCGGATAGGGGATAACTCTGCCTCTCGCGTTGAGTTTTGCGAAGGAGAGGCACGTTATTAGATTGGGCTAGGGCTTAGACTAAATAACAATATATAGTAACCGCGATTCATTCATAAATCATTGAAGAGTATACGCCAACAAACCTAAACGTCAATCATAGATATATGAATGAAATAGCGAATTATGCGGATAATTCTGCCTCCCGTGTTGAAATTTATTCTCGGACCGGGTCTCACTACGGGAACAGCAGCGTTGGTCCTTCTAGAAAGATCGGTGGTGCTGAAACGGATGTTACAAGAATGAGTTAGGCGAAGTAGGGGCACGTTATGAGGTCAGAAATCATTGAAAAGTAAATGCAAACAATCCTCAACATCAAACACGGATAAATGAATGAAATCGCGAATGGTGGGGATAGCTCTGCCTCTCGCGTTGAGTTTTGCGAAGGAGAGACACGTTATTAGATCAGGCTAGGTGTCAGACTAAATAACAATATATAGTAACCGCGATTCATTCATAATTCATTGAAGAGTATACGCCAACAAACATACACTTCAATCATAGATATATGAATGAAATAGCGAATTATGCGGATAATTCCGTCTCCCGTGTTGAAATTTATTCTCGGACCGGGTCTCACTACGGAAGCAGCAGCGTTGGTCCTTCTAGAAAGAGCGGTGGTGCTGAAACGGATGTTACAAGATTGAGTTTGGCGAAGTAGAGGCACGTTATGAGGTCAGAAATCATTAAAAAGTAAATGCAAACAATCCTCAACACCAAACACGGATAAATGAATGAAATCGCGAATGGTGGGGACAACTCTACGGAATCATTACCGTAGAAGAAATAAATGTTATGTTTTGAGAGCGTTAAATAGGCTTCTACGGACAGTAGCGTGTAAGTACGAGTGCTTGCGGTTAAGTGCTACTTCACGCCTGATCGTGCATAAATACCTTTAGACAGTTGACAAGCTTCCAAGACGACTCGATGCCGCATCCGATCTGCCTGCCGAAGACTCTGCTCGTGTTTTGGGCGCGGTATCGATCGAAGGTCATCGCCCAGTCAGCTAGAGCAGATCCACTCTGAAAGAAGTGTTTAACTAATCTTTACTACAAATATATTTATATCAAACTGATAATTTTTGTTATTAAGACGAGACAAAAATTGAATTGTTCCACCGCCTCGATCAAACCGCAGACAGGATTCCCAAAAGTCTCTCTCAGACTGAATAACAATCTCAAGCCCTGGTTTCTCTGACCAGATCGGCCCGAAATATTTCGGTGATACAGCACAGAAAGTTCGTTAGCGTTTCCGGTGAAACCAAGCGTATTTGTAGAACGTAGTGGCGTTTTGTATAAAAGATCGGACCGAAATTTCGGAAAAAAGAACGGATAACAGTTCGTCGGAATCAACCAGTGTTTGATTTGAACGATTTCAAAACGGCACAGTTCGCCGAAATAGTGTAGTGTGTTTGTTTTCAGACCTAGACAAACAAACAACGTATTTTTTATAATTATAGCGCTAATGAACGTTGAAAGATGTCGTCTGGAAAGAAGTACATCAAATTAGAGTTTTCCTCGTTAGAGGATGAAATATTGATCGAAAAATTAAAAGGAAATCCTCCTTTATATGCAAAGAAATTGAAAAGTTACAAGGATATGAAAATAAAAGGCAACATTTGGATAAAAATTGCAAGGGTAATTGGAGAATGCGGATATAACATATTTTTAGTGCATACTCCTAATAACGCATACTCATCATCGTCATCATGTGCTTCTTCTAAACTCATAGCAATAAAAAAATCCATTTTTTATTTTGACTTTGCCGCAAACACCCTACGAAAATTTTCTTCAGACAACCACACATAGACGAAACTTCTGAAGGAACTGAATCCGGCGAATATCCACGTTCTGTTCGCTGATATTCTCCGAAATATTTCGGGCCGATCTGGTCAGAGAATCCAGGCCTTGAAACGCGAAACACGGCAAAAACGAATGAGATCGCGAAAGATGGGGATAACTCTGCCTCTAGATCGAGCTGTAGTGCAGAAACGGAAGTTGTCACAAAATTGAATTGGGCGAAGTAGAGACATTTTCTGAGATCAGGTTAGGTCTCAGACTAAATAACAATAGATAGACACCGCCAAAAATCCTAAATGCCAAAAAAACGGATAAATGAATGAAATCACGAATGGTGGGGATAACTCTGTGTACTCATTACCAGATGATTCTTTGGAAGAGCACTATCTGATAAATAATCTAAAAATTTCTCTTGATATTATCAACAAACACCTCAAATCTAACTTCATATTGGTAAGGAATTCTCAAATCCATGAACATCATACTATACCTTTTCAAGTTCAAATTGAGACTTATCAATTTCAAATTGGGATTAATCACATCCAAATTGGTAAACAAATTCAAAATGAGAATAAACACAATCAAATTGAGAATAATCATTTTCAAATTCAGAATTAACAGTTTCAAATTGGGAATTAACACTATCAAGTTGATTAACAGAATCAACATAAGAATAAACTCATTCAATTTGGGACCAAACAACTTCAAATTGGGAAACGACAACTGCAAATTCGAATTGTCAAAATTGTGTCAAAATCGAGATTAATTATCAGCGATCATTCATCTTACCTGATATTTTATATAGTTGATATGCCTTACATAAAGAAAAAGGATGCAGACAATATTAGAAAACAAATTTGTGCAGTGTATAATAATAATGGTGATTGGAGGGGACTGGCAGATACACTCGGCGTAAAAAAAGCAACGGCTTATCGATGGGTAAAGAATCGGGACGAAATAGAAAAACAACGGGGAGGAAGAAGGAGGAACAAAATTACTGAAGAACATCACGACATTATTGTTCAGTATATTGAAGAAAACCCCAGGCTCACATTGAAAGAACTGAAACACAAATTCGAGGAAATCCATCAAATTATTGTTTCAACTGAATGTTTACGAAAACATTTAGATTTTTTGTTGTATACACTGAAAGATATTCGTAAAGAACCCGAGAGAACCAATTGCGAAGAAAATAAAATAAGATGACGTGATTATGTACAGCAGCTTTTGAATTATCAAGGGGATAACATTCCAATTATATACATGGCTGAAACCAACTTCAATTTATTTATTTCCCGAAGACAAGGACGCTCTAAAAAAGGAACCTGTTGCAGTTACATTTCAGCTGGTAGCCGTGGGGCAAATATCCATGTCATAGGTTGCATAGGTAATATGGGATTGATTCACCACGAAGTAAAAAGAGGTGCTTTCAGAAAGCAAGATGCTCAAGAATACATTCGCAATTGCTTGAGTACTGCTCGAGATATGTACCAGACGCCTGTAGTGCTGGTGGTGGATGATGCTCCTTGCCATACTGACTTAGAAGAGGTATTTCGAGAGGAAGAGTTTACAGATCACCGATTATTGAGGCTGAGTCCGTATAGTCCAATGTTCAATCCCATTTAACTAGCATGGTCCAGTTTGAAAGCTGCTGTTAAGCGAGATTTATCTGTGCAGTTGCCGCAAATTTTATATATATAGTTGGAGAAGATAGGGCAAATATAACTCAAACTGAGTATCGTATTCGTCAACTGGAAAACATCATACATGAAAACATTAATTCAATTAATATTAATAATTGTCTCAATTTGAAGTTGAAAAGGTATAGACGAAATGACTTGTTTCATCTTGATGCTGCTAATTCTACACTTGGTCAAACAAAGTTCACTCACGGAGATATCTCAAAATTCAATAGATTACCTGATGATATCAAAAGTTGCACAAATATGACCCAATTAAAAATTAAAGTCAAGGAACATATCTTCTTGCAAAGAGAAAATCAAACATGAGTGAACTATAATTTAATTTGATAATGCATGAATAATCTCATACCTGATATGAATCTGTCTGATTATTCATGTTATTCCATTGTAAACGTTAATGATTATATTTATATTTATATGAAATGCAATGTTATGTTTATAGCAAAGAATGAAATAAATAAATAGTTAAATAAGTTTTCACTGCGGTATCTCACCTGCGCGATCACTTTCGACACCATATGCCTCGTTTTTGGAGCCACCATGAGCAGCCCTGCTGAAGCAGCCCCAGCCCCCGCCCCAAACAACGTCAAACTGTCTCTGTCGCCATTAAACTTGTCCGCGTTGTCGTACGCCCATCTGATGGCCATCGCCTGATCCAGCAGGCCGTAGTTGCCCGGCGAGTTGACGTCACCGGTGCTGAGGAACCCGAGCGCCCCCAGGCGGTAGTTGAAGGTGACGACGACTGCCCTGTAGAAGGTGGCGAGGATGTGGCCGGGGAAGGTGTTGGAGGAGCCGTGGATGAAGTCGCCGCCGTGGATGTGGACCATGAGGGGGTATTTTTGGGCGGTGCCTTGCGTCTGGAAGAATATAGAGCGTTGGATAGAACAAATCTCGAAAACTGCTAATTTTGCATTGTTAATCATCTAGACGCACGAAGGTTCCGAATCTATACATATACATATTTTTTCTAGATCCGAAAGAGCATATGTTTTGAGACAAAAATCAAGAATAATTGTTGATTTTGCATTGAAAACAATCTAGGCGCACGTGAAACAACAAAGTTGCATAGTTTCCCGTCAAAGGATCCCGCACCGCAATAGGGGGAAAATTGACTTTCGGTGAATTTTTTGGAATTTTGGATATATCTTAAAACTCGTGATGCTGATCAGATGTCCCAATTATCAACGCTCTAAATTCAATAGTTTGGATTATACAGGGTGCTGAAGTTGACTTTTTCAAAATTTCGAATGACCATTGTGAAGTTTCCTTTTTGAATACCAAAATCAAATCGACTACATATTGTTTGTCCATGTGGCCGGTGAAAATCTACTTAGAGTTCAATGATATCTGCACGTACTCACGATATACAGAGTTGGTCCAAAAATAGCAAATGTTCCAATTATTTCCGAAAAAGTGAGCGGTTGAAATCAATTCATTTTTGGACATTTCGTAGTATACTAATATCAACATCGATTCATGATAATTGCATTTCTTGAATCAGACTACATATTATACACAAGATGTTCAAGTTTCCATGAAACCGCACCCGTCCTGATATTCATATCCATCGAATGATTGGAATCCCGTAAAACTTGGTGAGGATAAGTTGTTATTCGTGATGACAATATTTTATTCAATTGCCTGAATTATACAGGGTGGTTGTGAAAGTAGTAGTAGTAGTGGTAGCGGTAATAGAATAATAATTATCGAATGTGTCCGTTGTCGAATTAATCTCTCATCAAGAAGGAGAAAGGTTCATTTTAGGAAAATATTCATTTTAGTTTTACTATTATAATAGAAGGAATATTGAGGAATCTGTTTTGAGCAAACTAGAAAGAAATTATTGGACATGGCACTCATGAAGAGCTACTCGCAGACTATATAGTATCTTTCGGGAGAACAGGATAATATGACTAGGTAATGAAGAACAAAAAATGATTATAATGAAGATGATAGAGTCAAAGTACTTGATTAACTTGACCCCCTCTGTTTGCAGCGTCCTCTACATGAATGAGAAGGGCATTTGACGGATACTGTATGTGTTTTTCATGACGTGCATATCCCAGGTACCAGATAGCACTAGCCACATGAGCACAACATCCAAGTGTCCGGGCTCCTGTTTTACAAGTGCAATAATATACGTATATAACATCATCAATATTATTGATTTGTTCAATATTCTCTATATCTGCATCGAATGCGATCCATAATTGATATTTTGTGGTGTTTTGAAATCTCGAATGTACTCTCATTCTTGAGAATCCAGGCTTATTTATATTCGAGTCCATTTGGAATTCATTTTCCTCGTGATGATGAATAGTGTCTTGTATGTACGAAGCTGCCAATTCCACTTGGTATATGCCAATAGTTAGGTCTCGTACCATTTGTAATTCTAATCTTGGGAATTCATTGAAATGATCCTGCCTGAGTATATGAAGTCCATATTGAGATTTTCTGCTTCAACTCGAGCTTGTTCTAAATTCACTCTATTAGCCTTTTCCAACATTATGTTTAATTGGCTTAAATCCATCACAAGCTATGTAGGGCTCGTTGCGCATCACGAATATAGTTTCTTGAGGAGTTGATTTCCAGAGCAATTGAGAAACAAGCCATGAATCCTGAGTACGTCAACTCCAAGAAAACACGACTACTATTTCCACAACCACCCTGTATAATTCGGGTATTTGCATAAAATATTGTCGTCATGAATCATCAACTTCCTCACCAAGTTTTACGGGATTCCATTCATTCGATGGATATGAATATCAGGACGGGTGCGGTTTTATGGAAACTTGAACATCTTGTGTATAATATGTAGTCTGATTCAAGAAATGCAATTATCATGAATCGATGTTGATATTAGTGAACTACGAAATGTCCAAAAATGAATTGATTTCAACCGCTCACTTTTTCGGAAATAATTGGCCAACTCTGTATATCGTGAGTACGTGCAGATATCATTGAACTCTAAAGTGAATATTCACCGGCCACATGGACAAACAAAACGTAGTCGATTTGATTCTGGTATTCAAAAAGGAAAATTCACAAAGGCCATTCGAAATTTTGAAAAAGTCAACTTCAGCAACCTGTATAATCGAAACTATTGAATTTAGAGCGTTGATATTTGGGATATCTGATCAGCATCACGAGTTCTACGATATATCCAAAATTCGAGAAAATTCACCGAAAGCCAATTTCCCCCCTATTGCGGTGCGGGGTCCTTTCTGAAATTGACTAATTTCGCATTGACAATTTGATTCATGTATGAAAAATCCCACAAGCCGCGTGATTTTGTCATTATGACAGCGAAAAAAGTTTGCCCTAACTTTTCCAGCGACAATAACGGAATCTAATTTTTGAAAGCATGACAACCAGCCAACTAGCTTTTTTTTTATTGAAGTAAACTTGGCATTTATAATTAGAATTTGGTTGCCAGTACCTAATGCCAGAAGAAATAACTCGTCCTGCAGACTCGTAATTTTTTCAGAGGCAGTTTTGCCAGGCAACAAAATTCTTATTGATACATGTCAAGTTTACTTCGACAAACAAAAAAGCTCTCGTGTAATTATAAGTTAAAATCATCTAGGCGCATGTAAAATGTCACGAGGATTTCGAATCTATACATGATTTCGTCCTAGATCCAAAGGACATCATAGTTGTATATTTTTCACATCAAAATTAAAAAAATTCGCATTGAAAACCATCTAGGCGCACGTAAATGTCAGGTGGATTCCGAATCTATAGATAATTTTGTCTTAGATCCAAAGGACAACGAAGTTGCATACTTCCAGATATGTATACAGTGTGTCTCACTTCTAATGTGAGCACCTCTGTGTCTTAGGTATTCGCTGAGTAAGGATCCTGAAAGGACCCCGCACTTTTTATAGAACTCGACCTAATGATCAAATATGCCGAGTTCCAATCCGATTCTATGACCAGTTTTTGAGATACAGGGTGTTGAAGTTGAGAAATGCCCCTTTTCATCTACCCATATCTCCAAGAGAAGACAAATGAATCAGAATTTTCTGCTAGCAGTTTTTCAGTTTAACCTTAAGGTACAACAACCATGTACAGAAACAACCAAAGCTGATCATTATCACAGGGTGATTCACATCTGAATTATTGTGTAATTTTCAATTTCTAAATATCGATACAACAACTTGATAAAAACTACAAAATGAAAATTATCATCCGATATGATCTTCTTACGTCAAATGGATTCATTATATGTATTGATTATACATGGTGATTCGTGAATGCTGATGTTCAGAAAATAAAGTTTAATGAGCCACCTCGTATTATTGGGTTGATTTTGGCTATTGATTATAATTTTCGAGGACACATTATGGTGCATTTCATGGTATACAGAGTGATTTATTGATTGGAGAAATTGCCAACTACAAAAAAATATTAAAAAACCACTGTTTTTTCCATCACCCTCTAATTTTAGATTTTCACCGTTGAGGTCAGATTTTTTCTTCATCATAATCAATAGCCTAAATCAACCCAATAATACGACGTGGCTCATTAAACTTTATTTTCTGAACATCAGCATTCACGAAACACCATGTATAATCAATACATATAATGAATCAATTTCATGTAAGGAAAACATATCGAATGATAATTTTGATTTTTTAATTTTTATCAAGTTGTAGCATCGATATTTAGAAATTGAAAATTACACAATGATTCAGATGTGAATCACCCTGTGATAAAGATCAGCTTTGGTTGATTCTGTATATGGTTGTTGTACCTCAAGGTTAAACTGAAAAACTGCTAGCAGAAAATTCTGATTCATTTGTCTTTTGGAGATATGGGTAGATGAAAAGGGGGCATTTCAACTTCAACACCCTGTATCTCAAAAACTGGTCATAGGATCGGATTGGAACTCGGCATATTTGATCATTAGGTCGAGTTCTATAATATACCAGAAATACAGAGAATTCGACAGAACGCCATTTTTATATAGAAAAAGTGCGGGGTCCTTTGCTGAAAATTTCATTTTTGTCTCACTTTTCATGGAAGCACCCCAGTATCTTATGTAATTATTGATGTAGGAGTAAATTTTCAGGAGCAACAAAGAGACCAATAACCAAGTAGGATCATCTTTAATGATACTCTGCTCGCCAGCAGCCACACAAGCACCGACATTCCAGAAGGACAAATTTATTAAATCGGAAAATTCCCTTCATAGTTGTTCTGAAATTGATAATCATAAAGTCAGTTCTCATCAATGATGATGAAATAACTATCAGAATTAGTGCAATCGAATAAATATCAGGAGTGATAAAATGTATATGTGTATTTCCACGGCTGTTGACGAGCAGTGTATACCACTGAAGATGACCCCACTTGGTCATGGAATACATTTTTGGTATATCTCTCGCTCCAGCAAATTTCAGGATCCTAACCCAACGATTACATAAGATACGGGGGTGTTTTCATGAAAAGTGAGACAAAAATGAATTTTTCAGAACTGACAAATTTTAGGAAAAATAAGAATAGTTATTGTATTGGGCGTCCTGATTCCGAATCCGAGGTGATTTTCAACCTATTTTGACTCCTAATATCATTTTCTGGAAATTGGACTGTATCCATTGCTGTTGGCGAGCAGTGTAAATCACAGAAGATGACCCCACTTGGTCATAGAGTGCATTTCTGGTATATCTCTCACTCTAGCAAATTTCAGGATCCTTACCCAACGATTACATAAGATACAGGGGCGTTTCCATTAGAAATAAGACACACTGTAGATTACATTTTTTTGAATAACTATGAGCGACAAGTTATCTGTTATAGCAATAAATTAGCGATGATTAAGAGATAAATTATGGCATAAATGAAAATTGAAGATTCTGAAATTGTTCTCCCAAGTTTGTGAGGGTTTAGAAGGGGGCACAATAGATCTTTCAGGCGGCAGTGTACTCACCCCTTATGCATACAATACAATACAAATAGTTGTTTATGATCCCTATGACAAACAGTTACCTTTCTTGGAGTAAAGTCAATTTATCAAATGAGAAAGTAATCGAAATTATTTTTGCCAACAAATAATACTCACAAGATCTGGTGTGAATACATTGAGATACAAACAGTCCTCGTCCATGTCTCTGACACCCATAGTGGCCCCGGTATATTTAGCAGGTTGAGGACATGCCGGTCCATAATCGACTGCTTGCATTATTTGCCATCCTCTGTGCAGTCTTGGTGGCTGAAATTTTTTGTGAAAACGTTAATGATCAATTTAATTTTAAAGTAGAAGTAAAGTTTATGCGAAGTCAGTTGGAAAGAACACATCACCGCGGCCCGACATTCGTTTGATGATCTGTTTAACTGACTTTGCATAAACTATATAATCATATATTTTTTTGAAATTATACTGTGATACTTTATGAAATACCATTGGAATGCCCTACAATTTCTCTGTGTTACGAGCTGTTTTATTTCAAGGAAATATTAAGTGAACAATATTTCTCTAATTTCGAATCGATCCATCTTTGAACTATCGAGATGGCAGTCTTGACCGCCATCTGGTGCGAACCTAAATGAGAATTTCAGTCTTGGAATGTTTCTTTCCAGACGGCGTTGTGTACATTTCACAGTTGTCGAATGCCTCGTGGGAATTAAATGCTGAGAGATTTTCACGTTGGATCAGGATCAGATGGCGGTCATGAATGCCATCTGAGGACACTCCTGCACTGATCACAGTCAAAGCTCGAAATCGGTAATCAAATCAAATCAAAATATACTTTATTGTCGATAAAATCTAGTTTTGTTGACAAAGTAGAAGATAAACTACAAAAATAAATATAGTCAAAGTACACACAACCTCAATCAAAAAATGTCAATGAATGAAAAAAGAAATAGCGATATAAACAATGTTATTTGAACATTTTGTCAATTTCTCGACATATTATGAGGTATCGCTCTAAACGGGTATACAATACAATAAAGGCAATAAAATCATAAATGAAAATATATTTCACATTTTTCAGTAAATGTTGTCATTATAAAATTCTTGCAAACTATAATAGGGTCTGCTCACGAGTAGTTTTTTTCTATATTTTCTAAAGCCTTCAATTCTATCATGGCTCTCTCTAGAATGAGATGGTAGGTGGTTATACAGAGAGAGAGAGAACATCTTTATTAGGGATATACCCCAAAAGGCCATTGACCGAAGTCTTTCAGCCTGGTGGTTATACATTTTGACGCCATTATAGAAAATGGAGTCCTTTACCAGGGATGAGGAAGGTAAGGGTAGTTTCAAATTATTTTTTGATATTTTCGAGTATAATGACACGATGAAATATTTTCAAATTTTGAACTATGTTTGTGTATAAGACATACAGTTTCCATACCGAATAAAGCCACAACTCTCAATATCTTCTTCTCTACAAATAACTGCCTACATGAATTGCGTGGTCCTAGTTTGAACACATATCTAATGGCTCTCTTTTGCAGTTCAAGTACTGACTCCAGCAGACTGGAGTTACATACCCCCCCCTCATTGCATAGCACTCTGAGGAGATTTTATTCTTCAGTTGTTTGACGTGTGCTTCAAACTTCAATTTGTTGTCAATGAAAATTTTGTACAAACTTTATTTTCAATCATCTCATTTTCTAGAGGCATATCTCCAAGAGTACATTTGAAAGTTACTATATTTGTTTTTTTTTATATTAAATGAAAGGAGATTTGAGTCACACCAAGATTTGATTGCGTTAATGTCTCTGAGTGTCTTATTATTCAAATCGTTAACAGTTTTACTATGCCATAAAATGGTGGTGTCGTCTGCAAATAAAGTAATTTCTCCCGAAGTGTGTATACTCAGTAAATCATTTATATATACAAGAAAAAGAGTAGGTCCTGAAACCGATCCTTGTGGCACTCCATAATCAATATTCATATATTTTGATAAAGTATCGCTTGACTTGACTGCGTGCAGTTAGATAGGACTCGAACCATTCCAAAGTAACTCCCTCGCAGCCGTAACAATGCAGTTTCCGCAAAAGTATTTTGTGGTCTACACAGTCAAAAGCTTTTTTGAGGTCACAGAATACTGCGGCTGCTACATCTCCGGAATTTATGTCTGAATATACCTCATACAGGAAGGAAAACATTGCATCTTGGGTGTTCTTTTTAGCTTGGAATCCGAATTGATTTTCTTTGATGATTTTATGAGCAATAAGGAATTCATTGAGCCATTCTTTTCACGAGTTTTTCAATTATTTTTGCTAGAGTCGGGAAAAGGGATATCGGCCGATAGTTTGAGGGATCAACCAAGCTACCGCCTGGTATGATGGTAGTTGGTAGTAGTAGAATAGATGCCTAGATTTTGGGAGGATGTAATTCAATGTTTTGTGTGACATATAGTTAGGAAACTCTCATTATCTAATATTTTCGTTCATTTCATGGACTGCTGTGGTAGGTAATGAATTTGAGTTTCTCTTTCTGAAAACCAATATTTCTCACCTTGAATCGGCCCTCTCCTACAGGAGGTTGTGCATACGGTATGCCCAGAAACACCGAGGTGACGCCTTGTTGTCTTTCGATGAACTCGGCACCAGGTCGGTACAGTGAGTCTGGATCGGGGTTGTCGAACAAGTACACTTGGAAACCTTGCACGCTTCCATAGGTGGTTTCCACGAAGATGTCTCTCTGCTTCTCCTTCGTTTGCTCTCGTCTTTTGCCCTGTAAGTCTTCTCTCCAGCCGCTCAGTATGCCGGGCAAAATTGGTTCAGCGTTGCCCGCCTGTTACAATATAAACTACTTACCAGATGAAGTGGGACAGCCAAAAAATTGACTAATTTTGATGAGCAATAACTCGAACATTTCTTGGCCGATGTTGGATTTTTAACCAAAGCTAGAAAGTGTCATCCTTCGGCTATGCGTTATTGGCGTCGGATTTTTATTTTTGCGATTCGTTGTCTTTGTACAGAGTGTGAATTAAGAGCTGGAAAAATTTCAAATGTTTGACCAATGATTAGGGAAATGTGAGGGACCCTAGAATTCTGTTTCAGGTCCGATACCTCGAGACGTCTTTGAAATTTTTTGGATCAATTGCGTTGCTATGGAAAAATCGCCATTTAATGAAATTTCATTTTTATTTCAAAATGTGGCCTCTTTTAGTTAAACAATAACAGCCAACATCTGAACTGCAACAAGGGATATTTCTACTGAAGATAATTAACACCAGTGCCGCGCAAAAAGGGGTTTATGATATTTAGAAACGAAAAATTCGTTTTCATTGAAAGACTTCAACAGTTTTATTGATCGTTACAGTTGAAGAGGTGTCATATCCCTAATTAGCATGATGTTGACAAATTCAGAGGTGCGCAAAAAGGAGTTTATGATATTTAGAAACGATAAAAACTTTCTATTGGAAAACATCAAGAAGATTTTTTGAAATTTTTTCAGACAGAATAATTATCAAATTGTACGGCTCGGAAAACATCAGAAGCCAGAATTACGTTCCTGAATTTTCATTCATGAATAATGATACAAGAAAATTTTCACTGGGGAACAAAGGACAACACTTGATAAAATTATTAAAAATGTTTCCATATCAAACTTTTTGAATCGCCTTGATGATGGATCCTCTTTAATACGCCAATGGATTTTGGATGCTCACCTTAGATAAGTAAAAAAACAATGATAATGAGACTGAAATTCTGATTTTCCAATTTTGCCCACCTCTGAATTTGTCAACATCATGCTAATTGAATGTATGGCAACTTTTTACCTGTGACGATCAATGAAACTGTTGATTTTTGTCAATAAAAACGTTTTTGTCATTTCTAAATATCATGAACCCTATTTTTGCGCGCCTCTGAATTTGTCAACAATATGCTAATTGAGGATATGACACCTCTTCAACTGTAACGATCAATAAAACTGTTGAATTTTTTCAATACAAACGAATTTTTCGTTTCTAAATATCATTAACCCCTTTTTGCGCGCCACTGGTGTTAATTATCTTCAGTAGAAATATCCCTTGCAACAGTTTAGATGTTAGCCGTTATTGTTTAACTAAAAGAGGCCATTTTTCAAATTTAAATTTAAATTTCATGAAATGGCGATTTTTCCATAGCAACGCAATTAATCCAAAAAATTTCAAAGACGTCTGGAGGTATCGGACCAACCATTCACCCAACATCTGAAAAAGAATTCTAGGGTCCCCCACATTTCCCAAATTATTGGTCAAACATTTGAAATTTTTCCGGCTCTTAGTTCACACTCTGTACAAAGAGAACGAATCGCAAAAATAAGAACCCGACGCCAATGATGCATAGCCCAAGGATGACGCTTTCTACATTTGGTTGAAAATCCAATATCGGCCAAGACATTTTCGAGTTATAGCTTATCAAAATTAGACAATTTTTTTGGTGTCCCACTTCATCTGGAAAGTAGTTTAATTACTATACCGGGTGACACAGGAGACATGTAACAGCCTGCAGTTTTTTTATTTGGAGAGATACGAATTTGAAATTCGCAAGGGTTATATTATCGATGATGACGCTTCCCTTGAAGGCAATGAAAATTTTCTTCAACCACCTGTTTGATCGGAGGTGGACACAACTTTTTTTTTTTAAATGGCACCCTGTTTATTTCTGTAGCCTATCTTATTCGCCTTGAAATTCTCTATTCAACTATGTATCACAATTTGATATTCGTTCATCAATAGGCTTATATCACGAAAAATTTTTATTTCATAATTCGATAGAATTCGCCCAAACTAGCTCACCACCGCAAACCGTTTCTTGCTGTGAGCTCCCTACGTTTTATAAAAAATTATTGAAATCCCCGATTTTTCGGACCTCTGAAAACGAGGCGATGATGTGACGTCAAAACCCTAATACTGAAACAAGACTATTCCAGACAGAGATGATTTCTGACAGAGTGAATTAGCGCGAGATCACAGTTGAAAGAATTAATATATCAGTTGCCTCAGTCTCCGTCGGGCGTTTGGACTTTTCTTTTAACTATAGCGAGATGAGGTTTCTACGTCATAAGAGGGTCCGTTTTCAGAAGGTACTATTATTTATGTCCAAAAATGAAACATTCCAGTTAATTTTTCGATCGAATTATGTCGTCAATCATTATTTATGTATAAAAGGATCATTATAAACATGGTTTGAGTTAAAAGTTCTACTAAGGTATACACGACCATTGGCTGTGGCCCGAATACAATGACAATTCGATGCTTGATAGGCTTAGAAATCCAAAGATCATTACTTATTAGACGATATTATCAAAATATTTTCCATACCTTGATCGGTCCCAGAAGAAAGAAAGCGATATCTGTATCCTACCTTAGAGCTTTGACACAAGATGACTATAACTTCATGTTATACCCTGCGTCTTCGAAATGGGTGATATACCTGAAGCGTAGAGTTGTCCCAGTTGTCAGCAGACCGAGAGCGGCTGATGAGACCTGGTGGGTCGAAACAGTACTGTCTCGCTCCTGCTGACAATTGGGGCAACTCTGTTCATCCTAGATCTCTTAGTAATGAGATTTAGCAGTTGAGTAGGTGGTAGAAAAATTCCAATCAAGTATGTCAGGTAGTGCCATGTGTCAGCAGAGTGATTTACTTGTAGTACCACTCTGTAGCGTATAGACATAGGGGTCTGTACGTGTGACTATAGATGACAGCGCCATACAGTGTGTGTCGCGATATCTTTATCCTACCTTAGAGCTCTGCCACAAGATGGATACAACATGACTACAACTTTATGTTATACCCTGCGTCTTAGAATCATTTTTAAATTTTGTGGCTTTCTCAGTCTCCAACTATACTGAATTTTGGCACCATGAAAGCTCATACACGGGGGTTATAAAAAAAACAATCAATACTTCCAACTTCAACATCCTGTATCTCAAAAACGGAGAAAGTTGGGACACATGTTTATATGAACTTTATTTGCTAAAATATCACAAGAAATCACCCCTTGTATTTGTTCGGTGTTATTCAGAACCTCTGGTTTGGAGAAAAAAATGAGATCATTTTGAGTTATGCTTGGAAAAATAGATATATCGATATATAATTTTAAAAATATCAATAACTATCGGTTACTAGTCGAGCGATCCATCTACTGCGCTATTCCGCCGTCTTCAATTGACCATATGCATAAACAAAGTGTTTTCAAAATATAATGTGGAGAGCAATTGATGTTTTCAACTTCAAAACCTTTCAAGATTCACCTCTCAAAATATATACATAAATTGGAGAATCGGCCTGGGTTATTTACACTAACAAGATGATCCATCTCCATGTAAAATGACCTTGGCTTGCTTATCATATCACCTGACGGAGCTACTGTGTTAGCGAAGTTTTACATTTGCCATGCATTTCCATCAAGTAACGGCCGAGTCAATTCAAAATCCATGTAAATAATGTTGAAGCTAAATTTGTCCTTAGTGCTTGACTTCACAATGAATTCATTAAAGAAGAGTACTACTGCATGGAAGAAGTACGGTTATAAGATGCCAGACCACATTTGTAAGAGCGTTTTGCTGTCAATGCTGTCAAATGGGATTTTCTGTGATCTCAGCAGGGCATTTGATTGCGTTGACCATAACATTCTCTTAAATAAACTCTTCAGGTATGGTATTCGTGGTACTCCACTGGCCTGGATAGCAGACTACCTTTCTTTGAGGAAACAATTTGTTGAAATCAACAAAACACCATCTGACTTCATTTCAACAGAATTAGGGGTTCCACAAGGATCAATTTTGGGACCTGTATTATTTCTATTCTATGTTAATGGCCTCGATAAGTCAATTGATACATCTATGACCATGTATGCAGATGATACGTCCATAATTATCTCTGATAAGAATGATTCAGCCCTCAACGATAAATGCAATCAAGTTTTTCAAGATTTGAATAGATGGTTTTCTGCAAATAACCTTTACTTGAATGTTGATAAAACAGTTTCCATTCGATTCCACAATCGTCAGAAAAGTTGTGACTTTATCACTTTCCAGGCAAAGGAAAATTCTGATCTCGTTATTACAGATAGTGTAAGCACCAAATTTCTGGGACTCTCTATCGACCAATGTTTGGGGTGGCATAACCATTGTGTACTATTAACAAAGAAATTGAACACAATATCATATCAATTGAGAAACTTGAAACAAGTTTTGAATATTGATCAATTGTTGACCTTGTATTACGCACAGATTGACTCTAGACTTACGTATGGTTTATGTTTCTGGGGCCTATCTACACACTGGAAAGATGTTTTTATAGCTCAAAAAAGAATAGTACGAATAATGGTAGGTGTTCCTATGAGAGAATCCTGCAGAAATATATTCATCAACTATAAAATTTTAACATTACCTTGTCTTTTAATATTTGAATATTGTGTATTTGTTTTCAAAAATTATGATGAATATTTTGTTCTCAACAAATCCAAACATAATGTGAATACCCGGCAAAAAAATGATGTATATGTCCCATTTGGTGAATGTAAATTAGCATACAATTCTCCTAATCTCATGGCCCCACGAATTTTCAACTTACTGCCAATCAACATAAAAAACTGTGAAACATTGGTTGTGTTTAAAAGAAGATTGAAAGAGTTTCTGTTACATAACTGTTTTTATAGTGTAGATGAGTATATGTCCCTTTAGTTTGTAAGACCTATTGACGATTCCTATACAATATGAAATGTAATTGTCTAAAAAGGAAAATAAAGTTTATCTAAATGCTGCCTGACCTGTCTATGGAACGAAATCTTGAATTTTGCATATTTCGTTCCAATTGCTTGGAATTTTATTTAATTTTCATGGATGACCCTGTATTGTTTCGTATTGTACAGTTTAACTGAAATTCGAGCTTCATCATTTGGATCTCGTAAACCGTAAGAGATACAGAGTCGGTTGAATTATGGCTGTTTTGGATTTCCGACAGTGGCATTGATAAAGTGTCATTCATTTCCATTAATTTCCTCAAGTAACTTGAGAGAAAATATTGAAATGGTAATTGCCACAATTCAACCGACCCTGTATCTCTTACGGTTTACGAGATCCCAATAATCATGCTCGAATTCCAGCCACCCTGTACATATTATACAAATTATTTTTTTCGCCTTCCCCGATATATCCACTTTCGATATCGAAACTTATTAGTAATAGATAAAAAACTTGTTCGGGAATTTATCATTAAACGAAGACATAACTGATTAGTCATTAGGGTGAATCAAGCAATATATCAGTCTCGCACCAGATTTCGTCGCGTTAGGTCGATTCAAGTGGTTTGAAAAATAACTAGTAGGTATTCAAAATAAGTGAGAAATCGAAATTCATTGTGTGCTTGATATCCTTCTTTTTGAAGCAGGAAAATCTCCAACTTTGATACTCTGACTTTTAAATAATTAAAATATTTCAGTCCGGCCCTGATGCGGAATTCCTTCTTGCATTGAAACATTTAAAAATAAACTTCGAATACATGGTGTTAATTGATTGATTGCCGATAATACAATGGGTGAATCCTCGAGTGATCTCAAGGAGAAAAGTTTATATCAACATATGCCCTAAACCTCTTAGTTTTTGAGATACAGGGTGTTAAAATCAGAGGCGTACAGTTTTCTTTTATCAAAACATTCAATATCAGGCCTACATAAACATCAATGGTAAAAGTAATAAATCTATTTTCGCCTTCAAACAAAATGTGTTTCCACTCATAGTTAGTGCCTACTGAATTTTTACAAAATACCAAAAACAATCTCGATTAACTGAAGAAAAAATTGTTTTTGGATTTTTTTTACATGAAAACGGTACGTTGTATGAGAGTAAGTCTCGGAACCAAATTTGCTCCGAAATAAACGGGGATTTCAAAAATAATTTTGGTTTTCAGAAAAATCAGTGGAGTACCATTTTTTTCTTCTAAAATTACCAGTTCAAACCCCTTACGTACGTCACTGGTGAAAGTTTTAAACAATCTTTTGCGTCAAAAAATGACCCTTAATGATATAAAGATGTGTACAAAATTTCCTGAAAATATCTAGGAGTGAAAAAAAATTATGATAAAAAACGTAAAAAATTCACTTTTTTTTAAATTTCAACACCCTGTAGCTCATAAACTGAGAGGTTCAGGATATTTGTTGAAATAAACTTTTCTCCTTTAAATCACCCGATGATTCACACCTTGTATTATCGGCACTCAATTAATTAACACCCTGTATATTGTACATTACCGATCTCTAACCTTCTCTAATCAACGAAAATGAATTCACTTTGTTGCTCATTGGATGGTCAGGGTGTCTCCATATAATATTTTGATAACAGAAATTTTGAGCCCTACTTACAGCATTTCTCTATACAAGGTGGAAAAAACTTGAGATATTGAAGTTATAGGACCGCATCTGTAATATCTTTTGGCACTCCTCAAACAAACAGATGCAAATTGCAAAATGATAAAAAAGTCCAAATCAGTTTTTTTTAAATGAAACACCATGTATAATTTCAACTCTAGTAAAAAATATATTCACAAATATACTGTGCTTTCATTGGATACATAGGACTTTAACTCGTGCGATATACTAGCATCTAGAGACAGGACGCATCAAATATTGCCGCGTGGTGAGCAACAAACCAATTTCTTTTGTACAAATGGAAGCAATTTTCTTTCTTTATTCTTCCGTCCATAATTGACCATATTCATAAACAAATTGTTTTCAATAATGATGAGATTTAAAATTTTATTTTGTTTTATTTGTTTGTTTTGAATATTTACAGTAATAATTGACATGTATTGTTGAAACAATTGATTTTTAGTATTCACTATACAGGGTGTTTCATAGTATATGATATGCGCAGGACTTCGGGATCTGATAGCTCATACAAAAATATGAAAAAAAAGTTTCTGTCACCTTGACCCCTCAAATGCACCATTTTCGAGATACAGACGGTTGAAATTTGAAAAACAAAATCTGATTTTTGTGAATATCTCTGTAACCGTTTATCACACATAGAACAGTTTTTGTAAGCATTTTCTACTCATAATGAGCTATGTTATGTGTGGAATTTATTTTTTTCAAGTCATAATTGGTGAAGATTTTGAAGGGTTAGTGAATGTTTTTCTCCCCAACTTCTATGCAATTGGAAAAGGTACAGTTTTCTTCACAAAAAAGATACTTGTGGTCATGAGCTCTAAAATTGACCGTTTTTGACAAAAATCAACCTTCATATTGAAAATCATGGTGAATTTTTGATAAAATTTATTTTAGCAATTAAACAAAATCTATTTAAACTTTAAAACAAGTAACAAAACCAAAAGGTCAACTTCATATCACAATATTGAACAAATAAAATGGCAAATCATACTCAGTTATATGGATAATTGTTAGAAATGTTCATGGGTTCAACATAAGCAATTATAAAAAAATACCATGATTTTCAACATAAAAGTTGATTTTTCTCAAAAACGGTCAAAGTTAGAGCCTTTGACCAAGAATAACTTCTTTGTGTAGGAAATATTGGCAGTTCAAATGGGTTGCTCAAAACTGTACTTTTTCCAGTGGTGTAGAAGTTGGGGAGGAAAACACTCACTACTACTTCAAAATCTTCACCAATTATGACCTGAAAATTTTTAAAAATCCGCACAAAACATAGCTTATGAGTAGAAAATGGTTATGAAAGCTATTTTTTGTGTGATAAACGGTTCCAGAAATATTCACAAAAATCGATTTTTTTTTCAAATTTTGAAAATAGTGCATTTTAGAGGGTAAATTATTAAAAACTTTCTTCATATTTTTGAAGGAGCTGTCACATCCTGCGCATTTATTATGAAACACCCTGTATTATGATTTACTAGCAGACTTTATCAAAATGGTATTTGGGACAAAACACATTGTTTCAAATGGAATTGATTCATGATATCATGCTGTTTTGTAAATGTTCTGAATTCAATCAGAATTACACCTGAAAATGAAATACAATAATTCATTTTAATTTTATCAAGGGAAAAAAATGATTTGAATTTGAAAGCAACAGAAAGCCTACTTAGTTTATGAACAATATATTTGCTGGTTGACTGGTATTTTTATTGTGACTTCAAACATGGTTAATTATTTTATTTGTTCAAAATGCCATATTCAGGTGACATTGGAATTAGAAAATTATGGAAAATTGGTGTGAGGTGGATTATTTTCATGAGCATGCTTATTAATCATTTTCAATTTGCCAAGAATATCAGCAATTTCATATTTATTTACTAGAAAAGCATGAAGAAATGAAATTTAGCAGGTACACAATCTGAATCTCTTTGAATTCAAAGAGATTATGAGATTACCTATAATAAATTGTAACATTTTATTGTGTACTGGAACTCTGCTACCATATCTCAATGACACAGTACTTATATATACTTATATAGTGGAAGTTTTCTTCAATTAAAGAATAAAAAAAATGTTCACCCTATCATATGTGAATCTTTCATCCTGTCCCCTGATTCTGGGATCACCGAACCTTCCTTGGTTGTTATAATCTGATCCAAAACTCTGTCCATATCGCCTGCCTTTATAAAAGTACGTGGTCCTGTAATCTTTGTCGTTGGGGCCGTATGGCAAACGGGGGCCATATTCATTGTATGGGTTTTGTTTGTTTGGCGGATATCCACCTGGGTACCTCGCAAACTCGTCGTACTGTCCTGAAATAATGTCGCTCGAGAAAGTAACTATTAACAGCAAAACGATTTCAAACTGTTGTTTGGGCGGCGCCATAATATTAGTCACATTATTCCTTATTTATTATTAATTTAATGCTTTGTTTTGTATTGATATGTTTTTATTTTGACTTTTCAATCTTTTCATATCATCAATCATCAATGTCATCATGTCAGTTCAGCTGCCAATCTGCCAATTCTACCCAATTCTACCAACGTTTCAGCTTGTCACTTGTCACCAATGAACTGGAACGTCAGCTGTCAATTGAACATTCATCCAACCCTGAAGTGGAGAAGAAGACGAAGAAGAGCGAATCTCCTCATGGGTAGAGAAATCAAACAAGAAGAGGTAGATCTAGTGGCCTGGCGTCTCCGGGAACTCCGATTACTCCGAACTCCGGGTTTCCCCAAAGTATTGAAACGGAAACTTTCAAGAAATTCAAGAAGTAGTAAGTACCTATGAAACATATTTTAGCCCTTTAACACCTTCTCCATCTCATTTTTTCTGCCAACTGTTGAAAATGTTTTATTAAAATAACCATTTTATATTTCGGTAGATATTTATTTAAAAAATGTCACATACAATATTACATTACAATAATACTAATATCCAATTTATTTACAAAACATGTACTTCTCTTATTATAATAAGAAATGTGTTTTCAAATCAACTGAAATCTGAATGGAACAGGTTATGATTCCTAAACTCAACCATTTGCATTTGGTGGATCACTTCTAGAAATAAAGGTCTAGAAATATAAATCATTTTTGAGCTTAATTCAATTAGAAAAGCTCATATGAATGTATGTTCCAACTTGGTTGTTGTAATACACTGTGTTGAAATTGAAAATAATAGTGCAAGATTACAGTATTCTGTTTTTCTATATGTAAAAACAGGGAACTATCATCTCGAAAAAACGAACTTTTTTCGAGAAAAAACTGAATAACTTTCAAATTTCATTTCAGGTGCACTCGAGACAATGATCAATTGAGTGTATATAATTCTATAATATTATGAGTGTTTCTAAGTAACCGCCATGTTGCCATTGTTATGAAAGCCTAATAACAGGGTGATCATGATTAATTCATATTTTCAACTCCAACACTTTCTGAGAATCACCTTTGTATAGTATGTAATATACAGGGTGTTCGTAAAAGGTTTGGACATGGCTCGGCTGTGGACTCCTGGGATAAGAACAAGTTTATTTAGGCCAACTTACCTATATCACAGTAGAGAAGCTCTCTACTGTGCCTATATCCAAAATCGTCTTGTTGAGTTGGTACAATAAGGTGTTGGAAGTTTTTTTGGAAAAAAATAGTTTTGCTCATAAAAAGAGTAGGCTGAGATTGATTTTCATAATTTCTGGCATGGCAAGTTCTGTGACTGTAAGTCACGTTTTGAGATGTTTTTTATCATCATCAGTGACCTGCAAGTGTTTCAAACAACCATGTTGCCGTACAAATTTGGTGATAACTTTTCAGAGGTCAGACTGGTAACTTCCAGTTTTTTTTCCAGAATATTTTTCCTTAAGATATATTATTTGTATCCTGTTAATTTTTTGTAAGTCTCTAGGTACATTTGCAAATAAATAATTTCTGACTTGAGGCATCCTGCGAATTTTTGAAAATTAATCTGATTAGTCGGACTGTTCATTGATCATGGCTACAATTTATTCTTATTGTGAACAAACTGATATGTTGCTGGTCCTCGCGGGCTTTACAAAAACTGTCGCGTTACAAATTCAGTGATAATTATTCAGGTCCTAAGATGAGAACTTTAACGCATTGTACCAACTCAACTAAACGATTCTGGATATGGGTAAGTTGGCTAAAATCAACTTATTTTTATCCCAGGAGTCTACAGTCAAGCCATGTCCCAACCATCAGATTATTTTTCTAAAAAATGCATAAGATGCCTCTCATCAAAAATTAACATGATACAAAAAATATTTCTAAAATGAATATCTTTCTGGAAAAAAACTGGAAATTTCCAGTCTGACGTCTGAAAAGTTATCACCAAATTTGTACGGCAACATGGTTGTTTGAAACACTTGCAGGTCACTGATGATGATCGAAACATCTCAAAACGTGACTTACAGTCACAGAACATGCCATGCCAGAAATTATGAAAATTGATCTCAGCCTACTCTTTTTATAAGCAAAATTATTTTCTTCCAAAAAAACTTCAACGCCTTGTACCAACTCAACGAGACGATTTTGGATATAAGTAAGTTGGCCTAAATCAACTTGTTTTTATCCCAGGAGTCCACAACCGAGCCATCACGTCCCAACCTTTTACAGATCGACACCCTGTATAACTTATATAAAGTATTCACATAAATTGGTGAATCGGTCCACGCAAAATCAGCCCAAAATCTTTCCCATCCTAATCTGAAAACACATTCACATCCACTTGCATGAATTTACATGTACCCAAAACGCACCATAGTCAGGTTTTAAGACCAATCACAACCCATAATCCTTGATCACAACCACATAAGATGCACGCGTGCGTGATAGGGCTACCCCATTACTATCTGTCTCTAGCTAGACTAGCGAATATTTGAAACCTCAAGGTTATCAGAAGGTTATTTGTGTTTATAAGACTTGATATGGTAATATGAGGAAGGAAAATATCTCTTCTGCATGAAAAATGAAAGTACTTTCAACCTCACTTGTCCTAGATGAAAATTTTTCCTGAAAAGTACATTTTTGAACAATGTCTTGAGTGAAAAACAGTTTTTTTTTTTAAATTTGACGCCTTGCAGGAATTGAACCCCAGTCACCACCGTGGAAGTCAGATACACAGACCACTGAGGTATCGCTTTACTCGTAATAGTCGTAGTTTCTCAATATAAAGAGGGAAGAAATATGTGTGTATGTGTTGTGGGTGACGTCACGTGGACGTCAGTTGACCTGGATCTTTCAAAGATTCGCTGGTATAGCTAGCCGCTTTTTGGCTCTCATACATTGATTTTCAAGTAAGCACAGACATCCGACTGCCATTCATGCGGCTCAGGTTCAATCCCTGCGAGGTTCAACTTTTTTTTTTCATTTTGTCCTTTTCAAAAAATTACTTTCTAGGAAGAATGTTCATTCAGACCTAGTTAGAAAGTTGTTGTTTAGAAAAAATCAGTCTACCATCTTATGCAGAAAGGATATCGCCAACAGCTGCGATTTGAATATGCCGCCAAGGCTAATATCGTCATCAGGTATATAAAACTGACACAGCCGATTTGTCACAATCAAATGAAAATCATCTTGTATTCGATAACTATCTATCAACTATATTTCAACACCAACCCGAATTTTTTAATTCAAGCGGACAGCAAAAAAATGGTGTTGTGTCACCTTGATAACCTCGAGCAAGGACAACCGTTTCACAGCTTTCCACCCAAATAAGTTATGGAGATGATTCACATGCTCAAATTTTCAAAACTTTCGAATGGTGTATCGATAATTTGAATTTGAGCAAATTTGAATAATGTTTTACAACGGTCAAATATGCATTCAATACCTATTAAATGCATGTACATTTGTTCTTGTGATTCTCAATCGTATCCTTTCAGCAAAAATCAACAAAGAGTGTTTTCGTGGATCTAATATTTAAAAACTCCAGCACAATTAGTTGAAATCGAAAAGATGTGAATTCAGATATGTTTTCCAAAATAAGTAAGGCTGTGAAAGAGGATGTATTATACGGACAAAAAATGCCAATAATACCTATGATGAATCTAGAGTGTGCTTTCATGAATCTACTATTTAATAGCTCCAGCACAATCAGATGAAATTGTGAAATATGCCTATATCTTCTGGATTTACATTCTTTCAATTTCAACTCAAAAAATCACATGCATTTTAGGTATTTAATGCATATTATTTAACCGTTGTAAAATATTCAAATTCGCTGAAAGTTGTGAAACGTTTGTGCTAGAGTCACTGGATGTTATTAGTTAGATAAGTGTTGGGACACAGAAATGACAACTGTTTTATTTTATTTTATTTTTGTTCTGTGATCTATACCATGTTTGTTATTATACATTTCATGCTTTGTCAATATAAGATCTATATCTTCGATAATAAAGTACACTTTTGATTGATTGATTGTAAGTGTTTTTGAATGTTTAGATTTATTAAATTGCCCACCTTGCATTGTGACAAGAGCACCATAGTCGCCCTGCGCTTTTTCATCAAAAATTGTTCTTAATTTGATAATACATTTCATGATCGGCAGAATTTACATATACTTATTTCATAAACTATTGAGAAAAAATAAGCATAAATGATAATGTCCTGCTGTTTAACGAATTGCGGGAATTCTGAAGGAAATGGCGACTTCATTTCTTTATTTTCCAAAGGAAATATCTACCATTCCCTTATGGAAAGAATGTATGAAACGGCCTGAATGGAAAATTGATTTGAAGACAAGCAATATTTGTGAGGTAAGTATATGAATTAAAATTCACTTCTTATAACAGCAGATTGGAATGAAACTATATACAGAAGATTTATAAGATCCGTTTGGGAGAATCTGCACTGAGGAAAATTTCTATTAACCATAGTCAGAAATCGAATAACCCCAGCAAGAAACTCTAATAGCATAGGGGACAAGCGAGTTATCACCTGTCATTATAAAGTCGACTTTGCTGATTATAACCCATCACCTGCGATTATTAAATATAGAACCTTGCTGTCACTAGCGAGTGCATCTGTATTGAGATATCTGTATGATGCTATTAGACGATGTTTCTGTAGTAGGTATCTGACTTTGCTACCGCTAGTGAGTGCATCTAATAATAGGAGTAGGGCAATGTTATAATCGTAGGTAGGGAACTTTGCTACTCTTGATGGGTGATCATATAGATACTTGCATGACCTTCTTACTGTATAGTTATTCAGTTATTTTCCAGGATTGTTGTCATCAAGAAAGGTGAAATTTTGACTGATATCCACTTTCACTTCCCATAATTTCCACCCTGATGTTTGGTATGAATAGCAATTTATTGATTCCTAAAGAAAATTTCGGACCAATGATCTTTGAAATTCAATAGATCAATTGATTCATGCTCCCTCAGGAAAATCCAAAGGGTTTTTTGAGTAATTGATGAAAAAAAGAATTTTTCTGAAACCTTCTGAAACCATTGTATTTCGAAAACTAGGCAAGTTATTACAGAGGCGTACAGGAAAATGTTACCAGTAAAATCATTTCATCACCTGGACATTTTTGCTCACAATAAGTTTTTAGACCAGATTCTATAGAGAAGCTCTGAAACATATTAATTTGACCATTTTAGAGTTTCATGATACCAAAGAGAGGAAAATGTTATTGAATGTAAAATATTTGAATTTCAGACGAAATACCTCGAAAAAACTCACCTTCATCATTCCATCAATCCTGGTATAATAACTGAAGCACTCAGATCTACGAAAGCACTGAAAGGGACACAGAAGATTTTTTTATTTGTTTGAAAATGTTTCCATTTTATATTTGAATTCAGATTCAGATTTTGAATAATGAATTGAATTCAAGAGGGGAAGTATTCGTAACTGTCGTGTCGTCGAGATTTTCGTCCTGTACATGGGTTTGCATCAAGAGCCCAACTGTGAATGATTGATCAAGCAAGATGTCTGACAAATGTTTACATAGAGGGGGACAAATCAGCGAAATATCGAATAACGATGAGTAGGCGCTAAATAACCCCAAGTTGATTCGTCAAATATTATTTTCGTGGCAGACTGACAGTTGTATTATTGAAAGTGAGTGCAGTTCTATGCGATGATCCTCGCAGCCACAAGCATATAACTCACTAGTAGTAGTTCAGCTAGACAATTATAAAAAAAATCATGCTGCCCAGAGTGGCTGCCTGATAGCTACAGCAGTATACCTTCCTGTGGCAGGAAATTCACTTTCAGCAAAGTCGTTATTGCTATCATAGGATTTGAAGGTGCTGCTGCTATTCGAAAATGTATAACGGTAATACGATTTCTTGTGATGGTAGCAAGAAATATCTCAGCAAAAACTTAAATAGCACAATTTTCCTCAGTGTGATGTTCCATTGATATACAATACAAAATTATCATAAATGAAGAAATTTTGCAAAACTACATAATGAAATTGAAAATTTGAGAACGTACCTGAGGAAATCAATTGAATTGCGACGTGATATAATATCATCGAATGGCGTTTTCAGTACCGACCAAATTAAAAATTCAACAGTGAAAAGTGAATGCAGCAAAAGGTGGAAAATCAAAACAATCTTCATGTTTCAAACTCGGGTACAGGTACATTAGGGAACTAGCTATAAGTATATCCATATCTGTCTTCTTTGTCATATTAAAATATTGTTACATGAATTATTTTTATTATCATAACAATTGATTTGCGAGAAGTGTACTTTTATATAGATTGAAGTGGGTGTTTATACCCTATTTCTATTTTCCATCTACGACAATGATTGATTTGACAAAAAATGTAACCTTTAAAAGCGTATCTGACCATCAGGCGCTACTATAGGGAAATTGAAAAGACAAAGAGCAGAATATATGTCTTATTCTTTCATTCACTCAAACCATTGTAATATAGAAAATAGAAAAGGACAGAAGTTCAGCTGTGTCCGAACTCTTATCTATAACTAATACCATCCAGTGACTCTAGTTTGTGCTAGCCTGAGGTTAGGCTGACACAACACCATTTTTTCGCTAACGGCTTGAGTAAAAAAAATCCAGTTGGTGTTAAAAAATAGTTAATGAATAGTTATTGAATACTAGATGATTTTCATTTGATTGTTCCGAAACGGCTGTCAGATTTATATACCTAATATCGTCCTGATTGATCTGAAAGTTCGACTATGGACCGTTTCCCGTAAATGTGAATTCCTGCCATCCGCTTCATCTCCTAAGCATCTCTCAACTTTTCGAGTGAAACCTCCTGCCCGTTCTAGATGGCGTCGCTGTAGACGATGCTTCCTCGGCCGGCTCGGCGCTCTTCTCCTTGCTGGAGCCGAAGCGCCCTCTTCTGCCCGAAGACGGGGAGGACGGTCGTTTGGGCGCCTCCCTCTCGGCGGGAGCAGGGGCGGGAGCGGCGTCCTCTTCGGTGTGCTGGACCGGTTTGGACGGTTTGTCTGGAAGGTGAGTGTGGTTTAAGTTATGTTCGTACGAATTCCGCAAAATTTATGCGAATAAAATGGGGACTGCGAATATCGCAATGAACGAATTTGGATGGAATCATAACCACACAGTATACATCATTTGTATATATACGTATATAGCTTGATTGGTTTCCAAGATATACAGGGTATCAAAGTTTGAAAAAAGATTTCTCTTACTTTTTGTATATATAATTCCAATAAAACTGGCATGTTGATTTATTTCAATGAGTTATACTTCTATCGACGTTAGAAGCATATATATATATACACTGTGTCCATAAAGTCACCCCCCCCTGGTTAACTATTGAACGGGTGGGATTTTTTTTTCAATTTTTTTTTGCTTCAATGGTAGTTTCAGTGCTATATATTGTTCCAAAAAAAAACATGTATTAAGATTTTTTTAAATGGAGTGGGGGGTCGAAAGATACCTCGATTGAAAGGTCTTTCGATTCTCTATACAACCTCAAAATCTCAGACAAAAATATTCATCCAAAACAAAATGGCGGATGATAACGTTTGAAATCTCACACCAGAATTCTTTCGACTGGATGGCTATTAAAGTGCTCGCATGTGATCTTCAAATCTTTATTGGCGTATAGAAGAGTTCTCTATCTATGGAGATATCAATAGAAAGCCATTTTGAAGAGAATAACATGGTAGTCACGTGGAATAAACATTGTTCTTTATTTTGAATAAATATTTCTAAAATTTTGCAGAATTTGGAAAGACAATCGAGCAAAGGTATAATTGACTACCAAGTTATTCTCTTCAAAATGGCTTCCTATTGATATCTTCATGGATAGAGAACTCTTCTTTACGCCAATAGAGATTTGAAGATCACATGCGAGCACTTCAATAGCCATCTAGTCGAAAGGATTCTGGTGTGAGATTTCAAACGTTATCATCCGCCATTTTGTTCAAGATGAATATTTTCGTCTGAGATTCTGAGGTTGTATAGAGAATCGAAAGACCTTTCAATCGAGGTATCTTTCGACCCCCCACTCCATTTAAAAAAATCTTCCAAAATGGCGCCCAGGCGCCATTTTGGAGGATACATATTTTTTTTTTGGAACAATATATAGCACTGAAACTACCATTGAAGCAAAAAAAAATTGAAAAAAAAAATCCCATCCGTTCAATAGTTAACCAGGGGGGGGTGACTTTATGGACACAGTGTATATATATATATATATAATAACCAAAACGTTCAAGTTTCTATATATGTGTGTAAAATTAATGAAAAACGATCGCTTTTGAAAACTTTTCAACACTGAAAATGCCCATCCTGTATATACAGGGTGTCCGCTAAAAGGAGGTCAATCCATTAACCATATATTCCTTGAACAAAAATAATATGAGTTTCTAAATACCATTTTTCATTTTAGCCCTTCTTATTCGATATACAGGGTGTCAAAGTTGGAAATTGAAAACTGTTTTTTTCTAATTACTCGCGTAATTAATAAGATATTATTCTCGAAATTGGTACATTACTTCAGCACAAAAAGTTACATCGTGTGAGGAAAACAAAACAGAAAATAACTGTCAAATATTCAAAATACTGGGGGTCAAGTACACACTTACCCACATATGACTTCCTATCTATTTTTCTTCAAGTGTTCAATCATTTTTGAGTTGTTTTTGATTTTTGTAAAATTCCGATAAAATTATTTGTTTTTAAGATAATTCGAAAAGTACTGGCGAGAGTACTGGTTATTGTTTGATGCCTCGCGGCTTACGGTAATCTTATAATGTTCACATAGTCCTATTTATTTCGTCGAAATTGGAAGAGGGCGTATCTTATTACGTACCGAAAGGTAAATATGGAAATACCAGGTGCTCAGAGCGAATGTACTAAAATACTTTTTACACTTTTTTAATTTTTTTTTTGCAAAAATTATTTTAGTACAATTGCTCTGAGCACCCGGTATTTCCATATTTACCTTTTCGTACGTAAAAAGATACGCCCTCTTCCAATTTCGACGAAATAAATGAGTATGTGAACATTATGAGATTACCGTGAGCCGCATAGGCATCAAACAATAACCAGTACTTTTCGAATTATCTTAAAAACAAATGATTTAATCGAAATTTTACGAGTAACAAAAAATACTCAAAAATGATTGAACACTTGAAGGAAAATAGATAGGAAGTCATTAGCGCATGTACAAAAAAAATATGGGGGTAAGTGTGTACTTGACCCTCAGTATTTTGAATATTTGACAGTTATTTTCTGTTATGTTTTCCTCACACGATGTAACTCTTTGTGCTGAAGTAATGTACCAATTTTGAGATTAATATTTTATCAAATACGCGAGTAATTAGAAAAAAACAGTTTTTAAATTCAAACTATGACACCCTGTATATCGAATATGAAGGGCAAAAATGAAAAATGGTATTTAAAAACTCATATTGTTTTTGTTCAAGGAATATGTGGTTAATGGATTGACCTCCTTTTAGCGGACACCCTGTATATAGGTACGTCATAAAATCAACGGTTTCACAATGTAAGTATACATGGTTTAGGTATGGTCTGGGGAACATGGACGTCGACAGGACGTCCCTGCAACGTCATGAATCTGACGTCTTATTTTACAACTAAGTGATGTTCACTCTAGATGATGACGTGATTCTCACATCATAGAAATTACTTCATAGTGACGTCGTAAATTGGTGTATGACGTCTCTGACATAAAAATCACCAATTAGGAACGTCACAGTGACGTGATAATTCGTCATGGTTGCCTGGGTTGTGGGTGACTTCACTTGACCTCGATTTTTCAAAGATTCGCTGGTCTAGCTAGACGCTTGTCGAAATTAATTGGTTGAAAAAATGTGTGCTTTTTAACACTGTTATTCTAAATGTTAACCTAGTTACTAGGCGAGAGGTACCTATTATAATATATAATATAATCAGTGAAAAAAAAAGCGAAAATCGCCCTCATTGACCACATTTTCAGTAAGCTAGTGACCTTTTTTTATTATATTTTTTGGAGCGTACAAAATGGAATCCCTATATAATGTACGAAGAACATCGTGCATGCCTTGGGAGGATAGGCAGACGAAGTAGGTATTGGATTTTTTTTACTTTTGGAGATTACAAGTTCTTGGAAAAACTTCCATTGGCAAAGAATTCCAAAGCTTTACCGTCTGCTGACTGGGCTTGTCGAGTTTATCTGACTGGTATGGCTAGTGATGGAATGAGTATGGCTCGGCTCGGCTCTTCTCTGGGTGGAATTTAAGAGCATCAGGGTGTGTTTGGGTGTTGAACCCCATATATGAGAATAACATTATTCCAGAACAGTAAGAGGAAAGAATTACTTGTAACAGTATTCATTTATACGAGTCGATGCATAGATTTCGGGAGGATGTAATTCATTGTTCTGCGTGGCATTAGCCAGGAAAGTAGTTGTTTTTTCCGAAATCTACCATTGTTGTTCATTTTATGAACATTGTGTGGAAATAACTAAGCTATTTGAGTGATGATTCTATTCAAGAATAAAAAAATTAGTCCACTTGCCCATTTTCATGATCGTTCTCGAAATCTTCAAATGACTTGTACAAAATGAAAGAATGTCAGTTGTTGAATGGAATGCTACTTACTGCTAACTACTTGTTCTCTCCTCCTTTTCAAGGCGGCCAAAAGGTCATCGTTGCTTCTGAAGGACCTCACTACTCCTTTGATGAATTTCTTAGGCGCTTCTGTGGTCGAACTCGTTTCTTGTGGTATCTCATCTTCGTAGTCTGCTTCTTCGACGTCTTCTTCTTCCAGTGCCTAGAATAATTTTGGAATTTATTGCCTGGTATGACAAAGGAGAATTGATTAAAACAACCAGGAAAAAAATCTCGAAGTCGTCACAAATTCAATAAACATTAAGCATATTTTCATTAGTTCAATTCCAATTGATTCTAGACGATGATAAATAAACTATTCTTCAACAAACGTTATAAAGAATATTTTCTCTCAGATTTAGATATATTATTATTTCTCGATAGTTGACAGATTTAATTCAATATTCTGTCGTATTAGCCAGGAAATAAGAAGTTGTTATCTGTTAGATATTTAAACAAGTCATTATACATTTCACTGTGGCTAGTATGTGGATATAGGCATAGGCACGTTGATGTGCCTGTAAAATTGAAATTACGTACATGACGTCACAACTTGTGTTCCGTCATGAATGTGCCTCTAATTATGGAATTCCGTGCGAGGAGAACAGTTTTACAATACGCGATAACTGCTAGATGCAATTCTCTTCTCATAGATAAGTTATTCAATTAGGCGATTGCCATAGCGAACTGTGTATCGCACTGGTACGCCGGCGACCCGGGTTCTATCCTCGCTAGGGCCAACTTTTTTTTTTGTTTTCAATTTGTTTTCTCGATTAATTTTCCGAAAAATATACTTTCTAAGAAGAGAGTTATCCTAGGCCGACAGGTTAGAATGTTAAGGAAACGTAGCCTCCTTTTTAATAGTTATGCAGAAAGGATATTTTCCTTCCTCGTATTCGATCTTTATATTTGCATACGTCAAAAGAGAGAAAAAAATCCTCTTGTCTATCATGGACTTGAATTACATCCCGAATTTTGTTCCATATATCAAAAAATATATCATATCGAATTGATTGAATAGAACTAATACTTAATTCGCTGAGGAGTGACGTCATGTACGTGTCTGCAATAAATAAATTACAGGCACATCAATTGTTTCTAGCCGCAGCGTATACATTTTTTATATATATTTTTATTAGGTTTCCCAATATTTGACAAAAATAATTCAATATTTCGAACTACCCTACTTCCAACACATCAATTTTTGTGTTCCTTCTTCGCGCCAAAAGACAGTCAAAACGTTTTCAAATGTGGTAGGCCATGAAAACAGGAAAACATAATATCAGTCGGCATGACAACAATATCAATACTTCTTCATAGTCATGAAGAACATGCTACATTATTATTATTATTATTATTTCAGAACTAGGTACCTGAAGGTTTTCATTCAGTGTAACAGAATTCATTCTAGAAACGTATCTTGATTATTTAACGAAAAATATGTATCCTTGGTTCTTTTGTGCCTTCTCTTTCTTTTTGCATAATAATGTAGCGTTGTAGCCGTATTATATATACATGGCTATGAAGAAGTATTGATACTTGTGATATTTTATTTCTTATTATATCATGGCCTACCACATTTGAAAATGTTTTTACTCACTGGTTTTTCATGTGAGAATGTCAACATGTTATAGATGGCTGTAAAGGGAATTCTTAGATCTATTCAATGGTATAAAAAAATATAAAATAATACTGGTAAAACATCCTTCACCAGAATGAACAGAAGAAAAAGGATTTGAAACAGGTACTTCCGACATATCTACTATAAAATAAAGAAAATTATATCGGATGTTGAATTTTCTTCTTGGTACCAATTATCTTACCTTATCGACTAAAACTGACGATAATAATTGTTGGAACACCTTATTCACAACATGTTTGCTGTTTGATTCAACAGTTTTCAAATAAGTAGATGAAACAGCAGAATATACTATATTTTATGGAGAGCAGTATCTTTATAGAGTTTGAGGTGTACTTTAGACCAGTAAATAGGTACTGAACAGGAATTATGGTGACGGATTCAGAATGCAATGAATATTTTCAAAAATAATGCAGAAATGAAGCAAAATATCCATTTCAGTTTTTGTGCCAGTGCATTGGACCACTTCTTTTCCAATTTGTTATCATATCCTAAGTAGGTACTATCTATTTTTTTATCATATCATAATTATATACTTTCGGTTTCACCCATGAACTATGTTTGAAATAATAATAAAAAAACCTAACCTGTCTTTTGAATATGTGTATAGGTTGGTATATGTCCAATATATGGACACCATATGGATGTCCATCATGGAATCCGAATGGATGTCCATCAAGGATAACGCATGTATGTTCTGAAATGTGGATAGCTGATATCCTATGGACATCCATAGAATGTCCTGTGTACACAAAGTGGTTATCCTATGGATGTCCAGGATGTCCGGTTGAGGATATCCCTTGGATGTCCAATGGATGGAGGTGTGTTATTGAGGATTGGCAAAATTTTCGCCCCCGATTCTGAATTCGCCCCTGGGCAGTTGCCCCTCTAACCTGTGGTTAATCCGGCCCTGGAGATATCCCATAAGGACATCGATATTACATACAATACATATCACCGCTTACCTTCGGCGCAGGCGTCGTCGTAGTAGTAGAGGCGGTTGTCTTGCCCCCGCTCCTGCCCCCCGCCAGCGGGCTTCTCCTGCCCGTCAGCGGCCGGGAGACCTTTTTCGGGGGCGGCGGCGGCGGCTCGTCGTAGTCGGCGTAGTCTGGGTCGGCGGGGCGGGCCGAGCAAAGGGCCAAGATGGAGGCCAGGACGAGGAGGAGGCTGTAAAATATCGAAAATGAGCCTTTCCAGCTATTTCTAGAAATAAACTACTCAACACTAATTTCGTCGCACACCAAAATGTCGTCCCTGATATAATGTGAATAACTTCTTTCAGTTTAGAACAATTTGAATCTGGTTCACACTGTTCGATAGCCCAGTCCTTCAGCTATAATCTGGTACTTCATTGAAACATAAGGGTATTCACATAAAATCTCTACATGGTGTTTTCCGACACAGTGCAAAATTTCGGAATATTCAAAAGGCTCTCAAATGGTGAAAAAAATTGTTTTCTCAACTTCGACAACAGAGGCATGAAGATGATCTCATTACCTCGAGATATTTCGCGAATCAACTTCCTATCTCTCTTATTTACAGAGTGATCTCAAAAAATCAACTTTTTGGTTTTGCAGCCATAACTTTTTTTTACGTCAAGCGATTTTGGAAATTTTAGGCTCATTTTGAAGATAAAACTTCAGATGAAGATATCTGAATATCAGAATTGACTCAAGATGGCTCACAAAGATCTGGAGTTTTCTTGAAAGTGACCCAAATCTGGAACGCCCTCCGAATCTCGGTTGGGAGGAGAATTGAATGAAAATCAACTTGTTCTCGGAAAAACAATTCATTCTGGATGCGTCCATATTTTCCTCGCTCTCAGTAGTCAAGAATTGTGCGTGAGAAAACACAATTGAAACATGTTCTTGCAAAAACATTAGATTATTTCTACTCTGTAATGCATGGCCCGCCGTAACCAACGTTACAAGAATGAATATCTCGGTAACGGTTTGTTAGATTGTTGTGAATATATGTACAGGGTGATTTCAAATTATGGCAGATTCAAAAATTTTCTCACCATGTTGCCACGTTTTTAGTTTTTCCGGAATTATTATCAACTTCCTTAATTTGAACAGAACACCCTGTATTTTTTTTTATTTTCAGATTCTCCCTGAAGAGCTGATTTTACCGATATATCACACTAGGAGTCTAGCTGGAATGATTACAGAGATTAGATTAGATTAGATTTGGAATGGGGCCTTCGGTCTATCTGCCTCCACACCGCAACCTTTTCAGATCTATTGTGTCTGCCCTCAAAATCGATTAGAGTTCTTCGGCTAGCCCCGCCTTCTCTATGAGACTCCATAGGCTAGCTTTCAGATCTCCTGTGTATCTCTGGGCTCCTGGTTTTTCCTCACCCAGCGTAAGGAACCTTAGTCTTGACAAGCCCTCACAGTGGCAAAGTATGTGTACTGCTGTTTCTTCCTCTTCTTGACAGAACCTGCACAGCAGTTCTTCAGTCAGACCTATCATACTCATGTGTTTGTTGAGCCTACAATGCCCTGTGAGAAGTCCCACTAGTATTCTAGTTGAACTTCGTTTCTGGCTTAGTAGATATTCTGTGAATGTTGGCGATGGTTTTTTAATAAACTCTTTAGCCTGTCTCATTCCTGACGAGTTGTTCCACCATTCTTAAGATTTGGCTTGCATCCATGATTTGATACTAGTCTTTTGTATAGCTTTCGCAATACCACAGAAAGGTTCTGGGCCATTTAGAGCTTTGTTTGCTCCTGCTCGGGCAAGTGAGTCTTCATTGCCCTCGTACCCTGTATGTTCTGGTACCCATGCTAGAGTCAATCTGTTCTGACTGCCCAGTGCATTTAGGGTTTCTAAGCAGTCCCATACTAGTTTTGAGTTAACTTGCATAGAGTTGACTGCTTTGATTGCCGCCTGGCTATCTGAATAGATTGCAATGGTTTTGCCTTTAAACTCTTGCCTTATCAATTCTTTCACGCAATGATGTATTGCAATAATTTCTGCCTGAAACACCGTCGCGTATTTGCCTAAGCTCAGTGAGATTCTTGTCTTTGGCTTGGCCCCATGAATTACAGAGATACAGGGTGTGAAAAATGTATTCTGATTTAGCTTCCATGTTCATAATTTATCCGAGAATATTCCTTTTCAAGACTACCCAACAAATGTCAGTTTCCGATCTTGAATGATGCATAAGTTTTACAGCACTGGCCGTGTTTTGTTCATTTCTCTGTATGTTTCAATACAGACCTAAACAACATATAATCTTTAACACTTGAGTTTTCTACATTTACATGCAATTATGCTTTCATCATCGCTATCACCATTATAAGAATGTGAAAAAGAAGAACTTTCGCGATACCTATAATTCAGACGTACCAATGGAACGTATTACAACCCATACCTTATATACCTCGTTAATACTTAATGACGATGCATTGAGGATGATGAGAAGTCTAATCATCAGTCTGCAATTTCCTATACATCTATTTCCTGTTTCATTAGACTAAGGCTATATGGCAGTATTACCATGATTGAGTTGCTTTCTGTTGCATTAATAACAACCTTGGAAATAAAAAATTCAACATCGAACGATGTCGGGTTGTTGTAAACCTTCGGATTATTCTTATTAGTAGTTGATCACAGGCATTATCAATATTATTCGTAGGATTTTTCATAAACCTTCAGTAAACCTTTGATGAGAACCTTTTTTTATTTACTTATCTCGGCTAACGAAGTTAGCCTTATGCTAAATATGTGATATGCTATTTGAATCGGTTTCCATTATTTCTACTTGTTTGCCCAATATACTTGATGCTACAATCGTCACATTTTGTACCATAGATCACTGACATATCATGAATTTTTATGAAATATGATTCCAACGGTCTAGCAATAGCATATATGTAAATATGAACCTCCAATTATTGACAACTGTAAAATGTGTGATCTTGAATTTATTCACAGGATGACCTTGTGTTTCGTTCCGGATCTCGTCTTTCGTTTCGATACTTTTACTTTTCTCACTTATTATTGAGATCAATGTTACATAAATCAAGTCGATGCCGAAAAGTTATGTCACGTGTGTGACGTTAGCTATAAGGTGTAAACGAGCTACACACAATCAGCGAAGACATAATATTATTTATGTGATTAGGTGAGAAAATGTAACTTTCGACTAGAACTAGACCTTCATTTGAATGGATAAATTGCGTAGACTAGGGTGATCCAGATTCGTTTATCTCATGCAAACATTGAGATTTTATCGATGTTGATTGAACCTGCAGCAAAATTAGCAAGGGGTTACCCCCATGCTATACATATACAGGGTGTTTCATAATATATGCGCAGGACCTCAGGATATGATAGCTCGTCCAGAGACATGAAAAATAAGTTTTTATCAACTTTCGAGGTATAGGTTGTTGAAATTTGGAAAAAAAATTCGTGTTTTGCGAATATCTCTGGAACCGTTTATCGCACAGAGTACAGTGTGTCCAGTTTTCGATGCTTTTGCGTGATATCTCAGTTATCTTTGGAGATAGAATCTTGCGGTTTTCGCGGTTCTGTGCCACTTTTTTGTGAAACTCAAGATGGCCTAATCAGATTTTGAATAACTGTTTTCGTTTATGAGATACAGGGCGATTTTGAAAATTCATACTTTTTGGAACCCTTCTATATCTACGAAGTTTCTTAGCGAAAATCTCAAATTAAAATCTTATCCCAAAGAGAATCCAGTGGCGTTTCAGATTCGATTTCGGGGAAAAACTTATGATTTTTTAAATGAAACACCCTGTATTTTATAAGCTCATCAAATTCCTTATCATTTTCCCTTCAAAATGATATGTGATGTATAGATATAGATATAACATTTTCTAAAATGCTGAAAAATCACTATAACATTGAATTTTAATAGTGAGCTATGGATTTTCATATAAAAATGGTCCAATTGAAGGAATATTTCTATCGATTTTTCCATGAAAAAGACGAAAACAAAATCAACACTAATTAACTAATGAAACACAAAAAAAAGGTACCCGAAAGCAACAAATAAATAGTAATAAGAACTTCATAATGTAGAATAAGCACCTGATTGAATATTTACTAAAACAATCGAATTTCGAAAGCATTCAGTAACTTATTCATTGAATTGTTCAAATTGATGTCCATTTTTCTAATACACAATTGACACACTATCTCGATACGTCTTAATACAGTGAAAGTCACAAATTTGAAGAACTTCGTGCAACAACAGACTCAACTTTCCAGAAATTACAAAGACATCTTTTAATGATTTTGAATGCATAAGACGTATTGAGAAATTGTGTGAGGGAAAATGGACATCAATTTGAACAATTCAATGAATATGTTACTGAATAATTTCGAAATTCAATTGTTTTAGTAAATATTTAATCAGGTGCTCATTCGAAATTATGAACGTTTTATTATTCATCATTTGTTGCTATCAGGTAACTAAGTTTTGTGTTTCGTTAGTTAATTAGTGTTGGTATTGTTTTCGTCCTCTTCATGGAAAAATCGAAGGAAATATTCCTTCAATTGGAACTCTTTTATATGAAAAATCCATCCAATTTGTTTAATGTTTGTTCAATGTTTGAATAATTTTGGAGCATTTTTGAGTTTTCATTTATACATTATATATCATTTTGAAAGGAAAATATTAGTAATTTAATGAGCTGATGAAATACAGGGTGTTCCATTTAAAAAATCATAAGTTTGAGTAGTATCTCCAAAACCATACCCCGAAAAAAAATTGAGTGCGCCACTGTATTATGCGTAAAATTCTCTATGGTCTGAGATTTTAATTTGACATATTTGCTGAGAAACTTCGTAGGTATACAGGGGGTCCAAAAATTATAAATTTTCAATATCGTCCTGTATCTCAAGAACGGAAACATCTGATTTTATTTTTGCTGAGAGTCATGTACTAGATCTAAGACAAATATATTATTATAACACACTTATCTTCACTCACAAAAACAGGCACCTACTAAAAAATCCAGAACACTGCTACAACACACAAGGCAAAAAGTAGGTAATTATCGAGGTAATTATGTAACTGTCAAAACTGTTAAAAAAGCAATTGGCAAAAAGTGTCATACATACCTTTCCTTAGTTATATTTAACAATCTCAATGAAGTCTATAAGAACTACCTTCTGAAAATAAATAGTCTGGAAATGTTCAAAAAATATTTCAAATCGTACATTCTGCAAACAGAGAGGAGAGAAAATAATTGAATCTGTTGCTTTCGATTGAAGTTCCCCTAAAATCAGTTTTTTTCTTTCTTTTTTCAAATCAGTTTTATACAAATATATGTTGGTATGTGATAGATTGTTCTAAATTGTTCTAAAATTGTTTTTATATTTTATTATCCATGTATCAATGTATTCATCAAATATTTACTTGTTCACCATAGAATATCAAGTTGAAAAAATATCAATTGTGATACCATATACATGCCCATATACAACCATTCATGGTTTCTTTGGTTCTTTGTTTATTGCAATTAGTCCTCTAAACTCGTCTTGTTGATATTATTTCAAATCATAGTAAGAAAATATATTATTATGATGAATATTAGCTAATCTAAAATGTATCTAATGTGTGATAATTGTTATGTTACCTAAATTATTTTCTTGCAATAAATATATTATTATTAACACCCTATATCTCGAAAATAGTACATATTAGAGGGTAAGTTAGTAGAAACTTGTTTTTATATTTTTGAACGAGCTATCACATCCTGAAGTCCTGCGCATATATTATGAAACACCCTGTATTGGTGACATTTATTATATCATGTAAAGGGCATGTATCTAAATAGCACTGAGAAAAAAAAATGAGAGGTGATTCTGTGATGAAAATCAAGGTGGGTATTTAGTACAAATTTTTTGAAAAACCTTCCCCCGGAAATGTTACCCTCTGAATATTGAAAAAAAAGTTTTTTTTTTGTATTTTCCCTGTATATTTAAATGAATAAACTGAATTACTTGTTTAAAATATTATTTGTCACTAACACTATACATTCTGGAATGTTTTCAACCCTGAAGTATGCTTAGAAGGGGTTGAAATAGTCAACCCCAAAGATATTTTTTCTTACAATTTTTTTTATGAGATTTATTCTTTGAAAAACAAGACTGAAAAAGCTCAATCCATAAACGAACTTTTTTATCTCTACAAGTTTCTTCGAAAAATTGAGCATTTACGAAGCGCACAGAATCACCCTGTATTGTGTGAGAATGTTGAGAAGTGGAAAATGCATCATTTTATTTCTGTATTATAATTCAATCATTTGTATTATAATAATGCCACTATAGAATCGAAACTCTCACAATATCTTACTGAAATATAAATTCAATTCGATGATCAAATCTTAATTAATGACAAGTTCTCCTTGTAATCGGCTCTCTTTCAGCATAATCTCCATTCCATTTCCTTGTGAAGAAATTTGCATCCAACAACATTATTATACAGCTGTTTGATTTCGATGAAAGAGACTTTAGACGTATAGACAATAATCCGTATTTTTATCAAATCAGATGATTTGCCCCAAACGGTCACTGCGTTTGTAGAATTTTCCTATCAGATGAGCCTAGAAGAAAAATGCACTGCTTGCATTCTTCTGAACTGAGACAATAGCATTGCTTCCTGTTCAGTTGATATAAATAGAGCATGGTATTCACTACTGAAATCTGAAAATGAAAATGGCAAATTCAAGATAAATTAATGAAAACATCATTTAACTCATTTGATTTCCAACGAGAACTGAAAAGTCGAAAGTGTCAAGAGAAATACGAATTTGATATTCAAATATCCATTTTTATGTTGAAAACGGGAGCAGATTCGTTCCCTAAACGTCCAAAGATAAGTAAAAATTTTATATTTTATCTATATACCTTTATTTCTCCTCTCCAAACCTTTTTCAATACACATTGTCACTGACAAGCTAGTGAATTCTTCTTTTAGTCTCTCTGATAGGAAAATTCTTTAACGTAGTGACATTTTGGGGCAAATCATTTGATTTGTCCTTACTACAGGGATATTGAAATAATATTCATATTCTCATTTCATAGAAACGAGAAGAGAAAATCCCAAAAAATCTGGAATAATTAGCGTTGAGAGATTTTTGGTGCGTTTCGGAAAAACCATCATCAACTTCAACCCATGATAGACATCCTTCTTATCTTGAACTCCCCATATTTTACTTTTGAATTACGAATCTGACCTCACCTGCCTCGGAAACTGTTATCAAAAATATGCATCTATACGTGGGCTTGATTCGGTATGCACCGAGATATTTGGACCATATAATAACTTTCTCGAAGTCTGGCGCCATCAAGCCGTTGGGGCACGCGACATTTTTTCATTTGTTCATGTAAAGTGGTTCTTAATCTTTTAGTGCTGAGGGACCATTTGACAATTTTTAATATTGCCATGGACCACTGACTGTTTGGAGGTGAATACATCATGAATGAAAATCAATGGATGATTGTTCTATCTATGAATAAAACATGCATCTGTTCACAACCAACATCATTTGAATTTTTAGGCGAAAATTCAACATTACAGAGACAGAATATATCTTAATGCGATTTTTATGATACTCCTCAATACTTGGTTCCGTGCTACTCAAAGCCAAACGCATGATAGATCAGTGATGTCGGAAAAGGGACGTGAATTATGTGGAATCGGCAAATAAAAGAGCAAATTCAACTACTGAGAAGTTATGAGAAGATATTACATTATTTTGAAATCTGAAAATTATCGACGTGTAATTTTAAGTTTTCAACAGTAGGGACACTTAAAGTAATCAAATATCTGATGTCACTTCTGTCAGTCTGATTCTGTGATATGATTTCAAAAAATTGCGAATTTAGGGGTTGTTTAGTAATATACGTAACCGCGAAGTCGAATGGAAAAGCAAAGGACTTGCAGTTCTTTCTCGGAGACGGTATTATTGACTCATTTTTCGGAACTATAGCACAACAAAAGCCATCAACAGTGTCTGATGTATATCTGACTTTCAATGTAGTGACTGGGGTTCAATCCCTCGAGGAGTCAATGTTTTTTTAAATTTTTTTCACTCAATTAATTTTTCAAAAATATACTTTTCAGGAAAAATGTTCATGTAGGACAAGTTAGGTTGAAAATAATCTCAAGAACTTATATATAACCTCCAAAAGTAAAAAGAATCCAACACATACCTCCTCTTCCTGTCCTACCGAAGTACGCGAGATGTTCTACTAACATTATACGAATTTCCTTCCGTGCGTTCCAAGAGGAAAAAAAAACGCTGAAGCTTTTAGATTCCATCCAGAGAAGACCCATTTGCCTGGTGGGTGGTACCACACTCACTAATCCTTTGACCTCATTAGAACACTGTAGAAAAGTCGGCGATTTTTCTCTAGAAACTTCCACGGGAAATGTTCTTTAAAAATCTCTGATGCTATCATTCCATCACTAGCAATACCAGTCAGGCAAATTCGACAAGCCCAGTCAGCACATTTATTCGTTGTCAATATCGAAATATGTCGAACAACACTTTACCAAAACTCGTTCGTCTATAGAACGGCGAAGCTTTGGGATTTTTTGCCCATGGAAGTGTTCCCAAGAACTTATAATCTCCCAAAAGTACAAAAAAAACTCCAATACCTGAGGAGGAAAGGGGTACCTCCTACGCACGATGTTCTTCGAGCAGTATAGAAATTCCCTTTCGTGCGTTCCAAGAGATGAAAAAATGTCAAAAAAACAATGCATTTATGTTATGTTACTGCTATATTTGAGTTTTGTGCATATTCGAATTGAATTCCCACGTGTTTGTTGTCTTTCCAATTTTCAACTGTGGTTGCAATTATATCCCTCTTAATAATAATGTTCCTCTTAAGGATTTGTAATATCTTTGACTATATGAGATACGTTCGGTTATGGTATATTAGGATTGTATAACAATGACTCGATATCTGAAAGAGCAGTTATTATTTCTATAATTTGATAGTGGTTCTATGCAACAGATGCAATAAATATGATTAGGTCTGAAATAAAATGGCAGTAGGTATGTCCTGTACCAATCTGAAATAATGTTGTTAGGGATACAGAAAAAATGAAATCATAGGTTACTGCTGACGCTGACTATTTCACTCATCACATAATCTGACCAATCACAAGCCAGATACAACGTGTGCTTATCGCGAAAACATCAGCTGTCTTTCAATTCTAATTGGTCTATATGGCGAAGAAAAGTCTGGATGTAACCATGGATAGCGAAGCAAAGTCTGTCAGTTTGACATAAAATAATCATGGCTGTACTCGTCAGAATGAATCACTCATTTATAATAAATGCTTTTTATGCTTCGTGAACGTGAAATAGTCTAGCAAAATATCACTCTGTTCTGAATATCTTCTCATAATAATTACGTCTTTCATTGTTCTCTCTCAATTTTGTTGACTTAACAACAATACCACTCGTCCTGACGGACTCGTGGTGTTGCTCGACAACATAATTTCGTGAACAATGAAGCGACAGAATTATCTTGAATATTCAGAACATTACTTATGAATATCGGTTACAACAGACGACATCATTGATGATATTGACCATTTTACCTAGAACACGCGATTTTGATACGGTTCCATAGGACACACAAATTATCTGTCACCTTTGGTGAGCGTTATAGCTCTGTCTACATCCAGAATACAATATCAGATTCCTCAAACAAAATCACGAAATTTATTTGGGATCCAACTAAGGTTCCGAAGAAAACGATCTGGTTTCATATGACAAAATACAATGTTTGCCCTGTCAAATGACGTCATTCTGGAATGATTAATAGCTAAGCTTGTTTCTTCATGTTTTGGGTACATGACCTGACACTTTAATCAGTAGATCCCTTAACCTTTAATTACTCGCGCTTGTGTATTTTGTACACCAGCGCCAAATTTCTTGCTACCATCGAACGTAGAATTTTTTGTGGCTCTAGACTCCCACCTAACCTATGTCTAACATGTCTGGGATGTGATAGATCAGTTTTGCGTTTGTCTTTGTACGTAAATTTTGACGCGTTGTCACGTTTGTTGCCCGTTGGTGCCTAGAATACAATACACTGCGTGGGAAATAGGGTAAATTATCTAAGTATTCAATATTGTATACAAACACGTTAGTTGTGTATTATGTGGACGCACTAAAAACAGAGTGACTTTTTTTTAATTGCATTTCCTCGTTGGACCCAGCACTGGATCCAACGCCCCATAAGTCGAAACTTGTGCGGGGTTAGGAAAGCATACATTTTTGTTTCACCTAAAAACAAGTCAAATTCATGGTGGTGTACAAAATACACCGCGCGGGAAAAAGTTCGAATTAATTAGCGCGAGTAATCAAGGGTTGAATAACAATGTATTTCAGATACCCGAATAAGTCGGGTCGGTGGTTCAAACACCCTGTGGGAATGTCCGTGCGTCACCTACCAAGTTATGCTATGGCTGAGTCAAAGAAACAATAATTGAGGATGGTCCCCGTACATCGATGAAAGTTGCAAATGTGAAGGTAAGTCGTTCCGCGCACGATTAGCTTTATTTCTCTGGGCGCATAATGTACTAACGAACAGCATAAAATTTCGCGTTGCACAATAATTGGGGTTTTTTCGCGAATCACATGAACAGATGCCGAATGTAGGTACGGATAACATCTCTAGGAATGAATAAGATAATGATCTTTGTTACTATGAAATCGCGAATGCTGAAGGACTATTGATTATGTTATTCAACTAATAAGAATGAATCTGTATTGGATATGTATTCTTATTTGATGATTCAAGATTTCTTTAATTTTTTATACAGGATGTAACAAATGATTGGCTCATGGACCTCAAAGAGATTCATTTCTCCAGATTCTCTGGGATTTTCTCCTCGTTTCTATGAATAAAAATGTTGAGATGTTATCGAAAGAAAAAAAAATTTTCTGTGGCGGAAAAAAGTTTGAAATCTCATCTCTGTTATTGACAGTTTATAAAATGTCACTTTTCATAAATTACTTATTTCTCACGAAAAAAAAGTGAGTAACTTTTTTCCCGGATATACAGGGTGTCTGTAAAAGGTTGGGACATGACTCGGCTGTGGACTCCTGGGATAAAAACAAGTTGATTTAGGCCAACTAACCTATATCCAAAATCGTCTCGTTGAGTTGGTACAAGGCGTTGAAGTTTTTTTGGAAACAAATAATTTTGCTCATGAAAAGAGTAGGCTGAGATCGATTTTCATATTTTTGGCATGGCATGTTCTGTGACTGTAAGTCACGTTTTGAGATGTTTATGATCATCATCAGTGACTTGCAAGTGTTTCAAACAACCATGTTGCCGTACCAATTTGGTGATAACTCTTCAGAGGATTGGAAACTTTCAGTTTTGTTTTTCCAGAGAGATATTCCCTTCAAAAATATTTTTTGTATCGTGTTCATTTCTGATAAGTCTCGAGGTTCATTTGCAAATGAATAATTTGTGATCTGAGGCATCTTATGCATTTAAAAAAATAATAATCTGGTTGGAACATGGCTTGACTGTAGACTCCTGGGATAAAAATAAGTTGATTTTAGCCAACTTACCTATATCCAAAATCGTTTCGTTGAGTTGGTGCAAGGCGTTAAAGTTCTCACCTTAGGCACAGTTTAAGGAATGAATAGTTATCACAAAATTTGTAACTCGAGAGTTCTTGTAAAGCCCGCGAGGACCAGCAACATATCAGTTTGTTCACAATAAGAATACACAGTAGCCATGATCAATAAACAGTCTGACTAATTAGATTAATTTTCAAAAATGCGCAGGATGCTTGAAAATTGATGATTTAGAACGATTAGTAAATGCATGCAAATTTGATTATTGTTGAAATTTGAAAAAACTGATAACTCGGAAAAAAATTGCATTCTCTAGTCTCGTGTCTCATGTGACGAAGAGGGGGTATTTTTGAACAATTATTCAACGTATGCTTTCGGTCTTACTTGTATCACATGTGCTGTGGTAATTTTTGAAAAATGCACTTTTATTGTGATGACAAAATCTATCAGAAAATCATAGGTACCTATGAAATTGATGAATTCCTATTAACTATCACAGAGAAGACAAATTTTTGATAGCAGCCATTTAGGATATACAAACAGAGAATAATTTATTATGAAAATGATAATTTTAACATGGATAAACGCTCCTCCGTATTAGCTTTGAATATGAAATGAATAGGAATTGATTTATTTTTTGTAAACGTTCGAATATTTCGAAAACTGCAAGGTTTTTACTGAGCCAAGTTGTGGTATTCTGGTAAGTTATGAACTTGTTTATCACCAACAGTTTGTTCTTTGGTTTACCGGACATCCTGTATATGTATTTACGATTTATGAGAGTACCTTTATACACGCCACTACGTCAAATTGAATTTCGCACAGAAGCTCCCCATTAATGCTCACATCGAAGGATATTTTCAATATTCTATTCTATTGTAGGTGTCCTTGACTTTTGACATTAAAGAATATAGGCTTCGCTCTGTATAATAAAATCAAGTCCAGTGTTGCCAATCGTAGCGGGATTTACCCACAAGAGCGGCGTAGGGGTGGCGGGGCAAAATGACAGCAATACGTAGCGGATTTTAATTTCAAATCTCTCAGAGGTGTGTATGTGGTCAAAATTCTGAAACAGATTTTCTCATCATCATAAGTATTATGAGCTCTGTCGTAAGGCCAGCGAAATCTATTTACCAGTTTGAGCTTTATTTTTGATTTTGATTTGATTTGTCGGGGACTCCTCAAATCATTTGAATAATTATTACAAAACAAATCAACGTCTAGGTGTCCTATGTTGTACTAGATACATACAGAGTGAGCCATTGAAAACGAAACAGCGGCTCTGTAGGTCGGCAAAACCGGATTATGAAAAAAATCTGAAACACGTCAACTACGTTTTCGAGGGGGCATCGTTCTAAAATATTTTCAGCCCTGCGGCGTTGCCGCTTCTAACGAAAAAAAGCAACAACTTTGTTATTTCAAATGGAAAACCTTGTATTTCATTGCATTTTTAGATTCTCCCCAAAGAGCTGATTTCATCAATGCATCACACTTGGGGTTTAGCTGGAATGATTTCAGGGATATAGGATGTTCAAAATCGAGATTTTTCAACTTTAGGACTTTTTTGTGTCGAAACTATTCATTATTGGTCAAAACGGATTTTATGTCCACGTCTCAACTTTTGATTTACTATCTACTGACATTCATTTGAAACAAATACAGGATGGTTCAAGATTCAGACTTGTGATCAATACATGTAAAATGGGCTCATTTTTAAAAGGGAATATCATTTGAACGTAAGACTTAAACGTCTCAACTTTTGAGATACAGAGTGGTAAATTTCTCAAAAATAAATAGTTTTTCATTGATATCTGAAATACCACTTGATTTTATCTCTTCAATTGTTTCAGTCCGAATCACGGTTTTCACCTAAGAAAATATATTGTGATATTGTCATATTATTAACGAAATCGAAATCAACAGTTTCATCATTAACGATATACAGAGTGGGCCTTTGAAAACGAAACAGAGGCTCTGTAGGTCGCCAAAACCGGATTATGAAAAGAATCTGAAACACATCAACTACGTTTTCGAGGGGGACATCGTCCTACAATATTTTCAGCCCTGCGGCGTTGCCGCTGCTAACGAAAAGAAGCAACAACTTTGTTATTTCAAATAGAACACCTTGTATTTCATTGCATTTTTAGATTCTCCCCGAAGAGCTGATTTCATCAATGCATGACACTTGGGGTCTAGCTGTAATGGTTTCAGGGATATAAAGTGTTCAAAATCGAGATTTTTCAACTTTGACATTTTTTTGTGTCGAAACTATTCATTATTGGTCGAAACGGCTCTCATGTCCCTATATCAACTTGTGATTTACTATCTACTGACATTCAATTGGAAAAGATACAGGGTGATCAGAATTCTGAATCTTGAACCACCCTGTATTTGTTTCAAATAAATGTCAGTAGATAGTAAATCACAAGTTGAGATCGGGACATGAGAGCCGTTTTGACCAATAATGAATAGTTTCGACACAAAAAAATGTTTAAGTTGAAAAATCTCGATTTTGAACACTTTATATCCCTGAAACCATTACAGCTAGACCCTAAGTGTGATGCATTGATGAAATCAGCTCTTCGGGGAGAATCTAAAAATGCAATAAAATACAAGGTGTTCCATTTGAAATAACAAAGTTGTTGCTTCTTTTCTTCAGAAGCGGCAACGCCGCAGGGCTGAAAATATTTTAGAAAGATGTCCCCCTCGAAAATGTAATTGACCTGTTTCAGTTTTTTTTGATAATCCGGTTTGGCGACCTACAGAACCTCTGTTTCGTTTTCAAAGGCCCACTCTGTATTTATATAACTTTTTGGATAATATTTATACAGGGTGGCATTTGAATAAGTGAAAATATTTCAGACACTGAGAAAGCTCGGCATGTACTATCGAATGGCACTAATAAACAAATTTAGAAATCAAAATAATTGGGATGAAATTTCTCGTTAATTGAAAGAATTAGAAAAAATGTGATATCATGGGAATATTCCTTAGACTGTATCATATATTAATGTGCTGAATATGTGCACTTATTTCAAAAACACCTTATACAGGGTGTCCGCTAAAAGGAGGTCAATCCATTAGCCACATATTCCTTGAACAAGAACAATATGAATTTCTAAATACCATTTTTCATTTTAGCCCTTCATATTTGATATACAGGGTGTCAACGTTGGAAATTAAAAACTGTTTTTTTTTTAATTACTTGCGTATTTGATAAGATAATTATCTCAAAATTGGTACATTACTTCAGCACAAAGAGTTACATCGTGTGAGGAAAACGGAACAGAAAATAACTGTCAAATATTCAAAATACTGGGGGTCAAGTACACACTTACCGCCATATTTTTTTTGTACGTGCGCTGATGACTTCCTATCTATCTTTCTTCAAGTGTTCAATCATTTTTGAGTATTTTTTGTTTCTTGTAAAATTTCGATAAAATTATTTGTTTTTAAGATAATTCGAAAAGAACTGGTTGTTGTTTGATGTCTATGCGGTTTGCGTTAATCTCATAATGTTCACATACTCCTATTTATTTCGTCGAAATTGGAAGAGGGCGTAACATTTTACGTACGAAAAGGTAAATATGGAAATACCGGGTGCTCAGAGCGAATGTATTAAAATAATTTTTACAGTACAGTATACAGGGTGGCCCACGGTCGATGGTACCTTAGACGTAAAACGGTACATTGGATTATCCTGAAAATTTGGTTACTCTAATAAGCGTTTGTGATCTAACGATTCAAAATATTTTCAGCGAAGCAGCGTTGCCACTTTTACCAAAAAGTAGCATCATCTTTGTTATTTCAAATGGAACACCCTCTATTTTATTGCGTTTTTAGATTCTTATCGAAGAGCTGATTTCATCAATGCATCACACTTGGGGTCTAGCAGGAATTATTACAGAGATATAGGGTGTTCAAAATCGAGATTTTTCAACTTTAGGATTTTTTTGTGTCGAAACTATTCATCATTGGTCAAAACGGCTTACATGTCCCTATATCAACTTTTGATTAACTATCTATCGACATTTAATTGGAAAAAATACAGGATGGTCCAAGATTCAGAATTTTGATCACCCTGTATCTGTTCCAATTAAATGTCAGTAGATAGTGAATCAAAAGTTAAGATAGGGACATGTAGGCCGTTTTGATCGATAATGAATAGTTTCGACACAAAAAAAATCCTGAAATTGAAAAATCTCGATTTTGAACACCCTATATTGTTCTAAAAATTGTTGTTGTTGTATCTCTGTAATAATTCCTGCTAGACCCCAAGTGTGATACATTGATGAAATCAGCTCTTCGAGAAGAATCTAAAAACGCAATGAAATACAGGGTGTTCCATTTGAAATAACAAAGATGATGCTACTTTTTGGTAAAAGTGGCAACGCTGCATCGCTGAAAATATTTTGAATCGTTAGATCACAAACGCTTATTAGAGTAAGCAAATTTTCAGGATAATCCAATGTACCGTTTTCCGTATACGTCTAGGTACCATCGACCGTGGGCCACCCTGTATAAAAAGGTATGTCAATGGTTAATATATACATGCAGCAAACATATCTGGATCTGTTGATGAATAGTTAAGGATTTCATTCAACTTTGTTGTTTATTGTTGAAAATTTTTTTTTGTTTATCAAAAAAATCGAATGCCAATCGGTATCCAAATTGTAAATCCAAAATAGACTGTTGAGTATCGTAAATATAAAAGACACGACCGTGGCGGGGCGTACCGGAATTTTTATAGTGACGTAGCGACATTCGTACTTTTATAGTTGGCAACACTGATCAAGTCACAAGCGCCTCCGGCCAAAATCAATCAGATCCTGAATCGAGGCGCTTCAGATAGAAATTCTACAAAAAGCAAATCGACTTACACCAAGTTGTGTCTCATTTTCTGCTGGAACGTCGACCGCTCTCTCACACCAACACCTATTCGGATTCACTGGATTCTGCAATCTGCCGTACCCATATTTATAAATTCTCTCGCGAATCGCCCCTTCACTTGCAGCAGGCCTTGTCCGTGGAAAGCCTCTGGCGACGAGAAGAAGACGGCTGTCCTTTCGGCTGGGCCGCTTTAGTGGGTTCGGGGGGCTTGCGACAAGTGGATTTTTCGAATTTTTGTGCCCCCCTCCCCCTGGTCTCTGTCGTTACACAAAGACAAGGTATTTCTAAAGTGCCTCGAATATATCTCATTTCACGCCCTTTAAAGAGTGCGGGCACGCTTGTCATGTTGTTAAACAGCTGAACAAGAACATCCCAGATGGCACAAGTACATCTTATCTATCATGGATATTGTGGATGTCCATAAGATATCCGAAAAATGCTCTGGTATATCCAATGGACGGCCATAGGATGTGACAGTGTGACCTTTTTGGATGTCTTAAAGATATTCATTATGGATATCCATAAGATGTCAACTATGGATATGGATATGAGATACTATACCCCATATATAGAAAAAAATCACAAAATTGTGAAGCACACACGTCTCACTGCCTTCGAATAATGTAGTTGTCAGTTCTTATGCATCATCAATTTTGGACGAATTCGTAGGAATCACTTCCAGATTCACTTCAAATTAATTGAATATGAGAACAGATTGACATTATTTGACTATTCCAAGGTTTGGTAGAATCGATGATCTATAAATAATCATCAATTCTACCAATCTTGGACTATTTGAGACGTTACGCCACCTCGCGCTGTTTTTGAAAACCGAATTAATAATAATAGCAGATAGTGCATCACAATGTGTGCTATCGCACAAGTGTTACTTTTATTTATCGTTTCATTCATTGTATACAGGCTGATTCACGGTGGATGACACATTAGACGTTTCTGGTGAACCAGACAACGGATCATTTTGAAAATTTAATGGAGGGCATATTCGGACATTCTCTAGCCAACTAAAATATTTTCGACAATGCGGTGTTGCCGCTTCTATTAGAAAGCAGTAGCAACTTTGATTTTTCAAATGGAACACTCTGTATTTTATTGCAATGTTAGATTCTCCCTGAAGAGCAGATTTCATCGATGTATCACACTTGGGGTCTAGCGGAAATGATTACAGAGATATAGGGTGTGAAAAATCGACATTTTTCAACTTTAGGAATTTTTTTTGTCGAAACTATTCATTATTGGTCAAAACGGCTCACATGTCCCTATCTCAACTTTTGATCAACTATCTACTAACATTTAATTGAAACAAATACAGGGTGGTGCAGAATTCAGAATCTTGATCACCCGGTATATGTCCCAATTGAATATCAGTAGATAGTTAATCAAAAGTTGAGATAGGGACATGTGAGCCGTTTTGACCAATGATGAATAGTTTCGACACAAAAAAATCCTAAAGTTGAAAAATGTCGATTTTTCACACCCTATATCTCTGTAATCATTTCCGCTAGACCCCAAGTGTGATACATCGATGGAATCAGCTCTTCAGGGAGAATCTAAAAATGCAATAAAATACAGAGTGTTCTATTTGAAAAATCAAAGTTGCTACTGCTTTCTAATAGAAGCGGCAACACCGCATTGTCGAAAATATTTTAGTTGGCTAGAGAATGTCCGAATATGCCCTCCATTGAATTTTCAAAATTATCCGTTGTCTGGTTCACCAGAAACGTCTAATGTGCCATCCACCGTGAATCAGCCTGTATGTATATACTTGATTTGAAATTTCTAAGTATCGATCTTTTGTCTCTGTATCTTATGGATATCCTATGGACGTATTCGATCCGGACGTTTTGTTTCGGATATCTCAAGTACATCCGCAATCGGATATCTTATGGATATACATTTTATGTCCATGGATATCCTGCCTTGAATAGGACTTGAAATGGATATCCATAAGATTTCCTGTGTTAACTGGGATGAGACACGAATATGTTTAATTACTAAAAGATGTACAAAGCTATCTCCACGAGATTCAATGTGATTAACACATCATAGATTGGTACATGTTTCGGACATATACAGGGTGTCCTTAAAAGGTCTTTACAAAAACCTACCACATATTCTTCAGACCAAAACAATTCGATACAAGCAAACTTACCTCAGTAAAAAGTTGCTTAGTTTGGGCGCTAGACAGCTCTGAAGTTAGAATTTTCAAATCGATTTTGCTTCATAACTTTTGAACGGCTCATGAGATTTTTTTCAAATTTGGTACGTTGGCATAGACTCATCGGGCAATGAAACTCATATCATAATCATAATGAATATCATTCCATGGGCGTAGAACTTGATTTTTTCAGGAAATAAACATCTAAAACTCCTACGCCAATGAAAAAAAAAAATAGTTCCAATATGAAATCTAAATTATTCAACTCATTCACTACAAAAAAGGTACTCTTGACAAAAGTCGATTCCTCTCATGGTTTCGACAAAATTTCAATTTTAGTGATTTACAGCATAATTAATAATAAAACGATTAACAGATATTTCATAAAAATTGTTCAAAATGTTCACCATTTTCACGTATACAAAGATTTATACGACGCAAAAAGTTGAAATGTACTCTTTGCATAACTTCTTCATCGCCTGTAAGATTATTCGTCGCCTGTTGGATACGTTGCCATAATTGTTCTACAGTATTCACAGGGGTCTTGTAAACCGTAGACTTGAGATAACCCCATACAAAATAATCCATCGGTGTTAAGTCTGGAGAACGTGGTGGCCAATTCACGGGTGCATCATTACCTCTACCTATCCATCTGTCTGGGTACTGTTGGTTTAAAAAATTCCTAACATCCACCGAAAAATGTGGTGGAGCTCCATCGTGCATAAACCACATATCTACCCGATGTTGGAGTGGTAAATCTTCCAACAAATTTGGCAACGTATTTCGTAGATGTTGTAAATACATGTCTCCTGTTAATCTTTGTGGAAGTATGACAGGACCAATTATAAAATTTCCTATTATTCCAGCCCAAACGTTGATTTTGAATTCGTGTTGAAAATGGTTTATTTTAATGGAATGAGGATTTTCAATTGCATAAACGTGTTCATTATGAAAATTAGTTATTCCTCTTCTCGTGAAACAGGCTTCATCAGTGAACAAAATATTCTTTCCAAAGTTCAGATTCATTTCTCTTTGCAAATTAATGAACCTACAAAACATCAGACGACTTTGTGAATCATGGATTAATAAATCTTGAACTGGCGTCTTGTGGTATGGGTATAATAATTTGTTCTCTTAGTACTTCATGAACGGCACTCCTAGAAACTTCTAGTTCATTACTTATCCGTCTAGTACTCAATTCTGGATTTTCTTCAATACGGTCTAAAATTTCTACTTCGACTTCGGGAATCCTTACATAACGCTGTCTTCCATAATCACCAGTTCTAGGAGCAAAATGACCGGTCTCCCGAAGACGTCTCTCAACTGCAGCAAAGGTTGGGTGGCTTGGTACGCGACGATTTGGAAACCTTGCCGAATACACCCTCACACTCTCTCGACCATTTCCTTGACAATATCCGAATACCAATAACATATCGGTGTATTCTTCATTGGTGTATTGTACGGCCATGATAAATCAGAAAAGTCCGATATCAACAATCAACGTCAATAAAACTCTACAAATCAACACAGATGAAACTATGGAAACCAAGAATGTGAATATCACTGTTTTCGAGCAGATAATAATAGTCTTCAGAAAAAAAAACCAGTGCTACTTATTTTCAATAGAAATAACCTATGCAAAAAGTACATCTCAACTTTTTGCGTTGTATAAATCTTTGTATACGTGAAAATGGTGAACATTTTGAACAATTTTTATGAAATATCTGTTAATCGTTTTATTATTGATTATGCTCTTAATCACTGAAATTAAAATTTTGTCGAAACCATTCGACCATTTGTCAAGAGTACCTTTTTTGTAGTGAATGAGTTGAACAATCTAGATTTCATATTGAAACTAACTCTTTCCATTGGCGTAGGAGTTTTAGATGTTTATTTACTGAAAAAAGCAAGTTCTACGCCCATGGAATGATATTCATTATGATTAGGATTTCAACTTTTTGCGTCGTATAAATCTTTGTTCACGCGAAAATAGTGAACATTTTGGAAAACTTTCATGCAATATCTATCAATCGTTTTATTATTTAAATATGCGCGAAATCACTAAAACTTAAATATTGTCGAAACCATCAGAGTAATCGAATTTTATCAAGAGTACCTTTTTTGTAGTGAATGATTTGGGCTATCTAGATGTCATACTGAAACTGATTTTTTTTCATTGGCGTAAAAGTTTTAGATGTTTATTTCCTGAAAAAATCAAGTTCTACGCCCATGGAATGATATTCATTATGATTATGATATGAGTTTCATTGCCCGATGAGTCTATGCATACGTACCAAATTTGAAAAAAATCTCATGAGCCGTTCCAAAGTTATGAAGCAAAATCGATTTGAAAATTTCAACTTCAGAGCCGTGTAGCGCCCAAACTAAGCAACTTTTTACTGAGGTAAGTTTGCTTGTATCGAATTGTTTTGGTCTGAAGAATATGTGGTTGCTTTTTGTAAAGACCTTTTAAGGACACCCTGTATATGTCCATCATCAACCTTAAATCAGAAATTACATAATAGACCAGTGCTGAAGCCTTTGGAAACGGTAAAATATGAAGAAAAATCATGGTAGGATGAAACCCATTGGAAAAGAAAGAGAATATAATGAGATGAAAGGGAAAATAATTTACGGGCGATCTTATTAGGTCGGGAAGTGGTAGGGGGTGAGTTTTCAAGGGTAAGAAACGGTTTATCTTGATTTCCAGCAAAACTACGAGCCCTATGGAAAAAAGTTGAAAAGCAAAGTTGTAGGTAATAAAGAGACCTACAACTTTTGTGATCACACTTTTTTCACATAACCTCAAAATTTATATTTGAAATATAGTATATTCAGAGCCACCTTGATGAGCTCGACCCACCGTCTTCAATAATGATGATTCGCTGCTCTTTCAAGAACTAATACCGGAAAATATGTAACCCATTATTTTGTGAATATGATTAGAGAGAATGGAAAAATGACTATGAACAAACTAATTAAATAATAGTCGAAAAACTTCTGCAGTCGCTACATTTAACCATATTATATAGTCACTGTAGTAACTTCTTGTTCTACCTGTCGTTAATTGAAGGATTTGGAACTGCATTAGCTTTCAAATTTCTGGCTTTTTGTATTTTAATTCAATTGTTGTTGCTTCGGCGGAATTTGAAGAATGTGTCATCAGAACGAATCGAGCACACTGTGCTATAATATAACATGATATGCAAGTAAATATGAATACATAATTCCAATATTGAATAGTCTTTTTCTACAAAGTCAATTGGAGCTGCTAGCTCTATTCGATTGTATTTTGTGTAGTATAACTTGCAAGAAAGGTGGATCTTGCAAGGCAAGACGTATGGCTTCTAGCTGTCATTTGTCACTGTTGATGTGTAGTGACAGTGGACTAGTGACAACTGACGAGAATGACAAGTGACAGTTCTGCTGTATACAAAAAAAGAAACGATAGGGTAATCGGGTTCTGTCTATCACACTATTATTTGTTTACCAGAGACAAAAAATGATATTGTCCAAGATTCAGAGAAGCAAACAATGGAATGCTAGTGTCTTTCTCCAGAAGTTGTAAATCATATACCTACCAACAGAAAAAATGCAGATATGTGGAGAAGTAGATCCGTTAATACATTCTTGAATATTTGCATAGTAACTGGGTTCATCCTACTAGTTTACTATGCATTTTTGACTCAAGACAGTATAAATCATCGAAAACACCTGAGAAGGATTGTTAGGAAAGATACTCAGAACATTGGGGTATTGACTTCTTTCCCAAGAAAAACTAAAGAGTACAATATTTGGCTAGTTTTTACAAAAGTAACCAATGTGTCTACCCTCAGCTACAAATTTAGAGATCTGATACACAACCTTCTCAATGTGAGCTCTGTTCCTCTCAAATTCAACATCATTGTGGACAAGGTATCACAAGGTATTGCTGAGAATCAGATTGCTGATGTCCTTTATGGAAATAAGACTATTGTATATTCTTTCTATGACATTGAAGAGAGTGCAAAGAAGATTCAGGATATTGTTGAGGTGATGACCCCACATTTCAGTTCAAAACCAGGTAATTAACTGAATAAGTATACATTCATGAATTCACATTTATCATGTTGATATTTTTATACAACTAACATATTTTCAGGTACTTATTATAGTGATGCTCTCTTCTACATATCTCTGGGACTGTACAGAATTGCACCACAGAATCAGGATTTTGCTATTTTATTGGATTGTGATTTGTATTTTAAGAAAGATATTGCCCTATTATTCAATCAGTTCAGCAAGTAAGTGGGTATTTATTTGTAGTGTTTGGGCTTTGGGCTCTTGAGACTTGAATTTTTTCATAGTGATGTTGTTCAGAATGTTTGAGACTAATTTCACTAAAATTCTGAAATTAAACACTAAGAATGTGGCTAGTTCTGAAAATTTGATAAGTATATTTTGCCAGATCAAACAATATTGTTTGAGAAAGAAATATTTTAAGGCTTCAATGCATTTGAATATCAGATTTTTCAGGGTTGTTATATTAATACAATTGCCAAAAACATCTCCATTAACAAATTTCAATGTTTTTTCATGAAATATATGTTTTTAGTTTCAAACCTTCTGCTTTGTTTGGCTTGGCCCCAGAACTGACCCCTGTGTATCGCCATATTTTGCATATGTACAAAGCCAAGCACAACACTACCTTTGGGGATTTCTATCATGACAGTAACATATTGTCCAAGAGTATCCATCCAAGGGGATTTCAAGGTTACAACTCGGGGGTTGTACTGATCAACTTGAGGGCTCAAAGGAATTCCACTGAATTTCTAGAGATCATTTCAAATTCAACTGTTCAAAGAATGACTGCAAAATACAGGTATGTTCCATGTTTCTCATCTCTATTGTTTTATCATTCAACACATTATGACTACAATATTTTCTTACATTGTTGTTCCTAACCTTTATTTAGCATTTTTGATGTTTGGCCTGTAAGTTAAACAAATCAGGAAGAAAAAAACATATATTTTACAGAACACAAATTGTTGAATTATTGTGTAAATGTGTTCTTTGTTCTGGTTTTTTAAACTGCCTATTTGAGTATTTCATATTGTCTATCAGAAAATCAGTAGTCCCATCAGGTTTTATGATAACTCAAACTGTTTGGTAAACTTGACAACAGTGGACAATATTAAGAAAGAATGATAAGAACCTAACCTGGATTAAAAAATCTAATGTCATGCATCTTCACTTCTGAACCACATGATATTATGTACTTGTGTATTTGTCAAGGAAACATGTTTTTTATTCAAAGTAATTTGACATTTTGAGAAGTAACCTAACTATTTTCCTTTGAATATATGTAAAATTTCATAATTTTTGAAAGCAAAAGAAGGTTCATAAACCCCAAACTGAACGATGGTAAACTTGACAACAGTGGACAATATTAAGAAAGAATGATAAGATCCTAACCTGGCTAAAAAATCTAATGTCATACATCTTCACTTCTGAACCACATATTATGTACTTGTGTATTTGTCAAGGAAACAGGTTTTTTATTTAAATTAATTCAACATTTTGAGAAGTAACCTAACCATTTTCCTTTGGATATATGTAAAATTTCATAATTTTTGAAAGCAAAAGAATGCTTATAAACTCCAAACTGAATGATGCAAATTAGTCTCACATAATGCTGATTCCAGTTAGAGGAAGGTAGTTTCATGGTTTTCTAAACTGCTCAACACATTGAACATAAAATCACATTTTTTTCATCAAATTTGAATCATCATAACTTTCGATTTCCTCATCCAATTATTTTTCATTTTATGAAAGCTCGTTTAATTTACTATCGAAACTATGGATATGACTATTTCATCTTTTCCAGATGAGATTCTACAGGATGATAATCAAAGCTGTGCATTTTTACAAAAATTTCAAACGCCTTCCGTTTGAAAGACATTTTTTTCTATTTTTTTTGGGGATCGAAAACATATTGCTTCATATGTTTTCTCGATACTGTTAAGGAGGGGTTTACCCTCTGAAAAAGGTCAAACTAAATCTAAGGTGTAAAGGGGGAAGTAAAAATCCTGTCCGAAGGAGGCGGAGCCCGATAACGAAGGAAGTCGTCTAATGACTCTAATGTCTCACTCCAACTCATTCTAGCGTAAAATATTTCAACATTTATAGTAAAAGCGGCCTTGAGTGTTACCCCTTGAGGCTTCTGCGGTCGTCTGAATTCTCCGAATAAGTCTCACAGGCACAGCTTACAAGTTGTGCTTTAGGCAATATACATCAGTATTCCGTGAAATTATGCATAGGCCGAAATGGAATATGAGTATGGAGTAATAAAATTGAAATTGTTTTCAACATTATGATGGATATTTCGCATGATGATAATATTAGGCCGGATGCTAGTATAGGTACATACCCAGTGTTCATTTGAAAATTTTCCAACCGCCATGAGTAGAGTAGAGTAGAGTAGTTTATTTGACCATGTTATGTAAATTACATGTACGGCAAGTCATAATTACAATAGCCATAGTGCTTGAAAATAAAGATAATCTTCACCCTCAATCACTAAAGTGCAGAAATAGATGAATTATATTACAAGAATACATGATTAAAAAACATGATAAGTATATTAAAGATGGAACATCAAATGATCTGTATAAAATATTGCGATTTTTGCAATTTTCAGAAATTTTTCTAATTTTCAGGAATTATTGCATTTTAACTATCTCTGCAATTTTCAGGAATTCTTGCGATTTTTGCAATGTTCAGTGATTTTCGCTATTTTCAGGAATTATAGCAATTTTTGCAATTTTCAGGAATTTTTGCAATTTTTACAATTTTCAGGAATTTTTCCAATCTTCAGGAATTTTTGCAATTTTTGCAATTTTCAGGAATTTTTGCAATTTTTACAATTTTCAGAAATTTTTGCACTTCCCAGGAATTTTTTCAATTTTTGCAATTTTCAGGAGTTTTTGCAATTTTCAGAAATTTTTCTTATTTTCAGGATTTTTTCTTATTTTCAGGAATTTTTGCAATTTTTGCTATTTCTGCAATTTTCAGGAATTTTTGCGATTTTTGCAATTTTCAGGCATTTTTACAATTTTTAGGAATTTTTGCGATTTTTTCAATATTCAGGAATTTTTGCAATTTTCAGGAATTTTTGCAATTTTTGTTATTTCAGCAATTTTCAGGCATTTTTGCGATTTTTGCAATTTTCAGTAATTTTTGCAATTTTTGCATTTTTCAGTAATTTTCGCAATTTTTGCAATTTTCAGGAATTTTTGCGATTTTTGCAATTTTCTGGAATTATTGCGATTTTTTCAATTTTCAGGAATTTTTGCAATTTTCAGGAATTTTTGCTATTTTTGCAATTTTCAATAATTTTTGCAATTTTTGCAATTTTCAGGAATTTTTGCTATTTTTGCAATTTTCAAGAATTTTTGCAATTTTCAGGAATTTTTGCGATTTTTGCAATTTTCAGGAATTTTGGCAATTTTTGCTATTTTCAGGAATTTTTGCAATTTTCAGGAATTTTTGCGATTTTTGCAATTTTCAGGAATTTTTGCAATTTTCAGGAATTTTTGCTATTTTTGCATTTTTCAGTAATTTTTGCAATTTTCAAAAATTTTTGCGATTTTTTCAATTTTCAGGAATTTTTGCGATTTTTTCAATTTTCAGGAATTTTTGCGATTTTTGCAATTTTCAGGAATTTTTGCAATTTTTGCTATTTTCAGGAATTTTTGCGATTTTTGCAATTTTCAGGAATTCTCACAATTTTTGCTATTTTCAGGAATTTTTGCAATTTTCAGTATATTTTTGCAATTTTTGCTATTTCCAGGAATTTTTGCGATTTTTGCAATTTTCAGGAATTTTTTGCAATTTTCAGGAATTTTTGCTATTTTTGCATTTTTCAGTAATTTTTGCAATTTTTGCTATTTTCAGGCATTTTTGCGATTTTTGCAATTTTTTCAATTTTCAGGAATTTTTGCGATTTTTTCAATTTTCAGGAATTTTTGCAATTTTTGTTATTTCAGCAATTTTCAGGCATTTTTGCGATTTTTGCAATTTTCAGAAATTTTTGCAATTTTTGCTATTTTCAGGAATTTTTGCAATTTTTGCTATTTCCAGGAATTTTTGCCATTTTCAGGAATTTTTGCGATTTTTGCAATTTTCAGGAATTTTTGCGATTTTCAGGAATTTTTGCGATTTTTGCAATTTTCAGTAATTTTTGCAATTTTTGCAATTTTCAGGAATTTTTGCGATTTTTGCAATTTTCAGGAATTTTTGCGATTTTTGCAATTTTCAGGAATTTTTGCAATTTTCAGGGACTTTTGCGATTTTTGCAATATTCAGGAATTTTTGCGATTTTTGCAATTTTCAGGAATTTGTCAATTTTTGCTATTTTCAGGAATTTTTGCCATTTTCAGGAATTTTTGCAATTTTCGCAATTTTCAGGAATTTTTGCAATTTTCAGGAATTTTTGCTATTTTTGCATTTTTCAGTAATTTTTGCAATTTTCAGGAATTTTTGCGATTTTCAGGAATTTTTGCGATTTTTGCAATTTTCAGGAATTTTTGCTATTTTTGCATTTTTCAGTAATTTTTGCAATTTTTGCTATTTTCAGGAATTTTTGCGATTTTTGCAATTTTCTGGAATTTTTGCTATTTTTGCATTTTTCAGTAATTTTTGCAATTTTTGCTATTTTCAGGAATTTTTGCAATTTTTGCAATTTTGAGGAATTTTTGCTATTTTTTCAATTTTCAGGAATTTTTGCGATTTTTGCAATTTTCAGGAATTTTGTCGATTTTTGCTATTTTCAGGAATTTTTGCAGTTTTCACAGTTTTCAGGAATTTTTGCGATTTTTGCAATTTTCAGGAATTTTTGCAATTTTTGCAATTTTCGCAATCTTCAGGCATTTTTGCGATTTTTTCAATTTTTGCAATTTTCAGGAATTTTTGCAATTTTCAGGAATTTTTGCTATTTTTGCATTTTTTCAGTAATTTTTGCAATTTTTGCAATTTTCAGGAATTTTTGCGATTTTTGCAATTTTCAAGAATTTTTGCAATTTTTGCAATTTTCAGGAATTTCTGCAATTTTTGCTATTTCTGCAATTTCCAGGAATTTTTGCAATTTTTGCAATTTTCAGGAATTTTTGCTATTTTTGCAATTTTCAGGAATTTTTGCAATTTTCAGGAATTTTTGCTATTTTTGCATTTTTCAGTAATTTTTGCAATTTTTGCTATTTTCAGGCATTTTTGCGATTTTTGCAATTTTTAGGAATTTTTGCAATTTTTTCAATTTTCAGGAATTTTTGCGATTTTTCCAATTTTCAGGAATTTTTGCGATTTTTTCAATTTTCAGGAATTTTTGCAATTTTCAGGAATTTTTGCAATTTTTGTTATTTCAGCAATTTTCAGGCATTTTTGTTATTTTTGCATTTTTCAGTAATTTTTGCAATTTCTGCAATTTTCAGGCATTTTTGCGATTTTTTCAATTTTCAGGAATTTTTGCGATTTATTCATTTTTCAGGAATTTTTGGAATTTTCAGGAATTTTTGCTATTTTTGCAATTTTCAGTAATTTTTGCAGTTTTTGCAATTATCAGGAATTTTTGCAATTTTTGCAATTTTCAGGATTTTCTGCAATTTTTGCTATTTCTGCAATTTCCAGTAATTTTTGCAATTTTTGCTATTTTCAGGCATTTTTGCGATTTTTGCAATTTTTAGGAATTTCTGCAATTTTTTCAATTTTCAAGAATTTTTGCGATTTTTCCAATTTTCAGGAATTTTTGCGATTTTTTCAATATCCAGGAATTTTTGCAATTTTCAGGAATTTTTGCAATTTTTGTTATTTCAGCAATTTTCAGGCATTTTTGTTATTTTTGCATTTTTCAGTAATTTTTGCAATTTCTGCAATTTTCAGGCATTTTTGCGATTTTTTCAATTTTCAGGAATTTTTGCGATTTATTCATTTTTCAGGAATTTTTGCAATTTTCAGGAATTTTTGCTATTTTTGCAATTTTCAGTAATTTTTGCAATTTTTGCAATTTTCAGGAATTTTTGCTATTTTTGCAATTTTCAGGAATTTTTGCAATTTTCAGGAATTTTTGCGATTTTTGCAATTTTCAGGAATTTTCGCGATTTTTGCAATTTTCAGGAATTTTGGCAATTTTTGCTATTTTCAGGAATTTTTGCCATTTTCAGGAATTTTTGCGATTTTTGCAATTTTCAGGAATTTTTGCAATTTTCAGGAATTTTTGCTTATTTTGCAATTTTCAGGAATTTTTGCAATTATCAGGAATTTTTGCTATTTTTGCATTTTTCAGTAATTTTTGCAATTTTTGCTATTTTTGCTATTTTCATGCATTTTTGCGATTTTTGCAATTTTTAGGAATTTTTGCAATTTTTTCAATTTTCAGGAATTTTTGCGATTTTTCCAATTTTCAGGAATTTTTGCGATTTTTTCAATTTCCAGGAATTTTTGCAATTTTCAGGAATTTTTGCAATTTTTGTTATTTCAGCAATTTTCAGGCATTTTTGCGATTTTTGCAATTTTCAGAAATTTTTGCAATTTTTGCTATTTTCAGGAATTTTTGCAATTTTTGCTATTTTCATGAATTTTTGCCTATTTCAGGAATTTTTGATTTTTGCAATTCTCAGGATTTTTTGCTATTTTTGCATTTTTCAGTAATTTTTGCAATTTTCAGGCATTTTTGCGATTTTTTCAATTTTCAAGAATTTTTGCGATTTTTGCAATTTTCAGGAATTTTCGCGATTTTTGCAATTTTCAGGAATTTTGGCAATTTTTGCTATTTTCAGGAATTTTTGCCATTTTCAGGAATTTTTGCGATTTTTGCAATTTTCAGGAATTTTTGCAATTTTCAGGAATTTTTGCGATTTTTTCAATTTTCAGGAATTTTTGCGATTTTTGCAATTTTCAGGAATTTTTGCAATTTTTGCAATTTTCAGGAATTTTTGCTATTTTTGCATTTTTCAGTAATTTTTGCAATTTTTGCTATTTTCAGGCATTTTTGCGATTTTTGCAATTTTTAGTAATTTTTGCAATTTTTTCAATTTTCAGGAATTTTTGCGATTTTTCCAATTTTCAGGAATTTTTGCAACTTTTGCAATTTTCAGGCATTTTTGTAATTTTTGCAATTTTCAGGCATTTTTGTGATTTTTGCAATTTTCAGGAATTTTGGAATTTTTACAATTTTCCGGAATTTTTGCAATTTTTGCATTTTTCAGGAATTATTCCAATTTTCAGGAATTTTTGCAATTTTCAGGAATTTTTGCAATTTTCAGGCATTTTTGCGATTTTTGCAATCTTCAGGAATTTTTGCGATTTTTGCAATTTTCACAATTTTCAGGAATATTTGCGATTTTTTTAATTTTCAGGAATTTTTGCAATTTTTGCAATTTTCAGGAATTTTTGAAATTTTCAGGCATTTTTGCGATTTTCGCAATTTTCAGGAATTTTTCGCGGTTTTCAGGAATTTTAACAATTTTCAGTAATTTTTTCAATTTTTGCAATTCTCAGGTATTCTTGCAATTTCCAGAAATTTTTGCAATTTTCAGGAATTTTTGCAATTTTTGCAATTTTCAGGCATTTTTGCGATTTTTGCAATTTTCAGGCATTTTTGCGATTTTTGCAATTTCCAGGCATTTTTACAATTTTTGCATTTTTCAGGAATTTTTCCAATTTTCAGGAATTTTTGCAATTTCTGCAATTTTTGCAATTTTCAAGAATTTTTGCAATTTGTGCAATTTCCAGAAATTTTTGCAGTTTTCAGGAATTATTGCAATTTTCAGGCAATTTTTCTTTCATATGGGAGGCGTTTGAAATTTTGGGAAAAATGCGCAGCTTTGATTATCCTATAGAATCTCATCCGGTAAAGATGGTCAATGAAACGAACTTTCAGAAACTGAAAAATAATTGAAAATCGGTTGAGGAAATCGAAAGTTATGATGATTAAAATTTGATCGAAAAAATGCAATTTTACGTTTCATGTGTTGAGCAGTTTATTTCACTCACCTCATCAACATTCATCTGAAAAAAATCCAAGGGAACTATAATATGAAAAGATAATCTTCAGGTTTAGGGGACATCTAGGTGACCAAGACTTCTACACTCTGGTGGGGAACGAATATCCCCACCTCATCCAAACGATCAACTGCAAGTTCAACAGACAACTTTGCACCTGGTGGCGGGACCACGGATACAGCAATATATTCGAGAATTATTTCAAGTGCAATGGAGATATCGTCGTACTACACGGGAATTGCAATACCAGAATACCCAAATGACAAGTTCCATTTATTATTTTGGTAAAACTGCATTTATCTTGCAATGGTATTTTCAGCTGAAAAACACGAATTTGATAATGAAAATGTGAAGAAACCCTTATTTGTCCATATTTCAAGAAAAAGTTCGAAATTTCGCCTTCTTTTTCTCCTTGTGTTGGATGCATTTACTGCTACCTGATCTTCTTATTTTGTCATTGGACACTTTATATACCCATGATGTACTTTAATGACACATTTCCATAATGATACCTGAATCATACAGGGTGGTTCAAAAAGTAGTAGTGGAGTTTTCTTGGAATTGACGTACTCAGGATTTGTCTTGTTTCTCAATTGCTCTGGAGTAAGTCAACTCCAAGAAAACTCCACTACTACTTTCTCAACCACCCTGTATGATTCAGGTATTTGCATAAAATATTGTCATCACGAATTATTAACTTTCTCACCAAGTTTTGCAGGATTCCAATCATTCGATGGATATGAATATCAGGACGGGGACGGGTGCGGTTTCATGGAAACTTGAACATCTTGTGTACAATATGTAGTCTGATTCAAAAAATGCAATCATCATGAATCGATGTTGATATTAGTATACTACGGAATGTCCAAAAATGAATTGATTTCAACCGCCCACTATTTCGGAAATAATTGGAACATTTGCTATTTTTGGACCAACTCTGTATATCGTGAGTACGTGCAGATATCATCGAACTCTATAGTGGATTTTCACCGGCCACATGGACAAACAAAACGTAGTCGATTTGATTTTGGTATTCGAAAAGGAAACTTCACAATGGCCATTCGAAATTTTGAAAAAGTCAACTTCAGCACCCTGTATAATACAAACTATTGAATTTGAAGCGTTGATAATTGGGACATCTGATCAGCATCACGATTTCTACGATGCATCCAAAATTCGAGAAAATTCACCGAAAGCCAATTTCCCCCCTATTGCAGTGCGGGGTCCTTTGTAACTTTATAGTGAAATATGTCAATAAATAATGGTTTGTTCACATTTTCATTATCAAATTCGTGTTTTTCAGACAAAAATACGTAAGTACCAAAAAACATTTTCGAAAAAAAAATCATCGCATGATAAATGCAGTTTTACCATTATTTTATCATAGGACTCATATACAGGGTGTCAATTTGAAAACTTCCACCCTCAATATCTCCCTCCAAGTCGATAATATGGAAAAACGAAAAGACAGGTCGATTTTATTTTCGAGGGGGACATGGTTCTAAAATATTTTCAGCCCCGCGGCGTTGCCGCTTCTAACGAAAAGAAGCAACAACTTTGTTATTTCAAATGGAACACCCTGTATTTTATTGCATTTTTTGATTCTCACTGAAAAGCTGATTTCATCAATGTATCACACTTGGGGTCTAGCAGGAATGATTACAGAGATATAGGGTGTTCAAAATCGAGATTTTACAACTTTAGGATTTTTTTGAGTCGAAACTATTCATTATTGGTCAAAACGGCTTTTATGTCCCTATCTCAACTTTTAATTTACTATCTACTGACATTTATTTGAAACAAATACAGGGTGGTTCAAGATTCAGACTTTTGATCACCCTGTATTTGTTTCAAATAAATGTCAGTAGATAGTAAATCAAAAGTTGAGATAGGGACATGAAAGCCGTTTTGACCAATAATGAATAGTTTCGACTCAAAAAAATCCTAAAGTTGTAAAATCTCGATTTTGAACACCCTATATCTCTGTAATCATTCCTGCTAGACCCCAAGTGTGATACATTGATGAAATCAGCTTTTCAGTGAGAATCTAAAAATGCAATAAAATACAGGGTGTTCCATTTGAAATAACAAAGTTGTTGCTTCTTTTCGTTAGAAGCGGCAACGCCGCGGGGCTGAAAATATTTTAGAACCATGTCCCCCTCGAAAATAAAATCGACCTGTCTTTTCGTTTTTCCATATTATCGACTTGGAGGGAGATATTGAGGGTGGAAGTTTTCAAATTGACACCCTGTATTAGTATTTCAGGATGGTAACTGGCCCCTAAATCTTTTCTATTTTGCGTTTTTGATGTCATAAGGAGAATGAATGCTTATCAAAACAACTATTTCTACAATATGCAACTTTTGTTTTCACAATGTTGGTAACGTCAAACTATCAGGCAACAATCAGACATGGAGTGTTTAGTGTTAAAGATTCAAGTTACTGGAGAAAAATAAGCCATCTGGGATGGGATCAGTGATATTAGTTTTCGTGGTAGTCAAGGTCATCATCTGACGTTTTGATGACAATAAAACTCATAGTTTTCATGTCCTCACAACGTCAATGATGACATTGAGTACCACGAATAGAACAATAGAACCTTCCCAATATAAAATAATATCTAATGAATTACCTGATGAATTTCCTGGAAGGAAGACGCAAACAACTCAAAGAACAAGATAATGACATTACTGTCATCTTGGGCATTTGAAATTGAATCTGCTGAAAGTTTAGTGCAGTGGCTGATACAAAATTATGATGATCAATAGTCTGGTCATTCATTTCCTTGAAAGAAGGAAGGAATGTCATCTGAGGCAACATTCTGTTGATTGTGTTGAAGTTCAGGTTTCCAATAGGCCAACCATTTTGAATAGTACACACTAGTAGACTCTACATTGATATGTTTATGTATAATTAGTATTAAACATCCACTGAGGAATGAAACACCAAATGGGTAGGGAACTCACCTTGTTTTTCTGTTTGATACTAGCAGGAACGGTAAGAAACAAATGTTTTCGCGAATCCAAATTATTTTTTGTATTCATATCGTCGATGCCTGATAATTGTCGAACAAGAATGTAGAAGAATTAAATCGTAAGAATCTCAAACATCATCAACTAGATCAGCAAAAATTTTTCATAAAGAACGTCATCAATGAGGAGGTATAGGTTATGTCAAAATGTAACTGCCAAAAAAATCCATATGGTATATGAAAATCTCAGCGTTTTCTCGCGTTTTTCATGTTGTGAAATATCGTGGATTTCTATAATTAATTAAAAAAACGTTCAGAGTTCTGACGACAAAACGGTTGGTGAACTTTGGATTGGTATCTCAAAATCTTGAAATGACCTGAATTGATAATTGAATAATTCTAAAAGATCAAATTAATATTTTTGACTAAGCACATGTGATTTGAATGAAACAGTACAAATGGATGCAAAATGAGAATAGTACATTGAATATGATGTACTGGGTATTTTTCATGGAACTGATACTGACGAATCTGTTTGCCACTTATAATATCATCAATTATTGTTTGTTCCTGAAATTATTTTCGATTTCGATAAAGCAGTACTTGTTAAACGGGGATTTATGAAACCATTTTAATATTTTTTTTACTGTCACAAATTAATTATATTGATTATAAATAAACTAAATTCACTAAATATGATAAATAGCCTTATATTTTATGCACATTATTTCCAGACTTTCATGATTACTATTTTGAAAAAAGAATCGTTCCAAAAAGGAGGCACTTACTTTCCGAACTAGGCCGGAAAAATGCTACTTTCTCAAAGATAAAGTGTCGGGGAAGTGAGCACTTCCCGGACGGTTGCTGAAAAATGTTATTTTTGCGGAAATATAGATGCTCTTGACAAACCACTTCATTTATATTATTCGCGAGATTCACGAAGTGGGCGACATCTAGGTTACATAACACGAACTTCAAACTGGGGGAAAACAAACTGTTGTCTATGGATAAAGTGCATAGACTACATTGCATTCAGTATGCTGTAGCTGTACTCAAACTTGTCAATGACATAAAGTGTTGGCACTGTTGGTAGTGATGATGGTTGAGTTGGTTAATTTTTTCACATCATTACATTTTTATTAGTTTAGGTAACAGTGAAGAGGTGTAGAATTGGAGATAGTTCAAACAATTCAAACTAATTATGACGAGCAAATCAATTGACATATAAAAGAACAGCTACAACATGTTCACAATACCCAGATTGTCTTGCTTTGCAGGAACAAATACAAATCTATCGTTCTACAGGAGTTCCTCTGGACCCCAACTTCAATTTTACTTCATATGGGGGAGATTTCATCGCCGAAGTTTGTAGACAAAGTGCCAAAATGTGCCTTTTGTTGAAGTCTTCTGCCTCACACAAAATCACATGATCAGCACGGAGAACTGCTTCTCCTTCCACTACTGGTCGGCTTTCCCCATCTAAATAGAGCAAAATATCTGCCAAAAGAACATCTACAACAGACGTTATTAGCGTTTTCGATCGAATATTGACAATTTATGTCAAGAAATTTAAAAACTTATCACTCTTATCAGTACACAGTACACAAGCTAATGGCACTAATGGGATTGAGTGAGGATTGAGTTTGTTTTCCCCCAGTTTTGACGTGGCTTTGACATGGAACGATGAAAACCGAGCGCCACCTGGTAACATTGATTCCCGCGAATAGAAGAAATTCTACGCGCACACGAAATTCTGGCGCGGAATTGAATAAAATAGGTATACAAATATTTCATATGACCCCGTCAGTTTCATAAATTCCCGTTTTACGGTATTATTCATATCATTCGAACATGATCATACATCATGGAATTTCGCCTATTTTGATCGTTGATCTAAGTTAGGTGAAATCATGATCAACGCGGGTTATTATAGTTCATTACAGCTCCTTGTTGAAGGGCTCCTAAATCACAGATCATAAAGATGTCTTGTGTGCTGAAAGGAATATCAATTTTGAATCTGGATCAAATTCGCCTACATCGAAAATGATCTCTCAGATTATTATTGTTTTTTAAATAGTATTATTATTAGTATTTTCGAATAGGTATTAAAATGTTTCTTCTTGCCATTGATTGCATGGATAGAATTCGTGTGATATTTCGTTCATGTCGTGAACATATTATGCATATTATTAAATGTTGATATTTGCCATTTTTGTATTATAAGAGTATAAAACGTAAGATGATGGTGCTATCCATATGGAATTATGGAATAATATCAAAACAATCATGTTACTTCCATGTATTTTTGTGAATCAGATCACGTGTTCACATTAGCTGAACTAATCATTTTATGTTAGTGAAAACATTTTATATAAAACACTTTTTGGATTTGTGATATCTACTAAAAAAAGTGCACGGTTATCTGAATTCATTTTAGTGATTTTCAAAAGTGCAATGAAAATAAAAATTAAAAAATATTTTTATATTGTTAATATATGTATTTTTCAACAATAAAATTGTTTCTTATAGGACATATTTGATTTACAACCCTTTCAAAATCAACACTGATAAATATAAATATTAATATAGATAATAACACTAGCATAGGTAATATAAGGATAAATAATCAGAATGACACTTATTGAAAACAATTATATGATAAATGCCAAACCTTGACGTTTGAAGTATTGACACTCGGCAAATTTGTTGAAGTATTCAAAAAGCTAATTTTTCTTATTCAAAGTTTATATGCTTGTCTCATCATCAGATCAAAATAGCAGTCGTTGTCAATGGAGGCACTTATTCCTGCATAGTAGTTCAGAAACTCTTCTTTGGTAACCTGTAATATAATGTGAGGAATTATCAACACAGGAAGATTGTTTGAACTGTATAAAAATTTCAATGCACCTCCGAACAATAAACCCCCCTGTATGATGAAAGCATTTAATCTGTGGTTTGAAAGCACGTTTTTTTGAAAATCCTCAACAGAAAACTGTAATTTGTAATATGGTAGGGTCTAGTGTAATGATGTTATACGATAGATAGTTTTTACGAAAATATGATATATCAAGTCATATCAAAAACACTTTTTTCATATTCTGGACTTGATTTCCAATCATTTCGATCAAAAAAAATTGCGCTAGCTCTTTGAATAAAAGGGTGAGGAACGGATGAATAGTACTTTTCTAAAACTCTTATTACTACAACTTGGTGTAACGGGATTCAATGATCTTGGTCTCATTATGGAGGGTTTTTTCAGATCTTGCAGATAAATCACGAATCAAGTCGATTTAAATCCCGTGGTGGCCGCTAGATGGCATCGTTTGAAAAATCAGCCGATTTGTCATTTTTTTCCGAGAATTTCAACTGGAACCATATATTTCTTCTGCTACAATATGAAAGTGAAGTAAGCGAGAAGAAAAATTGTGAAAACCGTGAGTTGATACCTCTCGAAGAACCAGAGAAATACTTGGAATAATATTATTAAAATTTAAACTGCTAGCATGTCAAATGCCTCCTCATTCAATATCGGCATTTTGACAAAAAAGCAATCCATAATGAACAGTGAAAACTTCCAATAGAACTTCAATTATATTTTGACGTTTCTTTCATTCAAAGCCAACTTAATAGCCTTTTCTCATTCCTGAGCCTACTCACTTCTTACATTTCAATTAGCTATGTCATTACTAGGAGTCTCCTTTACTATTGTGAGATATAACTTCATAGATACAGAATATTTCTGATTACGATTATTGAAGTTAGATTCCTGTGGTGAATATTTTCATAATACTATTTCGAGTATTTCACCGGTTCCTCAAGAGGTATCAATTTGCGGTTTTCCCTATTCTTCTTCTCGTTTGCTCTACTTTCATATCAGAGTGGAATATATAAATACATGGTTCCATTTGAAATTCTCGAAAAAAATGGAAAATTGTCTTTTTTTCCAAAAGATTTTATCTAGCGGCCACCACAGGATTTAAATCGACCTCTTCCGTTTCACCAAACTGTAGTTATGAGAGTTTTTTCAAAGTACTTTTCATCCTTCCTTCCCTTTTTTATTTAAAGAGCTAGCGCAAGTTTTTTTTTTGATCGAAATGATTGGAAATCAACTCGAGAACATAAAAAAAGTGTTTTTGATATGTCTTGATATATCAAATTTTCATAAAATTCCGTTTATTAAACTGGCCAATGCAATTACGCCCTCTAGCGGCTGTCCTGAAAACTTGAAAATAATTTCCGGAGACTTCTCTTGGCCACTTTCATCACTCATATTATTTTTCAAAACCTGTGCGGCAAATAGCTTCCGAGATACAGCCGGCGTCCTTTCTTAGTGGTACACCTGGTACATTGAGTCTACAGTGTGTCCCACTTACCATGCTCACCATGGGTATCTTTTTAACGGTGAGAGATACGAGGTCGGTTAAATGACACCAAATGTGGAGTTTGTCAAGGCCAACTATAATGTGAAAACATATTTTGATAAAATTTATTCGTTTTTGTTTTATACGTAAAAAACAGATTTTGATCATTTTCATGTCTCCTCCGTAACTTCTTTATTTATGAAAATATTCAAATCGGAATTTCACATTCTCATGGCAATTTTTCAAAGTGATTTCAAGGAAAATATGAAATTTATACTAACTCTTCTAGAATTTGAGATTTCAGCACCAACTTTAGTTTTTTAAATGTAGGTCATAGCCTCATAGCTCACTATGACTTAGTTACAAATAACTTTTTTTTCTCTTACAGATGATATGTTGCAGTAATAGTTTTGTGTTGATGTGTGAAATGACGATAACTCCGTTGTTATCAACACAAAACTATTACTGCAACATATCATCTGAAAGAGAAAAAAAAGTTATTTGTAACTAAGCCATAGTGAGTTATGACCTACATTTAAAAAACTAAAGTTGGTGCTGAAATCTCAAATTCTAGAAGAGTTGGTATAATTTTCATAAATAAAGAAGTTATGGGGGAGACAAGAAAATGATCAAAATCTGTTTTTTGCGTATAAAACAAAAACGAATAAATTTTATCAAAATATTTTTTCACATTATAGTTGGCCTTGACAAACTCCACATTTGGTGTCATTTAACCGACCACGTATCTCTCACCGTCAAAAAGATACCCATGGTGAGCATGGTAAGTGGGACACACTGTATAAAGGGACTGGGGTTATGCTATACAGGGAGGCTTTGAAATAAGTGCAAATATCTCAAACACCGAGAAATCTCGACGTGTACTATCGAATGGCACTAGTAAAAAAATTATGGGATCAAAGTAAAATTTAAGGTTAGACTCCTTTTTCCACCCAAAGTTCTACACTGTAGCAAATCTGACGCCACCTGTGTTCAAATTTCCATGTGGTAGGCATAATCACGCAGAGTTAAATCATTTAAATTGTTTTAAAGTGGCGTACTAGATTTTTTCAATTAAAAGAATTTGAAAAAACCTGATATCATGGGAATATTCCCAAGACTGTATCATATTAATGTGCTGAATATGTGCACTTATTTCAAAAACACCTTGTATAAGAAAGTTGTAGCATTGACATTCTAGTGATATGGGTAAAACTGCATTTAGCATGCGATGGTTTTTTTTTCGAAAATTTCTATTGGAACTTACGTATTTTTGTCTGAAAAACACGAATTTGATAATGAAAATGTGAACAAACCATTATTTATCAAGATATTTCACTATAAAATTACACATTCCACCTTCTTTTCCGCCTCTCTTCTGGATTGAATTTAAAACAATTTACCCTTCTTTTTTCATCATTGGACAATTTATATATATCACAATGTAAGACACATTTTTTTCTATTACTGAGTCAACTAGAAATATGAATTTCTTGTGATTTATCCATATTTAGTGAAAAAAAGGGAGAATATCTTTTGAAATAATGGCGTGTGTAATGTCATTCCAAAGCAATCTATTGATATTTGACATCTCGTATTTGGAATCATGGGATTGCCTATGGATTAAATGGCCGTCATCTGCTCACTAAATAGGAAAAACTCATCATAAAAATCATATTTACTGTATAAAAATGTGTCATTGAAGTACATCATGAGTATATAAAGTGTCCAATGACAAAATAAGAAGAGCAAGTACCTGTAAATGCATCCAACGCAAAAGGGGGAAAAGGAGTCGAAATTTCGAACTTTTTTTTGAAATATCTCGATAAATAGTGGTTTTTTCACATTTTCATGATCAAATTCGTGTTTTTCAGACAAAAATACGTAAGTACCAAAAAATTTTTGGAAAAAAAAAACCCATCGCATGCTAAATGCAGTTTTACCGTGATATGAAATGACAAAGCCGTAAACTTACTTTACCGTCCCTGGTGGCATCGGTCTCGAAATTGCCCAAGAATTTTTTGAGGATCGATTCTTCAGTATCTTCCCCGGCTATGTATCGAGGATGTGATTTGACATTGTAGACATTCTTGAGATCCTCCAGATTGATTTCGGCGTCTCCGGTCTTATCCATTTTAGCGAAAGCCTCATCTATCACCTTTATACGGGAATCACTCAAAGGAGGCTGAAAATGTTGGATTTGATGGGTAACTAATTGAATTGAGCTCTTTTCTACCTTGAACGAGAAAGAGGAAAGTTCTCCTCTTCCATCTTTCTCTTCAATGCCAACAACGTGGCCGCATTGAAATATAGAGAGGTCCGATAAATCTTTCCTTGTCTAACCTATAGTCTGCGCCACTGAACTATTTTCAATATTATAATGACGTGATATGTCTATGTCATAAATGTCATTGACTGATGACATTTCGAATTTTCAAAATGGAATTTTGAATTACATCAAACTTATTTTGACCATATATACGTATTAATAATCAATACGGATAATCTCTATCTGTTTCCATAGCGAAACATGAAGTCGATTTTTGAAGACAAATGACTATCCATAAGGAAAAGTGAGATACTGCGCATGATCAAATACGCAAGTTCAAATGACAATCATCCTCATTCATAACCTAACTCATTATTTTGAATATTTTGACATGAGTGACATGACATTTATGGACTATGTTTATGTTTTATTATTAGGATTTTCGGGATATAATTCATTATTTCAGGATGATTTAATGATTATCAATGATACAGGACATGCTAGTGAAAATATTAATTCTGAAAGAATGGAATCATTTATTTATTTTTGTCCACAGGTCTTCATTATCTTGGTAGGTAAGTTTTTCAAATGATGAAGTGTTACAAAATTACCCTTGAGAATATCAAATGCTAATACTTACATTTGGTTTCCCTATGATATGTTCATCCCATTTTCATTATCCCATTGCCTCAGTATAGGTACTCGCTTCTCAATTTAAAAATCAGGAAAAGCATAAATGAACCATAATTGATATGATGCATTCCATATACAATTTCACATGAAACAGTTCTGGTCTATTCATATTTATATACATATTTGATTTACATTTAATTAAATAAATGAACAATTATATCTTTTTAAACACCCTGAAATCACTGAATTTATCGAAATCTATGGATACCACTGATGAAAAATCGCTAATAAACATGTCCGCGAAACGTAAACAAAAACAACAGAATGTCATGACCTTTTGAAACGATCAGACACATACTGCTTTGATTGAAAGGCTAGTGAACGTCATTGTCCACCGAAACGCATGTCTTTGATGACTACTATAATAGCGCATGCGTATCATGCCACCAAATCCTTATGGATATTCATTTGTTTCATATTTTTGGTTTCATCCTGGCACCCGTTATGATCCGTATTGTTTATTAATACGTATATGATTTTGACATAATTTGTTTATTTCGTTAAATTTAGCACTCTGCTGAATTGAAAAATAGTTCAACGGCACAAAGTAGATGTTAGACAAGGAAAGATTTATCGGACCTCTCTATATTTCAATGCGGCCACGTTGGTAGCATTGCAGAGAGAGATGGAAAAGGAGAGAACTTTTCTCTCTCTCGTTCAAGATAGAAAAGAGCTCAATTACGTGGTCTGGTGTTTCATTAGTTTGGCAGTTAAATCCATGATCAACAAGTAGAAGAGGGGGGGTCCATTGAAATTGGTTGGAAAATGCTTTCTAAGTAAGCTAAAGCATTTTGATGCGCTCCTGAATATGGTATTATTTCAATCTTTTTCATTTCATCTCTCATGAAAAGACAGATTAATTCTCAAAATGTAATTATTCTGTTTTGCACTGTTCCGAAGATATTTAATTTGATTGGACCTTCTTCAGAAGTGTAGTAGGTACCTAAATTCCAAGAGGATTCTAGCTTCTTTAGGAAGGATTTTTCGATCCAGATTTATATTTTTGGCCATGGAATCTAAAACGTCTTAGTTACGAATAGAATAGAATAGAGTTTTTTGATCACATTACACATTTTTGAGATGTTTGTAACAAGTCATTGTGTAGATGAAATTTTCGAATTTCGATGGCTTTTAGTGGTGACGTTTTTTAAAGTTTTCAGGAGACAATAATAATAATAATGTCTATGTTGTTGGGTTTTGGATATCAAAATGTATCCAACTTCGATAACTAATATCATATTCTGCAAGAATGTTGAAGTTACTCATCAGAATGAAACTATGATTGATGTGATGAGTATAATTGAAATGTTCTATTTCTAGCAATGAATAATTCACCCTATATATTGGTAAAGAAGAGAAGAAGTCACTTTCTGATGGTCATTAGGTATTCTCCTCAAAGGCCTCTATTATTCGTGTTAGGAGTATATACAGTTCCTCATGACTCACCCTGTATAATTCACCTATGTGGTCGAAAACTAACCATATAATATATTGATTACTCAATACTAAATTTTGTGTTGATGTGTGGTATGACATTAATTTTTTTTTATTGGTCCAACCACCACGTGCTTTCGCACAATGTTGCCAAGTATGTTAACGAACAAAAATCCGTAAAAATCACGATTTTGCCAAATTTTATGATATTGGTGGTATTGTTACTAAGCCATGGATATGTAGAATGAGCAGTAATACATTGTTTTACAAATTTCAAGGACACAGATTCGTCACAATTTAAAAACAAAATTTTGAAATTTTGGTTTCGTTGGACGAAAGGTTAAAAATTAGTTACAGACATTTTGAAATGTTTCGCCTTCTTACCCTAACGTGTACCAAAAATTCGTCTAAATTGACATTTCCGTTGCCGTCAGTATCAAACTTTTGGAACATTTCTTTGGCTTCGTCGTCCGTTATCTCTAGTCCCATTTCTTTCAAACCTAGGATGAATTCTTCCTGATTCAGGTTTTTACTCCCGTCTTCGTCCATCCTTCTGAATAATCTATAATTCATCGAGAAAATACTTCATTTATTATTTATACAGGGTGTTTCATAATTGAATGTCAATATATTCGAGGAGGCGATTCTTGGGCTCATTCTAAGAGGAAAGTTTCATATGAACGTATGACCTAAACGTCCTAACTTTTGAGATACAGGGTGGTGAAGTTCTCAAAAATTAACATAGCCTACTACAATGAAAAGTTATAATGGGCGTGTACACCTTAGTAGAACTTTTAACTCAAACCATGTTTATAATGATCCTTTTATACATAAATAATGATTGACGACATAATTCGATCGACAAATTTACTGGAATATTTTATTTTTGGGCATAAATAATAGTACCTTCTGAATACGGGCCCTCTTATGACGTAGAAACCTCATCTCGCCATAGTTAAAAGAAAATACCAAACGTCCGACGGAGACTGAGGCAACTGATATATCAATTCATTCAACTGTGATCTCGCGCTAATTCACTCTGTCAGAAATCATGTATCATTCATCTCTGTCTGGAATAGTCTTGTTTCAGTATTAGGGTTTTGACGTCACATCATCGCCTCGTTTTCAGAGGTCCGAAAAATCGGGGATTCCAATATTTTTTTATAAAACGTAGGGAGCTCACAGCAAGAAACGGTTTGCGGTGGTGAGCTAGTTTGGGTGAGTTCTATCGAATTATGAAATAGAAAATTTTTGTGATATAAGCCCATTCCAAAATACGAATACGAAGTTCATGAACTATGAATTATATTTCTGAAATTTGATCTGAAAAATGAAATCTATACCTCTGCATTGTGATATTGTCATATTAACGATATTGCTATAATCGTAGTGAAAAGCTTTTTATATTTTTAAGCGAAGACCGTCATCAGATTGAGAAAATTGTGGTGATCAAATTTGCTTAAAAATGATTGGGAATTTCAGGAATGATTCCATTTTCTGCCAAAATAGGTATGTGAAATTCCATACGAACGCCACTGGTGGCAACAAAAAAAAAATGTGGTACACTAACTAATGCCTCTTGATACATAGTTCATGTATGCCAAATTTCGTCAGAATATCTGCAGTGGTATTACTGATATTGATAAAAAACTATTTATTTTTTTAAGCGAAAACCGTGCATCAGATCATTTTAAAAAATGGTGGTGCTCAAATTTGCTTAGAAATGATTGGAAATTCCAGGAATGATTTTAATTCCGAGATTAATCAGTAGCGTACCATCAATGTCTGCCAAAATAGGTATGTGAAATTCCATACAAGCGTCAATGGTGGCAAATCAAAAAAAAATGTGGTACAGTAACTGATGCCTCTTGATACATAGTACATGTATGCCAAATTCCATTAGAATATCTGAAGTGGTATTATACAGTGTGTCCCACTTACCATGCTCACCATGGGTATCTTTTTAACGGTGAGAGATACGAGGGGTGGTACGAGGTCGGTTAAATGACACCAAATGTGGAGTTTGTCAAGGCCAACTATAATGTGAAAACATATTTTGATAAAATCTATTCGTTTTTGTTTTATACGCAAAAAAACAGATTTTGATCATTTTCATGTCTCCTCTGTAACTTCTTTATTTATGAAAATATTCAAATAGGAATTTCACATTCTCATGGCAGTTTTTCGAAGTGATTTCGGAAAAAATACGAAATTCATACCAACTTTTCTAGAATTTGAGATATCAGCACCAACTTTAGTTTTTCGAATGTAGGTCATAGCTCACTATGACTTAGTTACAAATAACTTTTTTTTCTCTTACAGATGATATGTCGCAGTAATAGTTTTGTGTTGATAACAACGGAGTTATCGTCATTTATACAAAAACAAAAAATTATTTGGAAGCCGCCATCTTGAATTTATAAATTTTAACAAGAAAACCATGATCTCCGACCTCGAAAACCCCCACTTACCCATTTTGAATGGAATCGGACCAAATCTTGTCCGCCATCTTGGAGCAGCCATTTTTTTTAATTTCAACAAAAATTCCATAATGTATTGTCACCTAAATTATGAACACCTGCCAAATTTCAAGTTAATCGGAGTTATGGAATTTTTGTTGAAATTAAAAAAAATGGCTGCTCCAAGATGGCGGACAAGATTTGGTCCGATTCCATTCAAAATCACCCATTTTGAATGGGGGTTTTCGAGGTCGGAGATCATGATTTCTTTGTTAAAATTCATAAATTCAAGATGGCGGCTTCCGGATATTTTTTTTGTATAAATGACGATAACTCCGTTGTTATCAACACAAAACTATTACTGCGACATATCATCTGTGAGAGAAAAAAAAGTTATTTGTAACTAAGTCATAGTAAGCTATGACCTAACATTTGAAAAACTAAAGTTGGTGCTGATATCTCAAATTCTAGAAGAGTTGGTATAAATTTCATATTTTTTTCGAAATCACTTTGAAAAACTGTCATGAGAATGTGAAATTCCTATTTGAATATTTTCATAGATAAAGATGTTACGGAGGAGACATGAAAATGATCAAAATCTGTTTTTTGCGTATAAAACAAAAACGAATAGATTTTATCCAAATTTTTATTCACATTATAGTTGGCCTTGACAAACTCCACATTTGGTGTCATTTAACCGACCTCGTATCTCTTACCGTTAAAAAGATACCCATGGTGAGCATGGTAAGTGGGACACACTGTAGATAATAATGAAAAACTACTAATTTTTTAGAACTTTACCACTCCGTATCTCAGAAGTCAGGACTTAGGTCATACGTTCATATGTAACTTTCTTCTTAGAATGGGCCCAAGAATCGCCTCCCTAAATATTGACATCCAATTGTGGAACACCCTGTATAAATATCGTTCATTTTTATTTATTTGGTGATCTAAAAAATCGTCATCTGTTGGCCAGAAATCTTAGTTAAGTTCGAAGAAAGATGATAAATACTATACAGGGTGTAATTTAATTGATGGCTGAAAATAAATGAAATGGTTCCTCAGCTAATTTTAAGAAGAAACATTTTGAGCTATAGAGGGTGTTAGAATTTTAGGCAAAAAATAATTTTTGCATAGTGATGAGAGTTTGAGGTGGTTGGATTTACGCGATTAAAATTCTTACCTTCCTAGACCTAAAATGCCAGTGGCACCTCTGGATAGACACAGCAGTCTCAAACGTTGCACTGGATCCCCAGAATTTCCAGCTGCTTGCAGTTCTCTCAAACTCTTAGAGGCCATTTCGGTTTCTTGACGGGACGTCGCACTTTGCGGTCTGAGCATACTGGAAAAATTACTTGATTTAGATCACAATAATATCTATATGTATATAGGGTGTCCCTGAAAGATACAAAATCTCAGCACATATTTCTAAGGTCAAAAAAAAACGACTTGAAGCATCTTATACCTTAGTCCAATATTGCTCCGTTTCCGAGATACAGGGTGATGAAGATAAAAAATAAAAATCGATAAGTACAACACTCCAAGAAAGTATTTTAAAAAAATCCATTTTTCCACTGCTTATTTAGTGATCAAATTACATTCTCGAAGATAACAGCAAACATATTTTATTCGGAATAATAGAAATAGAAATATCTCGAAATCGACAATGCTCAGATAAGTTCATTGGTAAGCGCCCTCTCATGGCCACGGTGAAAAGTTGTCCGTATTCATGTTTCGCATCCCAAAGAACCCCTGGATATTATTTTTTGAAGTAATACGTTTAAAAACGTTCATGAAATCTGAGGAATTCGATTTTTATTTTTCAACTTTACCACCCTGTATCTCGGAAGCGGAGCAATTTCGGACTGAATTAAGTCATTGAATTGGCTCATTTTGGCAACGTGGTTGTATAAAAATGAATGTTTGTGTGTATGTCCTTAATAGAATCGTAAACGGCTTGACCGATTTCACTAATTCTTTTTTGTTGTGTTTGTTATTGTCAGAAGGTTCCTATATGAGAGAACAAAAATGGAAATTCAAGATGGCGGACCGATTCTATTCAAAATTGGTATCTGGGGGTTTGAGAGGTCGGAGATTATGATTCTCTCCTCATAATTTGAAAATTCAAGATGGCGGATCCAATATGACGAACGAGTTTCATAATTATGATACGATTTTATTCAAAATTGGTACCTATCTGATGAGGTTGGAGATCCTGATAGACGACATAATTCATAATTAACATTACATAATTCATAATTCGATCGAAAAATTAACTAGAATGTTTTATTTGTTGACATAAATAATGATAGTTCCTTCTGAAAACGGACCCTCTTATGACGTAGAAACCGCATCTCGCCATAGTTAAAAAGAAAATACCAAACGCCCGACGGAGACTGAGGCAACTGATATATTAATTCTTTCAACTGTGATCTCGCGCTAATTCACTCTGTCAGAAATCATGCATCATTCATCTCTGTCTGGAATCTGGAATAGTCTTGTTTCAGTATTAGGGTTTTGACGTCACATCATCGCCTCGTTTTCAGAGGTCCGAAAAATCGGGGATTTCAATAATTTTTTATAAAACGTAGGGAGCTCACAGCAAGGAACGGTTTACGGTGGTGAGCTAGTTTGGGTGAGTTCTATCGAATTATGGAATAAATTTTTTTTGTGATATGAGCCCATTACAACAGAGATGGCTTATGGCTATGTCTTTATCGACTAGTGGTTCATTAAATGACGAAAATTACTTTGGTAGTAAAAGCACATTTTACGCCTCGAAAAGGAGTAAATAATGGTAGGTTTTGTAGCTAGTGGTGAAAAAAAAACTATTAAAACACATGCGACTAAATCTATGGAAAAACCAAAACAGATATTAAAACAAACGTATACATATCTTGTTAATGACACTTACTAATTTTCGTTGGTTTTCTGATATGCACTAGGTATCTGATGCTCAATCAGATGATCTAACTGTAGGTACCGGTAAACTGACACTAAAATGTTTATAACTATAACAATGTTGTTAGATATTGGATGATTCATAAGATGGAAAACACCTTCAATTGGGTGAGTAACTCAAGGTTTTTTCGTAATATTGTAATAAACAATATGGTCTGGTTCATTTTTAGGCCATTGCAGAAGTAACAGCACAAATCTACCATGAATAAATATCAAATTAATTAAATACTTTGCTCATATATGTCATTAATTGAATGAATAGTAGGCGAATTCGCATCCTCGTTTAAGCTATCAAACATTATCATCCGCCATAGTGTTACATGATACCTAAATAGATGAGGAATAGTAAGGTTTGTATAGTTTTGAATAAGTATAGGTAAGTAGTATTAATTACTGATTACCGGACAATATAAAATAAAATTATTTATCACATGATACTAACTATCATCAATCAATAATTATATCTATCACATAAAGTAATTGATATAAATACCGATAAAAACTTAACTCAACACATATACCTACATAATTTAGAAATTTGTTGGTTTGATCTCAAAAATCATTTTTTCGGCAACCATCCGGGAAGTGCTCACTTCCCGGACGCTTTTTCTTTGAGAAAGTAGCATTTTTGCGGCCTAGTCCGTGAAGAACGTACTTCCCGGACTAGGCCGGGAAGTATTACATCGTTGTTATTGCCACTGTAACAATGAAAATCTTGGTAGATATGGTTTTGGTAAATGCAGATGATATATAATTACCATAGCAGCGATATATCGGCTGACAGCTATTTGACATGAAATTAGTTGACATTTTGATTTTTGAAAGTTTGGTTGCAGTTATCGCAATAAACTATCGAAAGCAGCTGCGACAAGGGCGTACCCAGGATCTGAACTAGGGGGGGGGCAGCTTAGGCAAGGGAACTAGAAACTACCGAGAATCAGTATCAATCACTAGACATGCCATGCTTCAACTGAGACGTTTTTTTTAAATCTTAATAAACATAAGTATTTCAATTAACTGTTCTTTATTATATTTTCATCTTTAATCTTCTCGGGTTCGCTGCAAATTTTTCCATTACTTTTTTTTCCACCATTTTACGGTTTTCTTCCACAAAATTCCGATGTACGCTCATCAAGCATAATCCAGTCAGCCTTGTCTTACCCATAGTGCTCCTAAGCCAGAATGTAACAAACAGTTGCCAGCTGCTGAAGATGATATGTCGCCGCAGGCGAAATTTTTGGAAATTTAGCGACTTTTTTCGTGATTTAGCGACATTTTTAATCGTATTTCATCATTTTCAGTTAGTTTATATCATCAGATAAAAAATCTTAGAAAACTTTATTTATTCAGATTCTGTTTAGAATGAAAAAATAACAAAACTAAATGAATATAGGTGAATTTTCCTATACCTATAGGTAGGCACATTGGTAAATCACAACATACATTATTTTTCGATCGTATTTAGGTTTGTCCTTGATCTTGTCACACGTTCATAAACCTGTCAAACCATAACCATGTATCAACTCATATTTCTAGTTCAACATCATACAGATCCGCGACTTCATCGCAAATAAAATATTCGTTCACAAGCATCACAAGTTTTCAAACCATATCGAATATACAAACGGGTATACGGGTACGATATCAACAGCGTTGCCAGATACCGCGATTTATCGCAATTTAGGTTACTTTTTTTGTTGGCTCTTGCGATCAAATTATGTTCTTTGCGATAAGCGACTTATTTAAGCTATTTATGAATTTGTAATCAGAACTGATATAAAAACACAATACTTCAACAAAAAGATTTAAAATCTTTCTTTATGAAACATCATTATTTTGCTCAATCGTGATTAAGATACAACATTTTCAGTATTCGGGAAAAAGTCAAGTGGCAGGATGACTTCTAGGGGGGGGGCAGCTGCCCCCCCCCCTGCCCCTCGCTGGGTACGCCCTTGAGCTGCGATAGTGAGTTTGAGAATGTCAACACGAAATTTCCAATGTACCTAACAGTTAGTAGGTATAGGTATTCTGTTCAAATTTCCGTATTTGATACAAATGAGAATTAATAAAGAAGAAATTGTATTCTACAAAGAAATATAATATGGAAACGTGTCTCATTGATTTGTTATACTACATAGTTGCCGAAAAAATAGTGTACGACGTCCAGATACAGTTTTTTTGGACTCGCAGATTTCCAGGACTCGTCTATTCGTCCAAAAAATTACCATTTCAAATCGGTCTAGAAGTTTCGGAGCCTATTCAATACAAACAAACAATCAAATCTTTCCCCTTTATAATATTAGTATAGATGTAATTCAATGTTCTGCAAGGCATTAGCAAGGAAAGTATAGTTGTTTTTCTCCCGAAATCTACCATTGTTGTCCATTTCATGAACATCGTGTGGAAATGACTGTGAGATTTTTGTACTTATTAAATATTTCATTCAACTTTGAGCCTTGTGGCTATTTCGTAGGTGAAATAACGCTACTCAGATGGCGTAGCTTTCATATTGTCTATGGAGGACGCCACTGAGCAGGGAATATAATGCCGACTTGATTTTTCTTTGGCTAGGCTACGCTCAGTCGGCGGTCTTAGGAGAGCTGGCTGGAGACTGCCCGGCACTGATGAGAGTCAAAGAGCTCGACACCAGTCTGTAGGTGTCTAGCGTGGCCTGGCTAAATCGATATCAAAAGGCATTCAGGAAAGAATCACTTGTATCAGTATTAGTTTATACGAGTCGATGCATAGATTTCGGGAGAATGTAATTCAATGTTCTGCGTGGCATCAGCCAGGAAAGTATAGTTGTTTTTCTCGCGAAATCTACCATTGTTGTTCATTTTATGAACATTCTGTGGATATGACTAAAACTGTTTGTATTAATATTTAAAGATATAAATGTTACCTCAATCGCGATCTGGACATTTTTCAACCACTCTGAGTATCCAGTTGCACAGGTCTCTACCGAATTCAGCACTAGAACTAGAATTTCATCACCGACTCACCGATAAGGGTGTGTGAACCTTATCATGTGGGTCTCTTGGGATAACAATGGAAACGTTTTATCGAACCAACGCACCACGCACCGAAGTTGAAAAATTAATTAGACTGGAATGAGAAAACGTTTTGATAAGGGAGCGTAACCGGAAAAAAACAATGCCGGTAGGTGGGCTGGGCTAGGTAAGTAGGTCTCGTTCCCATTTCCTGTTGTGACGTGTGAGAATTCCTAATCTCATAATCGACTAGGTTATGCCACAGTTATGCTCGATCAGCCGCTAAGTATACCTTCTCGAATTCCGACGCCTATTCGGGGTGACTCACACTGGGAGAACTCTTCTGATTTCGTGGAAATCAAAAATTGTGTACCACAAGGCTCAGTTTTGGGGCCACTCTTGTTTATTATGTATATAAACGAGCTACCAATTTATATAGAACCAAACAGATGTATTCTATTTGCCGATGATGCGACGATTTGTAACTCAAACTAGAATCATACTGACTTTCAGGAAATCTCGAACAATGCCGAAGAATGGTTTATACCGAATATACTGAAACTATATTCCAATAACACAAAAAAATAATTTTCTCGTCGGACCCGAAGGTTAGCAGAGGATCTTCTGTAAATATATTGGGGATAATAACCATTGATGACTCACTCAAATGGGGTCCTCACATTGAGAAATTATGCAAAAAATTGTCCTATCAATTATTCCTGATCGTCAACTTAAGAAGATTTTGAATAAACAAGTATTGTTAACGTTTTACTTTTCACTCTTTCATGCCCATCTCAACTATATGGTACGTTGCTTTGGGGGAACTCAACTAAATCAGTGAAAGCATATATTCTACAAAAAAAGGCAATTAGAACCTTAGCTAACCTGAGGTACAACCAGCCATATTTCAAACTCTTCCGAATAATGCCACTCCCGTGCTTGTATATTTTCAGCTCTCTACTTGAAATTTCCTGAAATTATTTAATTGGTTATGTGGTGAAGTTGTGACTGTAAGTTCTTTCACCCCTCCTGATCGATAGATATTTATTATGAAAGTTACACCACAAGGTGGAGTTTGTGGATATGATTAAAAATATTCGCTACTTGGACTTCGTCTTCTTTCACCGTACCCTTTGATCATTAAAATTTCAATACGCTCAGTATCAGTTGAAAGTTCCATTTTCGCGAGAAAATTATTTACACTAAATGTGTTTTTGACATGTGCTGTCAAGATCATCACTGTTGAACAAAACAACGACGCCGCGTTGGTATGGAGCTGGAAACTTTCAAAAGTCACTTGATGGACTACAACAGAGATAATAGACCGTTTCCATACATATCAGCGACCCTGTATATCATCTAATTCTCGATTTTTTGCGATATACCTATCTCAGTTGTTTTTGAGTTTTTAGAAAATAGATAGTTGTGGTCGTGGTTCGCATAACTGCCCTTTGTTTCGAGATGAAAAATATCGCAAACTGAACTTTTACAACCCTCCATTTCAATATGCAGGGCGGAATTGAAGTCCTAATTACTTTCTTATACTATCTATCCTAACTATCTTACCATGGCATATCTATACTTCTTTACTAATATTATAAAAAGGGAAGATTTGATTGTTTGTATTGAATAGGCTCCGAAAGTACTGAACCGATTTGTAAAATTCTGGTACCATTAGAGGCCGACATTATTCCTGATGAACATAGGCTTCTTTTTACCGCGGTAAAATGTTTCATTCTTACGTTTGAACGGGTAACAGAACAACGGGTAGTAAGAATAATTATCCTGCCGTATTCATCTTTTTCAAGTTACTTAAACGGCTGATCCGAATAGGTTGAAACTTCATATAGGTATTTCGATGTTTTCCTGGGTGATTTGAAAATACATTTGAACGCGGTAGGTGGCGCTGCTGTCAGTACGTCAATTACTAAACCGCTTGACCGATAGAGTTGAAATTTTTATTACGTAAAACAAAACAACAAAAAAATACAAAAGATACTGAGAGAATGAGAATGAGTGCAAGTATATAATAGAAACTTTTGGTAAGCACAATAAATAAAACAAAAAATTAAATATATGTACTGTAGATACGCGCATAGCTCAGTCAGGAGTCAAAAATGTTTTTCAAATGATAGTATGTATATACGTCTTCTGTATCAGTTTGATTTAGATTTTCTCAAGCCTCTCGAAAACAGTGGACATTTATTTTAATCTTGAAAGTGGCAGTTTTTCAAGGAATCCAATGCGTATTGCATTAATCATTGTTGGTGATAATTCGAAAAGTGTAGCTATAATGAATGTACGAATATATTAGAAAAGTAGCGGCCCCCAAACTGATCCTCGTGGTACACCCATATTCACTTTTCAGAAATTGATCAAATACGAATTTTTCGTTGAATTATATATTGCCTACCTGATTCCAAAGATGAATCAAACTCCACAATAGAACAAAAGAGCGCAATGCGGTTAAACTAACGTAAACCGAGCAAACAACTAGGGAACTAATTGACTGTAAGACCGTACATGAAAATTGGTAAAACGCGTTATTTGAAATATTGATGGATTGATTGCATTGACGATATGGGGGTAAATCAACTTTAGTTGCCAAGAGATGTCTAGCAATGACAACACAACGGAAATGAAAACAGACAAACCATTGATTTGACCTAGAAACTGTTTTTTTTTGTCATAATGAGGTCCATATACGGTATTTAGTTACATCCCTGGTCTACTTTGCGTTTATCGCCATTAATCATTCCACAGAAGGTAATTCCTCGGCTTACAAAAACTTCAGGTAGGTATATAGGTATTCAAAAACAGATATACCTACCTGAACTTACTCAAAGCATACTATACAGTGTGTCTCATTTCTAATGGAAACACCCCTGTATCTTACGTATTCGTTGGGTAAGGATCCTGAAATTTTCTGGAGCGAGAGGAATACCAAAAATGCACTCTATGACCAAGTGGGGTCATCTCCAGTGATATACACTGCTCGCCAACAGCCATGGAACCACCCCAATTTACGGAAAGTGATATTAGGAGGCAAAATAGGTTGAAAATCACTTCGGATTCGGAATTAACGTAATTATCGAGTTAGGATTGTTAAATTTACAGGAGCAAGAAATATTCCAAAGATACAGTCAATTACCAATTGAAATTACCATCATTGATATACACTGCTCGCTAGCAGCCATGGAACCACCTACATGTCCGGAAAATCATATTAGCAGACAAGATAGGTTGGAAATCACTTCGAATTCGAGAAAAAAAGCAGAACATCTCACTTTTCATGAATGAATCCCCCCCTCCCCCCCAGCATCTTACGTAATTATTGATGTAGGAATCTGAAATTCTTTGCATGAAGAAAGAGGCCAATGACCAAGTAGGATAATCATCAATAATACACTGCTCGCCAGCAGCCACAGAACCATGCACCGACATTCCAGGAGGAAAAATTCATCAAATCGGAAAATTCACTTAATGGTTGTTCTGACATTGATAATCATAAAGTCAGTTCTCATCAGATATAATGAAATAACAATCAGAACTGGTACAATCGAATATAGATTATCATCAGGAGTGTTCCAAATTGATCAGAGATCATTACGGGTGTCATTGAAATGAATTATGAATTAATGAATTAGTTAATAGTACGAAGAAAATCGTTACCGACAATAATGCGTCAAAATATAGAAAGTTAGTGAATTGGACGTCCTGTTTTCGAATCCGAAGTGATGTTCCGATATTTTCCGAACATGTATGTGTAGTTCCACGGCTGTTGGCGAGCAGTGTATATCACTGAAGATGACTCCACCTGGTCATGGAGTTCATTTTTGGTATATCTCTGGCTCCAGCAAATTTCAGGATCCTAACCCAACGATTACGTTAGATACGGAAGTATTTCCATGAAAAGTGAGACAAAAATTAAATTTTCAGAGCTGGAAAACTTTCCAGGAAAAATATCAATAGTTACTGAATTGGACGTCGTGATTCCGAATCCGAACTGATTTTCAACCTATGTTGACTCCTAATATCATTTTCCGGATATTGGGGTGATTCCCTACTTGGTCATAGAGTGACTTTTCGCTATATCTCTCGTTCCAGCAAATTTCAGGATCCTTACCCAACGATTACGTAATATACAGGGGTGTTTCCATTAGAAGTGAGACACACTGTATAAGAAAAAATATAATTTCATATAGGTATACAAGTATTATTAATAGTTAAGAAAAACAATTCCTCAAGTCTAACATACCATACATTGCTACTCAATGGTGTTTACTAGAGGTAGTTATATTGGGAAAAACATGCTTTTCTTGGTTTTCATTGAAGTATACTACAGTATTCTCATATATTAATATTGAGATAGAAATTGATAGGTACAAAGATGTGCATTCGAAAACCCAACCAACCATCTTTTTTTGATTTTATTATCAGCAACAGGTTTGGAAGATAGTAACGTATAGGTATATGTCTATATATATTCATGTTGAGCTGATCTTATCGGTTCAATTTTGCATTAGGTAGGCAATTTGGAATACATGAGCTTAAGCAAGTTTTGATGAAAATCCATATCAACACACACACACACACACAGTCGTCACACGATCAAACCAGTATCACCAGCATTAATTTTTCTTTTCAAGCTCAACCAACTCACATTTTCGTTATAGGTATCTACCATTTGATTGATTATCTTGATGCTTTTGATAACATTTCATAATATGGTCCTTATTTCCGCAGAGGGTTCATTTTCAAATTGATAATTGAAACGGAAACGACATTCGGTCGGGCATCTAGACACTTAATTTTCCGCTGTTACGTGAATATAGACACAGTCGATATTTGACCGTTTATCGTTTATATTCCATATTTTTATTCTTCGTTCCATCAAAACATTAATCATAAATCATCTGAAAGAAATATAATGAATATTATACCTAATCGTGAATCCGTGAATGTAATTAATGAAGATTCAGTTTATGACTGATATTACGTCGGACGTAGGTATAATGTGATTGACAATGACTGATCCAATCCTAACCCCAATTTCTTATGTTTTATTTTGAATTTGTGAGATGTTTTTATTATTGCTAGCTACATTATTGAGCTTCAGCAGTGTCCATTCTTCGCTTCTAGTGAAATATGTAAGCTGCATCATTCAATTCTTCTTTGCTCAAGTCACCACTCAAGTACCTTCACTTATCATTTTGCAGATATTGAAATGGATCAACAGACCTACCAACGAAGAAAGAGAACTTATATGCCAGAAGAGAGGTCTCAAATTAGAACAAAGCCAAATAAGTATGACCGAAAACTTCGCATCATTTTCAAAAATCCAAAGAAAAATAAACAAAATCGATGAATTGCTAGCTGAACTACACAGTGGTAAAAACAGCTTGACACTACACTTAGGACTCACTTATGGCCTGAAAATTGGAATGGGGCTACTTCTCCTAGTGTTATCGATATATTACCGATACTCTCCTGTACTTGTAATTGATAAAAAACTAGACCTTATGCCATTCAACAGAATCATTTCTTACCCCCATGAGAATAATATGGTGTCTTTTCATTTCTGGGTGTTGTGTAGTTCAGCAGTTGCAAGACTAATAAAGATCTGAAGAAATTAATTTAACTATTTCATTGTAATTGATCTGTACCTTCCTTGTATCTTAAATTGATTGGGAATCATCACATTTTATCAACAAGGTGACCTCATCGTGGTTATAATATCCAGGAGGCAAGGTCTCCTTACATATTTTCACGACTAATCATAATATAAAGGACAAAATCATACACACCACATTTCGTAAATAATCTAAGAATTTGCATTCCGCTCAATTTTTTTTTTTTTTTCAAAAACCAGTCCAGATATGGTTGACATGACTAATTAGTGAGATAAAGACATGGGAGCAATTTAAGATGCCAAGGGGAATATTTATTGCATAATTTGTAGGGAATCATGCTGAAATTGTAAATCATAATAGAATTAAGTATATTTTTTTAAATTATGTAGATCCTGATTGAAACAGCAGACTTCCAAATTCTCAAAATAGAACTCAATAGACATATCATGCCCTTTTGACGACCCTGAGGTGCGTAAGCAAAAATTAATATAAACTTCCATATGTTAAGTGACGATTCATCTGAAGAATTTTTGATTACCCTTAAAAAATGAAGTCCTACCAGATAGTCTTCACTGAACGATGCTTATTTATTAGTGGTAAAGAAAAAATATTTATTAATCATGAGAACTTCGTACCAACTGAATTTAATTTCGAATGAAAAATTTGAACGTGGAGAGTGTACAAATATCATCAACATTTCTTAGTGCTTGTCACATTTTTTTCTGCACTATTTGAGATCATTAATCCTATGTCTAAAGCTCTACAGCATGAAAATAATGATTTACAGAAAACTAGTATTTTATGATAAGTAATCTTTCGAATACTGTGAGAATTAAGAAATCATAATGCATTCAATAGTTTGCTAAATGATTCCAAAGTGGGATAACAAGTGTTTTCAAAAACAAAAGGCGAAAGATAACGGAGCGTTTTTTCGATGAGTTATCACATGATGAGAGAATTTCAGACCCTGGAATCCTATTTCAGAGTCAATGTATACTATTGCTGTTTAGATATATTAATTCCTCAAACAAAACAAAGATTTCAGAGCCTTTGCGACCTGAGTAGTATGTTCGAAATATTACAACCGGAGAAACTCCTGTCTTCTTCAAAGGAAGAGATATTTAACGTCTCCGGAAAACTGTCGGCTAAATACAGTGAAGACATCTCAGTAAATCTTTATGACCATTTGATGGCTACAGAAAAATGCTCAAATTCTGAAATTCAATAAATTCATTCCATTAAGGAACTCATTGAATTATTGCTGATAAAATTCAATAGTCTTCCCCTTCCATTTCCCAGCCAACCATCGTGTGACATCAACATCTGTGTGATGTAACAACCTTGCATGAATGCAATATCTCGTTAACACATCTTATCGACGTAGATTCGATATCAACGTCGCAAGGTGTCATCGCAACCAGGAAACAATCTAATGTGGCAGCGACTTCTTCAAACTACATCTCTTCGACGTTAACTAATTAATTCACATTGATATCCTCATGAGATATCTTTGTGACCTGTGAGTGTGACACAGACATGCGCAAAACGAACGCACACGCCAGACGCCATGTTGAGCTGTGCATGGCCATGTCAGTCAGTCAGTCAGTCAGTGAGTGAGTCCGACTCCGTACAGACTATTTCCTTCCAAATTCTCTGTTGAAATATCTGAGATGATTTATAGCAGATATTATAGCAGCTTCAAATTGGAGGTATACAATCATTTAGGAAAGACGGTGAGTTCAATCACGATAGGTAATATTGTAATCATCTCTGAGATAGGAATATTGCAATCTAAAACAAGGTGTATGAAAGATCCCAAGATAATGTAAGTGTATTTGATATGTATCATTTATGAATAATGTATGTGTCATGTTTTACTTCAAGATTACTAATTAGGGTGATTGTCATGATAAGTTTTGTATCATCTGTTTTTACTTTCGGAAAATAGACATTTTCTTCGTAAAGTTGAATAATTATTATTATTATATATCCCACGAATACCACAGTTACGGCGACCACATCATCGATGTCGCAGTGTGATCTATTTGTAATATGAAATGTACACTTGCATGTGACCTGGTAGTGATTTTTCATGTGATGTCGCATTTCATGTCTGAACGACGTCACAGTGATGTTGCTTGAGTCGGACATTTTCACATCGCCACGTTGTATAGGTAACATGTTTGTGACTTCAAATGCGATATCGCATGTCACAAAGTGATGTGGCGTAGACATCACTTATACATCTCATGGTTGGCTGGGTTACTACCGCAACTGCTGAAAGAAGTTTTTAAAATTGAAACTGATGAAAAATTACCTGAGAAATTCGATGGGAAATGAACGCCTGTCAGACCTGTCACTATTGTCCATAGAGGCAGAAACTTTAGAAACTGCCAGGGCATCATCAGCAATATAGTTATTTATTATACAAGGAAAAAAAGTAGTAGATTTTAGCTCCAGGTTGTGTGAGCGTGAGCTAAAAAATCTAATATTTTTTCCGTGTCTAATACTCAAATCAATTTTTCTGTGACAGAAGAAAGGACGAATCAATATTGAGAAGATATTACATTATTTTGAAATATGAACATTATCGACGTGAAATTTTAAGATTTTAACAGTAGGCACACCTGCGTTGTAGGCATCTTTATCATTCTTTTGAAGTAATCAAATATCTGATGTCACTTCTGTCAGTTTAATTATGTGATTTGATTTCAAAAAATTGCGAATTTAGTGGTTGTTTAGTAATATACGTAACCGCGAAGTCGAATGGAAGATAAAAGGACTTGCAGTTCTTTCTCGGCGACGGTATTATTGACTCATTTTTCGGAACTATAGCACAACAAAAGCCATCAACAGTGTATATATATGTGATAAATATCCGGGAAAAAAGTACTCACTTTTTTCCCACGGGAAAAAAGTAATTCATGAAAAATGACATTTTATAACCTACCAACAGAGATGATATGCCAAAACTTTTTTCCCGTCACAGACAAAAATAATTTAATGAATCAGTTTGCCGAAAAAGAGGCAAGGAGAGTTTATATTTAATTTGAATTATTTGTAAAAATTTTGTAAATGTGATAGATTATTATGATAATGAATATTTCTTTTTCCGTGGACCTCCTATTAACGAGTAAGTTTAATGTTTATGAAATCGTTCATTATAATGACCCCTATTAATGATCAATTTGTCTATTAATGCACGATTGTTTTATAGGCAACCAAAAATACACCGCGTGCATTCATTGTTTATGCTATAACTTGGGGAATCTGCATTTAAATCGAAAATATGGATTTCATCAAAGACTTTCCGTTAACGGGTTCGCCTTTCCAAGTTTCTTAAACGATTTTAATCCCTGTTTTCTAACACAAGGAATTCATTTCCTATGTTGATCATTTCGACAAATTTCAAATGTCACTAATGTCAATAACAAGGCTACTGGGTGATTCTTAGCAGTTTCCGGATGAATGATGAATTCGCGAACCAAGTTTTCTTCATTGCAGGAGAAATGAGGAATATAGTCGACGGAAAAATTTTGTAACCAACTTGTACATTAAAGGCGATTAATGATCTCGAACATTAACGCGCTCGCTTCGTTCGCACATTAAAATATCTCGATCATTAATCGCCCTCATCAATACACTAGTTGGTTAATAGTTATTTAACCAACTAGTGTATTAATCGCCTTTCAATATACGAGTTGGTTACAAAATTTTTCCGTCGACTGTATTTCTCATTTCTCCTGCAATGAAGAAAACTTGGTTCGCGAAGTCATCATTCATCCGGAAACTACTAAGAATCACCCAGTAGCCTTGTTATTGACAATAGTGACATTTGACATTTGTCGAAATGATCAACATTAGAAATAAATTCCTTGTGTTAGAGAACAGGGATTAAAATCGTTTCAGAAACTTGGAAAGGCGAACCCGTTAACGGAAAATCTCCGATGAAATCCATATTTTCGATTTAAATGCAGAGCATAAACAATGAATGCACGCGGTGTATGTTTGGTTGCCTATAAAACGATCGTGCATTAATAGGGGTCATTAATGAACGATTTCATGAACATTAAACTTACTCGTTAATACGAGGTCGACGGAAAATAACTATTAACTGTATGCAAACATTTTGTCTTCTGTGAGAAATCTTTACCCTTATCAAGGGCCCCCAAACAAGTTTATACGGGGCCCCGCCAAGGCACGTTACGCCACTGGCAATAAGGTATGTGAAACAAGAGGCAAGTTACAGTAAATAAACGATTTTATTAAAAACTTTCAATATATTAACAAAAATAAAACACACGATAAATTTGATCTTATTCAATAAGAGGCAATCACTCTCAGTGATAGCAGGAATGTTCCGTTTTCCAAATATTCTAGAGAAAATCAGGATCAGCACCCGAAAAACATATACACAAATTCCAAAAATTCTTAGAGTGCTTGTTCCCAGATTTTCAAAAACAGTTACAATAATATAACAATTCTCAGTTTAACCAATTTTCAACAATCAATTTGGGCAATGGGGCTTGTCCAACCATTGACATATAATTTGAGCATACACAGATAAGTTACCGTGAATTAAAAAATATCCTAAACGCCCAGGGTGCATGTCAAAAAGATGAAAAACCGATGGCAAATGAAATAACGTTTAAACTAAAAAAACTTATGCTACTATATTTACATAATTGACTGGAAATAAATATGAAATATTCTGAATTATATTTACAATAAAATATTGGGGTTTCCACCAATACCAATAACTTAAAAAGAATGATTGGTCATGTTTTGTTTCTAATTCTTGGAAAGCGTTCTGAAAAATTAATGAAAATATTTGAATTTGTGTTTTGGGTACAACTAGAAAAACATATATTTTAGAGGAATATCAACCTCAAACATGGTTGGGTTGCAGACAATGGGGGAGACCACTGATTTTTCAAATCGACATTATCGTGACCTCTATATTGAAAAACTACCAGTGAATTAATTTTGAATTTTTTCATTTATGCTAAGACGATGAAAAAAATGAATTAGAATATGTCCATTTCAAAACACACAATTCCTGCGCCATTCGAAATTTTGTCAATTCATTGGTGTGGCTGGTGCAACGCCTTAGTCCCAACACGCCTATTGTCCTTGAACTGGCCAATCACACTGCAACACTGCAGAATGACGAGGTATCAGAGAGAGATAGCTACAGTTCGGGACTAATACGTCACAGCTCCACCATCATATTTGGCTTCTTGGAATATCGAAAGAAATATGCTGATTTCAAAACGATATAGATTCGATTCCCTTCAACTTCAACTCATAATATTGATTGTACATAAAACGTAAATCATGATTCGTCGATTGAAAGAGGTTTGCACGAATTTCTTACCTCAGTGGTCTTCCCCATTATGATCACGCATATTTTCCAAGTAATTGTACCAGTAACAAAATAAACTGCAGCAATCTTTAACTGAACCCCACCCTGTTTTAGCATGGAATTTCAATTTTTTCAAGGCATAAAAATAGTTATTTATTTCTACCTCCAGGTAGATTAGTCATTGCTCAATAATTTACTGCATGTCAAAATAGGTATGCAAAGAAGAATATTGTTATCGGTATTGATCAACAAATCTTATAAAAAATCAATTAATTATTTGATAATCCAAGATTACTGTTCTGCGACTTGCCCTTCAACATTGTTTAAAAAATATCTATTATCAAAGAAGTGTACAAATATAAAATTCCAATAATCTTATTTAGACAGATATATCTAATGATCACAAAATTTTAAAACAATGAAATTGCACTAATTTCCCACATTTAAACATCAATTTTTCGATTCATTCCACATGCCAATTCATTAACACGTTTTCGTCTATGTTGTGGTACATGTCGTTTGCAAGACTTTCAAAGACTATCAACAGCCACAGACTTTGGAAAACACGTTCAATTTGACCTTGTACAGAGTTCACCACTCAGAATGGAAGATGCAAAAAAAATCAAAGTTGTTTACCCACTATAGAAAGTAGCTCTTAACGTACAGTAAGCAAATCGCACGGTGTTCGTTTATTCCGCCAGTCATGATCACGTAATCGCAGTCGACAGCAGATGACATAACTGTCAAGAATTATAATTCAGACAGTTTGTCCAAACTTCTTTGATGTACTATATGGCAGTAAGTAAAGTATAGTACGTAATGCGTGCTGTAAATGCTTCTTATTATTGACAAATAATACGTAATATACTATTACAAACAAAATTGCACATTGTTAGTGTCAGAACTATGTGAATTAAAACCTCGCACTTGAGTTGAAACTGAAAAATGATTGAATATTTCTCTCAGTGTTTCATCAGAATTTGTTTTCATTTTCAACAAATTTTGAACGATTCAATCAGTTTGATGATAATCAATATACAGTGTGTTTCAAAATGACCTGACCCCCTTGCTAGGGTAGGTAGAACACTGCAAAATAAGTAGGGTTTGCTCAGTGAATAAATGTCGTAACGGCATCCGTTTTCATGATACAAGGTGTTGAAAAAATGATTTTTTTACACATTTTTCACGATTATGTCGAAACTACTGGCAACATTGTAATGAAATTTTGTATGGATGTTTCTTGAAATCTGACACATCGCATGAATTTGTTTTTATATCTGACTATCATAGAGAGCGCTAGTTACACCGTTCGTACCGAGTAGTTTGGAACATAACTTTTTTGAGGTTAGATTTTTCAATCCGAATATGATATGAACTTGAACATCATTCAATTTTACACCAGAAAGGTACTCTTCGTGAAACTCGATACTATGTTCCGTTTTCGGAATATTTCGATTTGAAAATAATGGAGTAATAGCTGATGCTGGTATAAAATGAATTTTATCGAGTTCAATTACCTATTTATTCAGATTCAAAAATAATGAAATTATTCTTTTGCTGAAGTTATTGATGGAACAAAGAATCATAAGTAGAAAATTAAGAGATATTTGACTAGAAATATGAAATATTGAATCAGTTAGACTAAGTGTTCAAAATTTACTATGTTTCGAGGAATACACGATTCTGTATTCTTTTCTTAAGAATGTATTATTCTTCTAAACCGATGAGGATCAGCTGTTAGGTCATTTAAGTGATGTTCAATTATGTCTCACAACTCTTGACGTGAATTTATTCCTATGTAGTATAGACTTTCTGCTCAAGATACAACAAAACTGTGTAATCCATGTTCTTAGTCGAATTTGTTTCGATGTTATTCTTGTGATTCATTTTTTAATCAATTAGTTCAGCATCAGGAATGTATTGTTGTTCTCGGTTTCCAATAAATAGGTGATAATTTTCCATAATACTCTAACACATAGCTTTGGACCAGCAACAGATATCACTTCATCATTTTCAAATCGAAATATTCCGAAAACGGAACACAGTATCGAGTTTCACCAGGTGTACCTTTTTGGTGTGAAATTGAATGATGTTCAAGTTCACATCGAATTTGGATTGAAAAATCTAACCTCAAAAAAGTTATGTTCAAAATTAGTCGGTACGAACCGTGTAACTAGCACCCTCTATGAAATTCAGATATTAAAACAAATTCATGCGATGTGTCAGATTCCAAGAAACATCCATACAAAATTCCATTACAATGTTGCCAGTAGTTTCGACATAATCTTGAAAAATGTTTAAAAAAAGAATTTTTTCAACTCCTCGTATCGTGATAACGGATGCCGCACGAAATTTTTTTACTGAGCAAACCCAACTTATTTTGCAGTGTTCTAGTAAGGGGGTCAGGTTTTTTTGAAACACCCTGTATAATGCTTCCAGGAATAATGTTCATAATAAATATTGTAACTTGTCACTGCAAATCTTTTGGAAATTTACACATATACACATGCCAGTCATCAAATTCATTTTTATGTCGTGATTTTTTGAAGGACATTGATAACCGGTAAAACTGGTCTGCACATTTTCCAAAGTGTGTGGCAATGATCCCAAATCGAGCTATACCTACTATCCTAAACGGGCTATAGGACAGCCTTATATACGGTATGGAAATACACCCAATATTTTGCTACGTTGGTAGCATTGCCAGGAAGAGATCGTAAACTTTTCAGTTTTTGGTCAGTGTATAAAATGTCAAAGTTCCATGACTTTTTAGATAGACATCCCCCGGACTTCTTTCAAAAATCTGACTGTACTTCTCTATTTACACTAACATTTTTCTATTAGCGATAGAAAATAACACGTCGCCCCACCTGACGGCAACCACTTGAAGACTTCTTGGCGGTTTGTATTGATGAATTTGATTAATAAGCACGAACAAAAAACAGATGTAACAAATGAAAACAAAGTGAACAGACTGGAGCATCAACGCCACTGTTCGGACCAGAACCATTCTGCGGTCTCGGAAATTCTTATTCTTATTTTCACAAAGAACTTAATAAAGCTGACGAAGCAATGAGAGTAACACACTGGCGAAGACTCCCAGGACTGCGGCAGGCCAAAGATCTCCTCGGCAATTTCAACCCAGCAAGATTGAAGACATTGATCAATCTCAGCAAAATTAGTCTCAAAGCAATAACGGGATTTCATCCAGAAACACCCCACCACATCTTGCTGGAGTGGTTTGCTGTACACCACAAAAGATCGAACATACTGGGAGCATACCAGCTGACCGTGGAAGAAATACCACAAACAGATCCCCTCAAAATAATCTAATAAGGTCGCAGCGCATCGGTCACAATCCACACTTACGAATACCAATACCAATACAGACAATACCGTGGCGAAGACTTCCAGGACTGCGGCAGGCCAAAGATCTCCTCGGCAATTTCAACCGAGCAAGATCGAAGACACTGATCAATCTCAGCAAAATTAGTCTCAAAGCAATAACGGGATTTTTAACGGGGCATTGTAGACTCATAGAACGTCTAAGGAAGCTTGGCTTAGAGGAGGACAGCACCTGCAGATTTTGCGGGGAACCTCCAGAAACACCTAACCACATCTTGTTGGAGTGTTTTGCTGTACACCACAGAAGATCGAACATACTGGGAGCATACCAGCTGACCGTGGAAGAAATACCACAAACAGATCCCCTCAAAATAACCTAATAAGGTCGCAGCGCGTCGGTCACAATCCACACTTACGAATACCAATACAGACAATACACTGACGAAGATTCCCAGGACTGCGGCAGGCCAAAGATCTCGACAATTTCAACCGAGCAAGATCGAAGACACTAATCAATCTCAGCAAAATTAGTCTCAAAGCAATAAGGGGATTTCTAACGGGGCATTGTATACTCAAAGAACACCTAAGGAAGCTTGGCTTAGAGGACAGCACCTGCAGATTTTGCGGGGAACGTCCAGAAACACCCCACCACATCTTGCTGGAGTGTTTTGTTGTAAATCACAAAAGATCGACCATACTGGGAGCACAGCAGCTGACCGTGGAAGAAATACCACAAACCGATCCCCTCAAAATACTCAGATTCCAGAAAGAATTGAAGCTTGAGGGGCTGCTATAAACAAGAAAACCTTGAGATAGCAGAAGAAGATGGGGCACAATAGATCTGATAAGGTTGCAGCACATCTGTCACCATCCACCCTTACCAATACCAATACCAAAACAGACACCGCTTTGACAGCTTTCGAAAACTCCGATAGGTGGCGTACGTTCATTTTTTATCGCGAATACCCGAATCTGCTCCAGTCCATCTATCTGCAGGTTGTTGAACTGTCTACGAATATTCTTCTTTCTGAAGTAAAAAAAAACGCTAACTTTGATATTCTGACTTCTGAACAAAACTCTATATTAATCCGGCCCTGATGCGACATTCCTTCTTGCATAGTACCATCTGAAAATAATTAATAATAAATAACCGATCTCTACCTTTCGCTACTCAACTCATAAAAAAGTTGTTCAAATTGTCGCTCATAGATACCGCCACCTACTGAAAAGAATTTCTGGCTTCATTGCCCTCATAAAGATGGTTCATCATGTTAGTGTGAACATTGTATGAAAAGATAGTTTGCTAGTTAGTAGGCGGGTTATAATATTGTGTGTTCGCATTGACCCAAAATTTATGTGCCCGTCAATGGCGCTACTGTATAGGAAACTGTCAGTAGCTTATTCGTTTCAATATCAGTGACACTGTTTTAGGTTGAATTTGTCTTCATCTATTTTGTTTTCAAACCGGACTCCAACCACAGATATTGATAAAAAAGAGAAGAATGTTTGTAAAGATTGGTACCTGACAGATTTCACGTCTGGTGGTTGTTGACTTCCTTTTTGAATCCCATTGTATCTTTCATTAATTGATATGTCTTGTTCTCTATCTATAAGTTGGTTTGTATTTGATGGTTTGTTTTTGTAAGTTGGTACTTGTTATAGTTATTATTTTGATTGCCCATTTCCAATAATTTTTCTCTTCTAGCTCATAGTTCACTGTGTCATTTTGGGGTTAGGTTGTGCTGTGAATTATGTCGCGTATAAACTGTTGTGTTCCATTTTGCCCTTCAAGAAGTGATATATGTGATGATACCTATCTATACACTGCTTCCCCAATCCCCAATGATGTAGTTTAAGGCAACAATGGGTTTTAGGCAATATTCAATGCATATCGAGGTGAAATATTCTTTTTAGATTACATTTTCGAAAATAATGGATCGATATTTCAGGAATGATGACTGTTGAAGTGTATGAGCATATGACTGTGATTTTTAAAAAATAGAAAGGAAACTGAGCAGCTCCTACCTCTCTGATTGGCTTGCGTGTCAAATTAGTTCAAAGAGTAACGTTTTTTTTTATCACAGCACTGACTACTATCAGCCGAGGTTTCCGCAATTCCCAACAATAGCTACTTAAATTCGAATAGCATCATATATCAACCTAATATAGCAGTGCGTAAACAACTTCATGCTTCCATTGGAGTATAGGTAGATTATTTTCATACTTGATGAATATATTTATTGATAATGCTTCAACCTCGAGTTGCAACATGGGAGATTGTTATTTACAAACTTGACAGACTATGCTCAAAAAGCATGAAAAATGTTTGGGTCAGGAATAAAAAATTAACAACTTAGTTTATATAGATCAAGTAGATGTCTCTATGGTATAGGAAACTGTCACAATGAGGCCGATTTTCGAAATTGTTTTATTCAATAGGTCGCGTGCACAATGACCGACCCTGGAGGTAAAATTTTGAAACACAACCTCACTTTTGTGTTGAACATTGAAACATTACCTCACTTTTTTCAACAGAGGAATCCAAGGATTGAAATAGTTTTTCGCAATATTTTGGCATACGAATCGTGTTTTTTGCGCTATTCATTAATTTTAGGCATGCCTTCTCCTTCTGCTGTTGTACGATACACAAATAATGCTGCGAGAGACGAAGGAATGTGATTTTTCAGATAAATAATAATCTCACATAGTTTTCACTATGAAATTTTGTCATTTCTAATTAAAATTTCTTCTGCCACTTCTGCAATAGAAGCTAATACTGTAGATTGAAAATGTATACAACACACATGATCATATTTCGTCAGCATTTCAGACCAGTCCTCCCGTTTGATTGCATGAATCCGATCTTCCTGCATTTTTTTAGAATTTCACGAGTATTTCTATTAGCTCCTATTGCAAAAGGAATTCCGATTCCGTTAGTGACTATAGAGGTACTTACTTTCAAATCATGATGTACCAACCCGATTCCTTCGTCTCTCGCTGCATTTTTTGTGCATTTTACAACAGCACAATGTGATGGCATGCGCGAATTAATGAATAATTGCCAAAATATGCCAAAATAGTTGTGAAAAACTATTTCAATCATTTGCAAACAAATAAGAAAAGTTAGGTTGTGTTTCAATGTTTCACCTCTAGGGTCGTTCATCTGACAGTGCTTGCACGCAACCCATGAACAGAAAATATAACTTCTCGCCTACTAACTAGCTTTTCCATCCAGAGCGACAATGGTTAGTGTATGTAAAGACTCTCGTTTAGGATAGTCAACAGCTCGATAATAAAAAAACGTCTCCCACTCTCTCAACCGTTATGTTCACGCGTTGGGTCTGATCACGTGCTGCGGCCCGGCCGAATGGTACCCTCCCCCTACCGGGGACGTTACCATGCTGGCGGCGGCGGCGGCTGCAGCGGCGGCGTGCCGCATCGAGAGGCCCGCCATGGCGTTAACCGTGTCCTTGTCCTCCTTCTCGCTCCTGAGGGCGTCGTTGAAGGAGCACGAGACCGTTTTGGAGGGTTCCTGGAGGCAGGGCCAGGTGGCGGCGTGGACGGCTATCACCTGGAGAAAACGGCAGAGGTATGATATTCGGTTCGATTCACTAAGAGCGTGGTTATTTATTATCGTTGTTGAGTACAAACATGAAAAATCGAAAGAAATGAATATGATCTGTGGTGTACCACAGGGATCCATCTTAGGGCCACTATTATTTACTATTTACACTTCCTCCTTCAGAATTAGCTTGAGTCACTGTAATAGTCATTTTTATGCTGATGACACCCAGATATATATGTCGTTTGATGAATCCGATATTGAACTCACAAATAAAGCTATCATTTCTGAACCTGAAAGCCCTTTCCGTAATTTCTACCCAATTCTGCCTCTCCCTCAATCCAAGCAAGTCCCAAGTGATTTTTTTCGGTCCCAAAATATTGAGAGATCGTTGCAACCACAAATGGAAAATACACCGCTAAAAATTCCGTTTTGGAGGGTTCCTGGAGGCAGTGCCAGGTGGCGGCGTGAACGGAGAAAACGCCAGAGGAATGATATTCGGTTCGATTCACTAAGAGCGTGGTTATTTATTATCTTTGTTGAGTAAAAACATGAAAAATCGAAAGAAATGAATATTATCTGTGGTGTACCACAGGGATCCGTCTTAGGGCCACTATTATTTACTATTTACACTTCCTCCTCCAGAACTAGCTTGGGTCAGTGTAATAGTCATTTTTATGCTGATGACACCCAGATCTATATGTCGTTTGATGAATCTGATATTGAACTCAGAAATGAAGCTATCAGTTCTGATCTGAAAGCTCTTTCCGTAATATCTAGTTCTCCCTTAATCCAAGCAAGTCCCAAGTGATGTTATTCGGTCCCAAAATATTGGGACATCGTTGCAACCACAAATTGAAAATAGAAATAGATGATGATGATATACCCTTGACCACTACCGCTAAAAATCTTGGACTGCTGCTTGATACTGACTAGAGATTTGATATACACGTGAATAGCACCATAAAAAAGCCTTCAGCAGCTTCAATCTACTCTTCGCAAACAAAAATATTCTCAACATGAAAACTAAAACCATTTTATGTAGGGCACTAGTATTATCACATCTCAATGTCGCTGATGTGGTGTACGGGCCATTAACATTACAAAATCAAAAACGCTTACAAAAAATCCAGAACTTTTGCCTCAGGTTTGTTTTCAATATGAATAGAAGGTCACCTATCTCACATAAACTCACTGAATTGAAGTGGTCGAGTATCAAAAAGCGAAGATATCTTCATTGCAGTTGTTTATTTTATAATGTAATCAAACAAAAAACGCCCAAATATCTGTATCGAAAAGTGGAATCTGCATAAGGAAACAAACACAATTTCTTCGGAATAGCACTCTTCAATCAATCCTCTCAAAATTTCCTATTATATCATCAACAAAAAGCTTAAATCAAATTTTATATCAATTAGGAATTCCGGAATACATGATCATCACACTAGGCAATATAACTTGTTTCATCTTGAAGCTGCGAATTCTGAACTTGGACAAAAAAAATTTACACATGAGGCGATTTCTAAATTCAATAAATTACCAGATGATGAACAGTCCAAATATTATACAATTCCAAAAAAAAATGGAGAGATATATTTATATGCAAAGGAATGATCAAAGCTGAAAGACTATGAATTTCCTTCCTTTTTCTTTTTTTCACTGTTTTTTCCTCTCCTTGTTCACTATAATATGAGTACTGTTATTTTGAGATATGTTGATGATATGTAAGTTTTGTTCACTATTTGTAATTTCAATTATACTACAGTCGATAATACTTCATGAATGATCTTATACCAGGAATAACTGTCTGATCATTCATGTCATTCCTGCTAGAAAATTAATTATACTTTATATATTATTTGTATGAAATGTATCAATGAAGAAGAGAATGTAATGCAATAACTAAATAAAGAAATTAAAATTCCTAAACACAAAACTTCGCAATTTAAGGTCTTCATCTCAATGTGAAGTTTGTAAAAATTAAATATACAGGGTGTCCCAAAATTGCTAGGACACAGTGCTACCACCTGTTATACAAGTCAAAATACGTTGATGGATTTTTTTAAATACATCTACACCAACAGATTTTGATTTTCTAGGTAGACTGTTCATAATCTTGCAGGTAACATAAGAAAATGACTTTTTGATATCGAAACTTCCCCATATTATATCGATTCAAATAACCAATAAACAAACAAGAATTGACGGTCTGTTACCTTTTGCAGGGTGAGCACGGCGTTGGCGCAGGGCACCCTTGCCAGCTCGGTGGGGGAGAGCGGGGCGAACGCCAAAATAGGTTGATTGATTTTTTTTCAAATACATCTACACCAACAGATTTTAATTTTCTAGGTAGACTGTTCATAATCTTGCAGGTAACATAAGAAAATGACTTCTTGATATCGAAACTTCCCCATATTATATCGATTCAAATATAACCAATAAACAAACAAGAATTGACGGTCTGTTACCTTTTGCAGGGTGAGCACGGCGTTGGCGCAGGGCACCCTTGCCAGCTCGGTGGGGGAGAGCTGGGCGAACGCCAAATAGGTTGATTGATTTTTTTTAAATACATCTACACCAACAGATCCGAATTTTCTAGGTAGACTGTTCATAATCTTGCAGGTAACATAAGAAAATGACTTTTTGATATCGAAACTTCCCCATATTATACCGATTCAAATAACCAATAAACAAACAAGAATTGACGGTCTGTTACCTTTTGCAGGGTGAGCACGGCGTTGGCGCAGGGCACCCTTGCCAGCTCGGCGGGGGAGAGCGGGGCGGGCTGATCGCCCAGCAGGACGCGGACGCACTCCTCGGCACCGTCGCAGATCGAGGGCAGGTCGTAGCCGCCCTCGAGAGCCAAGACGAGCCGCCCCCCACGGGCCGACAGCATCAGCTGGCGCGTCATGTAGCTGGAAAAGAGACGATGGTGAGTTCGGGTTGGATTGGACTGTCACTATAGACGGGCAGGTAATGACAACTAGAGTCACTGGATGTTATTAGTTTGATAAGAGTTCGGACACAGAAATGACAACGGTTAGGGTTTTTGAATGTTTAGATTTATTAAGTTTCATACCTTGCATTGTGACAAGAGCACCATAGTCGTCCCGCGCTTTTTCATTCAAAATTGTCTGAATTTGACAATACATTTTATAAACGTCAGAATTGAAATAAAATTTCATAATTATACATTCGAGATGAAAGCAGCTATGGAAATTACTTGCTGTGTAATAAATTGTGCCAATTCTGAAGAAAATGGATATCATTTATTCAATTTTCCCAAACAAATATCAACCATTCGCTTATGGAAGGAAGATATGAAATGGCCTGATGGGTGCAAAATCAATTTGAAGACGAGCGAAATTTGTGAGTTACTCATTACAGCATCTGATTAGAATGAAACTATATTTTAGGCCCATCTTCAAACAGAAGATTTCAAAATCTGTTTGTGAGAATCTGCAGTTCCATCAATTTACAAATAATAATAATAATAATAATAAACGCTTTTATTGATAGTAAAAACAAAGTAACAGTAAAGCACATTATAAACATGGTAGTCTACTATCAAAAGGCAGAGTTAGCGTATACCCATGGTGAAATGGGTAATTACTTTCTTACACTCAACCTGAACAAAACAACAACAACAAAAAAAAAATAATATTTTGAATTACATATTATTGTGTTCTATAGATATATGTATATTTATAAATAAAAATATTCATATATGAATACTATTCCGAGAATGCTGACCAAAAAGGAATGAAAACAATGCTAATTATAATGATGAGTACTAGACCTAAGTAGAGGAAGAAAAAAGAAAAAAAAAAATCAATAATGAAAACAAACAAACAAAGGGGAGCATCTAGAATCTTATCTGATCCGTTAACAATAACTTTCTCAATTTCATTTTGAAAGCCTCAATGGGTACATTTTTCAGATTATCTGGAACCTTATTATATAGCCGAGATACCGTGTAAGAAAATGAGGACTGATAGAAAGTGGTTCTATGCAAAGGTGGTGTTAATTTTGATTTGAATCTGATGTTTATATTGTGGACGTCTGTTCTGAAAGAAATTTTCTCGAATAGGTAAGGTGGCTTCCTTTGAAGAATAATTTTATGAAACATTACGCATTGATGTAGCAAGATTCTTTTTTGTACGTTCAGCCAACCAAGTTCGCGTAATGGAGTTGAAATTTTGTGGCGTTTCCTCAAGCCATAAATCAAGCGGACACAAGAGTTTTGTACCAGTTGAAGTCTATTCAGATCTGATTTCAGTAATGCTGGGCCGTAGACAACATCCGCATGATTGAAGTGAGACAGAACTAAGGTTTCACACAATATGGTTTTACTTTTTTTATCCAAAAATGATTTGTTAGAATATATCAGTTTCAAGTTGCAAAAGGCCCTCTTAATGATAGTATTCACATGCTTAGTATATCTAAGTGTATGATCCATGAACAAACCTAAGTTTTTCACAGTATCTGTGAACGGAATTACTTCATCATCAACTTTGAGGATGATTTGTGGTAAGCACCTCATTCGGATTTCTTTCCGGCCGAATAAAATCACATTTGACTTTGCTGGATTGATAGAAAGACAAAGTTTGTTCGAGATATCAACTATCGAGGTCAAATCATCGTTCAGATTCTGAACAGCATTATCCAAGTTATTTTCAGTGAAGGGTAAATATAGCTGAACATCATCTGCATAGAAATGACTGCTAGAAAATTTTATGACTGTGTGCAAATCGACGGTGTACATGATGAAAAGTAACGGACCCAAAATAGATCCTTGAGGAACTCCATTCGCAATATGAACAAAATCAGAAAGTTGGTTCTCGAGTTTGACAGCTTGAAAACGATTGAGTAAGTAGGTTTCGAAAAATTGAACAGAATCATCACTGAATCCAATATAATGAAGTATAGCTAAGAGGACAAAGCAAGCGATTTCGAGAACAAAATTCCATTATTATCATCACACAAAATACAAAACGAAATGATCATGGAAAAGAGGAAATGATCGCAAAATTACATAATGAAATTGAGAATTTGAAAACGAAACTAAGAAAAGCAAGTAAACTACATCAGACTGATATATTATTGAATGGCGTTTTTGGTGCCGACCAAATTTAAAATTCAACAGTGGAAAGTGAATAGTTATTTATGTATCAAGGGAATTATTATAAGGGCCTTAATAACGCTGTGGAGGTTAATGTTTTGGAGATATTTTCTATATCGATCCATGTTACTTATTAGCTCCTAGGACGCTAAGTGGAGTTGCTGAGAACTTTAAAAAACCAAGTATTTGGTAGGTCTCGTCAAAATAATCTACTTTTTTCTATCAAATGTTTATCGAAATATTATTTGTTGTCTGTATTTCAGCACTCTGATGATGAATGAAGCATTTCCGGACACAAAAGCTTATATAGACTTTATTTCTTATAATTGTCTCAGGAATACTTCACTTGAAAGTACTTATGTTTCTTCCTGTATATTGAGAATATCTACCTTTAATTTAATATAAATAATTTCATGTTTTATACTCATCACTGGAGTACAATTTCACATATAATAAGGAATTATAGCTATAAGTTTATCCATATGTGTATATTTTCTAATATTAAAATGTTGTTACATGCATTCTTTCCATTTATATAACAGTTGTTCTGTTAGAAGTGTATCACTATGAATTGAAGTGGGTGTTTGTACCCTATACCCATTGTCCATCTACGGCTATGATTGATTTGACAGAAAATATAACCTCTGAAATCGTATCTGACAATCAGGCACTACTAGGGAAATTGAAAAGACAAAGAGCAGAATATATGTCTTATTCTTTTATTCACCTAAACCATTTTATTATAGAAAATAGAAAAGGACAAAAGTTCAGCTGTGTCCGAACTCTTATCAAACTAATACCATCCAGTGACTCTAATGACAACGTGCCATTTTTTTTTCTACAAGCGTGCGTGATTCACCCTACACCCGCACCCAATTTAGTTTGGGAAGTGTCATTTTTCCGCAACATTGCGGGAAAATTTTTCCCACATTAGTGCTAGTTTCAAGCTAATAAGGAGCATCTCATGTCAATTAATTTTTTCCATCAATATTACTGAATAGTAGTTGTAACAATCGCAGAAGGTAGATTCATCGCCTACAAAAAAAATTAATAGTTTCATATTAGAAGAAATCATAAAGGATCCGAATCGGAGGATGATTTTTTGTATACCATGAAAATTGCTGCGATTGAAAACCTGCCTTCTCTAAATGTTACAACAACTTTTCAGAATTATTAATCGAAAATAAGCATTACCATGAAACGCTCCTCATTAGCTTGGAACATGAAAATAGGAATTCATTTTTTTATTAGTTCCAATATATCTAAATCCTGTAAGATTTCAACTGAGGACAAGTTGTCAAACACTCTTCATGTGTCGATAACCTTTATGCGGGATCAACAGCAGTACTGTATCAGAAGAAATTCGAAAAGAGATAAGACGTCTGGGAAATTCTTCAAGGTCTCAGAAAGGTGAGATAGTACTAGGTACATATTACCACAAAAGATCGCGATAAATGGAGACTTAACATGGCGGAGGCAGTTGAAAGGATATCTTCGAAAGCTAGGCTTAGAAGAAGATGAAAGCAGGTTCTATGAGGAAGAGGAGGAAACCAATATCCATATAATCATGGAATGTGTCTCGCTACTTGATCCATAGGCAAGAAACCTAGAAGCACATCACATAATAGAGGAGGAGGAGGAGGAGCTACCCTTCCTAGAACCACCTCAAATCCTGAAATATCTGAGGGATATAGGACTGGAGGAGTTCCTGTGGCTATGAAGAACAACCTTATTTTATTGGGTATAGCAAAAGAAGGGGGCAAAATAATTGTCGCAGTGTATTCACCTCTTCTGAATACAATACAAATACCACTTTCAATATGATTTTTCGATGCTCTGACGCGTATTTTTGCTTCGTAAAATCAATGATGGTTGAGAGTGATTACGATCCTATTTCGAAATCCTGTTCCACTTTCTGATTGATACTACACTGACCCAATGTCCTAAATCTAGTTCACGATTGTGAATGTTCAATTTGACTGATCTACCACACTTCAAATGTGCAAGATGTTCCTTGAACCTAGTGTTACTGGGGCTCCTAGTTTGACCTACGTGAATCATAAAATGCAATCTTCGGTAGAAATGTAGTGGAGATTTCTTCGATAATATGCAAGTCAAACTGTTACATTATGACCTACCAAGTGACCGCTCTCACCCGAAACACGCCGCCGACACCCTGTACCCCCCTAAAGGGACCGAATGTCCGTCAGCCGCATCGAAGCCGGCCGTCACAAGGATGGTGTCGACGAGTATTTTTGCTTCGTAAAATCAATGATGGTTGAAATTAATTATTATCCTATATCAAAATCCTGTTCTGTAACGTTTGATTTGACTGATCTACCACACTTCAAATGTGCAAGATGTTCCTTGAACCTATTATTACTGGGGCTCCTAGTTTGGCCTACATAAATCATAGTGTACAATCTTCGGTAAAAGTGGAGTGAAGATTCCTTCGATAATATGCAAGTCAAACTGTTACTTTACGAACTACCAAGTGACCGCACTCACCCGAAACAAGCCGCTGACACCCTGTACCCTCCTAGAGGGGCGGAATGACCGTCCACCGCATCGAAGCCGGCCGACACCAAGACGGTGTCGACGCGTATTTTTGCTTCGTAAAATCAATGATGGTTGAAACTGATTATTATCCTATTTATAAATCCTGTTCCACTTACTGATTGATACTATACTGACCCAATGTCCTAAATCTAGTTTACAAATTGTGAATGTTCTGCTACGTTCGATTTGACTGATCTACCACACTTCGAATGTACGAGATGTTCCTTGAACCTAGTGTTACTGGGTCTCCTAGTTTGGCCTACCTAAATCATAATATGAGATTCCTTCAATAATATGCAAGTCAAACTGTTACATTACGAACTACCAAGTGACCGCACTCACCCGAAACACGCCGCTGACACCCTGTACCCCCCTAAAGGGGCGGAATGACCGTCCACCGCATCGAAGCCGGCCGACACCAGGATGATGTCGACGCGTATTTTTGCTTCGTAAAATCAATGATGGTTGAAACTAATTTTTATCCTATTTATAAATCCTGTTCCACTTACTGATTGATACTATACTGACCCAATGTCCTAAATCTAGTTTACAAATTGTGAATGTTCTGCTACGTTCGATTTGACTGATCTACCACACTTCGAATGTGCGAGATGTTCCTTGAACCTAGTGTTACTGGGTCTCCTAGTTTGGCCTACATAAATCATAATATGAGATTCCTTCGATAATATGCAAGTCAAACTGTTACATTACGACCTACCAAGTGACCGCACTCACCCGAAACAAGCCGCTGACACCCTGTACCCCCCTAAAGGGGCCGAATGTCCGTCCGCCGCATCGAAGCCGGCCGACACCAGGATGATGTCGGGCGCGAATTCTCTCACGATGGGCATGACGATGCTCCTGAAGGCGGCGAGGTACTCGGCGTCGCCCAGTGGGGGGTTTAGGCCTCCGGACCAGGCGATGTTCACGTTGAACCTGTCAGAGAAATAGTATCAAGACTGAAAGAGTTATTACGGCAGTGACTGCTCGTCAGGGACGGCAGGGTCGGCCGGGCCGTGACAGAAAATTTGAGGAAAAATCTGAACTAAACTACGCAACACTAGGGTCCCTTGATTCAAACTGACGTATTTGTCATCTAACAGGGTAGGGACAGATAATAGCACCTTTCTCTCTCAATCATCTAGTGACTTTGGTTTCGTGTATTGGCGTCCCTGACATGACATTGCTGTCACGTCACTTTCATAGACGTTAAAAGAGATCTTACAAAATTTTAATTTTATACTTTATCCTAATACGACATTATTCAATTCTGTTTTGGAAGAATGGTGAAATGTGCTGCGTTAGGCTGTATCAATCAGTTGGATGGCAAATTTGAATTTGTCAGCTTTCCATCAAATGCAAATAAACTTAGAACATGGAAAGTGAAGTGCCCGAATGAGGAAAATTTGTAAATACATCAGCAAAATATTCGAGGTAAAACTAATACGAAATCATATATTATGCTTTCTCATTGTGCCTAAAATTATACACTCCACGAGTTTTTGAATGCATTTTAGTAGAAACAGTTTTGATTAAAACGGAGGATTAAAAGAAGAGGCATGTGCCCTACCATATGAACAATTATACCTACATTCAGGAAATATTAGGTGTTCGTGAAAAACTGCAAAAATGATTCCCAACATGAATATATACAGCACACATGACATATGAACACATTAGTTTAAATACCTACATAACATTTTCCACCATTTCTCAACCATAAGGCTTAGTCTGAAGTCAAAATTAATTTATTGATAGGTATTGTCTAAGAACAGTCCCTTTTGGTAAAACGTATTAAACTTTCAGAAAAATTTGCTCACTGCCTCACAAAGATTATGCTGGAGTTGCAAAATCAAAAACCCGAAAATTATCATCATCATCATTTGGATATAATATGTATAGTTGAACGAGAAATCACATGTGGAAATTACGTATGATACGCCAATGTCCTCAATATAACCAACAAAACAACAAATGTCAGAAATCTAGTGTTAATCCCCAGAAATGAATAAAGATGGAACTATATAACTGTTTCACCAACACTTTAGAGTGAGAGGAGGCGAGGATCTGTCCGTACCCTGTTAAGATGTCTTCAACGTCAATTTCCATCAAGGGACCCTAGTCGTATTAATAGAATAGAAATAGAATTTATTGATCTCATAATATCAAATAATGACATAAGACAGGTCAAAAAGAACAAATTAAAATTGAAAAGTCTAGCCGAAACTAGAGCGTTTACCTTAAAATACTAAAATACAATAAATACAATATACAATCACATAATACAAAGCTAGAACAGATAATTCAACGATTATTTTCAAAATATTCTTCAACCGAGTATGGACACATGTCAATGAGATAATTTTTAGTTTTCTCTTTGAATTTATGCACCAAGGCAATATCTTTGAAACATTGTGGAAGACTGTTGTATAGTTTGATTCCCATTACTCTAGGTGATTTCTTACAGATTTCTATTCGCTGGTAAGGTATAGAGAAGTCTGATTTATATCTTGTGTCATGAGCATGAATATCACTATTTCGTAAATAATCGTTTTTATTTCTATGAACTGATGTGATTAAATCCAATATACAGGGTGTTTCAAAAAAACATGACCCCCTTACTAGGGTAGGTAGAACACTGCAAAATAAGTTGGGTTTACTCAGTAAAAAAATTTCGTTACGGCATCCGTTATCAAGATACAAGGTGTTGAAAAAATGATTTTTTTACACATTTTTCAAGATTATGTCGAAACTACTGGCAACATTGTGATGAAATTTTGAATGGATGTTTCTTGGAATCTGACACATCGCATGCCTTTGTTTCTATATCTGACTCTCATAGAGGGCGCTAGTTACACGGTTCGTACCGAGTAGTTATGAACATAACTTCTTTGAGGTTAGATTTTTCAATCCAAATTTGATGTGAACTTGAACATCATTCAATTTCACACCTAAAAGGTACTCTTGGTAAAACTCGATACTGTGTTCCGTTTTCGAAATATTTCGATTAGAAAATGATCAAGTGATAACTGTTGCTGGTATAAAGCTATGTAATAGAGCGAGTATTATGAAAAATTATCACCTATTTATTGAAAACCGAAAACAGCAATACATTTCTGGTGCTAAACTTATTGATTTAACAATGAATCACAAGAATAACATCGAAACAGATTTGACTAAGAACATGGATTACACAGTTTTGTTGTATCTTGAGCAGAAAGTCTATGCTACATAGGTAAATTCACGTCAAGAGTTGTGAGACATAATTGAACATCACTTAGATGACCTAACACCTGATCCTCAACTGGTTAGAAGAATAATACATTCTTAAGAAAAGAATATAGAATCGTGTTTTCGTCGAAACGTAGGCCATTTTGAACACTTACTCTAACTGATTCAATATTTCATGTTTCTTGTCAAATATCTCTTAATTTTCAACTTATGATTCTTTGTTCCATCAATAACTTCAGCACAAGAATGATCCTATTGTTTTTTAATCTGAATAAATAGGTAATTGAACTCAATAAAATTCATTTTATACCAGCATCAATACTACTCCAATATTTTCAAATCAAAATATTCCGAAAACGGAACATAGTATCGAGTTTCAGCAAGAGTTCCTTTTTGGTGTAAAATTGAATGAGGTTTAAGTTCATATCATATTTGGATTGGGAAATCTAACCTCAAAAAAGTTATGTTCTAAACTACTCGGTACGAACCGTGTAACTAGCGCCCTCTATGAGAGTCAGATATAAAAACAAATTCATGCGATGTGTCAGATTTCAAGAAACATCCGTACAAAATTTCATCACTATGTTACCAGTAGTTTCGACATAATCGTGAAAAATGTGTAAAAAAGTAATTTTTTCAACACCTTGTATCATGCAAACGGATGCCGTTAAGACATTTTTTCACTGAACAAACCCAACTTATTTTGCAGTGATCTACCTACCCTAGCAAGGGGGTCAGGTTTTTTTGAAACACCCTGTATAAATGCCATAAACAGTTAAAATTCTCAAGTTGATGAAAACAGGTCGACAGGAATCTACAAATGAGATGTTTGAAATACATCTTAAAATTCTTTTCTGTGACATAAAAACACTTTTAGCATGAGGAGAGCTCCCCCAAATACAAATTCCATAACTGATCCTAGACTGTATTTCACTAAAGTATGTGATTTATATTGAGTGTTTTTCTTAAATTTCTAATTTGGAAACTTGAGATACTTACCCGACGCCGGCTCCCGTCCCGCACTCCGACACGCCGCCGGTGCCCGGAAAGAAATTGCCGTCGTCGTGTCGATGCACGGACACCACCAGCACCCGCGGATCGTCGTAGAATATCTCTTGGGTGCCGTTGCCGTGGTGCACGTCCCAATCGAAGATGAGGATCTTGGGGACGCGGTGGTCGCGTTGCAGGATGCGCGCCGCTATCGCCACCTAGCGGAAACCATAGCTATTTGTATGACAAGGTAGGAGAGTGCTACTTTTTCTCCCGAAGATAAAGTTTACCTAGCTTAGAATCTTCGATGAAATCTATAGTTTCGATTTCGATTTGAATGCAGATTCCTTGAGTTATAGTGCAAACTATGAATGCAAGCGGTGTATTTTTGGTTGCCTATACAACAATCGTGCATTAATAGACGAATTGATCACTAATAGGGGTCATTAATGATTAATTTCATGAACATTAAGCTAACGCTCACTTTCATCAATCAAATCAATTATTTATTTTTACCTGTTCATGTAAGCCTGATATAGAATGTTTTGATTAAAAAAAACTAAAAGGTTTAGCACAGATGTTCATATGTAGTTTTCTCCTTAAAATCACCCGAGGATTGACACCTTGTATTATCGGCACTCGATTAATCAACACCCTGTATACAAAAACGTCAAAACAGAAATATCAAATACATTAAGGACGTCTAGCGGGAACTTTACATTGCCATCAATTCCAGCGTTCCACAAGGATCAATCTTGACACCAACATTGTTCCTACTTTATATCAACGATCTATTGGGAGTAACCACTTGTCCTATCCACAGCTAGAAAGGCGAAACTGAGTATGATATAAAATCGGAAAAATTGAGTTGTCAAAAAGAAATATGACAGACATCATGTCATCATGTTTTATAAAAAACAAAAAAATTTATAATACCTATAAATACTCAATTTATTCTCTCTTACATCATATAAACCATTGTTTTCCAGATCATGGTGCACACGTCTTTGTCTTGTGCCGTTTTATTGTCTGAATTATCAAAAGTTCAACTTTTTCATTTCCATGTGAATATTCATTGTATCTATATCCTATGCCAATGTTGGTTTTTCTAGAACTAATTCTTGTATTAGGATGATGATAATTCAGGAGCATGTTGCTGACGTCAAAATAGGAACAAAAGTTCGTATAAATATATGTCCGAAGGTGTTTCATTTCTGAGATACAGAGTGTCAAAGTTGAATTTTCATATTTGTTTTTTGTTAATAAATTTAAAAAAATATTTGTGATATTCGAAAAAAGTTAGGTATCTACGGATATTTTTTAATGACATTATCAAATGTTATGTTGGTGTGTCTCTTTCGTGGGAGTGGCGCCACCTACATGTCTTGTGAGTCTTTTGAGAAGTTATTGCTTTCTTCTGCATACCTGTATCACGAATTATGGTAGAAAAAAGATTTCTAGAACACTTTTGTGTAAAAAATATATTTTTGGTAGAGGTCGCTGCGAGCAACTGTTTTCGAGTTATTGGGATTTGAAATAATCGATGAGTTAGTCGCCTCTGAGTAGTAAATATCAGAAAAGATAAGCCTGTGCATTTTTCTTCATATCCTCCTACTTTCAACATTGGAATATCAGCAAAAAATGATTCTTACTCTTTGTACCTACTTTTTTGGACTCTTCCCATTCAAAAAAATAACAATCAAATGATAGATTCCCTAATCATCGACTGCCGAATCATCAGACATTCAGAAACCTTTTTCAGCGTCTTAGAGTCTGGATCCTTTAAAAAAGCTCCAGTGATAGGCAGATCGTTGACTACTAGGACTCCAGAAATTGAAGAAGCTGTTCTTCGGGCAATCGAAGAAAATCCACAGACAAGCACAAGAAAAATTGCGCAAAATCTCAGGAGCCCCATGGAAATAATTCAAATGCATCGATTATTTCAAATCCTAATAACTCAAAAACAGTTGCTCGCAGCGACCTCTACCAAGAATATATTTTTTACACAAAAGTTCTAGAAATCTATTTTTCTACTTCAAAACATGTAGGTGGCGTCATCCCCTGGAAAGAGACAAACTAACATAAAATTCAATATTTTCATTGAAAAATACCCCTAGAAACTAAATATCATTCGAATATCACAATTATTTTGAAATTTATTAACCAAAAACTAAAATAAAAATGAAACTTTGACACTCTGTATCTCAGAAACGAATAACTTCGGACATATCTTTATACGAACTTTCCTTATTATTCTGTCGTCAGCAACATGCTCCTGAATTTTCTACACGCACTCAAGAAACACCCTGTACAACTCCACTTTGAGTTACCATGGAATTCCTCCAAAGATCATAGGAAATGTCTTTCGTGCGCTCCAAGAGATTGAAAAAACACTTGATCCCCTCTTCTCCGATCCTCGTTCAACTTACGGAATTGAAAAAGCAAAATCCCATGGCCTGCTGGGGCTCGGCATGATGGCCCGGCGGCCTGACTATGGCGAAGCCGTTCCTGATGTCGCCCGTCCACGTGCGCACCGCCAAGTCCACGGTGCATCCCACCGCCATCCTGGCTGCCGGAGCTGTGTACAGCTCGTTCCACGTGGTGTCGGTGTCCACCTGGAAAGCATAATATTATGGATACAAAGAGGGAGAAACTCAAAGTCATTACCACAATAGTTCATAGAATGGTAGATAACGAGAGAAAAACAACTACTTTCCTGGCTATATGCCACGCAGAAAATTGGATTGCATCCTCCCGAAATCTATGCAATAATTCGTATAGACTACCTGCAGACCGGTTTCGAGCTGTTGACTGTTATCAGTGCAGGGCTGTCCCAGATAGCATTCTTGACCGCTATGTGGTGCGAACCTGACCCAACGTAAACGCATCTGAGCATTTATACCCCACGATGCGTTCAACGTCCGCGAAATGAAGGCGAACGCCGAACGCCACCTGGTTGGGAAAGGAACGCTACAAAACAAGATCCTATTTCAGGTGAAAAGGGGGTGGATGGTTGCCCGACTGGCGTATTTTCAACCAGGGAAAAGCCAAATACTCAAAGTTGAATGCAACGGTCACAAAGAGAGAGGAACTCAAGCCATAACCATAATAATTCATAGTTTGGGAAAAATGGTTTGGTGCTAAGATGTGTGAGGAAGTTATTTATATAACTCAAGTGCACCATTTGGGAGTTAGTAACTCAATATAATTTACTATCAAAGACCGAATAGCTTCATACATTATTCAAATAATGATGAAATAATTTCAAAATGCATGTGCAGATATCACCCATTACTCATTTTAAGACTAATAGATACACTAATACTTTGTGCTTTACACTGCAAGTGGAAAAAATATGATCAGATGGACAACATAACATCTATTATTGTGGTTATGTTAGCTTCTCATTATTTCAACTCTTGTCTACTGTTGTCAAAGTCCCAGAATAGTTTGAAATCCTAATGACTAAATAAAATTGTAGAATTTACATTTTTTGATTGGCTCACCATTGGAAGATTTTTATCCAACTTCGTCCTGATAATATGACCCACGGAAGCATCTTGAAGCATCCATCATATTTCAGAAGAGTCGATTTCTTTTGTTCCAAGATACTTTCGCCTTCCAGAGTGCTCAGACTATAGGTATTTTTTTCTGTGACGGGAAAAAGTTCGAAATTTCATCTTTGTTGACAGGTTATAAAATGTCACTTTTCATAAATTACTTTCGTCCCACTTGAAAAAGGTGAGTAGTTTTTTCCCGGATATATATCACACATATAAACACTGTTGATGGCTTTGGTTGTTGTGCTATAGTTCCGAAAAATAAGCCAATAACACGGTCTCCGAGGAAGTACCGCAAGTCCTTTTATCTTCCATTCGACTTCGCGGTAAATTACTGAAAAACCACAAAGTTCGCAATTTTTTAAAATCGAATGACAGAATTAGACTGACATATATTTGATTACTTCAAAAGAATGATGGTGATGCCCTACAAAAAGATGTCTGCATCGCAGGTGTCATTCCTGTTGAAAACTTCGAACCCGTCGATAATTTTCTGATTTCAATATAATGTGATATCTTCTCAATATCGATTCGTCCTTTTTCCTGTCACAGTAAAAAATAGTGTTTTTTCTGTGACGGGAAAAAAGTTTGGCATTTCATCTCTGTTGGCAGGTTATAAAATGTCACTTTTCATAAATTACTATTTTCCCGTGGGAAAAAAGTGAGTACTTCTTTCCCGGATATATATCACATACATATACTCTGTTAATGGCTTTTGTTGTGCTATAGTTCCGAAAAATAAGTCAATAATACCGTCTCCGAGAAAGAACTGCAATTCTTTTTATCTTCCAGTCGACTTCGCGGTTTCGTATATTACTAAACAACTACTGAATTCGCAATTTTTTAAAATCAAATCACAGAATTGAACTGACAGATGTGACATCAGATATTTGATTACTTCAAAAGAATGATGAAGATGTCTATAAAACGCAGGTGTCCCTACTGTTAAAAACTTGAAATTTCACGTCGATAATTTTCAGATTTCGAAATAATGTAATATCTTCCCAATATTGATTCGTCCTTCCTTCTGTCACAGAAAAAAATAGTGTATTATACACGGGAAAAATATTAGATTTTAGCTCACGGTTTTTTGTCTCCCTCCGCTACGCGTCGGGAGACAACACAACCTGGAGCTAAAATCTACTACTTTTTTCCCTTGTATAATAAATAACTATTTATACCCGGGAAAAATAATAATATTAGATTTTAGCTCCAGGTTGTGTTGTCTCCCAATGTAGCAGAGGGAAAAACCGTGACCTACTTAATCCCTTGTATAATAAATATCTATTGTTGAACTTGCTTTGTTTAAATTACTCATTTTTATGCACGCTAGATTTTCCTGATTTAAATATCAAGATCGATCAACTATAGTTTTTCCACTCTCGAAGAGTATGTTACTTTTTTAATTTGATATTTGCATGAAAGTCCGCCTCAAGGACTCCTTATCGCCATCAAGTTTTAATAGCAGCTATGATTGACATGCATTTTTTTGTTTGTGAAGTACTTTTTCCACTATGATTGCGGAGAAATAATTCCTGTTAGAATAAATTATCAATGAGTTGTTATACAGCTTGTTCGAGATTGAGTCGGTACTATTATCACCAACTCCGTTATTACTGAAGCTGAATAGTGTCATTTATATCATCACGTGGTTTGATTCACAATCACATCTCATCAAAAATTGTTCTTTGAATAAACTGGAAAGTTTGAAATAAAATGGATATCTACAACATATAGTTTCAAATCGTTAAAATACGCCGCAATCAAGTCACCTTTGAACTTTGTAGGTGATTTACTAACTGAAGAATTTTGAAATAATATCATCTTAATAGACATTTAGACAACATGATAGGTTTTTTTTGTTGTAATGACGCATTCAACTAAAAGGTTCATCCGATCTTCACTTGAAACATTTTCAATTCAAAGAAGCATTATTGTTTCAGTACGTGAATATTAAAACAGATATAAAATGTGAAAAAACAGCCTAAATTCAATTATCTGTAACAAATTATGTAAATCCTAGTATTTGTCATGACTATTTATGAACATATTCATGTAATGTTTCCCACTAATAATAAGGTATAACATTATACAGGGCTGCTCATACCTTTCGGCGTTCATTGTTTTCATTTTCTGGTATAAACCATTCTCTCATGTTCCACTAATCCCAGCTAGCAATCCACTGAATTTTTATTATTGCCTTAGTTATCGTGAAAAATACGTCTTTGTCACATTGAGATCTCAATAAATAATGAAAATAGTTGGGTCATTTTCCGCAAAATTCAAATATAGAATAGTTAGGTCTTCTCTGCTTTAGAGATTGATTCACCACAAATTATTAAAAATTCTTGGGTAAGACAAATAAAGGAATCAATTTGTATTTTCATTTCTGAAAATCGGATGTGAAAGACAACGTATCGGTACCAACTAAACATATTTCAGTATCAGAAACGTTTCAGAAATGTCTTTCGGATATCTGAAACCTTTCCACTCAAGTCTCTCTGAAGTTACAGAAACGTTCCAACATCGTCCCAGCCACGTACCAAGACAACCGTTATGGGCACGTTCCAACAAAAATTGTCGTCTTGGATGCGTTTCAAAAAAACTGTCCTGGACACGTTTCATAATGGTTTCCAATTTTGTATGGTTTTGCCAACTCTTCGAAGAAGAATGGATATGGTGTTGAAACAAAGATACATAGTATATCGAAGACTGGAACCTTTGGCACGATAATACACTACACACTGTTTTACCACTAACCAAACCGATTTTCAACACCTCGACACGTGTTTCGCTAACTATGTTAGCATCTTCAGGAGAATATTAAAACTGTCAGTTCTGTTCAAACTTGAACGATGGAAACTTGTTATTTTTATCGCAGATTCGTGATTAGGTTTTCTCAATCCAGAATTTCTTTCCACGTCCTGTATGACGAATATCAATTTATAATATTAGTAGGGGTAGGGATAGGGAAGTAGGGATGCACACACTTACCCCTATGCCACCACAGTGCAGCCTGACGAACGCATTCACCGGTAGGGCACTGAGCTTGCTCATGTCCATCTTGTGCCTATTCAATGAACTAGTACCGTAAAGTAAAGAGTGAGCTTCCGAATGACAAGTCTGTAGCTCTTGGGTCGATGCCTTTCTCGGCCTTAACCTATCACATCTGTAGAAGAAAACAATTTTGTGAACATATCAAAATAATAGTAGATTGTTTTATTAGGATCAAAAGTGACACTTTGTTTGACAAGCGAATTTTGCATTTGCGAGGCGGAGCGTTTAGCGAAGCCGAGCGAAAACAAAATTTGCGAGTCGAACAAAGTCACTTTTGATCCGAATGAAACATGCTATTTTTTCTGCAACCGAAACAATTAACTCAAATAAACATGTGAAGTAACCACCAATGCCGTGCCATATGTATGCAATGCAACAAATATTGACAAATAATCCGTGTGGTGAGAATATTCTACATGCATTAACAGCAGGTTAGGTTTTCTAGGATGTTCGAATTGTAGTTTCAATATAAATACAATCACAGAGTGACATATTTGTGTATGGACCAGGTGCTCTAATGGCAAATACCGCGCCAGTGCCAGCTATAGGAACAAGACGTGGAAAATGTGTTAGTGAGCTTATCAACAATGATAATAGTGATTATTTATTCCTCTCCATACTACACTGTGTTTGACTTGATAATCAAATGAAGCTAAACAATATCGTTGTTTGAGACAAAAAACTATTGCTTGCCGTGATTATTCAAAAACAAGTTATCCATCCCGAGAATAACGAATGAAATACAGATCAAGCAAGTATTTGAATCTTGAAGGCTTCCCTGATCAAACAAAAATACTTAGCTGAGATGTTCATAATTCCAATACTGAACTATAATAAGGTGTATTTATCTCTCCAGCATGGGTATGAAATGCCAAATCTGCTGAAATCGGAAACAAATCAGGTATGCGTCTCAACCCAAATAACCAACCGTCACAATGTTGTTTATTCTTGATGACGTCCAGAACATCCTTTTTAGTTCCTAGGAGCTAAAGTTCAACTTTAGCTCCTAGGAACTAAAATTCAACTTTAGCTCCTAGGAACTAAATATGTTGCCTAGCAACATACCTATTTTTGTGTCAGTAATAGAAACGTCAATTTAAGAGCTAATTTTGGTATCAAAATGGACGACTTTTGTGTCGGTTGCAGAAAAAAACAAGTATTTTCCAGGCTAATACTACATGTCATGCGAGATGTTATGTATGGAAGAATAATATATCTAATTCTTTTAGATATATTAACAATGATTTTATTATTATTATCACATTAAGTATCAGTGAATCTCCTTGAGTCTTTGGAGAGTGTTTGTATGTAATTCTTTTTGTGTTATATTCGACAGTTCTTCATCAATCGAGAAGATTTCCAAAGGTTTCGTGTTGTGAAGTGGGTGAAAGACGGTTTACTTGAGTTCAAAATGGTGAACCTCAACTCTACTTATATTGATTTTTGATTGACCTAGAGAGATCTTCCTGTAGAAGTTACGATGTGTTTCTCCATTGAATGAGTACTTCACCATCAACTACTTAAATTTTGATACAGGGTGAATCAAAAAATCTTGAATATCGAAATTTGCCATTGAATGGGTTGCGTGCAAGATCTGTCAGATGACCGACACTGGAGGCAAAATATTGAAACACAAACGTCACTTTACTTATTTGTTTACAAGTGATTGAAATAGTTTTTCACAATTATTTTGTTTACAAGTGATTGAAATAGTTTTTCACAATTATTTTGGCATACGAATCGTATTTTTCTGCTATTCATCAATTCGCTCATGCCATCACATTATGCTGTTGTGAAATGCACAAAAACTGCAGCGGAAGACGAAGTAATCTGGTTAGTACAATATGATTCAAAAGTAAGTACCTACTATAGTCACTCACATACAGTAAGGACGTAAAAAGTCCTCCCCCCCCTTTTAATTTTGAACGGAACAAGCTAGCGAGGTCGGGTAAAATTCAGGCAAAAAGGTACCTCTTTTACTACTATTCGGCATGAAAATGGTTGTGGTCACGTGACCTAGTATCAAGTGGGCACCATCAACTTTTTTTTTTCAAATTCAAAGGGGGGGCACGTGGTACCTCGTTTTGAAGGCCTTTAGATTCTCTATCCAACACCGCTTCGTTTGTACAATTCGGCCAAGCCGTTTCAAAATGACAAGCGTTTGAAATTTGCTTCAAATATTAATATTAATGCATAAAAAATCTGAATAAATTTTAATTGCAACATGATTTCAAGTAGGAATTGTAACAAGTGCTCAAACATGCTCGAAATGTTCATCGTTCACTTATTGACACTGAAAAATCGGTTTTGGAATTCAATCCGAACGTGATTTACTGTTTCCCAGGTACATTTCAAACGCTTGTCATTTTGAAACGGCTTGACTGATTTCCACACACAATGCAGAGTTGGATAGAGAATCGAAAGGCCTTCAAAACAAGGTACCACGTGACCCCTCTTCACATTTAAAAAAAAAAGTTGATGGTGCCCACTTGACACTATGTCACGTGACCACAACCATTTTCATGCCAAATAGTAGTGAAAGAAGTACCTTTTTGCCTGGATTTTACCCGACCTCGCTAGCTTGTTCCGTTCAAAGGTTAAAGGGGGGGGAGGACTTTTTACGTCCTCACTGTATAGTTTTCATTTTTGAAATTTGGTAATTTCTCTGATTTCTCATCGGAATTCTTTCTGCGATAGAAGCTAATAGAAATACCTCTGAAATTTCTAAAATAATGCCAGAAAATTGGATTCATGCAATCAATCGGGAGGACTGGTCTGACATGCTGACGATCGTGTGTGTTGTAGACATTTTCAATCTATTAGCAGTATTAGCTTGTATTGCAGAAGTGACAGAAGGCAGAAAGAATTTTAATAAGGAATGTCAACATTTCATAATGATATAACTATGTGAGATTACTATTTACCTGAAAAATCATATTCTTTAGTCTCTTGCTGCATTTTTTGTGCATTGTACATACAACAGCACAATGCGAAGGCATGCTCGAATTAATGAATAGCGCAAAAAACACGATTCGTATGCCAAAATATTGTGAAAAACTAGTTCAATCCTTTGATTCCTCTGTAACCAAGTAAAAAAGTGAGGTTGTGTTTCAATAATTCACAGAAGAATGAGGCTGTGTTTCAATATTTTGCCTCCAGGGTCGGTCATCGTGAACGCGACCTATAGAGAACATCACCATCAACTACTTAGATTTTGATACAGGGTAAATCGAAAAATCTTGAATATCAAAATTTGCCATTGAATAACTAACATTATGAGATTATGCGTTCAAATTTCGTATGGGGGTATTTTAGCTATGCCTGAATCGGATTGATTAGTCACTGTTTCCACAAAAAAATACCTAATAGTCGTTTTTGAAATTTTGACCCTTTGTCCACATTTTCGAATAGAGCTCGTTGGGTACTGTATTATAGAATTTTCCTTCATGAAAATCGCTCGACGCATTCCAAATTAGTAGGTTGTTGATGGTTGGAATGTGTTTGAGGTCTACGAAAAAATGTAATATGCACCTTCGGCTGAGGCCTCGGCTATCAATTTGCAGATTCGACTATAAAAGACAGTTTTTCGTCCTTGGTACATGAATAACTATTTCGATACATATCAGATATAATTCAATATTCTGTGGTATTCATTGGACAGGAATGTCGTTTTCTGTTTGATATTTAAACAACAGTTATTGTATACAGGGTGATCAACGGTGGATGGCCTATTAGAAGTATCTGGAGAACGAAAAGACAGAACATTCTGAAAATTGGGATGCTTTGATAATTGAACATTCTCTATCAGTCTAAAATATTTTCATCGATACACTGTTGCCACTTTTATCAAAAACAACTAGCAACTTTGTTTTTTCAAATGGAACACCCTGTATTTTATTGCATTTTTACATTCTTCCTGAAGAGCTGATTGCATCAATGCATCACACTTGGGGTCTAGCAGGAATGATTACAGAGATATAGGGTGTTCAAAATAGAGATTTTTCAATTTTAGGATTTGTTTGTGTCGAAACTATTCATTATCGATCAAAACGGCTTACATGTCCCTATCTTCACTTTTGATTCACTATCTACTGGAATTTAATTGGCAAAAATACAGGGTGCTTCAAAATTCTGAATTCTGATCACCCTGTATCTGTTCCAAATAAATGTCAGTAGATAGTAAATCGAAAGTTAAGATAGGGACATGTGAGCCGTTTTGATCGATAATGAATAGTTTCGACACAAAAAAATCCTAAAATTGAAAAATCTCGATTTTGAACACCCTATATCTCTGTAATCATTCCTGCTAGACCCCAAGTGTGATGCATTGATGAAATCAGCTTTTCAGGAAGAATCTAAAAATGCAATAAAATACAGGGTGCTCGATTTAAAATAACGAAGTTGCTAGTTGTTTCTGATAGAAGTGGCAACACTGTATCGATGAAAATATTTTAGACGGATAGAGAATGTTCAATTATCAAAGCATTCCAATTTTCAGAATGTTCTGTCTTTTATTTCTCCAGATACTTCTAATCGGCCATCCACCGTGGACCACCCTGTATACAGGGTATCTGAATAACACCGAAAAAATTCAAGGGGTGATTCCTTGTGATGTTTTAGGGAATGAAGTTCATATAAACATGTGTCCTAACTTGCTTCGTTTTCGAGATACAGGGTATTAATATTTCCATGAAAATCAAAATAAGCTAGAGGTTTTTAGGTTGGCAATTTGGAACGAAGTCTCCCACTGAAGAATCACAGGACACTACCCGAAATGATGTTCGTGCATAAATGAAAAAAAAAACCTTACCTCGAGACCAACCCGGTCTCCAGCAACCTCGACCAGATGCTCTGCAATCTCCCCGCGTGCTCCGGATGGACGGCGTGATTGCCGCACGCGCACGCGTGCTTCAGCATCTGGTTGTCGTATGCAAGGCCAGTAGTGGGGGCGGCCGAGGAAGAGGAGGAGGCGCGACGACGGGCGGCCGGTGCAGCCGGACCCGCCCCACCCGCTCCGGGCGACAGCGGGGCGGCGGCGGCGGCAGCGAAGGGCGGTGGATCTCCCCCCGCGGGCGGCGGACCGAGGTGGACGACGGGGGAGCTGAGGGCGCGCGACAGGGGGCGGATGCTGGAACACAGAAGTGGGCGGTTGAGGGTGGGCATTGGGCGATCAATGAGGGCTGCCATTATTTATTGTCCACTAGGGTCCCTTGATGGAAATTGACGTTAAAGTCATCTTCACAGGGTACGGACAGATCCTCGTCTCCTCTCACTCTTAAGTGTTTGTGAAACAGTTATATAGTTCCATCCTTATTCAATTCTGGGGATAGATTTTTGACAATTGTTGTTTCTTAGGTTAGATTGAGGTGATTGGCGTATCATACGTAATTTCCATATGGAATTCCTGATTCAACTATACCAAGATATAGTTGAACAATCCTCTAGTTTTAGAGTTTACTACTCCAGCATAATCTTTGCGATTCAGGGATCATATAAATTGTACTGAAAGCTTAATATATTTCACCAAAAGAGACTGTTCTTAGACTGTATACTAGGGTTGACTGAATTGACTGAATGAATTCTGATTTCAAGCTGAGCAGTAGTCTATCTATGAGCTGAATGAGCTGAGCCTTATGATTGAGAAATGGTGGAAACCTCGATGTGGGTATCTAGACTACTGTACTCATGTCATGTGTGCTAAATATATTTTCGGAAATCCAACTCGGAGAAGAATTTATGGAGTTACTAATATCACTCTATGTATAAAACTTCGTCTAGGACGAAAAGTAGATAAAAGCTGATAAAAATTGATACTTGAAATGTGCAGGAAAATAAAGAATAGAATATACTTCACCCCCATGTTATACACATGATTTTTCCGTATCTTTTAAATGAAAAGTCATTTTCGAATAATTTATTGATAAAAGTAACAAAGAAGTAGGTATACGCTAAGTACACGCAGTATAACTTATAGGCACTTTATTTTCACTCTTGCATCCTACATATTTTCTATTTGTGGTAGAGTTATAATTATATAAACTAATGTCTATCGCCATATTGAATCCGTCATCTTGATTTTTTTAATTTTGACGAGACAATCATTATCTCCTACCCCGACCCCCAAATACCAATTTTAAAAAGAATCGGATCTTCATTACAAAACTCGTCCACCATATTGGATCCGCCATCTTGAAAAATCCCAATTTTGACGAAATAGTTATAATCTCCGACCCCGGAATTTTTTAATAGAATTGGATCATAATTACAAGTTTCGTTCGCAATATTGGGTCCAGATACCAATCTTAAATAGAATCAGATCGTAATTAGAAATGTCTTTTGCTATATATTGGATCCGTCATCTTGAATTTTTCAAGTTTGACGAAACAATCATCATCTCCAACCCCGGAAAACCCCATAATATACCTTCCAATTTTGATCATAATTACAAAACTCGTTCGCCATATGATCTTCCCCAACAAGTAAATACCCTGTACATACCTATCATTAAAATTTTGAATAACTTTCTGTAGCGCCCATGGATGTGACGTGACAGCAATGTCAGGGATGCCAGTAGACAAAACTAAAATCTCTAGATCATTAAAAAAGAATACAGCTATGATCTGTCCGTACCCTGTTAAGATGGCTTTAACTAGAGTCCCTGTATGTATTTGACACTTTTGCTGTAATAAGAGTACGGGCACTATGACAAGCAGTGACAGAAGGCATAACCCTAAAAAATTTGAAATGACATGAACAATTTGGCGGGCACTGACAGTTCATGAACGTACATGACATTAAATTATTTGAAAATTCAGGTTTTCAAAAATTGAAATGTCTAATTGTGTAGTGGAGAATTGCAAAAATGGATGCGAGTCCTTTCATTTATTCCATTTCCCCCATTCTAACCAACAACAGTTACAAAAATGGAAAGAAAATATGAAGCGGCCACTATGGAAATTGAAATCAGGTATCAATTTGCGAAGTAAGTACTCAATATTTGAATTTTTCGATTGAATATGATGCATCTTCGAAGGAATAATATCATTTATAATTTCAATTTTAACATTATAGGTGCACTTCAAATGTGAAGATTTCATAGTGGAACATGCGGAGTCTTCATTCCATCATCAGAAGCATTATCGAAGACATTCCTTATCGAATTCTGGACAATTTTTACGAGGAAAAATTCAAGTAGAATACCAAGATGAAATTGAATGTATTTTGGATCACAAACAAGAAATTATCGAAGATTTAGAGAGAAGATATGCCGAAATTCGAAATTTATTAATAGTTAATGATGAAAGATACAGAAAAAAAAATCAAAGAAAAGGACGAACATTTGAAAAATAGCTTGAAGCAAAGAGATTCTGAAACAAGACTGCAAGTTACGAATATTCACAACTATTATAAGGAAATAATTTTAGATCTTCAACTATCTCATCAAAAATCTTTGGAAGAGTGTGAGGAAACTGCTAATGCAAGAATACAGGCCATTTTGAATCGACTCAAGACCCAAATTGATAGTTTCGGAATATATTTCAACCAAAATTATAGTCAATTCCAGTATTTTAAAACGCGAATCAATGGAATCGATTACTAATTAAAAGTTATTCTAAGTAAAGTTGCTATTCATTATGAGCAACATATTTCTCATAATTCTAAATATAATGGTAATAGATGGAATGCAGAGAGTGTCGAAAAAGCTTTAGTCATAAAATTCATGTGTAGATTGTGAGCATTTAAATTTTATGTTGCCATATTACCCCACTTTACTCTACCATTATTTGAAATTTTGTATTCTTGTCATAGGATATACTATTCTTGAATTATAATCATTATACTTGTATTTGTCGAATTTTCTGATCGTTCATGCCCTATGAAGTGTCTTAGTATGTTATGAGAACAAATATACGTTTGTTAATTGGTTGAATTGTTCTTCCCATTCATTTACATTCTGACCATCAGAACTGGCTACTAAATCCTGATTCTATCTATTGAAAAACTAGTGCATCCTAAAATCAAATAAATTGAAGTACATATACCCTTTGTTAAGTATATCGAGAAATACTTTCAACAAATTGATTTACAAACTATGACCCCTTTTCGCCAGTGAGATGAGACGCCACTTCTTTATGAAAATAAAGACAGAGAAAGATACATGGATGTACCCTGCACCGCGGCAGTAGAGGATAGAAGATCCGAAATGCATGGAAAAGCATATCCATGTCTTTGTTCAAAAGTCATTTTGAGAATTTGGGGTTATGCCTTCCGTCACTGCTTGTCATAGTGTCCGTACTCTCATTACAACAAAACTGACAAATATATACAGGGAATTATACATACAGGGACTCTAGCTTTAACGTCAATTTCCATCAAGGGACTACTCTAGGAATCAAATATCTGTCAGTCTAATTCTGTGTGTAACTTAGTGGTTGTTTATTAGTTATTTATGTAACCGCGAAGTGAAATAGAAGATAAATTGACTTGCAGTTCTTTCACTTCATTCTCGGAGACCGTGTTATATTGGCTTAAAGAAGATCCGGCAACTATTGCCTCCAAGTTCAATGATTTTTTCGTTAAGGCTCCTATCGAATTGGTTAAACAGATACCTCCAAGTAGTAATGGGGTATTTGATAATGAAAAGGATTTCAACCCTTACACAATATTTTTGAACCCTTTTACGGAACATGAATTACTTTCATTGTTGAAAAACAAACTAGAGAATAAAAAATCGTCTTGTCCAGATGACATACCGCTGTTTATATTGAAAAAAAGAGTTATTACTTTGATAATATTACCATTAACACATCTGGTGAATACGCCATTCCACACAAGTTAAAACTGGTAAAGACTCCTATTTTCAAAAAGAAAGACACAACCCTTGTGGAAAATAATCGTCCTGTAACAGTTGTGTACTTTCGAAAATGTTCGAATAATATGCCTTTTTGGAACGTCTTAATTCGTTTCTTGATAAACATTCTGTCTTGAGTTAAAGGCAGCATGGATTTCCTTCTAAAAAATCTAGGAACACAGCTATGTTCTCATAACTGAACAAAACCATAGAATACGTTGATTCAGATTAGATTAGATTAGATTAGATTTATTTCTCACAGAATCGCAATTACATTGATACATAATAATAATCCTATCCTCCTTAGGAACGCACGATGTTCTTTGAACATTATAGGGATTCCCTTTCGTGCGCTCCAATCGATAAAAAAAAAAAAAAAAAAAAAATATAGTATTTACATTCTGTACAGCTTATACAGCATTGAGGTGAATGTCCAGCGGTAATTCTTTGTGATCTTAGTCGAGCTTTCGACTATATCAACCATCAAGAACTGAAGTCGAAATTAGAAATATATATGTATGATAAGAGGCATATGTCTTAGTTGGTTCTCGTCATTTCTTCACAATCGAAAGCAATTTGTTTCCTCACAAGTAAAGTACATTGATGACTGGCGAGGGGCAAGGGGTTCGGTGTTTTGGCTGGTTCAAGATTCAGAATTCTGACCACCCTGTATCTGTTCCGATTGAATATCAGTGAATAGTAAATGAAAAGTTGAGATAGGGACATGTGAGCCGTTTTGGCCGATAATGAATAATTTCTGCACAAACAAATCCTGAAGTTGAAAAATAGCGATTTTGAACACCCTATATCTCTGTAAGCATTCCCGATAGACCCCAGGTTTGATGTATTGATGAAATCAGCTCTCCAGGGAGAATCTAAAAATGCAATGAAATACAGGGTATTTTATATTTGATATAAGAAAGATGTTGCTACTTTTTTATAGAAACGGCAACACTGCATTGCTGAAATTATTTTAAATGAAGAGAGCGCGTATTCTAAAATATAAGCATGCATATTTTCATGTATTTCTCCTGACTGATCGTCGATATAGAGATAGTGTAAGTTTGTCGTGACATACCCTGTATTTCCAAACAAATTGAATTCCAAACAATTGAATTGCAGAAATCATTTTTCACTTTTTTCACGCTGGTGAGTTTTCCTTCGATTTTTTTATTATGAGTGATAGTATAATCTGATAGGTATTTTGAGCCGATACCACTCGATACATCTAGAAATCTCAGAGTAGCTATACTCCTTTGATTTATTTCCACTAGGTGTGACCAATATTTTTAAAACAAAAATTGTTTGCCTGTATGTCACTGTGGTAAATTATTTCTTGGTAATGGAAAGGGTTCGATCTCTTCACTACATATTGTATGTTAAGTTCTTCCATAATCACGAGATTTTTGGAAAAAATATATTTTCAGCCTATGTAAAATTCTTCCATATCGTTAGTGATTTTCGAAAAAAAAATTGCACCTGTATGACCTGTATACAAAATATATCCCCTGTTCAATTTTATTATCATCATTAGTCATAGATAAATCATTTTTTGTTCGGAAATTAATCGGTTTGCAGCATGATTCAACTTATTAGTCATTCATTCGGGACCAGGTGGTAAATCAAGACAGTCTCATATTAGATGTCATCACGAACGGTTGAATTTTGTGATCGACATCGAAAAATACGCGAAAGGAATTATTCATCGTTCCAAATTAAGTGTTCCCTAAAAACTGAGTGATCGTATTGAATCGTATGTAGTGTTTTTGTATTCCTCATTCGAATCAATAATAATAATATCGGGATCGTGTGTTGTTCTAGTGTTTCGTGTTGTTTCATCAAAGGCATTTATTACGCTGGTGAGTGCAGAGAAATTCTCTCAATTTTTCCTTATATTTCTCTGTAGTCAATTAATTTCATTACCCTATAATACAGGGTATGTCACGACGAGCTTACACTACCTTTAAATCGAGAATCAGTCGTGAGAAAACCATGAAAATGTGCATGCTTATATTTTGGTATACGCTCTTTTTATTTAAGATATGTTCGACAATGCAGTGTTGCCGCTTCTACTAGAAAGTAGTAGCAACATTGATATTTCGAACGGAACACCCTGTATTTTATCGCATTTTAAGATTTTCCCTGAAGAGCTGATTTCATCGATATATCATACTTGGGGTCTATCGAAAATGATTACATAGATATAGGGTGTTCAAAATCGATATTTTTCATCTTTAGGATTTTTTTGTGTCGAAAATATTCATTATCGGTCAAAACGGCTCACATGTCCCTATCTCAACTTTTGTTTCACTATTTACTGATATTTATTCGGAACAGATACAGGTGCTTCCTGTTCGAGACTGTATCTTTTAAGAATTTACCATCTTCAATAACTGTGATACAGAACGTAATCTTGAACCACTGTGTATAATCGATTCATACTTGGTAGGTATATTCAACTCATTTTTCTCATCAAAACTGAATATGAATCGAATTTAGAATCCAGATCCGTCTTCAGGCAAAACAAAAAACTTATTTTTTTAACAGTGCGCATCCAATTTGAAAAATAGTATTTTTATTGAACTCGTTATTCAAAAAATCCAATTTAATCACAAAAAAATAACCAGTCCTCAAATTTCAACTTAATTAGAGCCGAATTACGTAAACTATCGATGGATTTCGTTCCATAGAACAATTTGTCAATTATTTTAGATATTTTCGAGTGCTCATTACATTTTCACACATAAAAAACTATTAAGTATTTCACGCTCTTGAATTTTTGTACGTAGATTAATATTCCGAAATTATTTATTTTAGTATTGATTTTTTATCTATCCATTTGATTATTTTGTATATAAATATTTTACACTCTTGAATTTTTGTTCCTACTTAGTTTTATATTCCAAAATTATTAATCTTAGTATTTTCAATAATAGCTGGTCAAAACAAATTCATACTTTTTCACCACGTACAAGCAGCATTTGCTGCTTCTGTGGGTTTTCTAATGTTTATTTACCTAATGTTAACTTGCTATTATTATTTCTTCCACTGTATTCTGATTCTGTCGAAATAAACATATTATTATTATTATTATTATACCAAATGTCAATTTGGAGGCGCGTTTATAAAAAGTAGACCACATTGTTCATTATTTTCCTCTTATTTCCAGTTAACGAAACATATAATTTTGGAAAGATTATATTTTCAGCCTAGGTTAATTTTTTTTAAACCATTAGACTTTCGAAGATAATACTGTCAGTATATCCGTGTTCAATACTTCATCTTATATTATATATCGTTAGTTTTTTTTTAATTTTTTCATTATGTGAGTGATAGTATAATATACATCTAGAAGTCTTAGAGTAGGTACTCCTTTGATTCATTTTCAAATACATATACGTACTTTTTGTGAGAAATGTATGCGATTAGAACAAACCCGAAAAAAATTGTCAATCCGTATCGCTGACTGTGCTAGGCTAGGTACCGCAACTGCCAATTTTCACAGAGAAATTTTCGAAGTCGTCAAAATTTCTTCAAAATGGTCACACACGAATTGTCAAACTCTTATTATTATTATACATATACTAATTTTGTAAATTTGTCTCGAAATACCCTGTACTAATTGTATAATTTCCTATAGTATACTATATTTATATCCAGCTCGCATTCCTAGATAAGTTGATCAGTCATAAAATTGTAACCCCCTGTTAAAATATGAATAACTTTTTTTCTGTTTTGAACAATTTGAATTTGGTTCACACTGTTCGCTAGCCCAGTCCTTCAGCTATAAGCTCGTACTTCTTCAAAACATGAGGTTCTCATATAAACTCGCTACAGGGTGTCACCTGAAACTGTGAAAAATGTTTGAATTTTCAAAAGGATCCCAAATGAACGAAAACTTTTTTTTCAACTTTGACAGCAGATTACCTTGAGACATTTTTCGAATTGTCTTATTATCCCTTTTACTTACAGAGTGATATCGAAAAATTAACTTTTAGGTTTTGCAGTCATAACTTTTTTCCTTCCCAACCGACTTTTAAAATCCCAGGCTCATTTTGAAGATGAAACTTCAGATGAAGAAATATGAAGATCAGAATTGACTCAAGATGAACATTGCACAGTGTGTCTCACTTTTAATGTGTCTTTCGTATTTGTTTAGTTAGGATTCTGAAATTTGCAGGACCGGTAGATATATACTGAAAATACACACTATGACCAAGAGGAGTCATCTTCAGTGATATACACTGCTTGCTAACAGCCATGGACCATCCACAAAAATGAAATAGGGAAGTTACTATTTTTTTTTAATTCTTAAATAAAATCATCACTCAAATAACTTCCAATTTCATATATTTTTAGAATTCATCATTCGATTTTAAGGTGCTGAGATCAACAATGATGCCACGGTAATTTTCAAACGGCTAAAAATTCACCGCGAGTAGGAACTGACGTCACAGTTGCGATATGTTGAAATACTATTGGAACTTAGGAAATATAAGTTATTCAATAATTCATAAATTCTCAATTTTGTATTGGTTATATTCCTAATTAGACATAAAAATCGATTGCCTCAAATATTTCCTCATCTGTTGTGGCTTATTGTTTATAATACATTTGTGTTGATATTGATATCATTATATTATTCCATACTAGAGGATATTTGAGGGTAAACGAGACAACCCTGCGCACGAATTGTGGGCGGTGTCTTGTCAGTTCTCAGCATTCAGCACATTGTTGCCAAGTCTTCAACATCAACATGGTATTTTGTTATAGGGTACAAGAGATATACAGACATGCTGGTTGCTCGAAAAAGTCGAGAATGAACTATAATATCATGGCTTACTCTTATTATGTTTAATCTCGTATTTTATCCAACGACAGGACTGTAATCGAAAAATTGATTATAATTGGTGACTTGACAACGTTGCTTCATGAGTGGAAATGAAAGATTATTTTTGCAGTATTGCAGTATCATTGCAGAGAAAAGTGTTGTTCATCTGCCTGCCTCGACTTCATTCAGATAGTTGATGAATTGATGAATTACAAAAACATATCGCGTTCCAGTTACGAATGTTCGAAATATTATTCAGGTATGTTTCATCCATGTTCCGCCTCTTATGAAAATCAGTATCAATTTTTATGGACTTCGATATTTGATGTCATGTTTATTTGCAGATCTGAGAAGCAAAGTGTTGATACTTGTCACTGAATAGGAGAAAACCATCCAGTCAAGACGAACCGAACAGAACATCCGCAAAGAGAATTGACCAGAGTATACTTTACAGAATTCAGATCATTATATTCGTACGGAAAGCGATATATTGATATCCTTTCCAGATTCTCAAGAAAACAGATAAGACAGATATTCACCTTTATGTCTCTATGGAAACACGACAGGTACCCTTACGAGGGGAGAGTATCAACTCGGCGTTTATAAACCCTCTCTGCAAAGGAGGTAGGCGCATGGTGGGTTAGGTATATACAGTGTTCTTCATTGCAGAGAAAATTGTTGTTTATCTGCCTGTCTCGTCTTCATTGAGATAGTTGATGAATTTATGAATTACAAAAATATATCGCGTTCCAGTTATGAATGTTGAAAACAATATCCAGACTTTTCATAGATTCATATTCTATGTAGGTCTCACGATTCAAATTTGAAATCGATCCTGTTTTAGATCCGAACAGCACATTTTTTGGCATGCAAGGTCCTTAATATAACCCAATTAATTGAACATGTGGGAGATGCCTACTGGAAAAACCATTATACGGAAAGAAAGTGGATATGTAGCAATCTAATTACGGACGTTGAAAATATTATTCCGGTATGTCTCAGATTCAACATCTATGTATTTCTTCTAATGATATTTTCTGATTCGAATGTACTCCGATTCAAATGTGATGTTTAGTTGCAGATCCAATAAGCAGTGTTTGATAATTGCCACTCAATCGGAGAAAACCATCCAGTAAATATGGACCGAACAGAAGATCCGCAAAGAGAACTGACCAGAGTATACTTTACAGAATTCAGATCATTATATTCGTACGGAAAGCGATATATTGATATCCTTTCCAGATTCTCAAGAAAACAGATAAGACAGATATTCACCTTTATGTCTCTATGGAAACACGACAGGTACCCTTACGAGGGGAGAGTATCAACTCAGCGTTTATAAACCCTCTCTGCAAAGGAGGTAGGCGCATGGTGGGTTAGGTATATACAGTGTTCTTCATTGCAGAGAAAATTGTTGTTTATCTGCCTGTCTCGTCTTCATTGAGATAGTTGATGAATTGATGAATTACAAAAAATATATCGCGTTCCAGTTACGAATGTTGAAAACAATATCCAATATTCTATGTAGGTCTCACGATTCAAATTTGAAATTGATCCTTAGTTTTAGATCCGAACAGCACATCGTTTGGCCTTCAAGGTCCTTAATATAACCCACGTACGTAATTGAAAATGTGGAAGATGCCTACTGGAAAAAACACTATTCGGAAGTGGATATGTAGCAATCCAGTTACGGACGTTGAATATATTATTCAGGTATGTCTCAGATTCAAGATCCATGTAATTCATCTAATGATATTTATTTTCTGATATGAATGTACTTCGATTGATATGTGATGTTATGTTGCAGATCAGAGAAGCAGTATTTGATACTTGCCACTTAATCGGAGAAAACCATCCAGTCCATACGAACCGAACAGAAGACTCACAAAGTGAACTGACCAGAGTATACTTATGGTGACTAGTTATGTGAAAATGCCAGCTACAAATATAACTCCATTTTGATATAATATTGATGAAACTTCATTTTACTTGATTTGTTGGGATTTTCTCTCCTCGTTTCTATAAATAAAAATATGCGTATTATTTCAATATATTTGTAGTGGGATAAATCCTCGGATAAATCAGATGATTTACCCCAAAATGTCACTGCGTTTAACAAATTTTTCTATCAGGGAGCCTAAAGGAAAATCCAATAGCTTGTCAGTGACACTTTGTTTGAAAAAATGTTCGAAGGAAAGAAATACAGATATAATTAAAAAATATCGAATTTTTACTCATCAATATTTCCGAGAATATTTCAAGAATATTTCTCGAAAGGCACATTTTTGCACTTTATCTACAAACTTCGGCGATGAAATCTTCCCCACATGAAGTAAAATTGAAGTTGGGGTCCAGAGGAACTCCTGTAGAACAATGGATTTGTATTTGTTCATGCAAAGCAGGACAATCTGGGTATTGTAAACATATTGTAGCTGTTCTTTTATATGTCAATTGATTGCTCGTCATAATTAGTTTGAATTGTTTGAACTATCTCCAATTCTTCACCTGTTCACTGTTCACTATACTAATAAAAATGTAATAATGTAAAAAAATTAACCAACTCAACCATCATCACTACCAACAGTGCCAACACTTTATGTCATTGACAAGTTTGACTACAGCTACAGCAAGCTGAATGCAATGTAGTCTATGCACTTTATCCATAGACAACAGTTTGTTTTCCCCCAGTTTGGAGTTCGTATTATGTAACCTAGATGGCGTTCACTTCGTGAATCTCGCGAATTAGCAGTAGTCAAGGTCATCATCTGATGTTGCGATGACATGAAAACTACGGGAAAACATTCCTAACACCCGGCTTAGATTCGACCTACAGTATCACAATTTTTCCATGTCCGTTTTTCTCATAAAATTACTGACAGGCACATTTTTTCGTCACGAAGAGAAATTCATCCGATAAAAAAAAGCTCTTGTATTTTTACTGTTGAAAAAAAAAATATATGTTATAGGGTGTGATGCTTTATAATGTGTCACCCGATACAGATACAATGGAGAAATTTCCTATATAGAGGTTGTTATCTCACTGTGAAGTTTGTAAAAAAGTAATTTATACATATTTTTTATTTTTTTCGTTAGATCAAATTTCACTTCAGAAAAAAATTAAATAAAGAGGAACTTGGCTCCTCCACCATTTCTATGACTTACACTTCATTCACACAAGGTTAAATTACGATTCCCTGTGCCAGTGCGACGTTGCATCATCAATGTGTCTACATTTCCGGAAATTGTTCTTTGAATGCATAATAACTATATCATAACAGCATTGGGATAAAATAGGTTCTTCAATCCTACTTTGTCAAGTATTATAAATAATTCCCATAAATCTCTCATTGGCTGAATGAAGCTGATTACTAATAATGATATTTTGCGATAGTATCTATAATTTTTCACTATCGTTATATCGCAATATATTATTCATAATTTATCAGTTATTTTTTTGATAATGAATTCGTTCCTTAATAAAACGGATCTGTTTTCTAGGAAAGTTGTAGATTATATCTTGCAACAGCGCCTAATATTTCGAGTTCGTCCACACCACTCAAAATACTGACAGGCACAACAAGAGGAAGGAGCCATGGGTGTCGGCTTCATTCTGTTCTGACCGATGGCAGTAAATTACGAAGGATAGTATCATAGAATGTAGCCGATAGTGATTTATTGATTCAATGATATTTCCGTTTAGGATCGAGTTCTATTCGAGATATTTCAATGCATAAATAACAAAACCGTAACCCGTCAGAATGAAGCCAACTACCCTCTGCATTCCTGCTCCGAGTGCATTTGTGGTTATGTATGTTTTTGTTTACCAGTTTTACTTCTTCTATTTTATTCAATCGTTTTTTATTCCTTGGCTATTCGTTAGCTATTCGCTAGCTATATTCTTCACCATCAGCGATTTTCAGACTAGACTCAGAATGTATGTCACAGTTTGCCGCCCCGAAAATTAGAAATTGCTTTAATTTGAAAATGAAAACGACTTGGACTTTATCGGTCGTCATTCTGTACAGCGTGGACATAATACTGGAGAGTTCCGAACTTATTTTATGAAAATCCATCAGAAGGAAACTTCCCCAATGAATAGCCTTGATCGAGACCCCGAACCACTGTTGATTACCAACACGAACAATCCGTGACCTTTCTGCGTTTTCGTAGTCCACCCTGTAGACACTTTTCGAACACTCCAACAATTTGTGCTTCAATGCCCTATCCTAACCCAAGCTCAAATCCGTCGGTCGGCCTATATCTCTCTGTAGCGATTCGGGTCCAGTGTTGCCAACTAAGTGGATTTCGCACCAGAATCTGGTGGTTTGAGATTTTGTTTTGTGACAAAATAGTGGATGGTGTTCGTTTTGGTGATTTTTTTTCAATAAATCGTTTATTCTGGTGATTGAGGACCTGCATCCAGAATTCCCCTTGTTTCATGAAGAAAAGCTAATGTTAAAAATGTTTAATTAGTGAGGATTTTTTGAAAAACTAGTTTCAACTGAAATTACTTTCTAACGGTTATGACGATGGTTATGTCGAGGGTTATGTCCATATTTTGGCTGTGTTTTGTAGGATATCAAATATTGTTTTTCATGTTTCTTGTATTATATGTAACATATTATTATATATAGGATGTTATTGATGATATCAAGCGCTTATCCAGTTCGTTTTGTTTTCTGTTAAAAAAAAGATTTAACATATATTTATACAGGGTGATTGATTCATTGAGAATGGGAAATCTCTGAACTACAGATAGTAAACACAAAAATAATGAGATTTAGCCCAATATGTCTAATGAGAATGTTGCTGGTTTAGGAGATACAGGGTTTTCTAAAGGGAGATTTTATTTCAAAATTTCACAAAAACTTCGTTAGTTTCAACAGCATGAATATGAAATCTTGTATTTCTAGGTTTTCTGACATAAGGAATATGAATTTGCAACTCATTTTGTAATTGCTCATAGAGGGCGCTAGTGGCACTCTACATCATATCTTCTATGTCAATTCATTGATGATCAAAATAAGTAGAAAATCTGAAAGCTCGTTCAATTTCACATGAAAAATGTACTCTTCATCAAATTGTCTAACTTCAACGGTTTTTGTGTTATTCGCTCTTGAAGAGAATTATGTTCCAATTATAACATTTTAATAATTTTATTTATCAAATTAAGAATTGGAAATTCCTAAATTACATATAGTAAACACCCAAATATAAAGATTTAGCCCAACATGCCTCATAAAAATATTGCTGGTTCAAGAGATACAGGGTGGCTAAGGAGAAGATATTTTGAAATGAATGAAATGTCATAAGTGGAAAATGAATCTCTTCAAGAGCGAATACCACAAAAACCGTTGAAGTTGGTCAATTTGATAAAGAGTACATTTTTCATGTGAAATTGAACGAGCTTTCAGATTTTCCACTTTGATCATCAATGAATTGACATAGAAGATATGATGTAAATTATATGTCTGTGTGTAGTAAGCACTACTCAGTAACCGATCAGGAAGGTAATTTCATATCAAGAAAATATTTTTATGTTCAATCTATTTTTAATGCATTTTTTCATTCAAAGTAAATGGAATCCTAATGCAAAAGTTCATTTTGACAAAAAGGCTTCAGAAAAGTACCTCGAAAATGGTTTTTTTACAGCGATTTAATGTGGGCAAGACGCGTTGAAAATGTTCTGTTGTGTCCATGAAAAGGCTTTAAAAAGAACTAGGGAGAAGGTAGTTTTGTGACATATCAAGGACATCTCGATAATTGCAGCCTGCGGCGGACATTGGCTGTTCTATAATAGTTCTATTCATGTGTGAACAGAACATCGCAGTGGAGGTTCAATGTCTCGAAATCTCGTACTTTTAACATCTCTGAGATGTTTTTGTGCTCGCTGGGACCCTGTATATCGTTAAGCCAACATCCGTTGACCAGCTAGACTTATATCATCTGGTGTTATCTAGAGAACTAAACTGAAGTTAAAACCACCAGAAAATCACTAGCTTCGCAAAAAAATTCGCCTGAGGTGCATTTTTTTCTCGATTCCGTCAGCTTTGTTGTTTTTTGGTGTTTTTCAAGTGGCCATTTTGCGACTTTTGGAAATCTGAGTTGGCAACACCGATTCGGGTCCCAGAAAGTGGCCGCTAATACTTACACGCGTCCCAGCCTTCGCACGTTTTCCTGTCTAAAAATAGCCGCGAATCGATAAAGTGTAAAGCGACCACCTTGCAGGCATCCGAAAATAGCATCCAGAAACCCTGTGGGAAAACCCTCTCGAGCGGGGGGAGGGGACACGGCATGGCAACCCGATCCAGAAAGAGGAATGACAAAATAGAAAATATTGAAATGGATTATTCTCAGATAAATTATGAACATGGAAAAAAATGGATATATACAGGCTGATTCACGGTGGATGACAGACTTTTGGAGAACGCAAGGTAGGATTATACTGAAGATTTGGTTTCTCATATAATTAGTTGTGTTCTATCGACCAAAAATATTGTTAGTTTTGCGACGTTGCCGCTTATATTGAAAAGTAGCAACAACTTTGATTTCTTAAATGGGACACCCTGTATATTATTCCATTTTCAGATTCTTTCTAAAGAGCTGATTTCATCTTTCAATTACATTAGGGGTCTAGCGGGAATGACTACTTCACAGCTATATTGATTTCTCAGATTTTGAAACAGGTTGAACCGAAAAATCAAAAATATCAAAATTTGCCATTGAATAACTAACACCCTATATGAGATTTTGCATTCAATCGTATGTGGGTATTTAAGATATGCTTGAATCGAATGAGCTAGTCACTGTTTCGACGAAAAATTGCCTAATAGCCGTTTTTTAATTTTTGACCCATTCAGCAACATTTTCGAATAGAGCTCATTGAGTACTATATTATGGTGTTGCGGGTTGAAATCAAACACACTGTATATAAAGAAATACATTGAGAATTCGCATTCTCTATGTGATGAAAATATCAATTCTTTCTCGATTGATTCAACAGAAGACAACTACTTTTCTGGCTATATGCCACGACGAACATTGTATTATATCTATTGAACACATGCACGATGAGAATTTGAAACCAATTTTGATATATTATAAATGAGTGATTCATTCTGACAAGTACAGCCATAATTATTTCATGCCAAACTGACAGACTTTGCTTTGCTATCTATGGTTACATCCAGATTTTGATTTGCTTTCCATATGGATACATCGTTGGAAAACATGAACGATATCAGACCAATCAGAATTGAAAGACAGCTCATGTTTTGGATTAAAAAATAGTTATTTTCCGTCGACCTCGTATTAAGTTTAATGTATATGAAATCGTTCATTAATGACCCCTATTAATGAACGATTTGTCTATTAATGCACGATTGTTTTATAGGGAACCAAACATACACCGCGTGCATTCATTGTTTATGCTATAACTTACGGAATCTGCATTTAAATCAAAAATATGGATTTCATCGAAGATTTTCCGTTAACGGGTTCGCCTTTCCAAGTTTCTGACACGATTGTAATCCCTGTTTTCTGACACAAGTCATTAGTAATTATCAATTGAAAATGTTCGCCGTCTAATCGACTTCAATCCTGCTGATCAACCACATGCTAGACGTTGTAATGTAAGTACTGTTTTTTTTTCAAGTGTGGTTTTGCGTTGTGTTTCATTTGGCAACCCATTATGTTCTTTTTCCTTTGCTAACCTGCCATGTGGCAAGCATTTATTCACAATTTTTCCATTTAATCAATAAATGTCAAATTTTATATGAAAACTGTCTTGAATGGGGATGAATGGGGTTGGGTGGTGAAATGATCAAAACCTCTCGTCAAAAAGACAAGCGAGGAGCTAAGTTACGACCTATAGGAGGGTCAACATCTGAGTAGAGACTTCAAAAACCTTGTTTTTCAATCAGCTGTTTTGTCGCTCAGTTTGGTCACTATTGAAATCACATAGTATCTAGTATCTTTACATCTGTTTTTGGTTGGGAATAAATAATTGGTAGCCTCCCCCTCTAGGTTCGCCACTGAAATGACAAGTGGCCACCAGTCAATTCGCCTATGTAGGAAGGCAGACAAAGGAAGTCAATTTAGTCTATTTTTAGACAGGGATGACCTGTTAGTGTGCAGCAATTATTAAAACAGTAGCTTTAATGTCGATATATATCTGTATTCTGTAGGAAGAGGACAGGGTTTGACTTATCCGATATATCATAATTCCATTCCATTTATAGTCATTTGATATTCATTATTGTTTTTTTTTACCATATTATCATTTATAAAAGGATTCAAATTTATTTATAAATGGTAGCAAGACGATGATGAATTTTTGTACTAACCACTTATCTAATGTATTGATTAATTATGGGAACATGAAATTATTTAGGTACAGCCCTGTAGTTCGTGCTTCAAGGCTTGAACATAAACGCGTTTGTCTATATTTAGAATCATAATTATCAAACCACTCCATTCCATGACGAGGAAAATAAAAATTGTAAACCTTTGCTCCCATTGAATTATAAATTTGATTTCTTTAAAAGGATAAATGTTATATAAACTCTGGCTTTTTCAATAAGTGTTTTTGTGTAGAAAGAATATTAAAATTTTTGGATCATTTGGTCACATACTGTACAGAACTGTATAATGAACATCAATATAACATGTCTGTCAGTGTTATAGGCATTTTAAATGAATCATTGATAACCACACATTCAAAAAATGAATATACAGGGTGGCATTAAAACAAGTGCAATATTTCAAACACTGAGAAAGCTCGACGTGTACTATCGAATGGCACTAATAAAAAAATATAGGGATCAAAATAAAATTTGAGGTTAGACTCCTCTTTCTACCCAAAGTTCTACACTGTAGCAAATCTGATGTCACCTCTGTTCCAAGTTTCCATGTGGTAGGCACAATCACGCGCAGTTCAATCATTTAAAGTGGCTTATTTGACTTCTCTTCTCGTATTTTGTTCAATTTTTGGGATGAAATTTTTCGTTAATTAGGAGAATTAGAAAAAACCACTTATTTCAGAAACACCTTGTATGTAGTTTATTACGTCTAATACTTGGCTACTTTGGGGAAATATAATTTGCTGACCAAAATTATTAAAGTATGCTGACCAAGCATTTCTGGTTCGAATTTTTACTTCAAAATGCATATTTGGATTTTCTATATGAATATGAAGATGCCACCAGTAAAATAATTTCGATCCACCCGAGGATCCACCCCTTCAGAGGGGTAGTTTATTTCTGCAGTTTTTCAAAAATCCCTGCTGACCGAGCGTTCCTGGTCCGTATTTTTTCATGGAATTACGTATTCGGATATCTCATATAGATTTATAGATGCCACCAGTGGAATTATTTCGATCCACCCCTTCAGAGGGGTAGTTTATTCGTGCTGTTTTTCGAAAATATTTGCTGACCGAGCATTTCTGGTCCGTATTTTTCCATCAAATTGCATATTTGGGTATCTCATATAGATTTGCCACCAGTGGATTAATGTCGATCCACACCTTCAGAGGGGTAGTTTATTCTTGCAGTTTTTCAAAAATACTACTCGGTGAATTTCAATAATAATTTTTTTCTGATCTAGTTTCTGATTAGATACCAACTTGTGATATGTCATTAGAAAGGGAATTGAATGCTGAATAAAGTGAAAAGAAATAAGAAAGTTGATGTATCTTTCGGTCAGACCGGAAGTCAACTTCGACATGTCAATATGCTCACATTCTAGCTCTTATGTCATTATATCGACGCTCCAAATTTCACAAACCTACTTCATACAATAAGTGAGATATTCTGTAGGCAATACTTCCGTAGCCACCCGGTATATAGATTTGAGATGGCATCAGTGGAATTATCTCGATACACCCCTTGAGAGGGGTAGTTTATTCTCGCAGTTTTTCAAAAATCCTTGCTGACCGAGCATTTCTGATTCATATTTTCTCTTCAAATTGCATATTCGAATATCTCATATAGATATACAGGGTGGGTCACGGTGGATGGCCTATTAGAAGTATCTGGAGAACGAAAAAACAGAACATTCTGAAAATTGGGATGCTTTGATAATTGAACATTGTCTATTCGTCTAAAATGTTTTCATCGATACAGTGTTGCCACTTCTATCAGAAACAACTAGCAACTTTGTTATTTCAAATGGAACACCCTGTATTTTATTGCATTTTTAGATTCTTCCTGAGGAGCTGATTTCATCGATGTATCATACTTGGGGTCAAGCAGAAACGATTACAGAGATATAGGGTATTCAGAATCAAGATTTTTCAATTTAAGGATTTTTTTGTGTCCAAACTATTCATTATTGATCAAAACGGCATACATGTTCCTATTTCAACTTTTGATTCACTATCTACTGGTATTTAATTGGAAAAAATATAGGGTGCTTCAAGATTCAGAATTCTGATAACCCTGTATCTGTTCCAATTAAATGTCAGTAGATAAAGTGGATCGAAAGTTAAGATAGGTATATGTAAACCGTTTTGATCGATAATGAATAGTTTCGACACAAAAAAATCCCAAAATTGAAAAATCTCGATTTTGAACAACCAATATCTCTGTAATCTTTCCTGCTAGATCCCAAGTGTGATGCATTGATAAAATCTGCTCTTTAGGAAGAATCTGAAAATGCAATAAAATACAGGATGCTCCATTCAAAATGAAAGTTGCTAGTTGTTTCTGATAGAAGTGGCAACAATGTATCGATGAAAACATTTTAGACGAATAGAGAATTTTCGAAGCGTCCTAATTTTCAGAAAGTTCTGTTTTTTTCGTTCTCAAGATACTTCTAATAGGCAATCCACCGTGACCCACCTTGCTGACCGAGCATTTTCGGTTCGTATTTCCCCATCAAATCACATATTTGAATAATATTCGGATCACCCTGTATATTCTTTCGGACTCACCTCCTCGACTCGTTGGCCCTCAGCTCGAGGTCGCGCTGCTCCTGCTCCTCGACCGTCTGCAGCAGCAGCAGCGCTGGCGGCCGCCCTTCCGGCTCGGGCGGCCGCGGCCCGCCCACCAGCAGCGGGTGGCCGAGCGGCAGCGGCGACGACTGCGTCCGCCCCAGCGGCCGGATGACGCCGCGCGGCTGGTGGGGCGGCTCGCGCAGCTCGCTGATGGTGTCGAGCGGGCCGCCCAAGTGGTCCTCGTGCTCGCTGTCGATGGCGGGCAGCGAGGGGTAGAAGGGCAGGGTGCCGGGCAGCATCTGGCCGGTCAAGGGCATGCCTGGGAAAAAAGGCGGAGGGTAGTGTTATGCTTTGATTCAAGCTATAGTCCGAATTCAACTGGTCAGTATATACTGTCAGTAGCTCCACTGACTCTGCTGAGAATCTGTGTTCCGAAATATAGAATCAAAAATACAGTGCTGTAATTTGGAACACATTTTCATGGGAATTCCATTGAATGGAAACAATTTGAGAAGAATCCCAATCTTCTTCAACCCAAGTATACAAGAGGCATTAGATAATAGTTTTAGAGAAAATCAGAAAATTAATTAGGTAATCCAAAAGAAAGAGTGGATACACTTGAAAAATCAGGAATTCACGAAGTTGGTTGTAATGATTTGCATAAAACATATGTAGGACAAACTAGGTGACCCATAAAAACAAGGTTCAAAGAACACCTCGCCCATTCGACAACCGGTAGATTAGGTGAATCCCGAGGTGAATCCAGTGTAGCCGAACACATTTTGATCACAATCATTACACACACATAGTCCATATACAGGGTGTTTCCTAATTGAATGTCAATATTTGAGGAGGCGATTCTTGGGCCCATTTTAAGAAGAAAATTTCATATGAACGTATGACCTAAACGTCTTAACTTTTGAGATACAGGGTGGTAAAGTTCTCAAAAATAAATAGTTTTTTATTAATATCTGTAATACCACTTTAAATATTCTAATGAAATTTGGTATACGTGTACTAGGTATCAAGAGGCATCAGTTAGTGTACCACATTTTTTCTTGTTGCCACCAGTGGCGTTCGTATGGAATTTCACATACCTATTTTGGCAGACATTGATGGTACGCCACTGATTAATCTCGAAATTGAAATAATTCTTGAGATTCTCAATCATTTCTAAGCAAATTTGATCTCTACAATTTTTTCAATCTGATGCAGGGTTTTCGCTTAAAAAAAATAAAAACCTTTTCACTGCATGATCATAACAATATCCTTAATATGACAATATCACAATGCAGAGAAATAGATTTTATTTTTTAGGTCAAATTTCAGAAATACAATTCATAGTTTATGAACTTCGTATTCGTACTTGGTATTTTGAAATTATTACTTTTCATTGTAGTAGGCTGTGTCTGTAAGAATTATTAATTCTATGGTCAAGACAGTTGTCATTATTTTGTATGACAGTTCGTCAATTTTCAAATTCAGTTTTTCGCGTCTTATTAATTTAGTGTTTAAAATATTCGAGCATTGTTATTTTGAAAAATAATGGTCGAGTTTACAAATGAGGAGTTGGCAGATATGCATTACATGTATGGTTTGGCTGATGGCAGATCGCCGGAAGCTAAGCGATTGTATCGAGAGCGGTTCCCTAATAGAGTAATACCAGATAGGCGAACATTTGCAAATGTACATAGGAGGTTGACTGAAACAGGTACTTTGCAGGCGAATAATCAATTAAAAGGAGCCCATTGCACTGTAAGAACTCCAGAAATTGAAGAAGCAGTTTTAAATTCCATTGAAGAAAATCCTGAACTGAGTACTAGAAAAATTGGAAATAATCTGAATATCTCGCACGTCCTAGTTTGGAGAATTTTGCACGATTTTCTATTATACCCATACCATATTCAACGGGTCCAAGCGTTACTTCCCCGAGACTTTCCCTTGCGTGTTAATTTTTGTCAATGGTTTCTGGAGAAAATTGCTCATAATCCCTTGTTTGACCGTGAAATAATGTTTACAGATGAAGCTAACTTTTCCAGAAACGCAATCAGAAATTTTCACAATAACCATATTTGGGCAGACGAAAACCCTCACGCAGTTGTAGAATTCAACCATCAAGAACAATTTTCGGTGAATGTCTGGGCTGCAATTGTTGGAAATTACTTAATTGGACCTTTTTTCTTGCCAGAAAGGCTAAACGGCCATAATTATCGCCGGTTTCTAGAGGAGGAATTGTTCATATTGCTAGAAGAAGTACCAGTTTTAATTAGAAACAGAATGTGGTTCATGCATGACGGCGCGCCCGCTCACTTCAGTGTTGCAGCAAGGGAATATTTAAATCACACATTTGAAAATCGATGGGTAGGTCGTGGCGGACCTCAACCATGGCCCCCTAGGTCCCCAGATTTGAATAGTTTGGACTTTTTCTTATGGGGGCATCTTAAAAGTCTGGTTTATCGCAACCCAGTGAACACTCTAGAAGAGCTGAAGGATCGTATAAGAGCTGCATTCGATTTAATAAGAAATACTGGAGGTATACTTCAAAGAGTGCGTGACAATATGAGGAAAAGAGCTGAAGCGTGTATCCTTCAAGGTGGAGGCCATTTTCAACAACTCATCTAGTTTCTATGTTCTATAATTTTGTTAAAATTATTAATAGTAGGTATTGTTTTTAAATAAGAATCGTTTATTAGTTATCTTTTGTTGTTGAAGAATGTTATGTTATTCCATTAAATGTGTAAAAGAAAAGAACAGTCTTCTAACAAAATCATTTAGGTACATAGTGTGGTTGTGGTCACTAATTGGTGACTAAAGACTAGATATTTTCTTGACATCTTTCACAAAAACAAATTATTGAAATTAACCAGTGGCCACCCAATTAACCTATTATCTGTACTTAGACAGTAAGTGGCATGCCATCGACTTTTCTTAAAATAATGAGCAGATTTGATCTCTTGAATTGTTTCGGTCCGAATCACGGTTTTCACCTAAAAAATAAAATCTATTTCTCTGCATTGTGGTATTGTCATATTAACGATATTGTTATGATCATGCAGTGAAAAGGTTTTTATTTTTTTAAGCGAAAACCGTGCATCAGATTGAAAAAATTGTAGAGATCAAATTTGCTTAGAAATGATTGAGAATTTCAGGAATGAATTCAATTTCGAGATTAATCAGTGGCGTACCATCAATGTCTGCCAAAATAGGTATGTGAAATTCCATACGAACGCCACTGGTGGCAACAAAAAAAAATGTGGTACACTAACTGATGCCTCTTGATACCTAGTACACGTATACCAAATTTCATTAGAATATTTAAAGTGGTATTACAGATATTAATAAAAAACTATTTATTTTTGAGAACTTTACCACCCTGTATCTCAAAAGTTAAGACGTTTAGGTCATACGTTCATATGAAATTTTCTTCTTAAAATGGGCCCAAGAATCGCCTCCTCAAATATTGACATTCAATTAGGAAACACCCTGTATAGCTCTCTGTACAGTTTAATTATTTACGAATTTTAGGATAAGTAATAACTTGTGAACCCAGATAGGTGTGTTAAAACAGTGTATTGTGATTATATGATTATGGTGCCAAAGTTCCAGTCTTCGATTTATTTGATGTACAGTCGTCTTCAGAGAACACGTCACACATGGCCGGTGTCAGCTCTCTTGATCACCGCTGCAATAAGCACTCATACCTCGACTCATATCGTCCAACATACATACATACTTATTTTGATTCGTGAATTAAAGAAATTGAACGTATGACTGATGATGATTTCATAACTGCTTAGGGTAAATCCTCGGGTAAATCTACATCATAACATTTCGTTGAATAATTGATACATACGTAAAAAAACATGAGTAGGAACGGAGATACCTTCGATCTGGCCACTAGATGGCGTCTAAATATATTTCCATTTCATAACCTGCTATTACTGAATGATGATGCGGATATCATGATGAGCTAATGCATTTATTTAAAACTGTAATTTATAATGATCAATAATCCAGAATTGGGTCATAGCCATTCTCAAATGTCTCCTTGGATGAAACTAATCAGTGTTGATGAAAATGCACATTATAGAGAATGGATTGATAGGATATCTATAGACCTTTTATCCAGTTTACGTTTGAATAATTTATTCAATCAGAACTCGTGGTTAGAATTGTTGCAACAAATGGAACGTATTATTTGCATAATGATCCATCAGGCTCCACTCAAATTATTGGGAATTAGGAGACTTTCCTAGAATTTGGTTGTTTAGAATTCAAATTCCTGATGCATCAGTTTCATTTCAGGATATATAATTTTCGAATTGTCTTTTTTATATAATGAGTATTATTAAAAATTTCCCCTTTGAAAACAAAAATATTTCTAGGGAATGCAGAAAAAAGTGGATTGTACAGGGTGGGTCAAATTGGGCACTTTTAAAGGGAAAGTCCTATTCCCGTACAAGATAGAAAAAAACTGATGTCGGTGCCTGCTGATCAATTCACATGAAAAACTCAATGGTGAAAACCGCATATCGATATCTATCTTCATTTCAGAGTTACAAGGTGTTTTTCGAAAATGCGAATTTTTTAAAAGTTGCTGAAACTTTTTTTTTGGCAAAAATTCTTCGTTTTCATAAAAACATTTCCATGTTTTTTCATTAGGTATTTTCAAGAAACAGTAGCATCAAGTAAGTCAAGCACAAATTAGGTAATTCTTTCAATTCAACTTTCATTTTGTTTCTGTATTGTAGAACTTTCAATTAGTCTGAAGATGGTCTTTTATAAGACCGAAACATGTTACATCATCAAAATTTGTGGAAATGGCTTCAAGCATTCCTTCCTTCCATTGAGATGACAAACACGTCAAAGTTGCAAGAAGGGACCATAGTGAATAAAGTGCTAGGCTCTGGAATTCATTGCCTGTGGAAGTATTCCCAACAACATATAATCTCCAAAAATTCAAAAAAAATTCCAATACCTACCTCCTGTCCCTATCCTCCCTAGGGAACGCACGATGTTCTTTGAACATTATAGGGAATCCCTTTCGTGCGCTCCAATCGATAAAAAAAAAAAAAAAACCACTGAAATATTTGACAATCCTCTAACTGCCATATCTTTCTAGAAAATGAATGGATTTTCAATCGGAATAAAGTGCTTGGAAGATGCGATCTTCCTGTTTAAGATTCCTCGTTCAAAACTCGTCGGGAGTTATTCTGTCATTATACACCAAGTGTTCGAAAAGAGTATCAAGTACAAAATTGAAAAAATTCAAACGCTTCCGTATTCCAGGGATTTTTTTTATTTTTCCATTAAGCGTGTTTTCCGAACGTTCAAGCCAATATCTGGAAACTGTTGGGTAATTTTCCATATTCCTCATACATGATGTTCAAAATCGATAATTTTTCATTTTTAGGTTTTTATCGCATCATTTCCGATTTCAAAATTATGCAAGCCACATTCAACGTATTTTGCCACTCTATACGACGGAACACATCCTAGAAAATGGATTCTTATTGCGTTGAAATCATCGACAACTTCAACAGAAGAAAAAATATTTTTTTTGTAGAAATGTTCAGAATTTGGTAAAATCGCCTGTTCAGTTTGGTGCTGCCATAACCATATGCTATGCTAAAACACAAATCCTTCATTTGGATCGATTACTCAGCTCAATATCTCGAATTGATTTCGTGATTTTATAGAAAAGGCAATCCAAGGGGGCGCAAGGAGGCCCTTCTGGATTTTCCTGACCAATTCATACAATAACGATGCCACAATGGTTCTAAGATATTCCTGAGCTGACATGAGGTCAAGAAACCTATTTATCACAAGGTTTTTCATCGCGTAATCGAAAATCAATCGAAAAAGTCGATTTATTGTAATCAACACTCATTTACGCAATTATTACCACTGCGATGATGACAGTTTTCGAAAGTTCGACAGGAGGCATTATATTGGGTGTAGCAGTGGTATTAATTGCGAAAATGAGTGTTGATTACAAGAAATCGACTTTTTCGATTGATTTTCTAAAAAATCACGAAATCAATTCGAGTTATTGAGCTGAGTAATCGATCCAAATGAAGGATTCGTGTTTAGCATAGCATATGGTTATGGCAGCACCAAACTGAACAGGCGATTTCACCAAATTCTGAACATTTTTACAAAAAAAATATTTTTTCTTCTGTTGAAGTTGTCGATAATTGCAACGCAATAAGAATCCATTTTCTAGGATTTTGTTCCGTCGTATAGAGTGGCAAAATACGTTGAATGTGGCTTGCATAATTTTGAAATCGGAAATGATGCGATAAAAACCTAAAAATTAAAAATTATCGATTTTGAACATCCTGTATGAGGAATATGGAAAATTACAAAACAGTTTCCAGATAATGGCTTGAACGTTCGGAAAAAACGCTTAATGGAAAAATAAAAAAAATCCCTGGAATACGGAAGCGTTTGAATTTTTTATTTCGAACACTTGGTGTATAATGACAGAATAACTCCCGACGAGTTTTGAACGAGGAATCTTGAACAGGAAGATCGCATCTTCCAAGCAATCCAAGCACGTTATTCCGATTGAAAATCCATTCATTTTCTAGAAAGATATGGCAGTTAGAGGATTGTCAAATATTTCAGTGGTCCACTTGTTTCTTTGAGCACTTTATATACCTGTTTCACAAACACTTTGGAGTGAGATGAGACGAGCATTTGTCCTTACCCTGATAAGATGACAAATACGTCAAATTTGCATCAAGAAACCATAGTAAGTACTATCCGAGCTGTCGATCATTGGAATGATATTTCGATTATTGGAATCATTTGAATACTAACTATTCGATTATGCCCATGATACAAAAGCTAAAAGTGCATTCCAAAAACTTGGTTATCTGTTTAGGCCAGGAGCTATTTCACTTTCAGTCAGCTGCTCATGATCTATAAGGTAGGGATGCACCGGGTACCCGGTACCCGGCTTCGCTTTGGATACCCGGCCGGGTATTTTTTCGATATTCAAACACAACAAATGCCGCCTATCTATAAGCCCGTAGTAAAATCTGTAATCCGTATTTTCATCTTTCATCCTGTCTCGGTGAATCCCCTTTCCTTTCTCGGTGAATCCCCTTTATTTAAGATTGATACACACGCACGGTGGGATGGAAAACTCGGGAAAAACAATAATAACACTCTTGCCTATGTGTACATTGGGTTGCCTTTATCTGCCTCTGATTATGCATGGTTTTTATTGATGTTTCAAAGAATAACGTTCGTCGGCATTGTGGCTTAGTGCAATATAGATATTAGGAGATAGGCATGATGGAATATAGAAACTACACGACAGCTTCAATGCACTTATTTGGTTGATAATACCAGGCCACCGGTTATCCGTTACCCGGCCTACCTTTAAAACCGGGTACCCGATACCCGGCTTTTTCAGAAAACAGTTCCCGGTGCATCCCTACTACAAGGCACAGATCCGACCTGTCCTGGAATACTGTTCCCATATTTGGGGTACAGCACCCAAACATACCCTGAAACTGTTGGATTTTGTCCAAAAAAAGTGCAATTCGTCTCGTGGGTGATGCCTTGCTCACAAACTCACTCAGTTCTCTGGAACACCGTAGAAAAGTTGGCGATCTGGCTCTATTTTATAGATATTTTCATGGACGATGCTCTTCTGAAGTATCAACAATTGTTCCTCCGTTGGCCTCGCCGTTGGCAGTACCCGCGAGATTAACCCGTCGAGTTGAGGCTTCGCACCCCTTAGTGGTCACTTTGGAGACCTGCAGAACATCTCTTCCCAAAGACTCGTTCATCCAACACATTGCCAAGGGGGGTGTTCCCCGAGGCATATAACCTCCAGAAATTTAAGAAGAACATCAATTCCTACCCTATTTCCCTTTTCGTGGGTATCAGAACATAAAAAAAAGGGAAATCATCCTTGGCAAGCAGTGATCCATTTTGTATTTTTGCAGTTAAATATTTTGTGATTTGTAATAGGTTAGGAGCAATAATGTATTTCACATATCTAACCCGGTCGAGTGGAAGAGTATTGCTAAACTCCGCCAGGCTAAATAAACGCAATTAATTATTATTATTATATTCCTATTATAGGAATCACTTGAATACTAACTATTGGATTTAACACAAACGTGAAAGTGCTAAAATAGTACATTATATACCGCGGGACTGAAGTAGTACATTTAATCCTGAAGGTAAAGTTTATGGCCCGACCGCAGGGAGGGCCATAATTTACCTGAAGGATTAAATGTACTTCAGTCGCAAGGTATATACGATACTTTTCGTACTTCCGGTATGATTTTATTAATTATTTCAATAATTTCAATCAGTTTTTTCTCTCTTCAACTCATTTAATAAACTGTCTTTAAAATAAGTTACCATATTGTAGCAGAATACTAGAATAACATACGGTCTATCAATAGAATAAATGAACATCCTGTCCAGATTTCCAGATTGTTGTCATAGTAGACGTTATTTACGGCTACATGAAATTGTTTTCAAAAATCATATTCTCTTTCATAAGATATATTTAACAGCCTAGTGGTGTGATTGATATACAGATTCGTACGATACTATCTGCGTAACGCAATTGGACCTGGTGTTAGGTAAGTTACTCATTCTACGTTATTGTAGTCAGCATCATGTTAAGATTATCTCTATTTTAGATTGTCAAATTTAGGAAGAATATAGATATATACTCATTGGTAGTGTTCTCTGTACTGAACTTCATTGTGCAAACCCATACTCGTTACAATAGTAACATTGCGTTGTGACAGTTATAATTTAGAAACATTGTCATTACTAGTGTCATTGTAAAGAAACATTGTTATTGATAATTATTGGTATCATGAGTGAAGAAGGTGTATCTGATATTGATAAAAGAGCAGCCGAAGTAGGTGAAGAATTGTTACCACCGAAATCTAGAAAACTATACGAGCAGCAGTACGATGCTTTTAAAAAGTGGTGCCGCTTAAAAAATGTGAGACAACCTACTGAAAATGCGCTGTTAGTCTACTTCGATGATAAATCAAAAGCGGTTTGTGCCTCAACTCTCTGGGCACATTACTCAATGCTGAAATCGGTTATTAACATTAGAGAAGATATTGATATAAGTAAATTTCCAAAATTATTAGCTTTTTTGAAGAGAAGAAATGAGGGATTTAAGCCAAAGAAGTCAAGAATTCTCACGTCTGAGCAGGTAGATCAGTTCTTACGGGAGGCTCCGGATGATAAATATTTAATGCTTAAGGTAAATTTGGAAATTTGTTTATATTCAGAAATTTTAAGAAATCAATTTTTTTGTAGGTTGCACTTATTTTGGGCGTTGCGGGAGCTTGTCGTGGAAAAGAGTTGGTTGATTTAGAAATCGACGATGTGAGCGATTTGGGCGATTCCTTCCTAATTGCGATTAGAAACACCAAAAATAAAATTGACCGAAATTTTGTGATCAAAAATTCAGAAAACAGTGCCATCAGTTTTGTGGCGATATTTCGGAAATATGTGGCATTGCGAAAGACAGGGACAACTCATTCAAAATTTTTTGTTCAATACATCAACAAAGAATGTACTACGCGAGTAGTAGGAAAAAACATGTTTGGTACATTTCCACGGCAAATAGCAGCTTTCTTGAAATTAGAAAATGCGACGTCTTATACGGGACATTGTTTTAGACGCACATCTGCGTCTTTGTTAGCTGATTCGGGAGCAACAATAGACGTGCTGAAGAGACATGGAGGATGAAAATCCTCCAACGTGGCCGAGGGATATATTGAATCGTCTATTAAAAATAAACAAAAAATTTCAGATAAAATATTTGGTCAAGTCGCCGATTCGTCCACTATAGTTATGCCACAGTCCTCATTCTCGCTTCCTGTTTCCGCAGGATCTTCGAAACAAACACCAGTTCAATATGAAAAGGACCTATCTGTTACTCGTCAGTTACCTGCTGCATTAACCCAGGAAAGACTGGTCAATATGACGAACTGTCACAATATTAATTTGAATATTAACGTTAATTACCATTCTAATTAATTATATTTTTCAATAAAATATCCCTTAAATTCGTTTGTTTGTGATTTAATCGTTCCGGGAGTTTCGTCAATATTTAATCCCGGAGGGATTAAATGTGACACTTTAGTACCTGTCACAAGGGAGTGAAGTTGTCACTTTAGGCCCGGAAGTACGAAAAAATATAACTATCACACACTTCATTTCTGTGATTGCTTGTGCCTTATTTAGTTATAAGTTTAGTTGTGTAGTTGTAATATTGTAAATGTCTTCTGTATACTACCATTACCTGTTATTACCTATTGGTGTTTGTAATAAGATCAATAAATAAAAATAAAAAAATAAATTATGCCCATCCGTCCTACTCACCCAACCGGGCCGTACAAGCCGCCCTCACGGCCGCCTCCGACACCTCACCCACGTGATGATGAGGATGCGCGCCCAGCGAAATGTTCGGCATCGACGGGCTGCTGAACAACGCATGGGCGCCCCGCCCGTACTCGTCCTCCGAGGCGCAGGGCGGGCTGAGCTCCTTGGGCGGCTCTGGCGCGGGCGGCGAGTCGCTGGGTTGGGCGGCGGGCAGGCAGGACGACAGCAGCTTCTTCTTGAGCGAGGGCGGCAGACGCTTGGTCATCGGGCTGCAGCGGCGCTCCATCACGCGCTGCTTCAGGCGGACTTTGAGCAGGTTGGGTTCCGAGGCTGCAACGGAAAGAGCACTGAATAAAATTCCTATTAACCATAGTCAGAAATTGCAAAAATTCCTAAGAATTGCAAAAATTCCTGAAAATTGCAAAAATTGCAGAAATTGCAAAAATTCCTGAAAATTGTAAAACTTTCAAAAATTCCTGAGAATTGCGAAAATTCCCGAAAATTGCAGAAATTGCAAAAATTCCTGAAAATTGCAAAAATTGCAAAAACTCATGAAAATTGCAGAAATTGCAGAAATAACAAACATTGCAAAAATTCCTGGAAATTAGAAAAATTTCTGAAAATTAGAAAAATTTCTGAAAATTAGAAAAATTTCTGAAAATTGCAAAAATTCCTGAAAATTGCAAAAATCGCAAATATTCCTGAAACTTGTGAAAATCGCAAAAATCGCCAAAATTCCTGAAAATTGCAAAAACCGCAAAAATGCCTGAATTGCAAAAATAGCAAAAATTGCAAAAATTCCTGAAAATTGCAAAAATTGCAAAAATTACTAAAATTTGCAAAAAATTGCAGAAATTTCATAAATTCCTGAAAATGGCAAAAATTCCTGAAAAATGCAAAAATTGCAAAAATTCCAGAAAATTGTAAAAATTCCTAAATTCCTGAAAACTGCAAAAATCGCAAAAATGCCTGAAAATTGCAAAAATCGCAAGAAAGCCTGAAAATTGCATAATTTCAAAAATTCCTGAAAATTGCAAAAATTACTGAAAATTAGAAAAAAATGCAAAGATTGCAAAAATTCCTGGAATTTGCAAAAATTGCAAAAATTCCTGGAATTTGTAAAAATCGCAAAAATGCCTGAAAAATTGCAAAAACTCCTGAAAAATGCAAAAATCGCAAAAATTCCTGAAAATTGTGAAAATTGCAAAAATTATAAAAATTCCTGAAGATTGCAAAAATTCCTGAAAATCGAAAAATTGCAAAAATTGCAAAAATTTCTGGAAATTGCAAGAATCCCTGAAAATTGCAAAAATTCCTGAAAATTGCAGAAATTGCGAAAATCGCAAAAATGACTGAAACATGCAAAAATTCCTGAAAATTGTAAAAATTCCTGAAAATTGCAGAAATTGAAGAAATAACAAAAATTGCAAAAATTCCTTAAAATTAGAATGCAAAATTTCCTGAAAATTGCAAAAATTCCTGAAAATTGCAAAAATTCCTGAAAATTGCAAAAATTGCAGAAATTGCAAAAATTCCTGAAAATTGTAAAAATTTCAAAAATTCCTGAAAATTGGAAAAATTCCTGAAAAATGCAAAAATTGTAAAAACTCATGAGAATTGCAGAAATTGCAGAAATAGCAAAAATTGCAAAAATTCCTGAAAATTGCAAAAATTCCTGAAAATTGCAAAAATTGCAGAAATTGCAAAAATTCCTGAAAATTGTAAAAATTTCAAAAATTCCTGAAAATTGGAAAAATTCCTGAAAAATGCAAAAATTGTAAAAACTCATGAGAATTGCAGAAATTGCAGAAATAGCAAAAATTGCAAAAATTCCTGAAAATTGCAAAAATCGCAAATATTCCTGAAAAATGTGAAAATTGCAAAAATCGCCAAAATTCCTGAAAATTGCAAAAATCGCAAAAATGCCTGAAAATTGCAAAAATAGCAAAAATTCCTGAAAATTGCAAAAAATCCTGAAAATTGCAAAAAATTGCAGAAATTTCATAAATTCCTGAAAATGGCACAAATTCCTGAAAAATGCAAAAATTGCAAAAATTCCGGAAAATTAGAAAAAATTGCAAAAATTTGCAAAAATTGCAAAAATTTGCAAAAATTCCTGGAATTTGCAAAAATCGCAAAAATGCCTGAAAAATTGCAAAAACTCCTGAAAATTGCAAAAATCGCAAAAATTCCTGAAAATTGTGAAAATTGCAAAAATTCCTAAAAATTGCAAAAATTATAAAAATTCCTGAATATATTGCAAAATTTCCTGAAGTTGCAGAAATTGCAAAAATTCCTGAAAATCGGAAAAATTTCAAAAATTGCAAAAATTGCAAATGCAAATTAGGAGGGTGTTGCGGGTTGATGTCGCACACACTGTATATCGGAAATCAAACCGATACAAACTAGCAACGATTTGAGACAAACTAGCAACGAGTTATTGTACGAAATAATGATAAAAAATGATTCAAAATTAGCAGAATTTCGTCAGACATACCTGTTTTTCTTAATGGAAAGTCGTTGTTGGTCGCTGATGATTCTGATCCAGTATCCATACCCTCAGACCTGAAAAAATAAAACAGAAATTCCTGAAAATCAAACTCGAAGGGAAATTGAGAATAATAATTGATGTGCTACTTTTTCATCATATGAAACTTCGAATTTTGAATGCGGGATTCGAGAATCTACCACCAAAAGTTACCTATACCTATAACTCATAATTTTCAGACTCAAAAATGGCACCTGCCATATTTTATATTCTAGTAACAGAATTCCGAATTCTCGAAGGCACCAAACCTCTGCCAGATGAAAAATTGAAACATTTCCATAGGGAAAAAATGTAGACAAGTGGGCATGATGCAATACCAAAATGTACGTGTGCAGACATTTTTTTCTTTCGATAAAAATAAAAACTCCGCCGTTACAGAAATAGTCTAATATACACATCAACATAATCTAAAAATAATCAAATTATATTTAGGAGCATTTATTTGGAACCGATTTATTTTTGGAAAAATTATTTGCTGATGTTATGTCGATGGGAGAGAGATGTACAAAAATAATTTGGATTAATTTTTCTAGTAATACAATGTTTCTATTTTTGCATCGGACGGGAAACATGATTTATACGAGATAAATTTGTTAGCATAGGATCAGATCATCAGATGCATGTGTACAGGGTGGGCAAAATTGGGCGTTTTCACCGTCTATCTCAATAACTAGAGGAGTTATCGAAAAACCGATATACATGTGCCGGGTTCGATTTTGGAGGTTTTTTCGAATGGTACAATCAAAATTTCGATATCTTCATTCGTTTTAGAGATACAGGGGGAAATTGAAAATTTGCCGATTTCGATTTTATTTTCTGACTACTTTACGGTGAGAGGTATCAAAAAATTTCAAACGTATATTTATAGAGTATGATGCGTGGAATCCATTGGCATCATCAGAAATTTTATACAGGGTGACGTTGAGAAAATACGACAGCCAATTATGTTTTTTCTAATGGAACACCCCGTATATTTTGGCACAGTTGAATAGTCCCAGGCGTTCTCATTACAAATATATATATAACCCTACCCTTTCCTTCACAATTTCAGATATATTCGCAAAAATATATTCAGTGTGTCACATTTCTTATGGTTACAGCCCCGTATCTTCTGTAAGAATAATTGATGGAAACCTTAACAATCATAATATTTTGTGGCAGAATGCCTGAATATGATACTTTACCCATTATTTCTAGTATGCCTTAATATTTTTGCGTTCAAAGAGATAATAAATAAGATATATATTTGAAATTGAAACGGGAACTTTCCAGCTCTGCCAAAATATACGGGGTGTTCCATAAAAAAAATTGTTCTGTATCTGGAATTTGGACATCTTCTATAAGGCTATATTTTTCAACGCAACCTACTGATTTCCTAATTGAGTAAATTATTGGTCTTATTTCTGTATCTCAAATGTCTTGATAACAATGATATCAAATCGAATAATTTCCCATTTTATTTCTCACCAAATATCCATTTATCTGGAAATTACATTCCCTATGATATTTATATTCCATATTTGGTGAATATATACAGAGTGTCATTTTCAACCTCGATTCTGCCTGTTGATTGCATTATCCAGAAATATCGATGATTCTATAGCTGCCGGCGAGCATCATTTGAGATGATCCCACTTGGTCCATGACTCCATGAGTGTATCATTCGTATCTTTCTGACAGTTGCGAATTTCTGAATCCTACCTCAATTATTTTTACAGAAGATACGGTGGTGTAACCATAAGAAATGTGACACACTGAATATATTTTTGCGAATATATCTGAAATTGTGGAAGGAAGAGGTAGGGTTATATATAATATATTTGTAATGAGAACGCCTGGGACTATTCGACTGTGCCAAAATATGCGGGGTGTTTCATTAGAAAAAACATAATTGGCTGCCGTATCTTTTCAACGTCACCCTGTATAAAATTTCTGATGATGCCAATGGATTCCACGCACCATACTGTATGAATATTTGTTCGAAATTTTTTGATACCTCTCACCGTAAAGTAGTCAGAAAATAAAATCGAAATCGGCAAATTTTCAATTTCCCCCTGTATCTCTAAAACGAATGAGGATATCGAAATTTTGATTGTGCCATTCGAGGTTTCTCCAAAATCGAACCCGGAACATGTATTTTTCCATTTTCAATGATTATAAACACTGTGTACCAGGTCTTATAGTGAATCAAATATCGAAGGGTTTTTCCTCGGGTTTTTCGATAACTCCTCTAGTTATCGAGATAGACGGTGAAAACGCCCAATTTTGCCCACCCTGTACGTGTGATTTTGAACAAATTTGTAACATAGGCGTCCCAGATATTTGATGATTATTTGTTTAGTAGGTACAGTGTGTCCAGTTTTCGATGCATTTGCCATCATTTGAGCGATATCTCTGTTATCTTTGGAGATATACAGGGTCCTGAATCTCACCTCCCGTCATCTAAAGCTCAGTTATCAGTTGAGTCAGGATTTTGATATTTTGCAGACTTCAATTGTATCATAGGACGCATACCAAAAAAATAATTTCGATTATACAGGGTGTCTCAAAAAAAGTGTGACGTCATACTGATATATTTTTTTCAATGGCATGCCATATATTTTGTTGCACATTTGAGTGCTTCTAGTGGTTACCTACATACTCCTCGATTTTAATTGAAATCGGTTCAGTGATATTCACGTAAAAAAAATATAACAAAAAATTAAATTTTGCACCACTGGTCAAAAACATTGATAACAAAAACAGAGAGTGCCTGCTCAATAGAATCATAAGAGAAACATATCAAATAAGGCATAAGACGATCCCTAACCGAGTTTGATTGACACGAATCAACACAGGGTGTGCAAAATTTAGTGGCAAACTTTTCAAATTTCAAAGCACTATATATTTTCCTTATTTCAAATTAGAGCCCTTGTATATTTTCATGACATTCGATGTTGTTTATTATTTATTATACAGTGTGTCCCAGCTGAAACATGTCACCCCTCTGATCTCTGATGTCGTTGAAAATACTGAAAATCGCTATAGGACAGGTCGATTTCAATTTGGCGAGGGAATGTTTTTCTATAATTATCATATCTCAAAGTTGAATGCTATAAGCGTAACCGACATCAACTTTCTCGATTTTCTCGATTTTCAAATGGTACACCCTGTATTTCATTGCATCTTTAGATTTTTCCTTAAGAGCTGATTTCATCAATGTATAACAATCGGGGTCCAGCAAAAATGATTACAGAGATATGGTGTGTTCAAAGTAGAGATTTTTCAACTTTATGATTTTTATGTGTATCGATACTATACAGGGTGTTTCATAACTGAATGCTGATCCTAAAGTGCGATGATCCTTGGATGATTTTGAAGAGAAAAGTTCATATCAACATATGTCCTGAACCTCTTAGTTTTTGAGCTACAGGGTGTTGAAATCAGAAGCGTACAGCGTTTTTTTAAACAAAACATTCAATATCAGGTCTACGAGGACACTGGTAAAAGTGAAAGTTTGAGGACACTGGTAAAAGTGAAAGTTTGATTTTTGTCCCCAAACAAAATGTATTTCCACTTATAGTGGGTGTCTACTGAATTACCAAAAACAATATCCAAGAACTGAAGGATCAAAATTCTTTATTCTTTAGTTTTTATTTTTTTACGCGAAAACGGTACGTTGTATGAAAGTAAGTCTAGGAACCGAATTTGCTCCAAAATGAACAAGAATTGAAAAAAAAATCTGGTTCTCAAAAAATCAGTGGCGTGCTATTTTTTTCATCAAAAATTGTCAGTTCAAACCCCGTATGGACGCCACTAGTGAGAATTTTCAAATATCTCTCACGTAAGAAAATGCTCCTTAATTATGAAAAGGTGTATACAAAATATCATAACAATATCTAAGAGTGATAAAAAATTATGAAGAAAAACTCATTTTTTTCTTGAAATTTCATCACCCTGTAGCTCAATAGCTAAGAGGTTTAGGACATATGTTGATATGAACTTTTCTCTTTGAAATCATCCAAGGATTATCGCCCTCAAGGATCAGCATTCAATTATGACACACCCTGTACATCATCGGTCAAAACAGCTTTCATGTTCCCATCTTGACTATTGATTTATACTATCTTCTGACATTTAATTGGAACAAATACAGGGTGGTTCAAGATTCAGAACTCTGATCACCGTGTATTTGTTCCAATTAAATGTCAGTAGATAGTAAATCAAAAAACATGAAAGCCGTTTTGACTGATAATGAATAGTTTTGACACAAAAAATCCTACAATTAAAAAGTCTAGATCCTATATCTCTGTCATCATTCCCGCTAGACCCCAAGTGCTCTTTAGGAATAATCTAAAGATGCAATGAAATACAGGGTGTTCCATTTGAAAATCGAACGTTATTGATGCCCGATGCTTCAAGTATTCAACTTTTATGTGCCCCGCTAAATTGAAATCGATCTGTTCGAGCGATTTTCCACGACTTCGGAGATAAGATGGGTGATAAGTTTTAGCGGAGACACACTGTATAGTGAAATCAACTTTGTGAGTGATAAAATAATATCGTTTGATCTAAAGGCACGCTAACGAGCACGCTAGTGATTCAATTTTATGCATTTCATTTATAAATATTACGCTCCATTTTGATCTGCTCTAATTTTGCTGCAATTTTCGTATAGTTTTGCTAAGTGAATCATCAGTTCATTAGGGAGACCTTGCGCATCAGGAATAACGTTTGTTTCATCTCGAACAGAGTGACACATCACAATTATTCACTCTCCTCTTTTAATAGATTCCCTCCCACTCGCATGGGATGAAGCGCTTGACAAGATTTCATGAAAACAAGAAAAAAGCCGAGGAAAAAGCAAAAACGCGGGAATTGATTTTCCGATGAATCACGATATTGTAGATAGTTTATTGAATTGATCTACCCACAGTTTCGGGTGCATCGGAATGGAATTCTAAAAATAGATTTCATCAAAACAGTAAGTGTCAGCGTTGGTGTGAGAATGTTTGCAGGGTGTTTATGGTATTTCCATATGCGTCTAATTTCCTAACGATTGTCACTTGTTTGATCAGTTTCAAGGTGTCAATTTCCCTCGCAATTTCCTCGTCGAGTTCCTTTGTTATGATTGTGATTGAACATATGTTACGCTACACTTGATTTCTCTTATATAGATGTTCCTTGAACCTTGATTGAGTGGGTCTCCTAGTTTGACCCACATAATGTTTAATGATTTTTCAAGGGGAAAGAATTCAGACAGTCTTAAACACTTCAGCAGAAGTTATGGATGCAGAATTTTAGAAAATATTTTTCGATGAGATTCATGAGCTGAGAACGATTATAACATGATTTGTCAGATACCTCTATATCATCATCAACAAGGACGACGTGATCACGTGATCGTACTCCCAAAAAAGGCATCTTGCGCTGATAAGTTATCATCGAGGGGTAAACCGCGGTCAAAATTGAGTACACCAAAATTCAATTTCACGAGGAATTCCAAGGAATTCTAATTGTTTGTACACCAGAAGGAAATCCAAGGAATTCCCAGGAATTCCAAGGAAATCCAAGAAAATCTAAGGAATTCCAATGAAATCCAAGGAATTCCAAGGAAGTCCAAGGCATTCCAAGGAAGTCCAAGGAATTCCAGTTGTTTGTAGACCAGGAATATATCGCATTTCACCCAAGGAATTTCAGGGAATCTCAAGGAAATCCAAGGAAATCCAAGGAAGTCCAGGGAATTTCATGGAATTCCAAGGAGTACTAGTTGTTTGTTCACCAGAATTCCACCGCTGTTTATGTTTATCCAAAAACAATTGCAGAATCTCGTACCGCACTTGTAGTCACTTCAATGGAAACTTCAAACACGCCGACGTTTTATCTGTCAAGTAGGCTAGTTACCGAGCTAGTTACCACTTATTATATGTCAATTATGCTAGTTGGCACTTAAGTATCTGTCAAATATACTAATTACCACTTACTATCTGTCGAGTAAGCTACTTACCACTTAGTATCTGTCAATTAAGCTAGTTGACACTCAAGTATCTGTCAAGTATACTAGTTAACACTTAGTATCTGTCAAGTATGCTACTTACCGCTTAGTATCTGTCAAATAGGCTAGTTGACAGTTAGTAACTGTCAATTATAAACAAAATATATATAATGTGGCGCTTCTACGCTTTCGTAACAGACAGAGTAAAGACTGAAGAAACTATAAACTATAAGTATTCATAGTCTGAAGAGATCAAGATGACAGATGGCAAAATTTTTCGAATGGAAACTTATGACAGGGTATTACTCGGGTATTATTAACGTTCTAGTAGGAGATTTAAAGACTGAACTTTCTCATTACTTATTACTCGACTTCAAGATTGACCCTGATCGACTATATAATTACTTAGAACTTCAGAGTTATGACTTGTTAATGTTGCAAGAAGGTTTATCCATAGAAATAGATTCGCAATTCTGACAAACAGATGTAGTTCCCCTTCACAAAGATACCAAGATGGCACGTGAACAACTGACGTGTACCCGAGCGTGTACCTACTGTACCTTAATATTTACTCAAAACTTGAGACATTAGGACGCTATCAATTATCTCGAGTACCTACGTGATGGCTCTATCTCAGTCTATTTTTCTTCCGAATCTCGTCGTTTATCATCTAATAATAGAAATATAAAACCGTAAATATCCTCCATTTAGTGATATAACTCTACCGCTTGATAATACGGTTGTCGTGTGTGTGTTTGAATGCTGAATGGGCGTGTATTTTTAGTATTTTCTATATTTACAGGCACTAACCATAAAGCATAATAGATTAGAAGTTCCGTTGTTCCCATTTTATTGGCCCGAGGGCTATTTTAAGCCCGGGATAATTTTACGTTTATTATATACTCATCGCTGTTGCCATACGTATGCAATCTGGTGTTTTCCGCTGGCTTTTGTAGTGCAAAACTGGTCCAGTTTCCTACTGAAACTGCACTGGATCTCATGACGACAGGTGTCCCATTCTATCACGCTGGTGTTCCGCAAGGATCAATTCTAGCACCAACACTATTTCTACTCCATATCAACATGTCCAGTACACAGCTTCGCGGATGATAGTACCCTCCATACCGCCTTCTCTTCCAGGGCTCCAATACCAACCAGGCAAATCAGAAACGAACGAGGGAGAAATGTTGACAACATAAATATGGACTTGGCAACAATTCTCGAATGGGGATCCAATAACTTGGTAGATTTCAATGCAAACAAAACCCAAGCATGCCTTTTCTCTAGAAAAGCCGATCTCACTGTGCCCAACATAAGCTTGTCAGGAGTAACCATACCTTTGAAGACATCCATTTCGATGCTTGGTATTATCATCAGCAATAACCTTTCTTAGGAAAATCATGTAAGATCAATTGCTAAAAGTGCATCTCAAAAACTTGGTTTTCTCTTTCGGGTCAGGAGCTATTCTACTTCCAGTCAGCTGCTCATGATCTATAAGGCACAGATCCGACCTGTCCTGGAATACTGTTCCCATATTTGGAGTGCAGCACCCAAACATACCCTGAAACTGTTGGATTCTGTTCAAAAAAGGGCAATTCGTCTCGTGGATGATGCCTCGCTCACAAACTCACTCACTTCTCTGGAAAACCGTAGAAAAGTTGGGGATCTGGCTCTATTCTATAGATATTTTAATGGATGCTCTTCTGAAATATCAACAATTGTTCCTCCCTTGGCAGTCCCCGCGAGATTACCCCGTCGAGTTGAGGCTTCGCATCCCTGCGTGGTCACTTTGGAGACCTGCAGAGCATCTCTTTCCAGAGACTCGTTCATCCATCGAACAGCGAGGCTCTGGAACACATTGCCAAGAGAGGTGTTCCCCGAGGCATATAACCTCCAGAAATTTGAGAAGAACACCAATTCCTACCTTATTTCTCTTGGTATTCACGATGTTCTTTGATCATTACAGGATATCCCTTTTCGTGGGTACCAGAACATTAAAAAAATAAGTATTTCATACGAATGTGAACATCTGGGTCAATAGAGGGGTCAATGAAGATTCGCTAAACCGTCGTATTTCTGAAGAGTGAAATGTTTTTTTCAGTAAAAGCTTGTACTTGAATGCCAACTTGAATGTTTCAATGGTAGTTTTTGTGAAACGTCGAGCTGGTCACGTATATTGTTTTGTATTAATGAAGTGATAAGTTCTATAGCCCCGTTAGGCACTTTCTGGGATGGGAGTAAACCGGTAAACTCGCGTCACGGTCTTCGCGTACCATAAGACCGGCGAGAGGGAATCAACTACCCAAAATGTGTAAACCATATTTGAATATCTGGCAATCAAAACGTAGGTACTCAAAATATTTAAAACTGGTACGTAAGGCACAAAAAATATAAGTAACTAGCAGACCTCGCAAACGTTGTTTTGCTATATACATTATTTTTATAATATATTTTTTCAGTTCAATATTCATCAAGACACTATTATTATTTTATTTTCTACTTCTTTTTAGTTTCGCTATCTATAAAAGCGTGTTTCTTTAGTTTTTCAAACTACCATTTATTTCAACTTCTTTTTAGTTCACTTGAATTTCCCAATTTTGGCAAAAGAATCATAATATCGAACTCCTAAAACCTCAGATGAAAATTTTGAATAGAATCGGAACATATAATCACAAAACTCTTCCGCAATATTGGATCTACCATCTTGAATTCCCTAATTTTGACGAAGGAATCATAATTTTTGATCCCGAAAACGCCCACTTACAAATTTTGAATAGAATCGGTATATAATTACAAAACTCGTCCGGTATATTGGTTCCACCGTCTTGAATTTCCAAATCCCGTCCTTTCCAAATTTTGACAAAAGAATCATTATCTCCGACCACTAAAACACCCAGATAACAATTTTGAAGAGAGTCGGATCATGATTACAATACTTCTCCGCCATATTGGGTCCGCCATCTTGAATTTTCTAATTTTGATTAAAGAATCATAATCTCCGACCCCGAGAACCACCAGATACCAAATTTGAAAAAAAAATCGAATCCTAATTACAAAATCCGCCATTTTGAATCCGCCATCTTGAATTTATTAATTTTGACGGAGGAATCATAATCCCCGATCATGAAAACCCCCAGATACTAATTTTGAATAGAATCGGACCATAATTACAAAATTCGTCCGATATATTAGATACGCCATCTTGAATTTCCTAATGGTACACAACACAACAAACAAACAAACAAACAAACAAACAAACAAACAAACAAACAAACAAACAAACAAACAAACAAACAAACAAACAAACAAACAAACAAACAAACAAACAAACAAACAAACAAACAAACAAACAAACAAACAAACAAACAAACAAACAAACAAACAAACAAACAAACAAACAAACAAAAAAAAAAAAAAAAAAACAAACAAACAAATATTTCCTTTTTATAATATTAGTACAGATTTGACGTTTTGAGCACATTGAGTCCTGCTCGATCCAGAGGATGTTCTGTGAAACTTCGCTAAACCATCGTGTTTTTGAAAAGTACGATGTTTTTTTTTCGTAACAGCTTGAACTTGAATGCCAACTCGAATGTTTCAATGGTAGTTTTTGTGAAACTTCTAGCTAGTCACGTGTATATTGTTTTCTTTTTCTTGCTCATCATAACTCTTCATTTCATTATTTGATGTTTTCAGCCCTGATGATGTTCTATTGACGGACGAAACGTCGATTATGATTAGTCATATCTTTCAAATGATATTGAAGGCAAGCATTAGACACGCCCACTGATACGCCACTGCATTTGAATACAAAATTTCCTGAAGGTAATTGAGATATAAATAAACGTGATAAAGTGAGTATACTGAAATTGATCAATAAAATGAATGTCAGTTGTTGTTAGTTGTTAAATACATTGTAGAAATGGCATTGAACGTGAGCTACCCACCCGTTTTCTCTATCATTCTAATTTCCATGACGATGATAATAATAATGATAATAATGATAATATAGGCGAGATTATAGGTCAGTCGAATTCCTCGAAAAACGTACACGCATTTGTTGATATTGGACGGGACAGGTCCTGATTTGATGAAATTGGATGATCATGGACATAAAATGGACATAACCGATCGGTCAAAGTTGGTCGATCATCACATCGTGAGAGCCAAGGGAAAGAAGGAAGGAATTGGTGTTCTTCTTAAATTTCTGGAGGTTATATGCCTCGGGGAACACCTCCCTTGGCAATGTGCTCCAGAGCCTCGCTGTTCGTTGGATGAACGAGTCTTTGGAAAGAGATGTTCTGCAGGTTTCCAAAGTGACCACGAAGGGGTGCGAAGCCACAACTCGACGGGTTAATATCGCGGGGACTACCAAAGGAGGAACAATTGTTGATATTTCAGAAGATCATCGTCCATGAAAATATCGGAAAATATCTACAAAATAGAACCAGATCGCCAACTTTTCTACGGGTTCAGCACCAAAACATATACGCTCTCAGATTCCATCCAGAGAAGAGCTATTCGCCTGGTGGGTGACGCCACACTCACTCATTCTTTGACATCATTGGAACACCGTAGAAAGGTCGGCGACCTTTCACTTTTCTATCGATACTTCCACGGGAAATGTTCTTCGGAAATCTCTGCTATCATCCCTTCACTAGCAATACCAATCAGACGAACTAGACAAGCCCAGTCAGCACATCCTTTCGTTGTCAACCTCGAAAGATGTCGAACAGCACTTTATCAAGACTCCTTCATCCATAGAACGGCTAGGCTCTGGAATTCATTGCCTGTGGAAGTATTCCCAACAACATATTATAATCTCCAAAAGTTCAAAAAAAATTCCAATACCTACCTCCTGTCCCTATCCTCCCTAGGAACGCACGATGTTCTTTGAACATTATAGGGATTCCCTTTCGTGCGCCCCAAGCGATAAAAAGAAAAAAAAAAAAAAAAAAAGTGAGTGAGTTTGTGAGCGAGGCATCACCCACGAGACGTATTGCCCTTTTTTGGACAGAATCCAACAGTTTCAGGGTATGTTTGGGTGCTGCACTCCAAATATGGGAACAGAATTCCAGGACAGGTCGGATCTGTGCCTTATAGATCATAAGCAGCTGACTGGAAGTGAAATGGTTCCTGGCCCGAAACAGAAAGGCAAGTTTTTGGGATGCACTTCTAGCAATTGATCTCACGTGATTTTCCCAAGAAAGGTTATTGCTGATAGTAATCCCAAGCATCGAAATGGATGTCTTCAAAGGTATGGTTACTCCTGACAAGCTTATGTTGAGCACAGTGAGATTGGCTTTTCTAGAGAAAAGGCATGCTTGTGTTTTGTTGTTATTGGATCCGCATTCGAGAATTGTTGGTAAGTCCATATTCATGTTATCAACATTTCTCCCTCCTTCGATTGAACGAAATGGACCAGGAGCATGCAGAATGGATCGAGATCGGATTTATTCGTACTGGGATTGACCGACCCGAGATGGGTCGAATTGGACTAGGATTGGCGAGAGGATTGGTCATATATTTGTTTAAGAATTGTTCATATTGGGATATGATTAGACGAATTGCCTCGGGATTGGACCCTGAGTGTACACATTGGACTAAGTTGGTGTGTCCACTCTTCAATTGTTTCGTCAGACTAACTCTCGATATGAACTATTGAATGTCAGGTCGGAACGTGGGGTTATTCTATTCTATTGAAAAATATGGTGAAACCTTAGCCGTGGCACTTGATATCTCCAAGGCATTCGATCGAGTCTGGCACCACGGACTCCTCGCCATCTTATGGCTTGCCTCCCCAGCTATGTTCTCTGCTAGCTAGTTCTCTCTCAAACAGGTCTCTCCATGTAGTGGTCGACGGAGTTTCCTCTGACTCTCTTATCATAAATGCTGGTGTTCCGCAAGGATCAATTCTAGCACCAACACTATTTCTACTCCATATCAACGATTTGTTGGAAGCAACTCCATGTCCAGTACACAGCTTCGCGGATGATAGTACCCTCCATACCGCTTTCTCTTCCAGGGCTTCAATACCAGCCAGGCAAATCAGAAACGAACGAGGGAGAAATGTTGACAACATAAATATGGACTTGGCAACAATTCTCGAATTGGGGATCCAATAACTTGGTAGATTTCAATGCACACAAAACACAAGCATGCCTTTTCTCTAGGAAAGCCGATCTCACTGTGCCCAACTTAAGCTTTCCAGGAGTAACCATACCATTGAAGACATGCATTTCGATGCTTGGTATTACTATCAGCAATCACCTTTCTTGGGAAAATCACGTGAGATCAATTGCTAAAAGTGCATCCCAAAAACTTGGTTTTCTGTTTCGGGCCAGGAGCTATTTCACTTCCAGTCAGCTGCTTATGATCTATAAGGCACAGATCCGACCTGTCCTGGAATACTGTTCCCATATTTGGAGTGCAGCACCCAAACACCAATTCCTACCTTATTTCCCTTGGTTCTCACGATGTTCTCTGAACATTACAGGATATCCCTCATCGTGGGAACCAGCCAGATGCAATTAATATGTAGCAGTTAACACGATATAACTGCATGTTCTCTGCATCTGACTGTACCTACCTATGCAAATTGGTGCTCCTTCCAAATATCTGCATTTAAATCAGAATTCATTTCAGTGGAAGTGGGAATCGTGCGAATTTTGTTTTTATAAAAACTGGTAGACAGTTCAAGCGGCTAAAAATAGACGTTCCAAACTGAATGTCAGGATCGAGTGGAAATGAATGAATAAGACAGGATGTTTTTGTATGTTTTTTTTTTCGTATTCGGTAGGTATAAATACATTGGAGAAAAAAAATAGTAGTTTTACTGCGGTTGTATATTAGGTCCTCGTTAAGATTAGATCTCGGATTAGATAATCCAAATTTCGTCTATGATATGGATGCATGGTCTCTCGGTATGGCACTGTTCAATCCGAATTGGAATTCTCCAAGTTTTGTTCCTTGAATGAATTGTATTGTGTCGAGTATTGTGTTCAATAAAAAATATATTGTAAGCATCTTTATTATTTTGTATCTTTTAATCAACCCAGTTACCTGAAAAACTTTCAATTCGGAGAACTCTATCTCGAACTCTATCGAGAAATGAAAACAAAAATTATTAAACCGAGGGGTAAATCACGTGGGAAGTCCAGTTTACACGAGAAGGAAATTCCTCAGGAAGTCCGGGTAGTCTTAGGGAATTCCAGGAATTCCTTGGAAAGTCCCTGAATTCATTAGGAAGTCCGGAAATTCCTTGGAATGTCTGTATAATTACGATTTTTATCGAATTTCGAAATGGGAAACTATACGTGTGGTGTTGAATTTATTAGAACTTATTCACTATCACATGCTCTCTATATCTACTGAAACATATTTTTTTCAATCTTTCAGAGCGCACGAAAGGGAATCCCGATTATATTTGAGATATTCATGTCATTTCCATTCATTCGCCTTTGTCACTTTTCACAATACACGTTTTTCAGTGTTTCAGGTTTTTACTCGGAAGTGGAAAAAATAAGTAGAAAGACTTCATCTGAACTTCTGAATTTATTTGCACTAAAGGGTACTATGAACTAATTTGTGATAAACTGAATCTGAAATCGATATACCACGAGATATTTCATTCGAGATATCATTGAATAAGTAAGTAGGTACTCCAGTTATTGATGAGAAACAGCGTCAAACTTTGTCAAAATCAGAATGGCAATATAAAAGTCGAGGTATTCCATGAGAAGTTTGGGAGTTCTTTGGGAAGTCTGAGAATTCTTTGAGAAGTCTGGGAATTCTTCGGGTAGTCCGGGAATTCCTTGGAAGTCCGGGAATTCCTTGGGAAGTCCGGAAATTTCTTGGGAAGTCCGGGAATTCTTTAGGAAGTCCGGGAATTCTTTGGGAAGTCCGGGAATTCCTTGGGAAGTCCGGGAATTCCTTGGGAAGTCCGCGAATTTCTTGGATAGTTCGGGAATTCCTTTGGTAGTCCAGGTAGTCTTTGAGAATTCCGGGTATTCCGGGGTATTCTTTAGGAAGTCCGGGAATTCCTTGGAAAGTCCAGGAACTCCTTGAGGAGACCAGGCTTGGAAAGTCCGGAAATTTCTTGGGTAGTCCCAGGAATTCCGGGAATTGTTTCGACATAGCAAGTCAAGTGTACCCGAAATTGACCCGTGATTTACCCCTCGTATAGAACAGATTATCAATATTTTACAAATATTTGTAGAAATAAAAAAAATTGTCCACTCGTCTAATGAATTTCCATCGGTTCGGATTTTCCCGAGGGTTTTCCAAATTTACAAATCTTCACGGAAAATTGTCTGGTATAATCGAGGGTATAATAATAATTGCATAATATCTCTTGAGACATTTCCCTTATTTTTCCGATTACGTTCTATTGAAATTTCGCATTCTGATAATCTGATATGCCCGAAAACTTCACATAGGTATATTTTTATCAAATGCTTTCTCAAGAATTCTAATAATTTCCAAGACATTCCCATTATTCTCCAAGTCATTATTGAAATGTATTCAAGGTAAGCAAATTCATATAACTCGACGATTGATTACAAAAACGTTTTCTTACGTAGTCGCAGTTCTAAAAATAGATCGGCTATTTTCGAGATATTTATAAACTTTTATCGCGAGGAATACATGAGTTTATCATTAATTCGGTGTTGATTCATTCCAAATGAACCGGAATAAACGAAACCTTTTACTTAGCATTTTACTGAATGCACTCAAAAGTATATGATACTTTCTCGCATTAAACAAATATTTTCATGCAATCAACTACCAACTAGCTAGATGACCTTGGTAACTTTGAACTTGATGGATCGATTTTCTTTCTCAGTTCAATTCGCATTGGACAAATCCCAAAATAGGTATGTTGTTATCCAACTCGATATCCAATGCTGATCTGGAAACAGTTCCAATATGTTCAATGTCGATCCAATTTGACCAAAATCGACCAAAATCAATATAGGGTAATCCGAGGGGTAATCGAACTATTCTGACTTTGATTCTGACTGGCCACGTTTATATACCGTGTCTTGGTAAGCTGACTAATGATCACCTACACGTGATTATATCTTGACTAAATACTCTTGGTCAGTTTGGTATAAACTGTATACTTGGTAAAGTTACCAGCTTGGTTTGGTACCGTTTGTTGCGTACCAGACTAAGATAGTATGATGTATGATGTATGATGACCAAGACGGTGTAAACATTTTGGTCTACTTTTGTATAGTTCCATAACCTAACCTAAAAAAAAAATCAAATCAAAACCAAGTTGGTAACGTTAATCAACTGAAGATACATGGTGTAAACATGCGATAACTAAGGCGTTTGGTCTCAATTTAGTTATAGATCTCCTTGGTAAGCATATCAACTATCCATACGGTATAAACGTCCTTTTCTCAACACACCATAAGTTCAGATTTTTACTGAGATTTTCAGGAACTATAGAGTAGCGATATTAATAAAGTATTCACAACCACACCACAGCAATAGGATTTTGAAAGATTTCAAAATCACTGAAGATTGATGAAAGTTATTGTAAAGTTCGTGGATATCGTAGAAGGACACTATGGAAATTACGAAATTACTATAGGGAGGAATTTCTTGACAGTTAATATTCTCCATGAAGTCACTGAACATTACTGCCCACTATCGTTATTGGACGATTATTGGTTGCTATTCTCAACCTGGAAGTCAGTAGGGGTCTGTGGATATCGCTGAAAGTTCCTTCGAATCTTTGTGAGTCACTGACATCACAACTCACAAGTCAGTTATCACAATATATAACCTGTATTTTTATTCAAACTTATTCGCGATAGAAAATAACACATCGCCCCACCTAACGGCAGCAACTTGAACACTTCTGAGCGGTTTGTTTTGATCATATGACCAATAAGCACAAACAAAAAACAAATGTGAGCCAATGAAAACAAAGTGAACATGCCGCTTTGACAGCTTTCAAGAAATCCGATAGATGGCGTACGCTTATTTTCTATCGCGAATAGTTGCAATGGGTTGTGTCGAGGCAGAGCTGGTCGAGGGTTGCGTGCAAGAACGGTCAGATGACCGAACCTGGAGGCACAACAGTGAAACACAACCTAACTTTTCTTATTTGTTTACAAGTGATCGAAATAGTTTTTCACAATTATTTTGGCATACGAATCGTATTTTTCCGCTATTCATCAATTCGCTCATGCCATCACATTGTGCTGTTGTAAAATGCACAAAAACTGCAGCGGAAGACGAAGGAATCCGGTTGGTACATTATGATTTAAAAGTAAGTACCTACTATAGTCACTCACATATAGTTTTCATGTTTTCATTTTTGAAATTTGGTAATTTCTCTGATTTCTCATCGGAATTCTTTCTGCGATAGGAGTTAATAGAAATACACCTGAAATTTCTAAAATAATGCAAAAAGATTGGATTGGAGGACTGGTCTGACATGCTGACGATCGTGTGTGTTGTAGACATTTTCAATCTATTAGCAGTATCAGCTTGTATTGCAGAAGTTGCAGAAGTGGCAGAAGGCAGAAGGAATTTTAATAAAGAATGACAACATTTCATAATGATAACTATGTGAGATTGCTATTTACCTGAAAAATCATATTCCTCAGCCTCTTGCTGCATTTTTTGTGCATTGTACAACAGCACAATGCGAAGGCATGCTTGAATGAATAGCGCAAAAAACACGATTCGTATGCCCAAATAATGTAAAAAACTATTTCAATCCTTTGATTCCTCTGTGAACAGATAAAAAAGTGAGGTTGTGTTTCAATAATTCACAGAAGAGTGAGGTTGTGTTTCAATATTTTGCCTCCAGGGTCGGTCATCGTGCACGCGACCTATATTCGGTTGTCATTGGAATAATATTAAAATAATAGGAAAAGAAGATTACAACCAAAAGAGGAAAATCAAGAAATCCGCTGGCATTCTTCTGAACGGAGACAATAGCATTGCTTCCTGTTCAGTTGATATAGATAGAACATGGTATTCACTACTGAAAACATAACATGAAAATGGTAGATTCAAGATCAATTAATGAAAACATCCTGTAACTAATTTGTATACTAACATCATCACTCATCAATATGCCAACATCAGTATGACACTGAGGAGTGTCAAAGTATATAAATATAGAATTTTCGAAGAGAAATATTTTCCCGAGTATTTTCCATTTTTATGTTGAGAACGGGAGCAGATTCGTTCCCGAAACGTCCAAATATAAGTTAAAATTCGATATTTTTTCAACATATATCAATATTTCATCTTTTCAAACTTTTTTCCAAACAAAGTGTCACTGACGAGCTATTGGATTTTTCTTGTAGTCTCCCTGATAAAAAAATTCGTTAAACGCAGTGACATTTTGGGACAAATCATCACATATATTGAGATAATACTCATATTTTTATTTTGTAGAAACGAGGAGACAAAATTCCAAATAATCAAGTAAACTGAATGCAACACCTCCATGATTAACGTACAGACAGTGGAGGTATGAGTCGATAATAGTTATTTATGTATCAAGGGCGTAAAATGGGCTTTTATGGATCGCAGCGTGTAAGTAATAGACCGAGCGATAGCGAGGGCTATTAACACGCCTAGGTCCATAAAAGCTAGTTACGCCCGAAATGCATACAACATTTTATGCACGACCTGTATACAGAGTGGGCCTTTGAAAACGAAACAGAGGCTCTGTAGGTCGCCAAAACCGGATTATTAAAAAATACTGGAACACGTCAACTACATTTTCAAGGGAGACATCGTTCTAAAATATTTTCAGCCCTGCGGCGTTGCCGCTTCTAACGAGAAGAAGCAACAACTTTGTTATTTCAAATGGAACACCTTGTATTTTATTGCATTCTTAGATTCTCTCCGAAGAGCTGAATTCATCAATGCATCACACTTGGGGTCTAGCTGTAATGGTTTCAGGGATATAAAGTGTTCAAAATCGAGATATTTCAACTTTAAAATTTTTTTGTGTCGAAACTATTCATTATTGGTCAAAACGGCTCTCATGTCCCTATCTCAACTTGTGATTTACTATCTACTGACATTTATTTGAAACAAATACAGGGTGGTTCAAGATTCAGAATTCTGATCACCCTGTATCTGTTCCAATTAAATGTTAGTAGATAGTGAATCACAAGTTGAGATAGGGACATGGGAGTCGTTTTGACCAATAATAAATTGTTTCGACACAAAAAAATGTTAAAGTTGAAAAATCTCGATTTTGAACACTTTATATCCCTGAAACCATTACAGCTAGACCCCAAGTGTGATACATTCATGAAATCAGATTTTCGGGGAGAATCTAAAAATGCAATAAAATACAAGGTGTTCCATTTGAAATAACAAAGTTGTTGCTTCTTTTCGTTAGCAGCGGCAACGCCGCAGGGCTGAAAATATTGTAGGACGATGTCCCCCTCGAAAATGTAGTGTACGTGTTTCAGATTCTTTTCATAATCCGGTTTTGGCGACCTACAGAGCCTCTGTTTCGTTTTCGAAGGCCCACTCCGAGGGCCCACTCTGTATATTTGATATCTCATGTAGGTATCTCTTCACCCCTCAAGCACAATAAAAATACATCACGGTTGCAGTGAGACTGTATTGTATCCATATCGCAAATACAATTAATCAAGAAGTATGGAATCAACGTTACCATGGCAACTCAGTCAATTTTTCGAAATAGGAATTAATAGGCCAGTAGCCATATTAACTGTCAATTTGTGTCATCATACATAATTCATTAGTGATTTCAAAGTGAATTCTATAGTGATGAAGAAAGTGTGAATTGTACTCCACCAGAAATTAGTGAGGTAGCTGAGGAAGTATACGAAGAATTCCTAAGCTGGTGCGATATGACAGTGACATTAGCTTTACCACCAGCTCAATGACTTTATCGCCCCTCGGGCGGTAAAGTGCCACTTTACGCCCGCAAACCCGGGCGGTAAAGTGCTACTTTACGCCCGGTCGTGCATAAAAATAAAAATACTCGTAAAAATACATAGGTACTTTTTCCTAATCCTGAATATTATTTTTGTCAGCCCTCAAAACTAGCGAATTTACTAATTCTGTTCATCCTTGGACTTTACACGTGTATTTATTTCCGGCAGAAATGATAATCTTTTGCGGAAAAACCATTGATTTTTTGGCGGAACGCCCATACACCATTCATCGATTTTTATTTTTATTTTTCCTCATAAATCAGACAAACATCTCATAGATAACCAAGTTCAAAGAGGGTTTCAATACATTGCATATTGCATTGTACAGGGTGACACGTTATAAATATTTTTTTTTGACAGTAGAAAAATGATAAAAATTAGTCTAACAGGAGATATTTTTTGCTTCAGGAATCATATGACACATTTTTACTCCCTGAAAAGTTATACAGGAAGCAGAAAATATAGTGTAGGTATGCATTTTAAATAAAACATCCTCGAAAGCATCCTATATATTTCCTTGTTACCATTGGCCATTTCAAGAGCTTTCCGAAAATACCCCACTCAATATATTCATCTTCTGAACCTATTTATTATTTCTGATCCTCGTTCTGGTCTTTCCAAAGCTGTTAGTTTCCTTTGAGTTTTTGATAGATTTGGAGGGGTTTCCGAGAGTAGGCCATGCATGATAATGTTTACAAAATTGATTTTCAGTGATCACCGCCAATGAGAATAATTAAAATGTCTCAGGTAGGGGGTATACCTGGAATTGCAATCATTGTAAGGACCATTGTACCTACCTTCCTACCTAATGACCTTCTCTGAACAATCCTACAAAAATCGATCAAACTGATAGTTTTGGATGCTCATAAATTGTGAAATAAGGCAGATAATTATATTCAGTGGGGTATATTTTATAAAACTCTTGGAAAGGTCTTCCAATGGTGAGGAATCATATAAGGTGTTCTTAAAATTCATAGACCTTTTTCTTCTCCCTGTATATTTTTCGAGATATTTTCTCAGATAGTGAAAGAAACTTAGCAGTTATGCAGTAATCTTCTGATCTACCTAAGAAGTGACAATATCTGTGAGGCTATATTAAATTTTTTCTACTCAAAAATAGATGAGTACTCGGATGAGTAGGTACCTTATCCATGAGTATAATGAAGTTCATAGGGGCAATAGTGGAACGCCTACATCCCGATTTTACCTATGTACTTATAATAATATTATAATGATAAACAAAGAAACGCGATGTATGGTGATGTTGGTATGACGATGGCATTTAAATAGATCAAAGTCCATAATGATAATCATAATTGAATTTAGTTTCCCAAAACACTAATAGAGATGTTAACGTTATCACTTTGTTATTATAGGTATTCAAAAAATTATAAATGGTACAATAAGTAACTTTCATAAACAAATACTGAATTAACATATACATCATTGATATCATCCAATTCCGAGAAAAAAAAACGGTGAAAATATTTCAGAAAATTGTTTACATAAACTGGCAACAACCGTGACCCAATCCGAGACCTAATCATAGTAATCAGTGCTTTGAATTCGTGTGCAAATATTGTTGAATTTGATCACCGAATCTGATAATCCAGTCATGAATTGAACTCATGCATTCTGATACTCATCATAAAAGGTATGTAATTAATTGTAATTATCGTGTGTCACTCTGTGCGGAATCACAGGTGGTTTTTATTGACGTTAATTCGTCGAAATATTCACTCCAAATTAGAGGTTATGACACTTGTTTACAAACATCCACATTTGAAGGTTGCTAACTGTGTTTCAGCAACAGCATCAGCTGTTCCTTGAACTTGTTCTTTGAACTTGTCGACGGACTTACCAGCAGTTCTCCGTCCTGGCCTTTCCCCCAGAAGCCCTTTGTCGCAGGAACGACTGCAGCTTCTGTTTGACCTCCGTCGACGCCACAGCACTCTCTTCATGTTTCTCCTTCCTCCTCAACGCCTCTAGCTGCTCGCGCTGCCTGAGCTCCTGCAGCTGCTTCTGCCTGTCCCAGAACTCCTTCAGGTGCTGGCGCAGCTGTTGCTCGTGCTGCTCCACCAGGTGCTGTTGCTGCTGCTGGAAATGCTGCAGCAGGATCTGGTGCTGCAACTGGTGTTGCTTCTTGATCTGCAAGATCTGCTGTTCTAACTCACGCTCGGGAGGTTCGTGGTGTTCGGCCATATCCTAGTTGACTTTCGGGTACATCGCACACTGTCACGGTCACGTTTTGAGGGGGAAAACACTGAAACGACCACTGATTTTTCCCCTACGGGGTCATGCCAGGCACTCGCGAATCCACGATCGACGAACTAAAAGTAGCTGTGACTGGTGGCCGTCGCTGTGGGGACAGCAGCACCGTGACCACGGGGAACAGCGAACAGGCAGTGGGAATGTGGTAGGCAGCGTTGCCAAACCAACAAACCGAACGGCAAGCGTAATCATGACGACGGAGTGTTCTGTGAGAGTTTGCGTTCGCGCCACCGCGGTGCGCCTGTGGTTTCGGCGCGAATCGGGACGTTGCCACTGGCTCCTATAAATCTGTATACCCTGTGTTGAAGATGATGTCTATTGTTTATTTTTTTATGTTCTGGTTCCCACGAAAAGGGATATCCTGTAATGTTCAGAGAACATCGTGAGAACCATGGGAAATAAGGTAGGAATTGGAGTTCTTCTTAAATTTCTGGAGGTTATATGCCTCGGGGAACACCTCCCTTTGGCGGCCTTGGCAATATATGTTTCAGTCCAGAGCCTCGGTGTTGGATGAACGAGTCTTTGGAAAGAGATGTTCTGCAGGTCTCGAAAGTGACCGCGAAGTGATGCGAAGCCTCAACTCGACGGGTTAATCTCGCGGGGACTGCCAAGGAAGGAACATCAGTTGATGATATTTCAGAAGAGCATCGTCCATGAAAATATCTATAAAATTGAACCAGATCGCCAACTTTTCTGCGGTGTTTCAGAGAAGTGAGTGAGTTTGTGAGCGAGGCATCACCCACGAGACGAATTTCCCTTTTTTGGACAGAATCCAACAGTTTCAGGGTATGTTTGGGTGCTGCACTCCAAATATGGGAACAGTATTCCAGGACAGGTCGGATCTGTGCCTTATAGATCATAAGCAGCTGACTAGAAGTGAAATAGCTCCTGGCTCGAAACAGAAAATCAAGTTTTTGGGATGTACTTTTAGCAATTGATCTCACGTGATTTTCCCAAGAAAGGTTATTGCTGATAGTGATACCAAGCATCGAAATGGATGTCTTCAAAGGTATGGTTACTCCTGACAAGCTTATCTATCTGCCGCTGCGGGCTATGCTATCTCCGCTCATACACGCCGGAATTCCAGGAGCATCCCACATAATGTATACAGGGTGAGTCATGAGGAACTGTACATACTCCTACCACGAATGAAGGCCCCTTAGGGAAATAACTAATGTCCATCAGAAAGTTTATTCTTCACTTCTTTTACAATATATAGGGTGGATTATGAGATTTGGCAAAAATATCTTTCGGTCATAATTTTTGAACAGCTTCTTCTATTCGTCTGATTTCTTCATGAAATATTCCGCTACTACTTTCTAATCGACTGACTCATTCAGAATCGGAAAAATCCAGGACCGTTCTCGAAAAATTTTGATAGTTTAGTTAATAGCAAAAAGTTCACCCTGTATATCGTTTTTGTAAACTGTGACAGGAAATTTTCAAAAGTCATAAGCAAACATCAGAAATAAAATATTCTAAATTTTCCTCACACTTTCACTTCAGTTTGAAAAAAACTATGAATTTTTTGAAGAAACGAAAAATTTGGCAGAAAATGTATTTATTTGAAAATTAATACTTCGCAATTAACCCATGAATTTTACGAATACGGTGAGACTTACATAAGCATTGAAAATGTGAGTCTCACTTTCATTTGTGGAATTTATGCGTTGCTAAGTGATTATTTTCGATTGAATAAATTTGTTTTCAATCTGTCGTTTTTGCTTAAAATTTATCGTTTTTTTGAAAAATTCAGTGAAAAAGTGAGGATTTTTCCGATTCTGGAAATGTTAGTCGATGAGGGTTTTGTAGAGAAATATTCCATGGAAAAATCAGACGAATCGAAGGACCTGTTGAAAAGTTATGCCCAAAAGATGTTTTTGCCAAATCTCATAATTCCCCCTATATATTGATGAAGAAGAGAAGAAGGCTCTTTCTGATGGTCATTAAACATTCTCCTCAAGAGTTTGTACAGTTCCTTATGACTCACCCTGTATGAGCAGAGATCGCTCGGACGTCAGCGAGATGTCACGATGCAGTCCGCATCGTTGTTGAGAATTTCAGGGACATTCGCTTCCGCGATGTCCCCGATATGTTCACAGTTTATGTTTCCCGTGTTGAGAATCGTACTAATCGCTTAGGGGTTCCCCAAAAACGTCGGTTGACTCGTAAATCAGTTCGTGTTTTTAATAGATTCCATGCATGTTCAGCTCTGGTGGTAGTGATGTTTCTGGCGAGCTCACTACCCTAATCATGGAATCTATATAGAACTTGTTAAAGATTTTCATGATAATATCATGATATAAGATGTTCTCTGATATAAGGGATGTTCTGACTAGGCCTGAAAAAAAAAAACGATATATCGATAACTCTCGAGATATTGATATATCGATAACTATCGATAACTATCGATATATCGATATATTGATAACCATCGGCAACTATCGATTAATCGATATATCGAAATATCGATGTAATGGTATATTGATAACCATCGATATATCGATATATAAGGATTATGAAGTTATCGATATATTGATAACAATCAATTTTTTCTCAACATATCGGTAAAAAAAAACTCGGGTGCGTTTTTCATTCCAACATTTTATCATGCGCATGAATCGAAGAAACCATCAAACTGTTGCAAAATTCCGCTGGAATGTTGATGGACATCCATCAAACTGTTGTAATAAAATGCGCACTTTTAAATCGCATTTCGAGAATCCAGCAGTTTGGAGGAGATTGACATGACAGTTGACACATGTCAGTGTTGTTTTTTGTTTTGATTTGATAGAAAACAATTAATATTGAGGATTTTTGAGATTCTTGAGAGATTTTAGAAGAAAGAGTCAGTGTTAATCAATAAAGTCGAATTAGCCTTTTCTGATTCTCAAGATACATGATGACTGACACACAACAAAATCCGTGTTTCCATCAATGTGTTGTATAAACCATTGTTCAATCCTTCCAGCATAAATTCCAACAGAACAATTGGTGACGTCACGACAAAAAACCGCATCTATCAGTGCGCACTTTCTTCGATGGAATGAAAAACACGCCCCTCATTTCATTTGTGTGACTTTTAGACGCTTTCGTGATATCCAGACAAAAGTAATAATACCGTACAGCAACACAATTTCATGAACAATAAAAGGACAGAACTATCTCGAATATTCAGAACATCGTGATATACTTATCGATATATCGATAAATACGATAAATAACGATATCGCCCAGCCCTTGAAAAGTTTCAAGACAGATACGAATTTGCTATTCAAATAACCATTTTTTATATTGAAAGCGGGAGCAGATTCGTTCCCGAAACGTCCGAAGCTAAGTGAAAATTTGATATTTCTCTATATACCTTCATTTATTTTTTCCAAACCTTTTTCAATACCAATTGTTACTGACAAGCTGGTGATTTTTTTTTTAGGTTCTCTGATAGGAAAATCTTTTATAAACTCATTGATATTTTGGGGCAAATCTTCTGATTTGTCCTCACTATACGTATATTGAAATAATATTTATATTTTTATTTCATAGAAACGAGGAGAAAAAATCCCAAAAAATCTGGAATAATGAATATATTATTGTAGTGATATTCTTTCGTTCTGAACGAACTGACATATTCCACCTGAACTGAACTGAATCAGTTGACATGAAATGGAAGTCATTTGAAAGAACGCATATTAACTGATTCAGTTCAGTTCAAGTGAAATATTTCAGTTGAAAGAATATCACTTATATTACCCAAATACCAGATTACGTTGCCGCCACTGTCCACTGTGCATCACTGTGCTGTGACATCACAATCGAAGTTACTGTCTGCTCTGTTCATGCCTCCGTGCTTCTATGATTCTATGTCAAGTCAAAATTGCCAAATGCCAATCAGCTGATTCAGAAATGCACCAAAAACAAAAAATTTAAATATGTAAACAAGTCAGCATTTTAATAAAGTTGATTAGTTGAAGTGGAGGTGACATTTTTCGACCGAAATTAGTATCAACTAGTATCAAGAGACAACTTAAGATGCTCAATCAGAACTAAGGTAAATCAGTGAGTTAGAGCAACGAAGGGTAAGGAGATTTTGAATAATGTTTTGAGGCTGTCTATGTTCCAGAATATCCAGGAATTACATAGATTAGATTGTCCTAAATATTTTTGTGCGTTAAAATAACGATAAATATTTTTATATTCAGGGAATTTGTTCATATTCCCTCGATGTCCCGTAAGATTATTATCAAGGTAGTTTTTTTTTAGAATCCTATGACAAAAGATGTTCTATTTTAGGAGTGAATGTTCATGAGAAAATCCAGGATTATAAATAGGGATTTGTTCCAGATTACGCACCAACCATTATGCAGAGGAAATTTGTCTTATAAAAGGTTATTTATAGATATAAGCCATGAGTAAAGTGTAAAACTAATCTAAATCAATATTTTTGAGACTGTATTTGACCATTATCACAGATGAACCTATACACAACAAAAAACATACAGTGTAGACTGTAGGGGCTGTGGTAGGGGGTAGGTACCAATATATCTTTCATTCTTCATGAGTTAATGCGAACTATATATACAGCGTGTGTAACTTCAATCGGCCCCCTCGATACAGGGTGTTTAAAAATTGAATGTCAATATTCGAGGAGGCGATTCTCGGGCCCATTCTAAGAGGAAAGTTTCATATGAACGTATGACCTACCGTCCTTACTTTTGAGATACTTACAGGGTGGTAAAGTTCTCATGTCGTTCAGCCGAGGGGTATACAGGGTGTCCCAGAACAACGTACAATAAATTCAACAGGGTGAACTATAGTTCAAAATAATAATAATCCGTCTTTATTTCCTCAAAAGAATATTACATAGTAACATGAGGCATAGGTGGTATGTGCATCAGGCGAAGTTTAGCTAGGAAGCTATTCTTACACTTAACCTGTGCTCGACTTATAACCTAATCCTAATACTAACCCTAAAAACCTAAATCTAGCTTGACATCTACATTTTCACTTATTGTCTCACATGTAAAGTATGATTCAACAAATTGCTCTTAATTTTTTTACGGAATTGCGTCGATGGTGATTGTTTGAATTCTATTGGTAATGAATTATACAGTATAACCGAGTTGTATGTGAAGCTTCTTTCAAACAGAGACGTGGTATGATGAGGCATTGTCAATTTTAGCTGATGTCTAATATTTATATTATGGACATTTTGTCTGAAAATGAGTTTTTCTCTAAGATAAGCTGGAGTTTGATCCTTAAGCAACTTGTGAATGAAATTAAAGAAATAATATTTTGAGGAATCGCTCATATCTAACCACTGAAGTTCCCTGAGTTTATGGGACACATGATCATATTTTCTCAAATTGAAAATGAGTCGACAACATGTATTTTGAATTTTCTGGATTCTGTAAATGGTTCTTTGTTCTAAACAGGGAAAATAAACGATGTTACAATGCTGGAAAATTGACAGTATGAGACACTCACATAATTGTTTCCTCAGATTTAAACTCATGATGCTCTTGTTTGCAAAGAGCAATCTTAATCGTGCATATGAGCGCTGTATTAATGTCTTGACATGTTCGACAAATCTTAATTTTTCATCAATGATGAGTCCTAGATTTTTCGATGATGTCGAGTATTCTAAAGATGTATCCCCTATGTGCAATTGTATACTTTGTTTGAGCTGTTCTCTCACTCCTTCAGAACAAAATAAGATAGCTATACTTTTGGTGGAATTCAATGTTAAATTATGCTGAACAGAATATTGACTGATGGCTTGCAAATCGCAATTCATTTCCTCACAGGTATCAATTGCAACAGAGGGGTCAAAATGATGCACAAGTTGTGTGTCGTCTGCATAAGTTTGAAGATTTGAAAATTTTATTTTATCATAAATGTCTGCTGTATATATCAAGAATAAAAGAGGGCCAAGAATGGACCCTTGAGGAACACCGGAAATAATGTGAGCTGGACGAGACAAAACATCATTTATTTTAACCATCTGATATCGATCGAAGAGGTAGCATTTGAAAAAACGAACAGCAGGATCGGCAAAGCCATAATATTTCAGTTTACTACACAAAAGATCATGATCAATACAATCGAAGGCTTTGGAATAATCAAGGGATATCAAAATTGAAGCCATCTTTTTATCGCGAGATCTGAATATGTCATCAGTTAGGTTCAAAAGTGAGGTAGTCGTACTGTGACCTTTGCGAAATCCTGATTGATGGAGCGGTAATATATTATGTTCATCTACAAAAGATGTTACTTGATTACATACGATTCTTTCCAGAACTTTGGATAATACACATAACAAACTGATTGGTCTCAAATCCGTGACATTTTTTGGAGAATTATTTTTTGCTATCGGGTTAACAATTGCTAGCTTCCATTTATTTGGAAAATACCCTTTTTCTAGGCAGCAACTTATAATATGGGTGATGTGATTTAGTATTATTGGAAGACAGAGTTTAACCATATGTAGGCTTATATTGTCTACTCCACAAGCGTTAGATTTCAAAGAATATATTGCGTCTTTCACAGTGTTAGTAGTAACTGGTTCCAGTTTGAAAATATATGGGTGGAACATATTATTGTCATAATGTTCACTAGTATCTTGACAAGAATCGCTTTTCTTGAAAACCGATATAAAAAAGTCATTAATTTCATTTGGATTTTGTAAGCTGTTTGGTAGTGGTACGTAATTATTTGATTGTATTTTCATATGTTTCAAGGTTTGCCATAATTCCTTCGATTTATTTGCAGATTTTAAATGAGATAGGTAAGCTGCTTTTTCCCTCCTGAGTGATGCTAAGGCAAAATTTCGCAGGTTTTTGTAACTGTCCCAATTTTCCTTTGTTCTATTCATCTTGAATCTAGCAAGGGCAGCATTTCTCAAATTGAATATGATTTTCAAATTTTCAGTTATCCAAGGAGCAAATGGCTTCGTGACTCTTACTTTCTTTATCGGGGCGTGAATACTGAATAACATCAAAATATTGTCTGTGAGATATTCAAGTTTAGAATCTATATTTTCAATGGAATATATGTCATTCCAAGTAATCCGATTGAGATCCATGAGAAATAGGTCATGGTCAAAATCTTTGAAATTTCGGTATGTTACTTGTTTGGAATTTGCTTTTAGAATAGGTAGGTCAATTTTACAGTAAACCATCATGTGATCTGAAATCAAATCTGCATTTATTGTCCCTGATTGAGATATTGAGTGTGAAGATCGAATAAATATGGGATCGATTAACGTGCTAGATGAAACCGTTATTCTTGTAGGCTCCTCTATAACCTGTTTGAATCCATATGTATTGAAATACTCTGAAAACACATTTCCTGTTTCCAGCAAATTGGAGTTTATGTCACCCAGAAGCAGAATATTATCAGTCAAAGTTAGAAGTTCTGGTAATATCTCATCAAAGTATTCAATGGTGCACTGTATATTACTATGAGGGGGGCGGTAAACTACTCCTAATATAAAATCAGTTCTGCCTAATTTTATTTTGATCCAAATATATTCAAGACCATTATTGCATATGATAGGGAAATTCAATGTTTCATAGTCAATAGAATTGCTTACATAGAATCCAACGCCACCACCGCGTTCTCCCCTGTCTTTTCTTATGAGGTTGAACCCATCAATATTGACAGAAGCTGTGACGGCATTGTCATTCAACCACGTCTCTGTTACTGCAAGAATATGTATAGAACTTTGCTTGACTAATTGACATAATTCATCAAAACCAGTGAAAAGAGACCGACAATTCAAATGTGCGATATGTAAATGTTCGAATTTCCTATTGTTATTCATCATTATAGCAAGTTCTAGAGATGATATTTTTCACTCGATTTTTATAAACACTACAATGAATGTCTTTTATATCATGGTCTATAGGAAAAACAGTCTTAAATTTAGAGTTATGTTCTATACAATTTATACATTTGAAATTTTTTACCGTGCATGATCTTGTAGAGTGTGATCCTGTACATTTTCCACAAACCGACTTAGGTCGATTGAGACCAACTTACCTCTGTACGAAAATGCACCGTTGGGCCGTAGGAGGGCGATGAATGGATTTTTTTTTTTCAGATTTTATTGAATATTTAAAAATCCTTGAGAGGTAATGATCTGAAATTTGGAAGGCAGTCGACTATAAAAAGTGTGCATAGATAACAGGTCTCATCAGTTCAATCGATATACAGGAAGATACAAATTTAGCATTCTGATTGGAGAAAATCCATAGAACTTTTTTTGAGTACGCCACTGACAATATTTTAATATCTACTTGAATAACAAAATCAATTATCTATCTTTTTTCTCACTACATTTCTTTCTAAATTTTGCTTGGTTTACGAGATATCTGAAAAAATTCCGAAAATTCTTTCGGAGTCCCTCCATATCTTCCATTCATCCATAGTCCAAGATATCAGAGTTATCGTGTTTCTTCCTCCTTCATGTTGATATTTTGGTCACGTATTCATGTTAGTTATTTAATAACCTTTATTTCATCTTACAGGATTGTCCATTTTCAACTTGACAGGGATATTTTGGGTGATAAATAGCGTGATACGAAAAAATGCTCAGATCGGTCGATTTTAGTTTGCACCTCCTGCTTACAATATCAAAGTCGTTTTCAGGTTTTTTTCGTTCTGTTGAGGCACTTATTTTCAATTTTAATTAAAATCTAGTCACCATGATAAAACAGCGAATTCAGGTTAATTATATAACAGAGGTGGTATATACAGGGTGTCCGCTAAAAGGAGGTCAATCCATTAACCACATATTCCTTGAACAAAAACAATATGAGTTTCTAAATATCATTTTTCATTTTAGCCCTTCATATTCGGTATACAGGGTGTCAAAGTTGGAAATTAAAAACTGTTTTTTTCTAATTACTCGCGTATTTGATAAGATATTAATCTCAAAATTGGTCATTACTTCAGCACAAAGAGTTACATCGTGTGAGGAGAACAAAACAGAAAATAACTGTCAAATATTCAAGATACTGGGGGTCAAGTTCACACTTACCCCCATATTTTGTTTGTACGTGCGCTAATGACTTCCTATCTATTTTCCTTCAAGTGTTCAATCATTTTTGAGTATTTTTTGTTTCCTGTAAAATTTCGATTGAATCATTTGTTTTTAAGATAATTCGAAAAGTACTGGTTATTGTTTGATGCCTATGCGGCTTAGGTAATCTCATAATGTTCACATACTCCTATTTATTTCGTCGAAAGTGAAAGAGGGCGTATCTTTTTACGTACGAAAAGGTAAATATGGAATTACCGGGTGCTCGGAGCAAATGTACTAAAATATTTTTTACAAAGAAAAAAATTAAAAGGTGTAAAAATTATTTTAATACATTCGCTCTGAGCACCCGGTATTTCCATATTCACCTTTCCGTACGTAATAAGATACGCCCTCTTCCAATTCCGACGAAATAAATAGGATTATGTGAACATTATGAGATTACCGTAAGCCGCAAGGCATCAAACAATAACCAGTACTTTTCGAATTATCTTAAAAACAAATAATTTTATCGGAATTTTACAAAAATCAAAAAATACTCAAAAATGATTGAACACATGAAGAAAAATAGATAGGAAGTCATTAGCGCACGTACAAAAAAATATGGGGGTAAGTGTATACTTGACCCCCAGTATTTTGAATATTTGACAGTTATTTTCTGTTTTGTTTTCCTCACACGATGTAACTCTTTGTGCTGAAGTAATGTACCTATTTTGAGATTAATATATTATTAATTACGCGAGTAATTAGAAAAAAACAGTTTTTAATTTTCAACTTTGACACCCTGTATATCGAATAAGAAGGGTGAAATGAAAAATGGTATTTAGAAACTCATATTATTTTTGTTCAAGGAATATATGGTTAATGGATTGACCTCCTTTTAGCGGACACCCTGTATATCTTTATTGACTAGTGGTTCATAAAATGTCGAAAACTACCTTTGTAGTAAAAACACACTCTACGCCTTCAAAAGGAGTAAATAATATTTTTTGTGACGGGGAAAAAAGTTTGGCATTTCATCTCTGTTGGCAGGCTATAAAATGTCACTTTTCATAAATTACTTTTTTCCCGTGGGAAAAAAAGTGAGAAATTTTTTCCCGGATGTATATCACATACCTAGAACTGCAAGTCCTTTCATCTTCCATTCGACTTCGCGGTTACGTATATTACTAAACAACCACTAAATTCGCAATTTTTTGAAATCAAATCACAGAATTAGACTGACAGAATTGACATCAGATATTTGATTACTTCAAAAGAGTGATAAAGATGCCTACAACGCAGGTGTCCCTACTGTTAAAAACTTGAAATTTCACGTCGATAATTTTCAAATTTCAGAATAATGTAAATATCTTTTCAATATTGATTCGTCCTTTCATCTGTCACAGAAAAAAATAGTGTTTTATACACGGGAAAAATATTAGATTTTAGCTCGCGGTTTTTTGTCTCCCTCCGCTACGCGTCGGGAGACAACACAACCTGGAGCTAAAATCTACTACTTTTTTCCCTTGTATAATAATAACTAATTATTAATTAACATCACTATATAGATATAGGATGATTATCAGTAGTAATATCCCTAGGATATTGATAATAGACGAGACAATTTTATGACAATCAAAAGCTTGTTCCTTGGTTACAGCTCGAAGCAGAAGGCTTTTGTCAATGCCCGAGGGATATTAGGCGGAAAATAATTTGAAGTTGTCAGAGTCGATCGTGTTGTCATAGTGGTTGATAATGGGGAAGACCACTGAGGAAAGAAATCCGTGCAAACCTCTTTCAATCAGCGAATCATGATTTACGTTTTATGTACAATCAATATTATGAGTTGAAGTTGAAGGGAATCGAATCTATATCGTTTTGAAATCAGCATATTTCATTCGATATTTCAAAAAGCCAAATATGATGGTGGAGCCGTGACGTATTAGTCCCGAACTGTAGCTATCTCCCTCTGATACCTCGTCATTCTGCAGTGTTGCAGTGTGAGATTGGCCAGTTCAAGGACAATAGGCGTGTTGGGACTAAGACGTCGCACCAGTCACACCAATGAATTGACAAAATTTCAAATGACGCAGGAATTGTGTGTTTTGAAATGGACATATTCTAATTTATTTTTTTCATCGTCTCAGCATGAATGAAAAAATTCAAAATTGATTCACTGGTAGTTTTTCAGTATAAAAAATCAGTGGTCTCCCCCATTGCACTGAATGCAGTTATCAACATTTATTTTCATATAATATATCATCATAAAAGTGTTGCTTTACCTTGTCAAAAATTCAAAGATCTTCCATCGAAATTTAAATTTTGGCAATAGTGCTTAGAATGTTGACTTCCAAGGCCATGACAGAAATAGAAAACCTCTTATATAAATAAATTTCCATAAATAGAGTCTGTGTTATTACACATATCGTATACAGTGTATTTTATTTTTGGGTTCTATACTTACTTAGCAGGAAAACATGAACATAAGTGGAAATAGAAAATCAATGGATTGAATCATTTGGACCTAGGCCGGAAGAGATATAGGCAACTAACTTTCATTAAAGAAACAAGATCTCTTTACTGAAAGAGACAAGACAGAGTCTTGTTGCCCCAGTTGTCAGCAAGAGCGAGACAGTACTGTTTCGGCCCACCAGGCCTCATCAGCTGCTCTCGGTCTGCTGACAATTTGAGTGAAAAATAAATTGAGCATTTCTACATCTATTCTTCGGTCCCAACTTTCATGGTCCTAAATTATTTTTTCTAACTCAAAAAATAAAATGAGAAACTTGGGTGAACAATTTTTTTCAGTTTTATTTGGTAGGTACCTATTTGATCTCAACATACAACTACACTGCTTATGCAGATGATTTCTCTCTGATTTTATCGGCACCTGATTCGCTCTCTGTGTCCGAAAAATGTAGTAATTCTATTTTTGAATGTTGAATAGGCACAAATCATCAGATTTCATCATCGTCAGAATAAGATAGATCAACTTGTATTCGACCATAATAACTATGATAATAACTATATTTGGAAAAATAGTAAAATGATCCAGTAAAATTTTTAGGGATAAATTTTAATGAGTGTTTGGATTGGAAATCTCAATATGTTCCCAGTTAGTTTCAAAATTGTATTCTCTGGCATATCTTTTCATGAGTTTATATCATGCTGCACATGCAAGGATTTGTTTCTTCAGTTTCATATTCTGACATTGCCTTGTAGTCTTATATTTGAAACATGTGTACATGTATTTGAAAACAAACAAAATTTTGTAGTAAATAGCGCTATTCATCAAATTGATACAAGACGCATAATAAATCCTTTTCATGTACCATATTATATCCTACATTTAAAATAACTTCTGTTGCTCCAAACTATATTGGGCCCAAAATTTTCAATCATTTACCTGACATGATAAAAAATAGTGATTCTATATCTTTATTCAAACGTATAGGCTTAGAACTTTTCTAGTAGATAAATGTTTTTACGTGTAGAAGAATTTTTCTCATTATGAATCTTTGATTCTGATAATTTGACTATTCCTACATAATATCAATAGGAAAATAAATTATTTATTATTATTATAGTACCTACCAAAACTATACCATTCAGTTTCAAAGTGTGCATCTGTGTTCATGATGGTTGTACAAGAAAGGATCACGAAAATATGCACTTTGCAACAAATCCAATTTCTATCGAATGCCCTGGATGACATGGACCCCGAAAATGTTGAAGAACTCATGACGACCTTTCCTTTTGAAGACTTGATAAGCATCAATATGATGAATCAAGAGTTGTTGAGGTAGGTAGAAGTTCTGATCTTGATGTCCATAGCTCAAAGCAGAAATAGTTATTTATGTACCAAGTTCGTTGGTATCCGGAAATTATGCGCAAAAAATCAAGGGGGTGATTGATTCTACATGATGAAATAAGAAATTCATTGTATATGTACGTGGATCCAGAAATGCATAGTTTTCAACATACATATGTGATTTTGAAAAAAATTGACCATATATACTATTATACAAATTGTTGTACTTTTCGAGAAATCATCGCTCATAAATTCGAAATTGGATGTTACAAAAATCGTTTTTTGAATTCCAACGAGCTAAAAAATGTTTTCAACACATTAGATCGCGTTTCGTGTTCAATATCGATGAAATGCGTATCCAACTTTCTAAGTAAAAAGAGGTTTAGATCAGATAAAATGTTTGAAAAAAACAATGATACCTCGAAATTCGAAACACTTTGTATAATAATATATAATATATATATATGGTAAAATATGTTCGAAATGTTCTCACCTATCACCCCCTTCCAGATATACGTCGGTGAACCAAACACCCTGTATAGTGTGTTGAACTTTTCAATAGAAATCGGTTTTTTATGAATATCTCAAATGTCCTTCCACCGATTATCTTGAAATTTGGCAATGATATTTTTTGTCATGAGGGGCTGATATAGCCATAATTCATTTGTTTAATGGCCGCCGCTACGCGTCGTGCATCAAACTTCACACGCGGGAGGAAATACATACCTTTCCTCCCTTGATATATAAATAACTATCATCTACTACCTGCATTGAAGGTAAGCGTTTGCTTCCTCATTTAGGGACGTAAACCTGTCAATTTACTCCCACGGGATAAAAAAAAATATCACCTTCGTGGATAAAAGCATATACAGAGTGACCCATTTGAAAGCGGGCCACCCCTGTATCTCACGTAATCGTTGGGTAAGGATCATGAAATTTGCTGGAGCGAGAGATATACCAAAAATGCACTATATGACCAAGTGGGGTCATCTTCAGTGATATACACTGCTCGCCAACAGCCATGGAACCACCCCAATTTCCGGAAAATGATATTAGGAGTCAAAATAGGTTGAAAATCACTTCGGATTCGGAATCAGGACGCCCAATTCACTAACTCTTCATATTTTTCCTTGAAAATTTTCAGTTCTGAAAAATTAAATTTTGTCGCACTTTTCACGGAAGCACCCCCGTATCTCACGTAATTGACTTCATCTTTGGACTTTCTGTTCCTCCTGCAAATTTTAGAACCCTACCACAATAATTACGTGAGATACGGGGGTGCGCTTCCATAAAAAGTGCGACAAAATGTAATGTTTCAGAACTGAAAATTTTCAAGGAAAAATATGAATAGTTAGTGAATTGGGCGTCCTGATTCCGAATCCGAAGTGATTTTCAACCTATTTTGAGTCCTAATATCATTTTCAGGAAATCGGGGTGGTTCCATGGCTGTTGGCGAGCAGTGTATATATCACTGAAGATGACCCCACTTGGTTATAGAGTGCATTTTTGGTATATCTCTCGCTCCAGCAAATTTCATGATCCTTACCCAACGATTACGTGAGATACAGGGGTGGCCCGCTTTCAAATGGGTCACTCTGTATACAGTGTGTCCCACTTACCATGCTCACCATGGGTATCTTTTTAACGGTGAGAGATACGAAGTCGGTTAAATGACACCAAATGTGGAGTTTGTCAAGGCCAACTGTAATGTGAAAAAATATTTTGATAAAATCTATTCGTTTTTGTTTTATACGCAAAAAACAGATTTTGATCATTTTCATGTCTCATCCGTAACTTCTTTATTAATGAAAATATTCGAATAGGAATTTCACATTCTCATGGCAGTTTTTCAAAGTGATTTCGAAAAAAATATGAAATTTATACCAACTCTTCTAGAATTTGAGATATCAGCACCAACTTTAGTTTTTCAAATGTAGGTCATAGCTCACTATGATTTAGTTACAAATTGCATTTTCTTCTCTTACAGACGATATGTCGCAGTAATAGTTTTGTGTTGATAACAACGGAGTTATCGTCATTTATACAAAAACAAAAATTATTTGGAAGCCGCCATCTTGAATTTATAAATTTTGACAAAAAAATCATGATCTCCGACCTCAAAAACCCCCACTTACCAATTTTGAATGGAATCGGACCAAATCTTGTCCGCCATCTTGGAGCAGCCATTTTTTTCAAATTCAAAAAAAAATCCATAATGTATTGTCACCGAAATTATGAACACCTTCCAAATTTCAAGTTAATCGGAGTTATGGAATTTTTGTTGAAATTAAAAAAAATGGCTGCTTCAAGATGGCGGACAAGATATGGTCCGATTCCATTCAAAATGGGTAAGTGGGAGTTTTTGAGGTTGGAGATCATGATTTTTTTGTTAAAATTTATAAATTCAAGATGGCGGCTTCCAAATAATTTTTTGTTTTTGTATAAATGACGATAACTCCGTTGTAATCAACACAAAACTATTACTGCGCCATATCATCTGTAAGAGAAAAAAAAGTTATTTGTAACTAAGTCATAGTGAGCTATGACCTACATTTGAATGACTAAAGTTGGTGCTGATATCTCAAATTCTAGAAGAGTTGGTATAAATTTCATATTTTTTTCGAAATCACATTGAAAAACTGCCATGAGAATGTGAAATTCCTATTTGAATATTTTCATAAATAAAGAAGTTACGGAGGAGACATGAAAATGATCAAAATCTGTTTTTTGCGTATAAATCAAAAACGAATTGATTTCATCAAAATATTTTTTCACATTATAGTCGGCCTTGACAAACTCCACATTTGGTGTCACTCAACCGACTTCGTATCTCTCACCGTTAAAAAGATACCCATGGTGAGCATGGTGAGTGGGACACACTGTATATATTTTGGGAGCATATTCCATGTGTGTTAAATTGTTTTAATCAAACTTTACACGCGGGAGAAAATTGATACCTTTGCTCCCTTGATATATAAATAGCTATTGAACACATTCATTGTCTTCATAGTAATTGATACATATATGTATTAATGTAATTTTTCAGATACCACATAATCTTTCTTCTAAAACTGAAAGATAAGGAAGTATTTTACGGAAGAGTCAAAACCATTGTCCGTACTCTGGAGTTCATTTTGGTGAACCTTGTGTCTTTAGAAAAAGCAGGTAGTTCAGAGGAATTGCTTGGTTTATTCTTGAAATTATTGCGATGCATTATTTCCCAGTAAGTAGGTATTGAATTTTCATTGAATTATGAAACTAGTTTTCAACATTCGTTATCTCGAAACTTTCAAGCCGGAATCTCAAATGTGTTCATTTTAGAATAATGCGTTCTAATTTGTCTTTACCTATGTGCGAAAAGTTTTTTTTAAATAGAGCACCCTGTTCTTCATTGCATATATAGGGTGATTCAGGTTTCAAGGCACAATCTGGAATGGGAGATATATCATATCATTTTAATCAAAAATTATGGAATTTGGTATACGGGGGTAATCAGTTGTGCCGGATCTAAATATAATATTTGCAACATTGCCAGTTTCACAGTTTCTCCCATAGAGCCCTCAACCTCATTTTTTTAAATGTAATGCTATGTTTATTTTTAGCGCATTCGATTTGTCGTCTCAAAACTACTATGACCCTATAATATCAAATTTGTATTCCCTTCATTTTTGTTGATATGACAAATTCTTAGGAAGATTTAGTATAAACAACATGTAGATTTGGCAACGTTGTGAATGGTATTTTTAGATCAGACTTGCTGAAAACTTCCTTATAAATTAATTTTTATTGTCATATCGCCACGATTTCTCGAAATATTGAAATTTTGTGATATTTTTTGACGAAATGTTCATTTGTCATATTAACAAAAATAAAGGAAATACAAATTTGATATTATAGGGTCATATTAGTTTTGAGACGACAAACTGAATGCGCTAAAAATAAACATAGCATTACTTTTAAAAAAATAGAGTTGAGAGCTCTATAGGAAAAACTGTAAAACTGGCAACGTTGCAAATATTATTTTTAGATCCGGCACAACTGATTACCCCCGTATACCAAATTTCCTAATTTTATGTCAAGCCGTTGCTGAAATATTCGGCCGTTCCGGTGCTGTTGGGAAACCCTGTATAAACATTAGTCCGATCTTGTTCAGTAGCGGAGCTACAGGGGGTCAAAGTTTAATTATTTTTTTCTATTAATTGAAATATCTCTCTTGATTTGAAGATATCATTTTGAAATTTGGTATGGTCAATACTTCCTAAAAGGTCATCATTTCAAGTTATTTAAAGATCTTCAAAATCTACAGGGTCATACGTTTTTGGGGGTAGAGGCTTCTTTATCCCCCCCAAACTTTTTTGTAGTACGCCTCTGGCATCTTTCAGTGATCAAATTGTGTGGATCGTCAATTTAGAGGCGGTTTTGCTTCTCAATTTTTTTTTGAGAAACGAATCTTTTTTGAGATAAATAAGCATATACGTTCTAAAACATGTTAATTTTGCCTATGTTTCGCTTAAATTTTATTTTTTGACAAAATTCGTTGAGAATGCAATGAACTTTACTCACTAAAATTGCAATCACGAGTCCAATCTGGATCAGTAACGGGGATACGGAGGGTAGAAAGTAAAGTTTTTTTTTCAGTTTGATCAGTTTGATCAGGTGATCAGAATTCTGAATCTTGAACCACCCTCTATATGTTCCGAATTGAATATCAATAAATAGTGAATCAAAAGTTGAGATTGGGACATGTGAGCCGTTTTGACCGATAATGAATAGTTTCGACACAAAAATATCCTAAAGTTGAAAAATCTCGATTTTGAACACCCTATATCTCTGTAATCTTTCTCGATAGACCCAAAGCATGATATATCGATAAATTTAGCTCTTCGGGGAGAATCTAAAAATGCGCTGAAATACAGGGTGTTCCATTTGAAATATCAATGTTGCTACTACCTTCTAGTAGAAGCGGCAACACTGCATTGTCGAAAATACTTTAAATGAAGAGAGCGTATTCTAAAATATAAGCATTCACATATTCATGGATTTCCCCCGACTGATACTCAATATAAAGCTAGTGTAAGCTCTTCGTGACATACCCTGTATACCTACCACGATAATATTATATTTTGATAAAATTTGACAAAGCATGTTCAATCAGGTTGTTTGCAGTGAATTTTCATTATTTTTCATAGCTGTTGATCGTGAGCTGTTCCAAATTACATTTTTCAAGGTCGAAACAAAAGAAGATACTGAGTGACATGCTCCAAAATGAGCGAGAACGAGTTTTGGAAGTACTGACTAAAACGACCAAACTGAAAAAGTTTGACGTCGATCATGTAGAAGACTGTTTCACTATCATTTCCGACATGTTGGATATACACGGAGTGTTACCTTTAACAACATCCAGACACTTGGCTGAGATCGCAGAGGTATTCAAAGGACTTCGAGTTGTTCGGGAATTGTCTATTTTGACAGGAATCGTTATTAAAAGGTGAAATTTTCCAGAAAATACCGACTAGGGTAATTGTGGGGAAGTTTCCTTATTCCGATGAATTTTCATAAAATAAGTTCGGAACTCTCCAGTTTTATATCCACGCCGCTGTACTAACAGTTTCACAGGGAATTTTGTTCACTTCTTGAATCAAAGGATACGTTTTCACTATCTGAGAAAATATACAGCTAGAGGGAGTAGCAAAAAGCGTATGAATATCACCCTATATTTTTCTTGCCATTGTAAAATCTTTTCGAAGAGCTTTTCAAAAATAACTTACTCAATGTTATTTCTCAAATTATATGCATGGAAGACTAACAGTTTGATTGATTTCTGAACGATTTTCGAGAGAAGACCATGATAATGATCAAATCTAGATATATTCGCTAAAAAGTTAGTTTTGAAAACTCAGATTTTGAGAAATCAGGAGATAAATATATTGAGTGGGGTATTCTCGAACAGCTCTCCAAAGAGTGTTTCCAATGGTAGGGAAATATATAGGGTGTTCAATTAAAAATTCATACACTTTCTGCTGCTCCCTGTATACCTTTTCAATTCTCAAAACGAATAAGGCTAACGGTCCTGATGGAATTCCACCCATTATCCTCAAAAAATGTGCACCAGAATTAACACCGATTCTCTGCAAGTTGTTTACCATCTCGTACAGGTCGGGTATTTTTCCATCATGCTGGAAGACAAGCTAGAGTCCAACCAATCCCCAAAAATGGGAACAAGAACCTGCCCAACAACTACAGGCCCATTGCCCTGTTATCAGTGATCCCCAAAGTGATGGACAAAGCCATCAATATTGAGCTTATCAAATATCTGGAGAGCTCGGGAATCATCAATGATAGACAATACGGCTTTCGCCACCGAAGATCTACTGGAGATCTACTTGCCTACGTCAGCCATTTATGGCAATCTTCAATAGAAAAACACGGGGAATCTCTAGCTGTCGCGTTGGACATATCGAAAGCATTCGACCGTGTTTGGCACGAAGGACTCCTCCACAAACTACCATCATACGGCTTACCACCTCAGCTATGCCATCTCTTAGCGAGTTTTCTTTCAGGCAGATCGCTTCTTGTGGTGGTGGACGGTGTATCGTCTGATACCATTGGCATCAATTCCGGCGTTCCACAAGGATCAATTTTGGCACCAACATTATTCCTACTTCATATCAATGATCTGTTGGGAGTAACAACTTGCCCCATCTACAGCTTTGCAGATGATAGTACCCTCCATACTGCGTTCTCTTCCAGAATTCCAATTTCTTCCCAGGAAACTAAGAACTCACGGCGCAGGCAGGTCAATGCTGTCAATGAAGATCTTGCTGAAATCACAGCCTGGGGAACAAACAACCTAGTTGAATTCAACGCCACCAAAACTCAAGCCTGCATTTTCTCTAGAAAGGCGATATGCCCGATATTGAAATGTCTGGCTCCACCATCCCCACCAAGCCCACCATATCTATGCCCGGTATTTCTATCAGCAACACTCTTTCATGGGATAATCATGTCAGATCCATCGCAAAAGCTGGCTTCACAAAAACTCGGATTATTGTTCCGTGCGAAAAGCTACTTCATACCTCAACAGCTTCTCATGATCTACAAAGCGCAGATACGGCCTGTTCTAGAATACTGTTCCCACATATGGGGTTCAGCACCAAAACATACGCTGATGCTCTTGGATTCCATCCAGAGAAGAGCCATTCGCCTGGTGGGTGACGCCACACTCACTCACTCTTTGACATCATTGGAACACCGTAGAAAGGTCGGCGACCTTTCACTTTTCTATCGATACTCCCACGGGAAATGTTCTTCGGAAATCTCTGCTATCATCCCTTCACTAGCAATACCAATCAGACGAACTAGACAAGCCCAGTCAGCACATCCTTCAGTTGTCAACCTCGAAAGATGTCGAACAGCACTTTATCAAGACTCCTGCTTCATCCATAGAACGGCTAGGCTCTGGAATTCATTGCCTGTGGAAGTATTCCCAACAACATATAATCTCCAAAAGTTAAAAAAAAATTCCAATACCTACCTCCTGTCCCTATCCTCCCTAGGAACGCACGATGTTCTTTGAACATTATAGGGATTCCCTTTCGTGCGCTCCAAGCGATAAAAAAAATTAATGAAATTGTATCTGTTGATTCGAAAAAAAAACCCTGTGAAGCTGTTTCCAATAGTTTTCAAAATCTCCCATAGTCATCTCAAATTTATTTCTGTATTTCTGTTGCAGATTTACAATTTCTTCTGAGGTTTTCATTGTATGTGCTTGTTGGTTATTGCTCTATGGTCCAATGTTCCTGAAGGAGGTAATTTTAATCGTCATAATGTTGATATTGACTTCACTGTGTTATAATACAGTAGGCATAATCAAAATCCAAGTTGAATCACAGATTATATAGAATTCAAAATATGTGTCATGTCATTGCACCAATCTTTCATTGCAGAATTATGATGATCAAATTTTGTCGAAAATTATGAAGAACATGATTGAATTCTACATCAAGTACGGCTACATCAGAAACACGAAGAAGCATCAGAAATCCGACATATTGAACGCTTTCGAAAACTTCCTTTCCACGTTATCGGCAAACTCGAATATAATTCTCAGCTTCTGCAACAACGCAAAGTTGAAAGAAGATTCCACTAAAATATTGGCGATCGCCTTGGCAGAATGCAACGGTGACAAGTGGGACATTTACCAGAGCAAATTGAAACAGATGCCAAACGACGTCGCAGAATGGCCTAAATGTAAAAGTGGATTATTCTTCGAGGTCTGTGCACTTCTTTGCAGATACAGCAGGTAAGTGAGTTTACTTATTATTACCTATCAGTGTGAAACCAGCCACGAGTTCCAGCCACGACTTCGCCTAATATTCGTCGTTAATTATTAATTTGTATTATTTGGAGAGTAATAGGGTCCTATGTGAGTATCAATCAGGTTTTCGGAGCAAACATAGTTGTGAAACGGCGTTACAATGTGTTTTAACAGATTGGAGGAAAAGTGCGGAAAAGAATCAGTATACTCTATTGCAGTATTTCTTGACCTGCAAAGGGCATTCGAAACTGTAGATAGAGGCAGACTGATTAGAAAGATTGAAAGCGTAGGTATTGATGGAATAGCACTAAACTGGATCATGAATTATTTGAGCAATAGAAAGCAAAGGTTGAAACTAGATGAAGTATATTCAGATAAAATGCAAAATGATATTGGTGTACCCCAAGGGTCTATATTGGGACCATTGTTATTCCTAATATATTTGAATGATATCGTAACCATAGCAGAAGAATGTAAAATTCACTTATTTGCCGACGACACTCTACTGTACTTTAGTATAGTGATGATGTGCATGAGTGTGTTGATACTATGAACGCTGGTCTTGAAAGGGTGAATAGATATTGCTGTGCAAATCTGCTAAAGGTGAACGTAAATAAAACAAAATGGATGTTATTAGGAAAACATAAAGATCATAATAATGAAAATCTACTTCTAAGATTGAATGACAGTGATATAGAAAAGTTGAACAAATTCGTGTACTTGGGTGTTACCATTGACAATGAATTGAAATTCAAGGAACATGCTAATCAGGTCATCAAAACAGTAGCTTACAAAGTCAATTATTTAAGAAGATGTTCCCCATATCTAAGCCAGTGGTCTAAACTATTAGTATACAACTCCATAATCCCTCCACATTTAAATTACTGTTCCACCATTCTGTTTTTTCTCACCCAGAATGAAATAAACAGACTACAAAAGATGCAGAATCGTGCTATGCGAATAATCTTACAATGTTCAAGGATAACACCGATAGCAAATATGTTGCAAACCCTACAATGGCTACCAGTGAGAAAACTCTTCGAGTATCAAACACTAATTTTCATTTTTAAAATCAAAATTGCATATTCACCTGTATATCTACAGAATAAATTATCATATGTGGCTGAAATACATGAGTATAATACAAGAAACAGAAACAATATAAAAGTTGAAAAATATGAAAAAAATAGTACACATAATTCCTTATTTTATAAAGGAGTAGATTGTTTTAATGACCTCCCACAAGAAATTAAAGAGAGTGGTTCGATAAATACATTCAAAAGACGATTGAAGGATTATTTAATGAAAAATTAGTATATAATTATTATTTTTTTATTAGTTTTTATTTACACGTATGTATTTTTTATTCAGACTGATTGTATTTTTTCATGTTAATCTAAGTTTATTTATATGTGAATGTATTTACTATTGTGAATGAATTAGTTTTTCAACTAAATAAAGAGATATATATATATTCATGGCTGGCCATGAAATTACTAAAACCTCCAAAATATGTCCGTGGATGAAACTATTTTCCATCAATGTATTCCTCTGAGGGTCCTTAATAATCTGTATATCTCACAATAATTGTTTGGACAAGAATTAACTTCACAGGTCCCCTCTTTCAGTATTTCGAAAATAAATCATAACTTTTTCAAAATACACGTGGATTGGACTTTTTTTTCTATGAATGTGTTCTTCTTATGGTACTTGTTGATGTGTATATCTCACAATATTTTGTCGGGCAAGAATTAACCTCACAGGCCCCCCCTCTTTCGATTTTCGAAAAAAAAACATAACTTTCTCAACATACACGTGGATGGAAGTTTTTTTCTATGAACGAGTTCCTCTTATGGTACTAGTTGATGTGTATATCTCACAATATTTTGTCAGGCAAGAATTAACCCCACAGGCCCCCCTTTTTCGAATTTCGAAAAAGGAACATAACTTTTTCAAAATACACGTGGATGGGAGTTTCATATGACACCATTTGTAATTATGCAACAAGTTATCCATGTATAACCCGAATATTTTGAAGTACTCATAGTATTACTACTGATTATATTAATAATGTTTGAAAAATATGCCAGCATTAAACAAAGACGGCAATACAGCTGCATTTCTCAGGGTTGCCAAGATCGTTACTGCGCATGTCAGCATTTCACAGTTTACTAAGGCGGGAATTTTGAAATCCTTTAGTTGCAATCACTCAACTTTTCTAAAGGAAAACTAAAATGTGGATTTAGTGGATCAAAAATCAGAGCACTGAGGACTGAGGTAGTTAATGATCTCATTTTCGAAAGATTATTGCAAATCTCATGTCACAGTGTTGGTAAATCATTGAAAACATTTCAATGAATAATTTGATTTGAATACAATGAAATTAAAGCTATTTGTGTGAATAAAATAGTTATTTTTGTATCTAGAGCGCGAAATGCTACTTTGGTGATCGAGATCTGATTTTTTTTAACGAGGCGTAGCCGAGTTGAAAAAATAGTCGAGATGACCAAAGTATTTTTTTAACGAGGCGTAGCCGAGTTAAAAAAATAGTCGAGATGACCAAAGTATTTCGCGCTCGAGTTGCAAACAACATTTTTTCTACAAACGTCAAAAAATTTAGTTCTAAAGTGAAAATATGTTTTGCTTGATATAAAAAATGGTGTTGAACTGGCTTAAAAGGCCTCCCCCTATCCTCCCTATAGGTACGCACGATGTTCCACGAACATAATAGGAATTTCCTTTCGTGCGCTCCGAGAGAAAAAACATAGTTATTGTTGAACATTCAGAAGTAAATGATTTCGTGGATGTTTGCTCGATTGGGAACCATAAAGTTGAAATATAAATATCTCATATATTTTACATAACAATGCGCGAAGTAGGTACTTCGTGCACTGTTTTACTTCGCGCATTGTTTTGTCCAAGGTATATCATGGTAACGCAGAAAACTGAAAAAAAGTGTCACTTCGCAATTTGTTATCAATGCGCGAACCTTGTCATTTTTTGACGTTTGTAGAAAAACAATATTTATTGAAAAAAATCGTCTTGGTAAAAACATTTGAAATAAACGTCGCTAATATACACAAACTAAGAAGCACTGGAAGACCTTTTTCAGCTCTGTTAACTACTACTATTAATCGAATGAAAATCATAAAATCTACCTATCATTTCAGTTCCTGAGGAATGATTCTAACCAAGTTCTGTTGACAGCTGTATTGACGCAGATAGTCAGCTATCTCTAATTGAGGATACCGTTAACGGCGTTAATCTTTCTAGCTTTGACGGTTTGAGTGAAAAAACGACATGAAATATCCAACGGCTCAACATTTTCTTGATAGATGTTATTCCAGTGTCATAATCATAAGATGACATTCGAGGTTTGGATTCTTCATTGAACGCGCATGCATTGTCACAACTTCTGCCGTAGTAAAGTATGCGAATATATTTGCTGGCGTGTTTTTTTTCCTTGTTGGGAACAAAAACTCTGATAAACGATATCCGAATACGATTTTAAATTGACAGGAAAGGTGTAAATGAATGAATGAACCTTTTCCTTTAATAGGTAATTGATCCAAAATGAGTAATCATCCGGCTCGAAGGACCACATGTTATGAATGAGTTGTTTTTTTCCCAAAATTTAACAATGTGTCAACTTTGCCGGAGAAGAAATATTCAGAAGGAGACAGGCCTTTCAAATTTCTTGCCTTAAATAAATTCTGCAAGAGGATCCAGAGAGGTCGGGGAGGCTGAAGTTGAACCAGCTGGCCACTTGGAAACGTCCTCTTTGGTCGTTTACCCACTATACTTTTCGTATAGAATGTTTTGAATTTACAGGACTTTCTATATTCGGTAAATGAATGCACTTTCGTTTTAACGTCTAACGTGACGGTGGTTTATTTGGTTCTCTTCCTGTCCGCTAGGCGCGATTGAAATCTGAAAGGCTCGATCGCGATAATATAATACTCGGTGTGCAAAATAAATAATAATTTTTGATCGATGACAAAAAAAAATTGAGTTTGAAAATGAAATCAGAGTTCTTGTTAACAATAAATAAATCCTACATAGTATTTGATAGTAAAAACCTACACGATTGCGTGTGGACTCAACACTGCGTATACTACTATTGCAGTCCATCTAAGCGAAGTATGAGCCCTGAATCGCCTTTAGATCACTACCACAACAAAAAATATCCACACCGAGAAAAATAGTAGATTGTTTTATTAGTATCAAAAGTGACACTTTGTATGACAAGCGAATTTTGCATTTGCGAGGCAGAGCGTTCAGCGAAGCCGAGCGAAAGCAAAATTTGCTCCTATAGGAACTAAAGTTCAACTTTAGCTAGGAACTAAATGTGTTGCCTAGCAACATACCTATTTTTGTGTCAGTGATAGAAACATCAATTCAAGAGCTAATTTTGGTATTAAAATGGACGACTTTCGTGGCGGTTGCAGAAAAGAAAATTGTTTCAGCCCCATATGGCAGCCGGCCGACATCCTCCGATCTGTTTCCTCGTTGATTTACTCCTTCGACCGCTACACTCTGTCCATCGACCACCTCAAGGCCGTCTGCCTCGTCTATCCAGTCCTGTTGCCTTTCTGCCTCGACAAGCTCTCGGTTGTTTTGGGCGATGATTTGCTGATCGTCCTATCGAAACGTCATCAGGTGAGGATTGTGAACATATTGAAGAGTGATCTATGTAAGGGTGCTTATAAGTCTACAATCTCATGAAAATATAACGTCTTTCTTACCTCTAATTTACCAATAAAGAAAAAAATAGAACTAATTCAGAAGGCGAAAATTAGGTTTTTATGGTATCCTGACCAAAAGTTCGAGGGAACAATTAATTAAAGTTGGTATATTTCTATCATTAACTACTTATGAGAGAATTTACTAAGAATTTTTCATTGTTTACTGTTCATTGGTTGGTTTTGGAAAACAAATATGTGCCGTGTTTCACGGTCGAATATACCTATTATAATAGGTAAATAATATTAATTTAAGTGTGGAGACTTAGGAGTTTATGAACATAGCATTCGAAATAAAACTTGATAGTAGAGGAAGGTACAGATGATATGCCTGTTGCTCAGCTAATTTGAGGTTGTTGTGAATCGTTATCGTTGAAAGTCGATTTTTCTTGATCAGTGCACACCTCAGATCAACACGGGTTCCTTTTTTCTTCTGAGGTGCGCACATAGAAGTGTACCATGGAACTATATGGAAATGTTCTACATGCGACGTCGGTCTATGCCTGAATAAAGACCTGAACTACTTGTTTAGTTTTCATAAAAATTAAGTCACTTTGTCCTACTGGGTACTACCAGTAACCACATCCTGTAGGTTAATCCAGGATAATTGTGCACCTGTCATGTATTCTTTTGAAAACCTCAAACCTCATTTTATTCAAATTTATTGTTCGATTTATACCTTTTTCTGCCTCCTCTGCGCATAATCCTTCGAAATTATATGGAGGGCCTTTCGAGGCATGCCGACATCGACATTTGCCCGCCGTTCTCGCCATGGGCCCGGCTTTCTACCGCCTGTCGATGTTTGCTGGGCCTAAGCCCACTTTGGAATTTGCTGATGAGCCGTCAGTGAATATGAGTGTGTGGTCTCCCCAGTTCTCTTTTATTGTTCTCTTGAAGTCCATGGTGTTGTCTCCATTCAGTTTTTTCAGTCCTAAATCCTGAATTTGGATTTTCATCATTTGTGTGTTATACTCATATGTGAAGCAGGACAGATGAAAATGAGTTGAGGAACACGATGGGCCAAGAACGTCCCAATCATCTAACTTTGATGAATATAGAGCATGATTTGCTTGAAGAAGTCGATATTGAAAGTGTTATCTTTAAATTTGCCCATATAGGTATATCCAGAGAAGATTATTTTCAATATTTTCGTTTAATTTCATTCAATACTCTAAACTTGATAACCTAAAGCGATCCAAGGGCCCCTCGATAGAATTTGCTACAGGCCCCGCGCTGGCCTAATCCGGCACTGTATATCATACGATCAACAACCGTAACCATTAACCGAACAGGAACTGGACGACATCCTGACCCGCCATCCTGCGCAACTTTGCTGGATGCTGAAGAGAGGCGACGACGCGCTGAAGAAACGCGTGCTGCGTTTCTGGTTGAGGAGGAGAGGTAGTGTGGCGGGGGGAGAGGGAAAGGAGGAGGAGCAGGAGGAGGAGGAGGAGACAGTCGACGGGGACCTCGAGAGGTGCGTGCGATGGTGCAAAGCGGGGGAGGCCGTCAGGGGGCTGCTGATGGATAGGCATTTGGAGGAGGAGGTGGTCGCTAGGTAAGTATAGGTTAAGTTTAGCTCCACTCCGATATGATCGAGGTATGATAATGCCTTCTTTATAATTTTGAAAATGTCAACACATTCTCATAGTATTTTCCTTAATGCATTATTTTATATCATTATTGATCCCACACAGCACATGTATGTCTAATGTACAATGTGCGTCCACTTTGGATCGAAAGGACGTCCAATGGAAGTCCACTGGATGTCCTGAGGACACCACTTCGGACGTACAATGAATGCTCATCTTTGTACTCACAATGGATGTCGATATCTGAGCGTCCATTGGAGGTACCAAATCGGTCCAATGATCATCGATTGGATGTCCTGGGGGACACCACTTTGAATGTACAGTAGATGTTGTGTATTGTACAACAGCACAATGAGAAGGCATGCTTGAATTAATGAATAGCGCAAAAAACACGATTCTTATGCCACAATATTGTGAAAAACTATTTCAATCCTTCGATTCCTGTGCAAACGAATAAAAAAAGTGAGGTTGTGTTTCAATGTTTAACAGAAAAGTGGGGTTTGTGTTTCAAAATTATACCTTCAAGGTCGGTAATCGTGCACGCGACCTATATGTTTTAGTGTGAACCTTATCGAGGTTGTGATTCTATTCGTGATTAATATTATTTAGAGTCGTCGGACTGATTCAGTCGTTGGAGGACGCGACCTTGTCGACGAAGATCGCCATGATGATGAGCTTCGTGTTTCGCGACGAAAAGCTTTTCAGGAGGTTGATTATGGCTCGTCCCGGCATTCCGGAAGATCGTGCCACCGCTACTAAACTGTGCGAGTTCATGTCCATACAGCTGGTTTACATTACAGACGAAAAGGTATGTACCCTTCCAGTCACATAGTGTTCACACTAGGAAATTTTAGAACTCTAGGTGTAATATACAGTGGGGAAGTTTCCTTCCGATGAATTTTCATAAAATAAGTTCGGAACTCTCTCTAGTTTTATGTCCACGCTTTATAGAATGGCGACCGTTGAAGTCCAAGTCATTTTCATTTCCAAATTAAAGCAATTTTTATTTTCGGTGCGACAAACTGTGACATACATTGTGAATCTAGTCTGAAATAAATAGCTGATGATGAAGAATATAGCTAGCAAATAGCCAACGAATAGCTAACGAATGAAAAAAATAGAAGAATAAGTGAAACTGGTAAACAAAAACATACATAACCACAAATACATTCGGAGCAGGAATGCAGAGGGTACTTGGCTCCATTCTGACAAGTTTTGGTTTTGTTATTTATGCATTGAAATATCTCGAATAGAGCTCGATCCTTAACGAAAATATCATTGAATCAATGAATCACTATCGGCTATATTCAATGATATTATCCTTCCTTATTTACTGTCATTGGTCAGAATTGAATGAAGCCGACACCCATTGCCTCTTTCTCTTGTTGTGCCTGTCAGTATTTTGAGTGGTATGGACGGACTCGAAGTATTTGGCGCTGTTGCAAGATATAATCCGCAACTTCCCTAGAAAATAGATCCGTTTTATTAAGGAACAAATTCATTAGCAAAAAATGACTGACAAGTTATAAATAACATATTGTAATATGACAATAGTGAAAAATTATAGATACTGTCGCAAAATATCATAATTTATCTTTCTTAGTAATCAACTTCATTCAGATAATGAGAGATTTATGGGAATTTTTCATAATACTTGACAAAGTAGGATTGAAGAACCTATTATATCCCATTTTGCTGTTATGATATAGTTATTATTCATTCAAAGAACAATTTCCGGAAATCTAGACATATTGATATGATGTTGGCAACGTCGTACTGGTATATTGAGTTCATTGCGATTTTCAGGAAGTACGTCATAGGAATGGTGGAGGAGCCAAGTTCCTCATTTATTTATTTTTTCTGAAGTGAAAATTGATCTTACGAAAAAAATAAAAATACGTACCTATATAATAATTTTTTACAAACTTCACATTGAGACAGGAACCTCAATATAGAAAACTTCCCCGTTCTCTACACACTAAATGGACCACTCATAACTTGACTCATTTTCGACGACCTGTATTTTTTTGAAAAAATTGGCCGATTGTCATGCGGTTTTCGATACCTATTCTTGCATTCAAAATTATAGATCATAATTAATGAATATAAAATATGAATGTTATCATCTTGTATTACGTTCCTGAATATCATGAATCGAAAGGGCCATGGTTTTAATCACCTTTTTGTATTTCTTTTTACTGAAATTAGATACTTCCCTTCTACCCTGTGTATTTCACTATGGTGTTTCATTTGTCTTTCATTGAGCTTCAGAAAATATGAAAACAGTTCTTCCCAGTATTCAGTTCGAGTGGAGTTCTCGAGCTTCGTCAGGTGATATACTGGTACAATGTACCAGTATATCACCTGACGAAGCTACTGTGTAAGCGAATCATGTCGTGTGTCAATTCAGAAAAAAATATGTGTGTTCAACCTTTTTGATCATGTTTATATTAAAAAAAATGTATATTATTATTAAAATTGAATAAATAAAAAATAAAAATAAAAAATCAAAAGACGTATTTTTTACATCTTCCAGGTATTCAGTATAGCGTGTGCTTTCTGTAAGAACCTTATCGTATCATTGAAGACAGAAATAGATATAGTGTTAGCATTTTGCAGAGATCTTCGCACCGTCAAATTCCTGCTGATCCGGTTGCCGCGACTAGGCGAAGAGGCTGCTATCGAAGTGTTGGGCTTGTTGAAAATCCTCGTATTAGTACAAGTGAGTGATACCTGCTATTTTTCATGGAAAAAGTTCAATGTTCATAATATGTGGGGTATACTCTATATGGGGTATTGGGTAATAGGACGTCTCAAGAAAATGACAAAAGGTGTCATAAAAAGGTCGTAAAAGGCTTCGTTTGCCGAGATACAGGGTAATAAAGGACAACAAGTTGCACATATCCATAGAATTTTCTTATGTCCACTCTGTATGGCTTATCGTGGTGGCATAATGTAGTCTGTTATGTGACTGGCATAGGGCCACAATTCCAAAATAATATCTATCATGGTTATAGAGTATTCTGAAAAGATGTCATGAATGGAGTATATCCGACAGCTCCACCTAGACTCACTGATGGATGGTAGAGTTAGGACACAGCTGAACTTTTGTCCTTTTCCGTTTTCTATATTACAGTGGTTTGAGTGAATGAAAGAATAAGACATATATTCTGCTCTTTGTCTTTTCAATTTCCGTAGTAGCGCCTGATTGCAATGAACTGAATGTAAACAACTGGAAGGGACCCACTGTGAACGACGAGTGAGGCAAAAATTTTTTTCAGGCAACCCGCAGTGTTTACGGATACTTATCCCTCTCTATCTTATGTTGGCTAATGGGAAGCGCTCGCATAATTTGAAATATTTTCTCGTTTTTTGCTTCTATTTAAGAGTAAACGTGATTAAATAAAAATATTCATTTAGGAAAAAAGGATAATGTTGTAATCAATTATCATTAAAAAATTATTACTGATTTTTTTATTGACTTTGAAATGAAATTTCAATCTCACTCTCACAGGATCAGGAAGTCAAATGAATACAAATTGAAATTATATACTTTTATTCAAATGTCACAATAAATTGTACAGGGTGAGCGAAGCACAATGTCTCAGAACTATCAGAAGGAAAAGAAAAACGATAGGAAAAATTTTAAAAGAGGTTCTTGAATGGTATTGAGTGCATTTCGAGCATAATTTCCATAGGTTCCTATTCCTTCTTCCTACTTCTGTCATATTTGAAATTTTTAGGTCTCTCCTTTTATTACTTTTTGTCTCAGTGTCTTCACTTTTCTCCTCAATACAATATATTTTATTGATAAACTTCGAAACTTGGGAGCTGGAAGTGGTAGGCAAGTCAAAGTCAATAAAATGGGAAACTTCTTCCTTTGGACCTAAGTTATGAGCGTCCACAGATGCACCCTGAAAACAAATTACTAGCTAGTTTTTTTTTCATTTTTAAGAGGTGAAAACATACTTTTCTTTCATTATTAATCAACTAGTTACCTATGAGTTTTCTTATTTTCCTGGGGGAATTAGCATTTTTTGGTAACAAATGCTGAAAAAATGAAAATATATACTAGGTACAGCATCTGCTGTCAAAAACCTAGCAGTAACTGGTATGCCTAAATAATCTGTTGGCAGGAAATGCTCCCCACAAAGCTTGCTGCTTTTATTTGGAGTCCAATTCTCTCTACGAACTGCCTTTATCCATAATTCGAGAATGTCTGGTCTTTTGAATGGAAAAATGCAACAAATAATATTACTCAATATCAATATGGAAGTATATAACTTTGACAAATGATATAGGTATAGTTTTTGAACATATTCTGAGACTTGGCACATTGTATACCTAACTGGATGATCATTTCAAGAACTATATTTTTCAAAAATCTGAGAACAATATTCAACTTACCCATGGAATGCCAATTCCCTTTTGTCTTGTTCGTTCTTGCATCCAAAGGCGACACAATAAATCACCATTGTTTATCAATATTAATCACAAACCTTCTCAACAATCAGTTCAGTGTTCACAACAACAAATTCAGTTCTTTTGATACAACAAAACACGCCGAATGAATAGATATTTCACCTCGTATTTCGCATAAACGATGACAATGAACTTATGTCTTCACTTTCTTGCCTGTGTAAATGAGAGAAAAAATTCCTAGCTACTTTAATTATTAGATAAAAGAAAATTTAAACACCAATCCACCATTAACCAACACGAGTTGGAAGAGGACAGGTATCCGTAAATCATGCTATCTCTGTTGCAGCTGCCCCTGACACACTTTGTGCTATTCGAGAGAGCGGGCGTATCCCTTCCAGTTGTATTGAGTTCATTGCCTGATTGTCAGATACGATTTTAGAGGTTAGATTTTCTGTCAAATAAATCATAGCCGTAGATGGAAAATAGAAATAGGGTATAAACACCTACTTAACTTTATATAGCGATTCACTTTTCGCAGAACAATAGTTATTAAAATGAAGAGAATTTATTCAACAACATTTTGATATGACAAAATACACATATGAATATTCTTATAGCTAGTTTCTTATTGTATGTAAAACTTTACCGGACTGATAAAGTTTGAAACATGAAGATTGTTTTGAATTTCCACCATCTGCTGCATTATTCACTTCTCACTGATAAATTTTGAATTTAATCGGTATAGAAAACGCTATTCTCTTGGTTACACGAAATACATCATGGTTACAAAGCATGCATGTCGACAGTACCTATAAGGTTCAATATGAAATAGAAAATATTTAAATAATGTTACACTAACAATAATACAAACAATAGTAAAACTTGACAAACATGTTACATAAATAAATTGAAATAAAATCATATGGTAATGTATAATAAATTATATCACAGATCCAGTGAATCAGTAAAATATTCATCTAAACAATAATAGGGTCTATCTGATAATAAATACAGCTTACCTGAATGCATTGATGGTCTAATGTCCTTTATACCATTAGGAAGATGATTGTGAATTTTGCCACCATCATAAATGAAGGAATTTTCAATGAGAGTAGATGAGGGGAGTATGAGTTTGATATCTCTATATTATGTCTTGTATTGTGATGTAATGAATGGAGATGAGGTAGTTTCTAATATAAATTGGGATATAACTGTCAGTATTTTTCGTGTGATTTGAACAGGGGTTTGCAAGGGTCGCTAGTTTTTGCACCACACGTGTAACGTACAGCTCGTTTCTGTAGGACATGGTATACTTTTCAATAAGTTATCCCCAGAACGCAATACCGTATCGTAGGTGTGACTCAATAAGAGAGTGTACACCATCTTAGCCGCTTTGTTATCCAATTGTTGTGAGATTAACTTCACTGTTAACTTATACAGTTCTTATTCTCAATGTTGCCAGAAGCAAGTGTCAAATCATCAAGAGCACATTTGAATGTTATCAGATTTGTATTGTTAATATTAAACGAGAGTTTATTACATTCGCACCACTCTGTAATTTTGATTATATCTTCCTTTATAATTTTGATATATGATTGTCGTGTCGTCTGCAAATAATGTGAACTTACCGGAGATATTGATATTGGTAATATCATTCATGTATAGCAAAAAAAAAACTGGACCAAGGACCGAGCCCTGAGGAACCCCACAACATACTTTTTGTGCTGATGAAATTTCTCCTCTAGTTTTCACAGTTTGTTCACGATTATATAAATATGACTGAATCAACTCATAGGAGAGTCCCCTGAAGCCATAGTAATGCAGTTTCCGGAGTAATATTCCATAGTCGACACAGTCAAAAGCTTTTGACAGGTCGCAGAAGATCGCTGCAACAGCATCACCACCATTGATCTCAGTGTAGACCTCTTACAATAAATTGAAAATAGCATCCGTTGTATTTTTATTGTTTTGAAATCCAAATTGAATGCAAACAGTTGTCATTTCTGTGTCCGAACTCTAATCTAAACTAATACCATCCAGTGCGACTCTGTTTTGGAGGTGAATTTGGTTGTTCCGTTTTTCTCGAAAACAGTGTACCTCAACGAGTTTCAACAGTTGGTGCTTTTTCTACAACATTGCATCGTCTTCTATATTTTCGAATAAAATGTCGAAAAGTTCATCGCCACCCATGTTTTTTCTGAAATAATACTCCGACCGATTCAATCACTCTCTCTGTATCTCGCAAACGAAGCCTTCTACGACCTATGTTTATTCGAACTTTTTTAATCTTTTGAAACGCCTTATTACCTCTTGAAGTGTTTCCCACATACTATGAAACACCCTGTATGTACTTCTTTTTGTTCTTCACAGAAACGAAATAAAACCCGCTTCGATAAAAAACTCGAAGTCGATTTGCACTTTTCTCTCGATGGTCGTCCTGATAAGACCGACAAGTGCCTCGATCTTCTTCATCTGGTCGTTTCTAAAGACTTGTTCCTTCAGTTGTCTCCTGCCACCATCCAGAATGTATTCCGGAAGCTGTTCGACATATATACGAGGTAAGCTCTTTTGCAAAAGTATCACATCATTTGGATACTTACCCCCTAAGCAAACATTGTGTGAGGATATGAACCGGAAGCGGTGAACCGAAAGTTTAGTGAGATGAACAGTGCCCTACCATCTCAATAGGGAAGTGTCTTATATTGAAATTATTATTTGTCCGTGAAGTATATGAAAAATTATTAGATACTTTAATATTGGTTACTGTATATGGAACGACATTCGTAATCTTGATTTCCTGATCAGTCGAAAAGTATGAACCAAATTCGTTATTCCAGATTTTTTGGGATTTTCTCTCATAGTTTCTATACAAAAAAAAATATGAATATTATTTCAAAATATACGTGTAGGACAAATCAGATGGTTGGCCCCAAATAATGTCACTGCGTTTAAGGAATTTTCCTATCAGAGAGCCTAAAAGAAAAATTCAGTAGCTGGTCAGTTCACTGAGAACTGAGAAGTGTCAAGACAAATAAGAAATTGCTATTCAATAAATCATTTTTTATGTTGAAAACGGGAGCAGATTCGTTCCCTAAACGTCCAAAGATAAGTGAAAGTGATAGGAAAATTCTTTATAAATGCAGTCACATTTTGGGACAAATCATCTAATTTGTCCTTACATTCCTAATGATGAAATATTACTTATTTTTTCATTTTATAGAAACGAGGAGAGAAAATCCCAAAAAATCTGGAATAATGAATGTACGACCTCCTCGATTAACCTACAGATACAGATGCATGATAAAATCACTAATCAAGACGAAACATACATATATGTTTATTTCAATAATATCTTGAAATGAACAGAATGAAAAAAAAATTGTAACTTGAAAGGATCCTGAGCGAATTTCCATTGTTTTCAAGAAATTAGCAAATTATACCTAGCAACCGCGCCCAAAACCTGTTTTACAGCAAACCATGCTGATTGCTGCGAATTTATTGAGGTTGTGTTTCAAATGCTTATTATTGTTCTCGGTTTGTACCTCTCTTTTTCATATCAAGGTTCAGTTATAATACCGGGTGTTTCACCAATGTGGCTCACGGTTAACCCCTATAAATTCTTATTATTTAATGTAGTAAAGAGAAATTTGAGGGTTGTGAATTATAGTTGAATTGAGATTTTTTGACATACCTACGACATTATTCCATTATCGGTCAAGGATTAATAACGAATTCAACGATACCGGGTTTGATACGCGGTTATTTCAAACGATTACGAAGATATTTGTATGTGCTCAATGGGTATGACGGCGCAATATCGGAACTTCTTTTTCTGAAATTGAAATTACCCTGTCAAAGCCGTTTGAGAATTTGATATTTTGATCGTTTTTTAAAAAAGATTCCGCTTCCAAGGTATGTTGCTCGTCTCCAAAGGTATGTTAGTCAATGTGTAGTCTTTTTCTATCATCTCAACCTATTTTTCTCTAAGAAAATCAAGAAAAATAATTGATTGGTTCGAAAATTTCAGTTTCTGAGGTATCTTCAATTGTTATTTTTCCAAATTGCTCCTTTTTCAAGCTATGTTGCTCCTCTCCCTAAGTATGTAAGTCAATGTGTAGACAGTCATCCTTTTTTAGCATCTCAACCTATTTTTCTGTGGGATAATTAAAGTGAAGAATATTATCATGGGTTTGAAAATTTGATTTTTTGCGGTATTTCCAATCGTATACAGCCATTCTTTTATATCATTTCAACCTATTTTTCTTGATTTGCTCCCAAGGTATGTGAGCCAATGATTATACAGTCATTATTTTTTCTTATCCTAACCTACTCGTTACTATTATATTATGCTCATTTATTCACAAATATCCAAACCTAGCAAACGTGGTAAAAACAACGTAGATGTCTAATCGTCAAGACCCTATTCTGCATGACGAAAATCCTCAAGGCCAACCAATGGCTGGCTTGACAGTACGACCGCCTTAGTCGAAGTGACCTGCTTGTAGATTGTAGATTGCTTGCTGGAGCGGTCCAAGATGATGAAAGGTTTTGGCTAATAGTTTGGCTTGAAATAAGCCCAATTTGTGCAGTATAACGAGTCTGCTTCTGACTGACTTTATAAAACAACTATAGATGGTGATAATTATAAACAGAGTACAACTAAATATTCTCCAACAGAAAGTGCGGTAGAAACCAATTTTCTTCGTAGACGGCCAGAGTTGACCGTCAAGACCCTACTCTGCTTGACGGAAATCCTCGAGGTCAACCAATGGCTGGCCTCTACAAACAGTACGACCGCCTTCGTCGAAGTGACCAACTCTTTCGAGGTGGACGAACGCTCCTGGTAGGAGACGTTTTTGCCCTTGTGGATCAGGATTAAAAAAAAAAGATTAAATTATACAATCAATTGTCATGGGTCATTTATAAGTGTGGGAAGTTTCAATGCAATTCGACGTTTTGAAGTCTGTCAAAATCACTTTCGAAGCCTTCTTTACAAACATACAAACCAATCTTATAAAAACGTGGTAAAAACAACTTCTCATCTCCTTCGTAGACGTCCAGAGCTGACCGTCAAGATTCTACTCTGCATGACGGAAATCCTCAAGGCCAACCAATGGCTGGCCTCTACAAATAGTACGGCAGCCTTCGTCGAAGTGACCTGCTCGTTGGAAGTGGACGAGCGCTCCTGGCAGGAGTTCGTGACGTTTTTGCGCTTGTGGATCAGGATTTCGAACAAGCAGAGGGTGTCTGCGAGAAATGCGGTGCACTTCGGCATCGTGAGGAATTATCTGAGGAGGGTGCCATATTTGCCACAGAAGAAGGTAGGGGTGTCATATACAGTGTGCCCAATGAAATGTTGGTATTTGCGGGAAGATTAAATAATAACAGTTTGCAAAAAAGTTGGTTTATTCCGATCACTGATGTAACGTTCGCATGTACATGATACACTCTTTAATTGTCACTTATAATATCACGAGAGCTTCAATTATTTCCGGAAATTTTTTCGAGAACACGAACATTTTGAAAATTCAATTTTTGAACTATTCGTGTACGAGAAAAAATTCCCGGATATTAATTGAAGCTAAAGTGATCTTTGGAAGAAGTCCATGGTAACTCAAAGTGGAGTGGTGTAGTTCATAGATGAAAAACCCAAGTCATCTCCACAACTGTTATTGAAATGATCAAAGATCATCAATGGTACATGTTTCGGGCTTATATGAGCCCATCATCAGCCGATAAAATATTTCAAAGTTCTAGAAAAAACCGGTATTGACTTAGGATATAATGCAATGATTGTAAGTAAGTAAGTAATCAATCATTCCTACCAGGGCTCTACCAGGGTTCTGTTAGGTCTGCCGCCTCTACACCTGTTCATACAACACGAAGCCATGAGAACTGCTTACCGACTCAACGGTGCAATAAACCAGTGGGTCGGAACAGAAGCAGATCATGGACACTCCCTCATATGGAATAAGGCAAAGGAAAACTGTCCCATCCTCATGATGAGAAGGGATAATACCTTGCCAATTCTGAACTTCAACAAAGCCCCAAACACTGTCATCCCTACGAGGGAAGAATGGAATGACACAACACCTGGCGTGCCTCCTCCTAATGAGTCAATCTGGTACACGAATGGCTCAAAATTTGGGGGCAGTTCAGGTGCAGGGGTATACAATGAAGGAACAGGGAAAGAAATTTCAGTTCCTTTGGGCGAATATGCCTCAGTGTTCCAGGCAGAAGTACTTGCAATACTCACCTGTGTCCAAGAAAACCTAATTATGAGAGGTCGTAGACCAATCACTATATGCTCGGACAGCAAAGCTGCAATACTGGCTTTGCAATCCAAATAGGATCACATCCAATTTGGTGTCCGAGTGCAGAAAAGCCTTGGAAAACCTGGCAAAATCAAGAAAAGTCAGCCTTATGTGGGTCCCGGGACATTCGGGAATACCCGGAAACGAGGAGGCAAAGATCGGTTCAGGACGGACCTCGGTCGGACCGGAACCAATCTTGGGAATACCAAATAGCCTGGCAATGTCCTCTATAGAGCAACAGCTGCATAAGCAATTCCTCAAAATATGGCAGGACACACCAGGAATGAGACAATCGAAGCTCCACATAAAGGAACCTTCGAAGAGGCTCGCAAAAGAGGTTTTATTCCTAAACAGGCGAAACCTTAAAATGGTAGTGGGGCTCCTAACGGGGCACAACCACCTCAATAGGCACCTAGAGCTTATTGGGATCAAGGATGACCCCTTTGCAGATGGTGCCTGGAAGATGACGAAACGTCATCACATGTCCTCACTGAATGTCCAGCACTGACGCATCAGAGGAGGGCTGTCCTTGGCCACATAATTTTGAGGCCAGAGGACGTAAAAGAGATTTAGCTGAGGAAGCTGCTGAACTTCTCCAAGGCAGTCGGCATACCCAGCTGAATGTCGTAACATGTGGGCGCACAATGGGCCCGAATAAGGAGGCCCACGTGCAGGGGGTTCACCCGCCCACCAGTGCTTCGAAGAAGAAGAAGAAGATAACATGCATTTTCTAATATTAACAATGATGTAATGACATTCCTCTTCTCCCTCTAAAATAATGACATTTCACTGAAGCCACACCATATACCCTTTGATAGTCAGCAATTTCAGCAGAACGTTTTGAGTCGGAATATTTGAAGTGAATATAGTGTGTCTGGTCACAAGTATCTGTCACTTTCATTGAATTTTCTTGAATTTCGGAATGAAAAATCAGCAGATTCAGTACTGTCAGTCTTGTCAAAATGAACTGATCGAAAAAAGCTGAGAAAATTTCGTTTTTGGTGCGACATTCTTCTATAAAAAATGTAGTATAGCTAATATAATATTCTTGACAATACATTTTTTCGATCAGTTTATAATCTCTCAAGAAATTCTCAAGGAACATATTTATTTTTTTCCGAATTATTTCAGGCAATCACTATGTGGAAGATGTTGGACAAGTTGGAAGGAATGAAAAGAAAATGTCTATCATTTTAAGATGATGATTGTTGATGTTATAGATGGAGGAAAAAAACGAACATGACTCGTTATGAATCTCTTGTTAATTGTTGAGTAATATTAATTGTTTGATGATATTTTTTCTATGTTATTTGTTCAGCTGATTTGTTACCAATAATTACCTACTCTTTTGTGGTTGTTATTCTTATTTCCGTTTCCTATGTAAATTTTATATAAATGTAATTTCCTTACTTGAATAAATTTGTTCTTGTACACAATCAGAGAGACGTTCATTTATTACGACGGGAAACTATACAAAACACTGTCTTGAAATTCTTAATTCACATCGAGAATATGAAAAAAGTTGGAAGGGATATACCTTTATTGCTTTTTTTCAGGCCCAAAAATTTGGTATACAGAGTCCTCAAGAGATGCCCTATAGTAAAAAGTAGGAACATCACTTTCTAGCTTTCATTTTTAAAAAGCAGCCATTTTTTATACCTGCTCATGTTTCCTTGCGTTACCTTTGATATAATAATATGGCTCGATCTAGTAGGTCGATCGACTGGATATCGATGTCATGAAGGCGACTGCATTTTTGGTGGAACTAAATCCAAACACTTATTTTGCTCACGAAAAAAAATTCTTTGCCATCATTTCAGCCATGTTTCGAACAAACTTCATATTCTTGTTCAGTAAATCAAGAAAATTCTGTATGCAAGTTTTCAGGAGAAGAAGGTTTCATTTTAAAAAAGTAGCCATTTCCCTTGCGATACCTTCGATACAAAATGACTCGATTTAGTACCTCGATTGACTGGATTTTTGGCGAAACTAAATTAATTCACGTATTTTGTCTACGAAGAAAAATTCTTTTCTATCATTTCATAGCTATTTTTCAGACGATTTTTTCAAATTTTCGTACGCAAATATCTCGAGAACCAATGAAGATAACAACGAATGGCCTTCAGATTCTTGTTAAGCACATCGAGGACATCCTATAAACATGTTTGCAGCCCATTCTAACGCCTCGAATCACTTGAAAAATGTTCAAAGGGGTTAACCTTCTTTTATTTTCAGACCAAAAAATGAACTTTGTCGTACGGCCTTCAAACTCGGTATATAGAGTCCTCAATGGATGCCTTCATGCGGAGTAAAAGCACAGCGCTCTAGCTTTCCTTATAAGGAAGTTACAATTTTTGACCCGCTTTCATTCCTTGCGGTACCTTTGATACAAAATGACTCGATTTAGTACCTCGATTGACCGGAGATCAATGTCATGAGAACGACTAGAGTTTTGGCAGAACTAAATTAATTCACGTATTTTGTCCACGAAGGAAAATTCTTTTCCATCATTTCATAGCTCTATTTCAGACGATTTTTTTAAATTTTCGTACGCAAATATCTCGGGAACCAATGAAGATAACAACGAATGGCCTTCAGATTCTTGTTGAGCACATCGAGGACATCCTATATACAAGTTTTCAGCCCATTCTGACGCCTCGAATTACTTGAAAAATGTTCAAAGGGGTTAACCTTCTTTTATTTTCAGACCAAAAAATGAACTTTGTCGTAGGGCCTTCAAACTTGGTATACAGGGTCCTCAATGGATGCCTTCATGCGGAGTAGAAGCACAGCGCTCTAGCTTTCCTTATAAGGAAGTTGCAATTTTTGACTCGCTTTCAATCCTTGCGGTACCTTTGATAAAAAATGGCTCGATTTAGTACCTCGATTGACCGGAGATCAATGTCACGAAAACGACTGGATTTTTGGCAAAACTAAATTAATCCACGTATTTTGTCTACGAAGAAAAATTCTTTTCTATCATTTCATAGCTCTTTTTCTGACGATTTTTTTTAATTTTCGTACGCAAATATCTCGGGAACCAATGAAGATAACAACGAATGGCCTTCAGATTCTTGTCGAGCACATCGAGGACATCCTATATACAAGTTTTCAGCCCATTCTGACGCCTCTAATTACTTGAAAAATGTTCAAAGGGGTTAACCTTCTTTTATTTTCAGACCAAAAAATGAACTTTGTCGTAGGGCCTTCAAACTTGATATACAGGGTCCTCAATGGATGCCTTCATGCGGAGTAGAAGCACAGCGCTCTAGCTTTCCTTATAAGGAAGTTGCAATTTTTGACCCGCTTTCATTCCTTGCGATACCTTTGATGAAAAATGGCTCGATTCAGTACCTCGATTGACCGGAGATCAATGTCATGAAAACGACTGGAGTTTTTGACAAAACTGAATTATTACATGTATTTTGTCCACGAAGAAAAATTCTTTGCCATCATTTCATAGCTCTTTTTCAGACGATTTTTTTAAATTTTCGTACGCAAATATCTCGGGAATCAATGAAGATAACAACGAATGGCCTTCAGATTCTTGTTGAACACATCGAGGACATCCTATATACAAGTTTTCAGCCCATTCTGACGCCTCGAATTATTTGAAAAATGTTCAAAGGGGTTAACCTTCTTTTATTTTCAGACCAAAAAATGAACTTTGTCGTACGGCCTTCAAACTCGGTATATAGAGTCCTCAATGGATGCCTTCATGCGGAGTAAAAGCACAGCGCTCTAGCTTTCCTTATAAGGAAGTTACAATTTTTGACCCGCTTTCATTCCTTGCGGTACCTTTGATACAAAATGACTCGATTTAGTACCTCGATTGACCGGAGATCAATGTCATGAGAACGACTAGGGTTTTGGCAGAACTAAATTAATTCACGTATTTTGTTCACGAAGAAAAATTCTTTTCCATCATTTCATAGCTCTTTTTCAAACGATTTTTATAAATTTTCGTACGCAAATATGTCGGGAACCAATGAAGCTAACAACGAATGGCCTTCAGATTCTTGTTGAGCACATCGAGGACATCCTATATACAAGTTTCCAGCCCATTCTGACGCCTCGAATTACTTGAAAAATGTTCAAAGGGGTTAACCTTTTATTTTCAGACCACAAAATGAACTTTGTCGTAGGGCCTTCAAACTTGATATACAGGGTCCTCAATGGATGCCTTCATGCGGAGTAGAAGCACAGCGCTCTAGCTTTCCTTATAAGGAAGTTACAATTTTTGACCCGCTTTCATTCCTTGCGGTACCTTTGATACAAAATGACCCGATTTAGTACCTTGATTGACCGGAGATCAATGTCATGAGAACGACTGGATTTTTGGCAAAACTAAATTAATTCACGAATTTTGTCCACGAAGAAAAATTCTTTTCCATCATTTCATAGCTTTTTGGAACGATTTTTTCAAATTTTCGTACGCAAATATCTCGAGAACCAATGAAGATAACAACAAATGGCCTTCAGATTCTTGTTGAGCACAACGAGGACATCCTATATACAAGTTTTCAGCCCATTCTGACTCCTCGAATTACTTGAAAAATGTTAAAAGGGGTTAACCTTGTTTCTTTTTCAGACCAGAAAATGAACTTTGTCGTAGGGCCTTTAAACTTGGTATACAGGGTCCTCAATGGATGCCCTACTGCGGAGTAGAAGCACAGCGCTCTAGCTTTCCTAATAAGGAAGTAGCAATTTTTGACCCGCCTTCTATCCTTGCGGTACCTTTGATATTAACTGGCACGATCTAGTACCTCAATTTAGTGGAGATCGATAGTATGAGAATCACTGAATTTTTTGCGAAATTGAATTCATCCACGTATTTTGCCCACGAAAAAAAATTCTTGGTCATCATTACAGCGATTTTTCAGGCATTTTTTTTTTTTCAAATTTCAATGCGAATATCTCAAGAACCGGGTGAGAAAAATAGGAACAGACTTCAGATTCTTGTTGAGCACATCGAGAACATCCTATATACAAGTTTTCAGCCCATTCTGACGCCTCGAATTATTTGAAAAATGTTCAAAGGGGTTAACCTTCTTTTATTTTCAGACCAAAAAATGAACTTTGTCGTAGGGCCTTCAAACTTGGTATACAGGGTCCTCAATGGATGCCTTCATGCTGAGTAGAAGCACAGCGCTCTAGCTTTCCTTATAAGGAAGTTGCAATTTTTGACTCGTTTTCAAACCTTGCGGTACCTTTGATATAATATGACTCGATTTAGTACCTCCAGTTAGTGGAGATCGATAGTATGAGAACTACTGAATTTTTGGCGAAATTGAATTCATCCACGTATTTTGCCCACGAAAAAAAATTCTTGGTCATCATTACAGCGATTTTTCAGGCATTTTTTTTTTCGAATTTCAATGCGGATATCTCAAGAACCGGGTGAGAAAAATAGAAACAGACTTCAGATTCTTGTTGAGCACATCGAGGACATCTTGTATACAAGTTTTCAGCCCATTCTGACGCCTCTAAATACTTGAAAAATGTTCAAAGGGGTTAACCTTCTTTTATTTTCAGACCAAAAAATGAACTTTGTCGTACGGCCTTCAAACTCGGTATACAGGGTCCTCAATGGATGCCTTCATGCGGAGTAGAAGCACAGCGCTCTAGCTTTCCTTATAAGGAAGTTACAATTTTTGACCCGCTTTCATTCCTTGCGGTACCTTTGATACAAAATGACCCGATTTAGTACCTTGATTGACCGGAGATCAATGTCATGAGAACGACTGGATTTTTGGCAAAACTAAATTAATTCACGAATTTTGTCCACGAAGAAAAATTCTTTTCCATCATTTCATAGCTTTTTGGAACGATTTTTTCAAATTTTCGTACGCAAATATCTCGAGAACCAATGAAGATAACAACAAATGGCCTTCAGATTCTTGTTGAGCACAACGAGGACATCCTATATACAAGTTTTCAGCCCATTCTGACTCCTCGAATTACTTGAAAAATGTTAAAAGGGGTTAACCTTGTTTCTTTTTCAGACCAGAAAATGAACTTTGTCGTAGGGCCTTTAAACTTGGTATACAGGGTCCTCAATGGATGCCCTACTGCGGAGTAGAAGCACAGCGCTCTAGCTTTCCTAATAAGGAAGTAGCAATTTTTGACCCGCCTTCTATCCTTGCGGTACCTTTGATATTAACTGGCACGATCTAGTACCTCAATTTAGTGGAGATCGATAGTATGAGAATCACTGAATTTTTTGCGAAATTGAATTCATCCACGTATTTTGCCCACGAAAAAAAATTCTTGGTCATCATTACAGCGATTTTTCAGGCATTTTTTTTTTTTCAAATTTCAATGCGAATATCTCAAGAACCGGGTGAGAAAAATAGGAACAGACTTCAGATTCTTGTTGAGCACATCGAGAACATCCTATATACAAGTTTTCAGCCCATTCTGACGCCTCGAATTATTTGAAAAATGTTCAAAGGGGTTAACCTTCTTTTATTTTCAGACCAAAAAATGAACTTTGTCGTAGGGCCTTCAAACTTGGTATACAGGGTCCTCAATGGATGCCTTCATGCTGAGTAGAAGCACAGCGCTCTAGCTTTCCTTATAAGGAAGTTGCAATTTTTGACTCGTTTTCAAACCTTGCGGTACCTTTGATATAATATGACTCGATTTAGTACCTCCAGTTAGTGGAGATCGATAGTATGAGAACTACTGAATTTTTGGCGAAATTGAATTCATCCACGTATTTTGCCCACGAAAAAAAATTCTTGGTCATCATTACAGCGATTTTTCAGGCATTTTTTTTTTCGAATTTCAATGCGGATATCTCAAGAACCGGGTGAGAAAAATAGAAACAGACTTCAGATTCTTGTTGAGCACATCGAGGACATCTTGTATACAAGTTTTCAGCCCATTCTGACGCCTCTAAATACTTGAAAAATGTTCAAAGGGGTTAACCTTCTTTTATTTTCAGACCAAAAAATGAACTTTGTCGTACGGCCTTCAAACTCGGTATACAGGGTCCTCAATGGATGCCTTCATGCGGAGTAGAAGCACAGCGCTCTAGCTTTTCTTATAAGGAAGTTGCAATTTTTGACCCGCTTTCAATCCTTGCGGTACCTTTGATACTAAATGACTCGATTTAGTACCTCGATTGACCGGAGATCAATGTCATGAGAACGACTGGATTTTTGGCAAAACTAAATTAATTCACGTATTTTGTCCACGAAGAAAAATTCTTTTCCATCATTTCATAGCTCTTTTTCAGACGATTTTTTTAAATTTTCGTACGCAAATATCTCGGGAACCAATGAAGATAACAACGAATGGCCTTCACATTCTTGTTGAGCACATCGAGGACATCCTATATACAAGTTTTCAGCCCATTCTGACGCCTCGAATTACTTGAAAAATGTTCAAAGGGGTTAATTAACCTTCTTTTATTTTCAGACCAAAAAATGAACTTTGTCGTAGGGCCTTTAAACTTGGTATACAGGGTCCTCAATGGATGCCTTCATGCGGAGTAGAAGCAGAGCGCTCTAGCTTTCCTTATAAAGAAGTTGCAATTTTTGACCCGCTTTCATTCCTTGCGGTACCTTCGATACAAAATGACTCGATTCAGTACTTCGATTGACCGGAGATCAATGTCATGAGAACGACTGGAGTTTTGGCCAAACTAAATTAATTCACGAATTTTGTCCACGAAGAAAAATTCTTTTCCATCATTTCATAGCTCTATTTCAGACGATTTTTCTAAATTTTCGTACGCAAATATCTCGGGAACCAATGAAGATAACAACGAATGGCCTTCAGATTCTTGTTGAGCACATCGAGGACATCCTATATTCAAGTTTTCAGCCCATTCTGACGCCTCGAATTACTTGAAAAATGTTCAAAGGGGTTAATACCTTCTTTCATTTTCAGACCCAAAAATGAACTTTGTCGTAGGGCCTTTAAACTTGGTATACAGGGTCCTCGATGGATGCCTTCATGCGGAGTAGAAGCATAGCGCTCTAGCTCTCCTTATAAGGAAGTTGCAATTTTTGACTCGCTTTCAATCATTGCGGTACCTTTGATACAAAATGACTCGATTTAGTACCTCGACTGACCGGAGATCAATATCATGAGAACGACTGGAGTTTTGGCAGAACTAAATTAATTCACGTATTTTGTCCACGAAGAAAATTCTTCGCCATCATTTCATAGCTCTTTTTCAGGCGATTTTTTTAAATTTTCGTACGCAAATATCTCGTGAACCAATGAAGATAACAACGAATGGCCTGCAGATTCTCGTTGAGCACATCGAGGACATCCTATATACAAGTTTTCAGCCCATTCTGACGCCTCGAATTATTTGAAAAATGTTCAAAGGGGTTAACCTTCTTTTATTTCCAGATCAAAAAATGAACTGTGTCGTAGGGCCTTCAAACTTGGTATACAGGGTCCTTGATGGATGCCTTCATGCGGAGTAGAAGCACAGCTCTCTAGTTCTCCTTATAAGGAAGTTGCAATTTTCGACTCGTTTTCAATCCTTGCGGTACCTTTGATATAATATGAAGCGATTTAGTACCTCGATTGACCGAAGATCAATGTCATGAGAACGACTGGAGTTTTGGCAAAACTAAATTAATTCACGTATTTTGTCCACGAAGAAAACTCTTCTCCATCATTTCATAGCTATTTTTCAGGCGATTTTTTCAAATTTTCGTACGCAAATATCTCGGGAACCAATGAAGCTAACAACGAATGGCCTTCAGATTCTTGTTGAGTACATCGAGGACATCCTATATACAAGATTTCAGCCCATTCTGACGCCTCGAATTACTTGAAAAATGTTCAAAGGGGTTAGTTAACCTTCTTTTATTTTCAGACCAAAAAATGAACTTTGTCGTAGGGCCTTTAAACTTGGTATACAGGGTCCTCAATGGATGGCTTCATGCTGAGTAGAAGCACAGCGCTCTAGCTTTCCTTATGAGGAAGTTGCAATTTTTGACCCGCTTTCATTCCATGCGGTACCTTTGATACAGAATGACTCGATTTAGTACCTCGATTGATCGGAGATCAATGTCATGAGAACGACTGGAGTTTTGGCAAAACTAAATTAATTCACGTATTTTGTCAACGAAGAAAACTCTTCTCCATCATTTCATAGCTTTTTTTCAGACGATTTTTTTAAATTTTCCTACGCAAATATCTCGGGAACCAATGAAGATAACAACGAATGGCCTTCACATTCTTGTTGAGCACATCGAGGACATCCTATATACAAGTTTTCAGCCCATTCTGACGCCTCGAATTACTTGAAAAATGTTCAAAGGGGTTAACCTTCTTTCATTTTCAGACCAAAAAATGAACTTTGTCATAGGGCCTTCAAACTTGGTATACAGGGTCCTCAATGGATGCCTCCATGCTGAGTAGAAGCACAGCGCTCTAGCTTTCCTTATAAGGAAGTTGCAATTTTTGACTCGCTTTCAATCCTTGCGGTACCTTCGATACAAAATGACTCGATTTAGTACCTCGATTGACCGAAGATCAATGTCATGAAAACGACTGGATTTTTGGCAAAACTGAATTGATTCACGTATTTTGTCAACGAAGAAAATTCTTCTCCATCATTTCATAGCTATTTTTCAGGCGATTTTTTTTTATGGCCTTGAGATTCTTGTTGAACACATCGAGGACATCCTATATACAAGTTTCAAGCCCATTCTGACGCCTCGAATTACTTGAAAAATGTTCAAACCCAAAAATGAACTTTGTCGTAGGGCCTTCAAACTTGGTATACAGGGTCCTCAATGGATGCCTTCATGCGGAGTAGAAGCACAGCTCTCTAGCTCTCCCTATAAGGAAGTTACAATTTTTGACCCGCTTTCATTCCTTGCGGTAAGTTTGATAAAAAATGGCTCGATTTAGTACCTCGATTGACCAGAGATCAATGTCATGAAAACGACTGGATTTTTGGCAAAACTGAATTGATTCACGTATTTTGTCAACAAAGGAAACTCTTCTCCATCATTTCATAGCTATTTTTCAGGCGATTTTTTTTTACTTTTCGAGCGCAAATATCTCGGGAATCAATGAAGATAACAACAAATGGCCTTGAGATTCTTGTTGAGCACATCGAGCCCATCGAGGACATCCTATATACAAGTTTTCAGCCCATTCTGACTCCTCGAATTACTTGAAAAATGTTCAAAGGGGTTAACCTTCTTTCATTTTCAGACCAGAAAATGAACTTTGTCGTAGGGTCTTCAAACTTGGTATACAGGGTCCTCAATGGATGCCCTACTGCGGAGTAGAAGCACAGCACAGCTTTCCTAATAAGGAATAAGTAGCAATTTTTGACCCGCCTTCTATCCTTGCGGTACCTTTGATATTAACTGGCTCGATCTAGTACCTCAATTTAGTGGAGATCGATAGTATGAGAATTACTGAATTTTTTGCGAAATTGAATTCATCCACGTATTTTGCCCACGAAAAAAAATTCTTGGTCATCATTACAGCGATTTTTCAGGCATTTTTTTTTTCAAATTTTAATGCGGATATCTCAAGAACCGGGTGAGAAAAATAGAAACAGACTTCAGATTCTTGTTGAGCACATCGAGGACATCCTGTATACAAGTTTTCAGCCCATGCGGAGTAGAAGCACAGCGCTCTAGCTTTCCTTATGAGGAAGTTGCAATTTTTGACCTGCTTTTTCATTCCTTGCGGTACCTTTGATACAAAATGACTCGATTTAGTACCTCGATTGACCGGAGATCAATGTCATGAGAACGACTGGAGTTTTGGCAAAACTAAATTAATCCACGTATTTTGTCTACGAAGAAAAATTCTTTTCTATCATTTCATAGCTCTTTTTCTGACGATTTTTTTTAATTTTCGTACGCAAATATCTCGGGAACCAATGAAGCTAACAACGAATGGCCTTCAGATTCTCGTTGAGCACATCGAGGACATCCTATATACAAGTTTTCAGCCCATTCTGACGCCTCGAATTGTTTGAAAAATGTTCAAAGGGGTTAACCTTGTTTCATTTTCAGACCACGAAATGAACTTTGTCGTAGGACCTTCAAACTTGGTATACAGGGTCCTCAATGGATGCCTTCATGCGGAGTAGAAGCACAGCGTTCTAGCTTTCCTTGTAAGGAAGTTGCAATTTTTGACTCGCTTTCAATCCTTGCGGTACCTTTGATATAATATGACTCGATTTAGTACCTCGATTGACCGGAGATCAATGTCATGAGAACGACTGGAGTTTTGGCAAAACTAAATTAATCCACGTATTTTGTCTACGAAGATAAATTCTTTTCTATCATTTCATAGCTCTTTTTCTGACGATTTTTTTTAATTTTCGTACGCAAATATCTCGGGAACCAATGAAGCTAACAACGAATGGCCTTCAGATTCTCGTTGAGCACATCGAGGACATCCTATATACAAGTTTTCAGCCCATTCTGACGCCTCGAATTGTTTGAAAAATGTTCAAAGGGGTTAACCTTTAATTTTCAGGCCAAAAAATGAACTTTGTCGTAGGGCCTTCAAACTTGGTATACAGGGTCCTCAATGGATGCCTTCATGCGGAGTAGAAGCACAGCGCTCTAGCTTTGCTTATAAGGAAGTTGCAATTTTTGACCCGCTTTCAATCCTTGCGGTACCTTTGATATATGACTCGATCTAGTACCTCGATTGACCATCAGAGATCAATGTCATGAGAACGACTGGAGTTTTGGCAAAACTAAATTAATTCACGTATTTTGTCCACGAAGAAAACTCTTCTCCATCATTTCATAGCTATTTTTCAGGCGATTTTTTTTTACTTTTCGAGCGCAAATATCTCGGGAACCAATGAAGCTAACAACGAATGGCCTTCAGATTCTTGTTGAGCACATCGAGGACATCCTATATACAAGTTTCCAGCCCATTCTGACGCCTCGAATTACTTGAAAAAATGTTCAAAGGGGTTAACCTTCTTTTATTTCTAGACCAAAAAATGAACTTTGTCGTAGGGCCTTCAAACTTGGTGTACAGGGTCCTTCCATCCCAACTAAATATACTCTGTTGTATATTTATGAAATATTCTTAACTGAATGTTCTGTGGGGTATATTCATGAAATATTCTCAACTGAATATTCTGTTGTGTATGTTCATGAAATATTCCATGAATATTCCTATGTTTCTCAACACATAAATTCCAATCATTATTTCAGAGATGTGAGTATCAAACATCAATTAGATGTAAGGGGATTTTGAAACAAAAAGTGTTTATGATCCGATTTCGAACGATGCTCTCACAAGAAATTGATATGTACAACATTATTCAATTCGATTACTGGCCTAGTGGTCAAGGCGTTGCTATGATAGTCTTTAGGTCACGAGTTCGATCCTTACTTGGGTCACTTTTTTCTATTTTAGAATATGTTTATTGGAATATTAAAGGAACATTCAACATAGAATATTTTTTTGGATATATTCTATGAATATCTGAGGAATTCCCATTCGCATATTTAGACAATATTCCACAGATATTCCGGAATATTCCAGATTATTCCTAGAATATTCCAATATTCCAAAAGGAATATGATAGGGAGATTCATGGAATATCTGGTGCTGTCTGGAAACATCCGGTATACAAGTTTTCAGCCCATTCTGACACCTTGAATAAGTCAATTTGATATAAACCCAAGGACCAATTTCCTTCCTTCATGTTGCTGAGAATAATCATACTTCTGAAACGTACTTAGTGGAAAGGATTGAAAGGAAAATAAAAATCGAGTAGTTAAATACGTATTTTGTATTTCACGATAAAAAATAACATTTCATTATACAGAAATTTTGCGGACAAAGGGTTGGAAACATTATTTACAGTCAACATTTTAACCAAGAAGCAGAGGATTGGACAATTAATCTATTGTAACAGTTCCAAAGGTCCGAATAAGCTAATCGAAAAAAGTTAGGGATGAATATTTCATCATTTATAGGCATTTCACTGTTATCATATTGGTGTCCCCAACTTTTTTCCATAAGTATAGATAATCACAGTTATGTAATTCCTTAAATGACTACCTTAGAACCTAAGAGGACCAAAAAAAATTTACTATTATACATATTATGCAATTATACAGGGTGGCCCACGGTCGGTGGTACCTTAGACGTATACGGAAAACGGTACATTGGATTATCCTGAAAATTTGGTTACTCTAATAAGCGTTTGTGATCTAACGATTCAAAATATTTTCAGCGAAGCAGCGTTGCCACATTTACCAAAAAGTAGCATCATCTTTGTTATTTCAAATGGAACACCCTGTATCTCATTGCGTTTTTAGATTCTTCTCGAAGAGCTGATTTCATCAATGCATCACACTTGGGGTCTAGCAGGAATTATTACAGAGATATAGGGTGTTCAAAATCGAGATTTTTCAATTTCAGGAATTTTTTGTGTCGAAACTATTCATTATCGATCAAAACGGCTTACATGTCCCTATCTTAACTTTTGATTCACTATCTACTGACATTTAATTGGAACAGATACAGGGTGATCAAAATTCTGAATCTTGGACCATCCTGTATTTTTTCCAATTAAATGTCAGTAGATAGTGAATCAAATGTTAAGATAGGGACATGTAAGCCGTTTTGACCAATGATGAATAGTTTCGACACAAAAAAATCCAAAAGTTGAAAAGTCTCGATTTTGAACACCCTATATCTCTGTAATAAATCCTGCTAGACCCCAAGTGTGATACGTTGATGGAATCAGCTCTTCGGGAAGAATCTAAAAACGCAATAAAATACAGGGTTTTCCATTTGAAATAACAAAGATGATGCCACTTTTTGGTAAAAGTGGCAACGCTGCTTCGCTGAAAATATTTTGAATCGTTAGATCACAAACGCTTATTAGAGTAACCAAATTTTCAGGATAATCCAATGTACCGTTTTCCGTATACGTCTAAGGTACCATCGACCGTGGGCCACCCTGTATGAAGACAATGATGAATTCAAATTTGAGATTATTTAGTCTTATTTATTTCGAAACAACAATGGAAAGTTTTACATTTCTAGTACATATGATCATGTTTTTTTATTAAAATTTTTGTGGTATCAAATTGCATAAAATTTCAATTTCATGAACAATTTTTGGAAATTTCAACAAAAATCAGCAAACTGCGTACGGTCACATAATTATTTCTGTGTGGATATTTTGATTAACCAATATGAAAAATCAGCAAACTGCGTACGGTCACACAATTATTTCTGTGTGGATATTTTGATTAACCAATATGAACTGCCTTGATTTTCATTTTTATAAAAAAATAATCAACAGGTGCATTTTTCACTTATACTTAAATTGAAATAAGTAAAACATACGAGGCACTACGAAATCAAATTTTTTCGACAAGCCATGTCAAAATAATCAGTCACTGAATAATATTGGAAATTAAATGAAATGCGCAGAATTGATTTTCCTCCAACACTCGCAAATAATCAAATATTTTCACTTGCTAATTATAAGTAATAAACATGTCCTCAGAAATATAGTCTTATTCAAATAAATTGTCAAATGATGTCTAATCGAATTTGATGGAATTGACAGACATGTCAATGGTGCCACCCCGATAGGAACCTCGCTTTTTCTTAGTTTTCTCGTGTCTGAATGATTTACCTCGGGTGTGCTTCAGGTCCAAGTTTGCCCTTTCACCCCATGATCCTCTAGCATTAAACTAAGAAACAAAAAAAAAGTATTTAAATGACTGAGATAAAATTGACGCTCCTTTCAACTATTATGCCTTATTCAAGATATTTAGATACACTATTTTTTATATATTTATTAAATTGCTATTAAAGAAGATTCCGAAGTTTAAAGATAGTGATTTATAGTTGGGTTGATTGTATGATAAACGCTTAATTTTTCGAACAAATAATGTTAATGCATAAAAAAACAAGAGAAGATTTTTCATATTTCCAACATTAAAATATATACATAATGATACCCTCCAAAAGAGTGGGTGAAATCACGTCAGAAAATCTATGCCTGCCTTCAACAAAAAAGCGACCAGCCATCTTCTTTCTATTTGGAAAAATCAAGTGGAAAAATTCGTGTATGTGACTTTTGAATCAATCTTGAAACGACTGTGAAGTCATAAGCTTGAAAGTCCTATTAAAAAATCGAAAGTTGTGGTCATTTCCAAACCAGAAGGGCCGCAAAGCAAGAGATTCACCCGGTATAATTGTGAAGTCTAAAATGATTCAAGTGGAAAGGCGACTAGCCTCAAGAATATGTTGAACAACACGTGATTTAGAAAACCAATAATATATGAAATGGGCAATATGTTCTTTAAAACTTGTGCCAATGCTTCTACGTGTATGCCCAATATATTTCATGTTACAGGTTGTAAATAGGATGAATTATTCAGTTTCGTGAAATATAAATGAATTAATTCATATTCCACAAAAAGGCGACCAGCCACCTTCTTTCTATTTGAAAAAATCAAGTGGAAAAAATCGTATTTGTCACATTTGAATCAATCCTAAAACGACTGTGATCTCAAAAGATTCAAAGTCCTATTAAAAAATCGAAAGTTGTGGTAATTTCCAAACCAGAAGGGCAGCAAAGCAAGTGAATATGTCAAAATTTTTAAATTGAACAAAAATACATAATCTCAAAATTTCGTTTTTCTAATCTAGAATAATGAAATTTATGGGGGTAAGTCACCTCAGAGTCACCCGGTATATTTGTGAAGTCTAAAATGATCTCAAGTGATAGGGTGACTAGTCTCAAGAATATGTTGAACAACATGTGATTTATCAAACCGATATATGAAGTGGGTAAAATGCTCTTTAAAACTTGTGCCAATGCTTCTACGTGTTTGCCCAATATATTTTATGTTACAGGCTGTTGCCAGAGTGGAATATTCATCTAGTAAATAGGATGAATTATTCAGTTTCGTGAAATATAAATAAATTAATTCATCTTCCACAAACAGACGACCAGCCATCCTCTTTCTATTTGAAAAAATCAAGTGAAAAAAATCGTATTTGTCACGTTTGGATCAATCTTAAAACGACTGTGGTGTCAAAAGATTCAAAGACCTATTAAAAATTCGAAAGTTGTGGTAATTTCCAAACCAGAAGGGCAGCAAAGCAGGTGAATATGTCAAAATTTTTAAATTGAACTAAAATACATAACCTCAAGATTTCGTTTTTCTAATCTAGAATAATAAAATTTATGGGGGTAAGTCACCTCAGAGTCACCCGGTATATTTGTGAAGTCTGAAACGATCTAAAGTGATAGGGTGACTAGTCTCAAGATTATGTTGAACATGTGATTTATCAAACCGATAATATATGAAGTGGGTAATATGCTCTTTAAAACTTGTGCCAATGCTTCTACGTGTTTGCCCAATTTATTTTATGTTACAGGCTGTTGCCAGAGTGGAATATTCATCTAGTAAATAGGATGAATTATTCAGTTTCGTGAAATATAAATAAATCAATGTATCTTCCACAAAAAGGCGACCAGTCACCTTCTTTCTATTTGGAAAAATCAAATGGAAAAATCGTATTTGTGACGTTTGAATGAATCTTAAAACGACTGTGAAGTCATAAGCTTCAAAGTCCTATTAAAAAATGGAAAGTTGTGGTCATGTGATTATGTCAAAATTTGTAAATTGAACTATAATGCATAATCCCCAAATTTCGTTTTCCTAATCTTCAATAAAAAAAATTATGGGGGTGAGTCATCTCAGAGATTCACCCGGTATATTTGTGAAGTCTAAAATGATCCAAAGTGATAGGGTGACTGGTATCAAGAATATGTTGAACAACACTTGATTCATCAAACCGATAATATATGAGGTGGGCAATGTGCTCTTTAAAACTTGTGCCAATGTTTCTACGTGTTTGCCCAATGTATTTCATGTTACAGGCTGTTGCTAGAGTGGAATATTCATCTAGTAATTCTACAAAAAGGCTACCAGCCACTTTCTTTCTATTTGAAAAAATCAAGTGGAAAAAATCGTATTTGTGACGTTTGAATAAATTTTTGAACAACTGTGATGTCAAAAGCTTCAAAGTCCTATTAAATAATCGAAAGTTTTGGTCTTTTCCAAACCAGAAGGCCGGCAAAGCAAGTGAATAATTATGTCAAAATTAGTGAATTGAACTATAATACATAATCCCCAAATTTCGTTTTTCAAATCTTCAATAATATAAAATTATGGGGGTGAGTCCCCTCAGAGATTCACCCGGTATATTTGTGAAGTCTAAAATGATCTAAAGTGATAGGGTGACTGGTCTCAAGAATATGTTGAACAACACTTGATTTGTCAAACAGATAATATACGAGGTGGGCAATGTGCTCTTTGAAACTTGTGCCAATGTTTCTACGTGTTTGTCCAATGTATTTCATGTTACAGGCTGTTGCTAGAGTGGAATATTCATCTAGTAAATTCGATAAATCATTTATTCTCGTGAAATATAAATAAATCAATTTGATGTTTTTTTATAAGACATAAAGTTGAAAGGTAGTTATGTCTTGCAAACTAGCAAATTTCACATTCTTCATAACAAAATATTGGAATTACCACGTTAATATTTTTACAAAATAAAGATGCAAGTAGCAGTTTTTTCAGGGACTCAAAAAATCGGGATTTTTAGTGCCAATAATTTGGTCATTTTCAACCTTTTATCAACAAAAGAAAACGGAATTCTTTTTTAACAAACCATCTGCTATATATAAATTGATTTTTTGTAAAAAAAAAATATAGACATTCCAACATATTATAGCTATCATTGTATCAATTCACTCAGTAATAAAAATCAAACATGAAAATTCAAAATGTGTATCCACCAACACTAAACTTACCGTACATATAAAACGTAACAGTTAAAACAACCTCCGACAGCCTAATCGTCGAAAGTGATCTTCTTGTTTTCCGCCGGCTTCGACTCGAAACTGTTGTCTCTGTTACCGAAACCGCCCCTATTGCCGCCAAACCCGCCCCTGTTGCCGCCCCTGTTACCGAAACCGCCCCTACTGCCGCCCCTATCGCCGAACGACTTCCTGAAGCCGCCGCCGTCGTTCCCGTCGAACGACCGCCTGAAGCCGCCCCTATCGCCCCCACCTCTACCGCCTCGGTCTCCGCCCCTACCGCCCCTGAACCCGCCTCCGCGGTTGCCCCCGAACGAGTTCCTGTCGCCGCCTCTACCACCTCTAAAACCACCCCCACGATCGCCGCCTCTACCGCCCCTGAAACCGCCCCCACGATCTCCGCCTCTACCGCCCCTGTTGCCGCCCCTACCGCCAAACGAGTTTCTGTCGTTCTGTTTTTCATTTTTTCGATTTTTTTTTGTCAAGAGCGATTCAGTTTCGGTAATAGAGACATTAAACGAATCGGGTGAGGAAGACGACACATGGAAAGAGAGAGAGAAAAAAATTGGGTTAGTATAGTGAAAAGGCGAACTATCTATGAAGGGTAACGTGCAAAACTCATCTCATTTTTATCTGCATAACTGCTGTTTGGGCCTTTTTTTCATTCTTTGTATATGGTTAACCATATCTTAACTCTATAAGCTAATCAAACTGATTTTTTAATTTTTCTATTCTTGATCTTCATACTGAGCATAGTGAAAGGAGAAGATGGTGTGCTCAACAGAAAGCTAAAACTCGTCTTGTTCTGCGCATGACGTCAGCTGGGATATAACTGTCATTGTTATTATTTGTTTTCGTGATTGATGTCTCGAACTCCAGATATTATATGAGTACTAAAATTGAATTGAATAATTTCGAAATGCCTACTTGTTTCGTTTCTGGTTATGGAAATCCCAACTGACATACAAAAGGCACAGATATTGAATTTGTCTGCTTTTCCAAGAATGGAGACCTAATGAAACGATGAGAGCTTGCTGCCGACAGAATATAAACTCAAATTATGGTACCTACCTTTTATTCCTTATATCCTCATTCCAAAGTATTCACCAATCATATTATCATCACATTCATATTACAGCACGTATTACTTCAAAACATTTCCATGCAAAATGTTCCCAAACAAGTGCGAAAGTATACGGTTCTTGAATTACACACCTCCAAAAAATCACAAATATTTGAGACAAGATGCCATTCCTACAGAACATCTTCCGTCGAATATGAAATCAGAAATAATTGAAAATGAATTCAATACTCTCAATTTCTCATAAAATATAAATTGCAGTAAAGATTTGAATAACAAAACGGCAAAAATTGATACTCGTGTTATCGATGTCGGAGCAGAAGCAACGTCTTCACTGCTGAATTTTAATCTGTCAGAATCGACACAGTAGTGGATCATTCAGATGGGATTGGCAATGCATGATAATTCGTATGTATTTGCTATTTGCGATTGCGAATTACCTCAAGATCACAAATTTCCAGAATCAATGAAATAGTAAAATTGATAGAATAGGTACCTGTTTATATAAATTAAAATATTTCTAAACAGATCGAGAAAAGAAAATTTCAATGAACATGATTGAATTCATTGCGCACGCCCATGGCAACGGTATCTCTCTGTGACTAGCAGCTGATCTTGGTATCCCAGATGACGTCACATAATATGCGCGTAGGCACACCATCTTCTCCTTCCACTATGATACTGAGGCATTCAATTCAATTATTTTCCGAGAATTTGCTTTGTTCTTGACAACATGAAATTTTCCTCATACAAGTAATAGATATGTAGGATTGTAAAAGACATAATAGTAGAAGAGCCGGCGGCAAATTGACGGTGATCTGATAAAAATGACCCAAAGGTGTTTAGGAATATATTTGAGCAAAATGATTGAAAAATGGCACTTTAATGTGTGGTTATTTGCGCCTAATTTCGCGATTGCATAACGAGATGAGGAATATATGCCATCTAGTACCAATTGAATAGTAGTTCTCAAAATCCTACTAGTGCCACCCCTAATTCTGAGTCGAATCCTCGGCACAGCGATTTATTTGCTGCCGTTATTATGGACGAATTTCCGTCACGTGATGATGAGTTGAAAGATAATGCAATAAAAAGAGCATGTGCCCTTCGCAAATGTCCAAACGCACCGCTAATATTTCGCCGTTATTGAAAGATAATATCCGATGGACCTAACACCGCGCCCCTCGCTCCGTAATGACGACCTAAATCTGATTCTTTCCCTTGTGTTCAAAACAAGAATTGAATTATCAGTTCCTTTTTTTTTTGACCCTCCCGAGAAAACACCCTGGGCACGTCCTTGGATGGACCATCGATTAGATAATCTAGTTCATCGGATATTATCTTTTGACCGTGGCGAAATGTTCTCGAAAATATCGATGCTCTGTCACTAATAGCAAATTCCATTCTCAGGAGCTGCTGCAAGTGTTTCTCCACTGAGTGCATAATACAGGGTGATAATTTGAAAACTACCCACCCTCAATATCTTCTTTCCAGTAAATAATGCGAAAAATCGAGAAGACAGGTCAATATTATTTTCAAGAGGACACTTAAAATGAATACTTTTAGCCTTCTTGGGTCAACCCTCTAGGAGGGGTAGATATTACCCTTAGAATCTCCAATAGGAAGGGGGAGAGGTTCAAGTGGCACATCATTTGAAGGGCGTTCAATTCTCTTTCCAACAGTACCATAGTTTATCATTTCAAGTTGAGCAGTTTTAGAAAAATGCCGTGTCAATTAAAAACTTTCCGCCCTTAATATCTTCCTTCCAATAATAAATAAAATGAAAAATCGAAAATATAGGTCAATTTCAATGTCAAGGTGAACACTTAAAATGCATATTTTTAGGCCTCTTGGTTCAACCCCCTAGGAGGGGTAGATGTTACCCTTACAACCTTATATGAAAAGGGCGTCAAGATGCACATTATTTTGAAGGGCGTTCAATTCTCTTTCCAACAGTACCCTAGTTTATGATTTTTTGATGAGCAGTTTCCGAAAAATGAATTCAAAATCTTCCTACCATTTGGACTGAAAGGGTCAATACAATAACACCAACCTGAAAACCATGCATATCAGTTGAGATATTAGTGCAGATATGTTCTACTAATTACTTCTGTAAGTTTAGAACGGCATTTTTCGGAAACTGTTCATCGAAAATGAAAATTAAAAACTAGGGTAGAGTTGAAAAGAGACTTGAACGCCCTTCAAAATGATGTGCATCTTGACCTCCCTTTTCACATTAGGTTCTAAGGGTAACATCTACCTATCCATTTTAACTAAGAGGGCTAAAAATATGCAGCAAGTGTCTTCCTCAGAAATGGAATTGACGTGTCTTTTCGATTTTTCATATTATTTACTGAAACAAGATATTATCGGGTGGGAAGTTTTTTAAGTAACACGACATTTTAGAGAAACTGTTCGACAGAAAATGAGGAAAGAGAATTGAACGCCCTTCAAAATGATGTGCCACTTGACCCCCTTTCCCATTTAAGATTCTAAGAGTAACATCTACCCCTTCTAGGGGGGTGAACCAAGATGGCTAAAACTCATCATTTCAAGTGTCCCCCTTGAAAATAAAATCGACCTGTTTTTTCTAAATCTCAATTATTCACTGCAAGGAAGATATTGAGGGTGGGAAGTTTTCAAAAAATCACCCTGTATATATACCTCAATGGAATTAACTACAATTTAAATATAAAATAACGGTAGCAAAAAAATCGGTGTACAGAGGATTTCACTCAACTTAAGGGATGGTACAGGTATGTTTTTGAGATCTACCATGTAATTGGCATTATTATTATCTCATTATCAAATCGCGAAATTTAGCGCAAAAGACCGCACAGGAAAGGAAAGTGCTATATTTCAATCATTTTGCTCAGGATAGTGATTGGAACATGTGCTGTTCGATAAAATACAATGTTTTTACATGCCTTTGGGACATGTCATTCAAATAATCAGATTACAGTTGAAATTTGCAGCCGGATCTTGGCCTATAAGCGTTACATATTCAGACGAAACGTGGCAACATCGCTCTGCATCTTGTATCTCGTAGTAGCGAAGTTGCCGAGTCACCAACGGATATTTACCGAATGTTTGTTCACCTAGCACGTGGTCAAATCTCGCCGATATCTACTCATAAAATGCAATGATATTATGTCGTTAATTGCATTGCAAATACATATTCTGACGAAACGTGGCAACATCGCTCCGCATCTTGTATCTCGTAGTAGCGAAGTTGCCGAGTCACAAACGGATATTCACCGAATGTTTGTTCACCTAGCACGTGGTCAAATCTCGCCGATATCTACTCATAAAATGCAATGATATTATGTCGTTAATTGCATTGCAATTACATATTCAGACGAAACGTGGCAACATCGCTCCGCATCTTGTATCTCGTAGTTAGACAGCGCATAGCGCAGTTGCCGAGTCACCAACGGATATTTACCGAATGTTTGTTCACCTAGCACGTGTTCAAATCTCGCCGATATCTACTCATAAAATGCAATGATATTATGTCGTTAATTGCATTGCAATTACATATTCAGACGAAACGTGGCAACATCGCTCCGCATCTTGTATCTTGTAGTTAGACAGCGCATAGCGCAGTTGCCGAGTCACCAACAGATATTTACCGAATGTTTGTTCACCTAGCACGTGTTCAAATCTCGCCGATATCTACTCATAAAATGCAATGATATTATGTCGTTAATTGCATTGCAATTACATATTCAGACGAAACGTGGCAACATCGCTCCGCATCTTGTATCTCGTAGTAGCGAAGTTGCCGAGTCACCAACGGATATTTACCGAATGTTTGTTCACCTAGCACGTGTTTTAGTCTCGCCGATATTATCTACTAATACAATGCAATGAAACATATTATGCCGTTATTTGTTGAAATTTTGATCGAAACCCTTTGCCAGAGAGTTCGCCCCATCAGTTACACCGACCCTTTTCATGAGGTTTGCACGTTACCTTTGCATCGAAAGAGTTGTCTTTAAGGCGTGGATCGACTTGCACTTCTTCCTCCTTGACGCGTCGGAAGGGCGTTACTGTGCGCTAGAATTACCAATGGAAAAACATCAACGCATGTGTTTTACACTTTTTTTTTTTTTCAACAAATTTATTTTAACAAAATTGTACAGCAGAAATAATAGGAATGCTTTAACTTTTCCAATGTTAAAATTCCATTGAATACCATCAATTGGTAACAAAGTTATGACATCAATTTTAGAAATTTACTTTTTAATGAAAATTTCAGACAAAATCTGAGAAACGACAAAATTGTCATATCTGAGGTTTTTGACAGCAATTTGATAACCTGCACTTTATCGATAAATTCAATGAAGGATACATCAAGTTATGACCTAAAATTTGTTGCCATGAACCATGAAACAATAAAGAATGTTTTACAAAAATATTATAGATTCTAGCTTCTATTCAAATAACTTCACGATGACCACTGCAATCATTGCAAAAATGAGATATGGTATACAGTGTGTCCCACTTAGCATGCTCACCATGGGTATCTTTAAAACGGTGAGAGATACGAGGTCGGTTAAATGACACCAAATGTGAAGTTTGTCAGGGCCCACTATAATGTGAAAAAATATTTTGATAAAATCTATTCGTTTTTGTTTCATACGCAAAAAACAGATTTTGATCATTTTCATGTCTCCTCTGTAACTTCTTTATTTATGAAAATATTCAAATAGGAATTTCACATTCTCATGGCAGTTTTTCAAAGTGATTTCGAAAATAATATGAAATTTATACCAACTCTTCTAGAATTTGAGATATCAGCACCAACTTTAGTTTTTCAAATGTAGGTCATAGCTCACTATGACCTATTTACAAATAACTTTTTTTTCTCTTACAGATGATATGTCGCAGTAATAGTTTTGTGTTGATAATAACGGAGTTATCGTCATTTATACAAGAACAAAAAATAATTTGGAAGCCGCCATCTTGAATTTATAAATTTTAACAAAAAAATCATGATCTCCGACCTCAAAAACCCCCACTTACTAATTTCGAATGGAATCGGACCAAATCTTGTCCGCCATCTTGGAGCAGCCATTTTTTTTTTATTTCAACAAAAATTCCATAACTCCGATTAACTTGAAATTTGGCAGGTGTTCATGATTTTGGTGACAATACATTATGGAATTTTTGTTGAAATTAAAAAAAATGGCTGCTCCAAGATGGCGGACAAGATTTGGTCCAATTCCATTCAAAATTGGTAAGTGGGTGTTTTTGAGGTCGGAGATCATGATTTTTTTGATAAAATTTATAAATTCAAGATGGCGGCTTCCAAATTATTTTTTGTTCTTGTATAAATGACGATAACTCCGTTGTTATCAACACAAAACTATTACTGCCGACACATCGCCTGTAAGAGAAAAAAAAAGTTATTTGTAGCTAAGTCATAGTAAGCTATGACCTACATTTTAAAAACTGAAGTTGGTGTTGATATCTCAAATTCTAGAAGAGTTGGTATAAATTTCATATTTTTTTCGAAATCACTTTGAAAAACTGCCATGAGAATGTGAAATTCCTATTTGAATATTTTCATAAATAAAGAAGTTACAGAGGAGACATGAAAATGATCAAAATCTGTTTTTTGCGTATAAAACAAAAACGAATAGATTTTATCAAAATATTTTTTCACATTATAGTTGGCCTTGACAAACTCCACATTTGGTGTCATTTAACCGACCTCGTATCTCTCACCGTTTGAAAGATACCCATGGTGAGCATGGTAAGTGGTACACCTTGAATAGGTGTTTTGATTTGAAAAAATAAAAACAATATTGAAGTTAATTAACAAACCCTGAAAAGATGAAAAAATAAAATGATTAAAATTGTAAATACTCATAGTGATCCAGTGCTCAAAATATGAGTGTGTGTGTGTGTGGTGTTTGTGTTTTGCAGTGAAAAATCAAGAACAATGGAATCATCAACAAATTTCTGGAGCATCATAACAGTGAATTCATCTCATTGTTCTCATGAGGCCGTCCATTTCTTGGACAACTTTGCTATTACCATAAAACAAACAAAGAAAAAACGATCATGAGGGAATATGTAGGCGCTTACCCTATCATTTCCATTAAAACTGTTGTTGCTGTTGTTGAAACTGTTGTTTTGTCCGGACTTGACGAAATTGTCATACTTTGGTTTCTTGACCTTCAATTCGTCACCATCATCTTCTGCTTCTTCTTTTTTATTTTTCTTTTTGGATTTCTTGGGTGACTCTTCTTCTTCATCATCTTCTGAAGATTCCTTATTGGCAGCTACCTGTAATTTGGCATGGGAATATAAATCATTGATTTATACCCAAATCATTGATTTATACCCAATTCTTCACTGAGGAGGTCGTAACTGATGAAGAATTACTTAAAAAATTTTGAAAGTGTGCTAATACATAGTAGAGGTCCAGAGCGTGCAATTCTTTTTTCTGATGGGATCAAAAGTAAGAAATATCTCGGAAATGTCGACGTGGGAGATCAAATGAAAAACCTTCAAAATATACCAAACTCCAGAAGCGTACTTTTTTTCTCAAGAGCGCCAGAACTTCGAAACTCTTTTGATGTACTAATGATTCTTCTGGGGATCAAAAATAAAATAATGTCGAGATTTTAAAATGTCTTCCTTGTATGATGATAGAGCATAGAAGTCACGACCTTTAGCTAAGTAAAAAAAAGCGGACTTCGACACAATTCAAATACAATGCAATTTGAAGGGCTTTACCATTTTTCTTGAGGGCTGTCCAAAATTTTCAATGATGCCGAATTTTCAGCGACGTACGCTGAATATACAGGGTGAATATAAATATCACTAAAAAATTTGAAGGCGTGATGCCTTGTGATATTTTGGGAAGTTCATATAAACATGTGTCTTAACTTGCCTCGTTTTTGAGATACAGAGTAGTATCTCCATGAATAATCTTTTTTCATTTCTCAATTGACTTTTCATCAATTTTAATAAAACTTTGTGGTTTTGTTAATAGTAATATGGAGCGTCTTCTGGTGCCATTAGATTCGAAATAATATTCACAGTGCCGTCACGGTGGGTAAATTTATCGATATTCATGGTGATTTGATTGAGATTACTAATAACCCCAATTAGAATGATTTTGAAATTTTGGGGCTTTCTCAGTCTCCATCCATACTGAATTTTGGCACCATGAAAGCTTATACAGGGGGGTTATAAATAAAAACAATCAATACTTCCAACTTCAACATCCTGTATCTCAAAAACGGATCAAGTTAGGTCACATGTTTATATAAATTTTATTTGCTAGAATGTCACAAGGAAACACCTCTTGAATTTTCTCGGTGTTATTTAGAATTTAGGAATGCACCGGATCGGGTATTTTCATTTTGCCGATCCGGCCGGATCGGGACCTAAATTGAAAATGTATGTGCATGCCTATTTTTATATGTAACACATTGAAAATAGTCAGGCTGATTCATTTTTACTTTTTTTCAAACTAGCTACAATATGCAGAGTGCTAATTACCATCAACTTTACCTAGATAGAAATTACTGTTTATTTAAATATTAATTTTTAATCAGCATTAACAAAATTAAAATAATTCTATTCATTCAATTATTGGAGAATAGCAGCCAATTGCCAATAATAAAAAAAATAAAAAGAAGTCGGGGAACCCAGCAACTATAGTGTCTATTTTCAGAAATTGGTAATACATTTGTTGACAATAGGTGTAGGATAAACTCTGAAAATGCCGAAAAACTCTTATTATTTCCCAATAATCTTAATAAAATAAATTATGAATCCTAAATTTCAAATTTCTCTAAATTTTTATGTTAACTGTATACAGTGTATACTTATAAGACTTATCCATGACAGGGAATTTGGCTTTTATTTTTGGCTGTTAATAATGTTTCAAGTTACTACTTGTTTTGTAATTTTTGGAAAGAAAATATATTTTGTTAAAAAAATATTTGTGATTAATTAACGACTTAACAATAGGTACTATAGGTAGGTAGGTAGGTACCAATTATAAAAAACCTTAAAATTATTTTCTTCATTTTTGCATATATTTGAATGCAAATTATATTTAAAATTTAAAACTTAAACATTTCCAAAAAGTTCAGAAAATTCCGGCCAGAAAGCGATCAGGTCGGAGCAATCCGGCCAGAACGGTAGTTCCAAGCCAACTGGCCGGATTTTGTGGTACCGCCGGAATTCCGGTGCACCCTCAATTTAGATACGCTTAACATTATATTCTTGGAAGAGTTGTTGCAACACACTGGTAATAGTATATTATGTAACAAATGTTATAAACGTCCTTTTAGTAACGAGTATTTGAAGCACGAGCGGAGCAGAGCGGAGCGAGTGTTTAATAAACGAGTGTCTAGAAGAGTTTATAAACGCGTTACATACTATGATTTTTCTACGAACTCCGAAAATTACATTAACATACCTGCAATTCTTGCTAACCTACAAATCAATTCGAAAGGAATGGGAATTGAGAACATAATACATGCAACTACATGCAACCAGCGCAGGGTTGGAATAAGTCATGACTTTTATAAAACAGTCATTAAAGTCCGACTTTTTGAATTAAGTCAGACTTTTTTGAATTAATTCATTTGAAAAAAAAAAAAATTTCATTTACCCAAAGCGAAATAGAAGAAAAGAAACAAAAAAACTATGTTTTCCTTCCCTTCAGAAATCTTGTAGAATAACATCATAATATACCATGTCATTTTTCAAAACAAAATTGAAAGTGATGATAGAATACAAAATAATAGATACATAACACATGGAAGTTTATTAGTAAAATATCGAAACATTTCTTCTCGGGGATCTATCATGCATGTCTGACTACTTAAAAGTCGAATTTGACACATGTCACTTGATCACTGGTATGGCGGCAAATTCAAAAAATTACGATGGCAAAAAGTGGGGTTAGATGGAAAGATGAAGTTATTAAAAAAAAAAAAAAAATAGCTATTTTCAGTTTTCTCAAATAATGGCTGAAAACTCCATATGTGAGCATGAATTTGAATTCTATTCAACTTGTACATCATCAACATCACTACTGTAAAAAAAAAAGAGAATTGTAACAAAATTGAAGAATATTCGAAAAAATATAGCTATTTCCAATTCTCCTCCAAAAATTGCTCGAAACTGAATGTGGAATAGCAACTTGATCAGAAATGTTTATGGATATTTTGTTATCTAACCCCACTTTTCGTCGCTTTATAGTGTTATTTTTATTTATCACCATACCAGTGATCACGTGACATGTGTCAAAATCGATTTTCAAGTTATCGGATATGCATAATGGATCGCCGAGAGAAAAAAATTCGATGCTGTGATAATAAACCTGTTCTCATATCTTATGGACTTAATGAATGATACTTGATACTGTATATATCTGTCCTCTGCGGTTCTCTGTCATGCTTGAAATAACAAAGTCTTGCCAAAATACGATCGAATTTTTCATTTTAAACTAGTTGAAATCAAAGGTAATAGTGCAATTTGTCTCATTTTTAAAAATTTGAATGAATTCATGACTTCTTCGAAAAAAGTCAATGGAATTAATTCACGAATTAAATCACTGAACCAGCGAGACACGTATAAGTGATATTGGTTGTAGATGTGTCCAGTCCATTGCTTACTAACCTTTGTTTCAGGTTTATTGTCATGATTAGCGCAGAATAAATAAATTGTTCTCAAAGATGGATGCTGCATTTTCACACTTCTTGGAGATATGCAAGTACCAGAACATTCTCTTCGATTCCACTTTTGTCTACTTTTCGCATATATTTTTATTATTGTATTAATATTGTTTGAATAATTCTGATACAAAATTTGAAAACAACAGTTGACATTTAATATAATTGACAGGCCAGACATGTCTCAAATTACCGAAGCTGTGTTTAATGAACTGCGTTGCCATGGTAATGTGTTTAAGAAATCGTGTTGCCATGGTAACGTGTTTAATATTTCGAATAAATCACAGATCGTCAATCCGTGATTAATCGATCATTTAGCGTGGTACATATCCGTACGCTAAATGCCATTTTAGTTATGTGAGTAGAAAAAATAAATAATTAAATAGATAGATCAATTCAATGAAACCCATTCTTTATTGATTTTACCTTCTTGGGTGCAGGAGTGGACACGGCAGCCGGCTTTTTCGGAGACCCTTCCTCCTCACTCGAGTCATCTTCAGAACTACTCTCCTTCTTCGTGGTAGGCTTCTTCGCCGCCGCTTGAGGCTTAGCAGGAACCTTCACAGCAGCCGTTTCCTCATCGCTCGACTCCTCCTCGGAACTGCTCTCCTTTTTAGCCGTTTTTTTGGCGACGGCAACCGGTTTCTTCGCAGCCACTGTGGCCTTGCTTTCCTCCTCTGAACTGTCATCCGAACTGCTCTCTTTCGTTTTTTTCGCGGGTACAGAAACCGGTTTTTTCGCTGCCGGAGCTACGACCGCTTGTTTTTTCGCGGGCGGTTTAGCTTCTTCCTCGGAAGAATCTTCTGAACTGCTTTCCGCTTTCCGTTTGGCGGCAGGCGTTGTTTGGACAGCCGGTTTGGCGGCGGGTTTTTTCGCTGGTTGTTCGTCTTCGGAAGAGGAGTCTTCGCTGCTGCTCGGTTTTTTCGCGGGCGGTTGTTTGGCCGGCTGAGCTTTGGCGGGGGTCGGTTTGGGGGTTGGTTTTTTGGTGGCCGGTTCATCTTCATCGGAAGAATCCTGATGAGGTGAAAATAGTTCTCAATACGTATGTACAGAGAATTGCACGAAATACGGCCATTGCTGTACCTTCTCAATCTTTCGAGATCGGATTTTGAAATTTGGTGGGTTGTATGTATACCAAATTGCTCTTTATTGACAAGAAAATATTTGTTTCATCACTCCCGATTGAACCGGAAGTAACCCCAACTTCTGATTTTTTTTAGTGGCCGTATATTTTTTTCATTTTAGGATCCAGTATCCGTCCTATTTAAAATTCTAAAGTTGGGGTTGCTTCCGGTTGAAAGAAATGTGAAAAAATAAATATTTTCCCCAATAAATGGCAATTTGGTATACTCACTAATCTCCAAATTACAAAATTCGACTTCTCTGTAACAGAGAATTGCTAACTTCTGAATTATTCAAAGTCGGATTTTGAAAATTGGTGGGTGGTGGGTAGCAAGTAAACCAAATTGCCTTTTATTGACAAAAAATACTTCTTTCACCACTTTCGCTTCAAACAGAAGCAACCCCAACTTTTGATTTTTAAATAGGACAATCTGTTTGTTTACTTCGATATTTTGATCAGAAGAAGTTCCTAGTGTATGTAAAACGATCCCCTGAATCCAAAAATGAAAAAATATATAGGATGTTCTTTTAAAAATCATATCATCGGCTTACTTCCGGTTGAACCGGCATTGATAGAACAAATATCTTCTTGTCAATAAACGAGGACTTTGGTATAATCGATAAGAACCAAATCTCACAAAACTGTACCATATTGAAATATTCTTGTTTTGTCATAGTGCCGTATATATAGGATCCGCCATCTCTAATTGAAGACCTCGGTGCAAGAACTCAAATTTTTTTAAATGTTGGGGAATGAAAAAAAAAACTCAATATTTTTGAGAAACTGGTAAAAAAATGCTGAATGGTGTGAATCCTTCAGAGCTACTTAAGATAAGCTGTATTTACCTAGATACTAATTTTCATTTACATTATAGAAGGTAGAGAAGAAGTTTGAAAAAATGGAGTTGCCTGTTTCTTGCCCCAATGACAAAATTCTGAAAATAAAGTAACACTCGTGTAATAATTTTGCTTCTCTATTGAAAATGAATTATATAACGAAACATATTGTAAACAAATAGGATTTTGAACATAGGAAGAATCGCTGACGTTTCCTGCGTCTTGATCTTCGTTAACTTTGCCAGAATTTGGGTCCTCTTCGCCAACAGTTATGTTTTTGGAACATATTCACTCCCCAAATCTTGAAAGGGCTCACTTTCACTTTCCGACGACATTACATTGTATTGCATGAAACAAATGATCAAACTAATCACGCCACACACGATGGAAGACGCGGGAAGGCTCGCCGCTAATAACCTCACTCCGACCTCTCCCACTTCTAAAATCGGGTAACTTCTGGAGTTGCCCGACTCTTACACCTCAATGACTCATCAGGTAAATCCTCTCTCGTGTTAACCTGATAGGAAATTGTTGGATTCGTTTTATTCTTCCACCAAAAGATGCGCAAGAAAAAATTCTATATGTTGAATAACAGTAACCCAATTTTGGCATGAAATGGAGTTGCCCGGTTCTTGCACCGAAGTCTTCAATCACCTAATTTTAACGAAGGAATCATAATTTCCGGATGGAAGAATCATAATCTTCGACCCCGAAAACCCCCATATACCTATTTTGAATAGAATCATAATAACAAAAGTCGTTCGTCATATTGGTTCGGCCATTTTAAATTTTCAAATTTTGATAAAGGTATCATAATCTCCGACCCTGGAAACCCCCAGATACCAATTTTGAATAGAATCGGAACATAATTACAGAACTCTGTCGCCATATTGGGTGCGCCATCTTGAATTTCCGAATTTTGACGAAAAAATAATAATCTCCGACCCAGAAACACCGGATACAAATTCTGAATAGAATCGGATAATAATTACAAAACTCGTCCGCCATCATGATTTTCAAATGTTGACGAGAGAATCATAATCTCCGACCCCGCAAACTCCCATATTTTTTTTATCGCTTGGAGCGCACGAAAGGGAATCCCTATAATGTTCAAAGAATATCGTGCGTTCCTAGGGAGGATAGGGACAGGAGGTAGGTATTGAAATTTTGAATAAAATGAGATCATAAATACAAAACTTGTCCGCCATAATGGTTCCGCCATCTTGAATTCCCAAATTTTGATGAAAGAATCATAATTTCCGACCCCGAAAACCCCCACATAACAATTTTGAACAGAATCGGCACATGATTACAAAAATCTTCACCCATATTGGATCCGCCATCTTGAATTTCCAAATCTTGATGAAAGAATCATAATCTCAGACCCCGAAAATCTCCTGATACCAATTTTGAATAGAATTAAAACATAATTACAGTACTCTGCCGCCACACTGGCTCCACCATCTTGAATTTTCAAATTTTGACGAAAGTATCATAATCTCCGACCCCGAAAATCCCCGGATACCAATTTTGGATGGAATCTGATGATAATTACAAAACTCGTCTGCCATATTAGATTTGCCATCTTAAATTTCCAAATTATGATGAAAGATAGAATCTTAATCCCCGACCCCGACAACTGCCAGATCCCAGTTTTGAATAGAATCGGATTATAATTACGAAACTCGTCCGCCATCTTGAATTTTAAAATTTTGACGGAAGATTCCTAATCTCCGACCCCGAAAACCCCCAGATACCAATATTGAATGAAATCGTATCATAATTACAAAACTCGTAAGCCATATTGGCGCCGCCATATTGAATTTTCACATTTTGACGAAAGAATCATAATCTTCTACCACTGGAACCTCCAGGTGCCGATTTTGAATAGAATTCGATCATAATTTATTACAAAACTCATCCGCCATATTCGTCCCTTGCCTCCCCCCCCCCACATGCGGACGCCCCTGTATAGTATCCTTGATATTTATAGCAATTCTTGATAGAAAATAAAACGTTGCTCCAACTGATGACAACAACATGAACACTTCTGAGCGGTTTGTTTTGATGATGTGACCAATGAGCACAAACACAAAACGAATGTGAACCAATGGAAACAAATGAAAAACAGGCCGCTTTGAAAGCTTTCAAGAACTCCGATAGGTGGCGTATGCTTAATTTCTATGGCGAATACAGAAAATATCCGGCCAAGAGCTAACATCATTGAAATAGCGAATCACTATCGGCCCCAACAGTGAATGCCTCCGTATTTTTTTCAATGATTATAATCACTTGGAAAGAAGAAAAAAAAGTAGGTGGACTGCAGAATTTGAACTCTGGATTTTAGGCTTATCAACAATACTCCATTGGCCATCAAGTGTCTTTTTTTGTTGCCTCCTTGAAATTTTTTTTTGTACAATGAAAAGTGTCCTATGTTTTTTCTGATATATCTAAGAATATGCATACAAAGATCAATCTATGGAATATGTATACAACATTTCATGTTAATGGGTTGAGTAATTTTTTCATGAAAGCTGGACAAACAAACTTTTACATTCACATTTATAATATCCTAGGGATGAACTAAATAATGATTAATGATTTATAACTTGATATATAAAAGATTCATTATGCTGAGTCTGCAGATGACAAAAAGTTTTCTTTTTACTTCATATATTTTCAAATACTCCACTAGACTAACTATTAAGTTAACAGCTGGAAATTTTTCTCTTTACTTCATATTTTATCTTCTCAAATACTGCACTAGACTAAAAATTAAGTTAACAGCAGCAAATTAGGAAACATAATTATCACCATCAAAGGTTTTTTGATTTTTTTTTTGCAATAACACCATCAAAGGTTTTTTGATTTTTTTTTTCAATAACACCTAAAGAATGATTTGAAGAATTTCTGACTTTTTCAAAATTTGTGTCTTGGAACTAGTTCATACTATGATTCTAGGGGTGTACCCACAGTGACAAGTGAATTTTTGCAATTTTCATAATTATTTCATATTATTATGTATCAAATAAAAATGCTACATTTTTATTCCTTTTTTGTATTTTGCTTCATTCTTGAACAAGAAATTAAAAAAATGTGTTCTTCTTTGAACCAATTGAGACAAAAACTAGAATGCCAGAATGCCACTATGCTTTTATGACAACTAAAACAAGAAAGTTTTAATGCTATTTTTTTCCAAAGTACATACATAGCATAGTAGTTCCAACTTTTCACAATTGAAATGTCCTTATTCAAGCAAAAGTGTGGAAAAATGTAAAGAATACCCTTTCTGAAAAAATTATAAAATCTATGGCTTTTCAGTGTTCAAGAAAATCAAAACCACTATATTGGGAGGAAATATACATACTCACCTTAGAAAATGAATGAGAATTACAGGAAATGGAAGACAATAAGAGGTAAGTGGAAATAATAAACAAAAGTAAATAGGACATGAATTAAAAATGATAAAAAATTGAAGAAAGGAATGGACAAGGAAGGAAACTGATGAAAATAAATAAATACACGTAGAATGGACACAAATGGATGAAATTAATAGAGAATATGATATGAAAATAACAATTGAACAATTTCATCCTGAAATTGCATTTCTGTATATTCACATTACCTACTTCATGATACAGGATGAACTACTAATGAAATTGTGAATTTATAAGAATATTGCAATAAATCTTTGAAATGCAATACTTAATACACACATCATCTACAACTTTAAATCAAGAAATGTGGTTAATTTCTCTTAACATCATATTCCTGTTGAAATTCTGTTCAATTTGTTATTTAATTCTCATTAACAGGACCATCAAATTCAGTTAAGCATAGCAGTGTGAACTTATTATTTTACTCTTCGAAAGTTTAGTTGCATCTGTAGTTTCATCCCATGCAAGTCTCATGCAATGTATGATTTTTTGGGATATCTAATTTAAAGAATACAAAAAATTGATTGAAAGAATAGAATATCATGTTGTCAATGAATATTGAATTTAATGTGATTAATTGATATTTGAGTCAAGATGAAATAGAAAACATTAAATAACAAGATTAGACTGAAAAACTGGAAAATACAAGGTTGATTGTTAGATCTATAGAAAAAATCAACAAATCACCTGAATATTTTGAATTATTATTGATGAAAGCCTAACCAAACCTTTTGCAATGCATCATTCAATCTGATTTCATTTAACTCACCTCTGAACTGGATTCTTCTTTCTTTTGAACTGGTTTGGCAGTAGGTTTAACAGCTGGCTTGACAGGTGCCTTCTGTTGAGCCTGCTTGGGAGTATCCTCTTCATCAGAACTATCTTCAGAACTACTTTCTGTCTTCTTTGCTACCTTGGCAGCTTGGCTTTTAACAGCAGGCTTTTGTTGAGCTACCTGCACTGCTGGCTTCTTTGGAGCTGGTTTATCTTCTTCAGAAGATGAATCCTCTGAGCTGCTTTCCTGTTTTTTTGCAGCAGCAGCAGGTTTAGCAGTGGGTTTCTGAGGAGGTGCTTGCACAGCTGGTTTCTTGGCAGCTGGTGTTTCTTCTTCAGAAGATGAATCATCTGAACTACTTTCCTGTTTTTTTGCAGCAGCTGCAGGTTTAGCTGCAGGTTTTTGTGGGGGTGCCTGCACTGTTTTTTTCTTTGCAGCTGGTTTTTCTTCTTCAGATGAATCATCTGAGCTACTTTCCTGTTTCTTCACTATAGCAGCAGGTTTAGCTTTAGGGGCTGGTTTCTTTGCAGTTTCTTCTGCTTCTGAATCAGATTCAGAGTCTTCTGAACTGCTCTTTGCTTTTTTCTGAACAGGTGCTTGTTTCTTAACAGGCTTGACAGGCAATTTCTGAGTGGGTGGTGCACTAGGCTTTTCATCTTCAGAACTGTCTTCACTACTAGACTCAGGTTTTTTCTGGGCAGATTTTTTAGTTTCTTTTACAGCACCATTTGTCAATTTTGGTTTCGGGGTATCATCTTCTTCACTACTACTTTCCTCACTCTGTACTGTACTCAATTTGATTGTTTTTGCTTTTGGACCAGTTTTCAAATAATGACTCAAGACCTCATTTAAATTGGGACCTTTGTCCAATGTAGGCTAGAATAGAAATAAGGGTCAATCATTTTGGTATTGAAAGATGGAAAATACATGTGAAACACGCACGTGGTGAGTCTATGCCGCAAATGAGGATTTTCCTTGAGATGTTTCTCAAAATGAATAACACTTGTAAAATGAAGTTTGTACTCACAGCATTGAATTTCTTCTGGAAAACGCTAGCCAAATTTTTATCTTTTTTCGAAATACAGTCAAAAACTAATGCCGAGGCCAGAGAATTCACATACTCCGCCATTTTCAGTTGTAAAAAGGAAGAAATTAAAATCAGCGCCAAGGCTGTTCCTGACCGAAAATATATAGTACTAGATCACATTTCGAAAAAGTACTAGATCTGAAAATTTAGTACTGAATTTCAATTTTCTTCAAATTTGTCGCCCCCGAGGTGCTTGCATAGTTTTTATTCACAAATTCAAGTCATCAGGAAAACAAATATGAGTGGCATCATTTCACCATATGAGGATATCAAAATGAAACATGCAATTCAATTGATCAAAGTAATTGAAATATTTTCAAAATGGAAGAAATGGGGGCTAACATTATTTACTGACCACTGAAACGTGAGGTCAGGATTGGTAGAAATAATAAATAAACTTCTCATTTTCGTATCATTTGGCATCTTATTCCGACGATATCTTATTATCTTGTCCGTAAATGTAAGAATTGGTTGTAAAGTTCCACATTGAGAGTTGAAAAACGTGAGTCGGCTCAAATCTTTCGATAACTTGAGGTTTTCTATTTATTCAAATATTCTACATAATTTTTTTCGAAAATTGTCGATAAAATTTCCACCATGGCCATAGTCTTTACGGCTATCCGGCAAAATATTGGGATTTTTGACTTTGACACTGACCTCGCGATCTAGTAGCGACAACTGGTGAGAGTGAAAATGTAAGCCCTCATTCATTTTCATCCACTTGGTGGACAATAGAGAGTTGAAGTGTTGTCATGAACGTTAACGTAAACGTAGAAATTGACAGCTACGCATGCGCATTTTCCAATTCTTCACGTTTGCGTTGTTAGTGGGCTTACGGGTGTACGTTATCTCACGTTCCTTCACGTATACCTTAAATATCAACGTACGTTAACCAAACTATACTCGAAATATGCCGATGAGTCAAAATTATCAAATTCGAGATCACCAACGAGTTCTGCATCAAGGAGTCCTCTAATTTTGACAGGAATAAATGTTAGAATCTAAACACACAACCAAAAATGACCAATACAAACCGAAAACAAAATGTATTATTACGTTATGATGACAGTGACGACCAAAGTGGCGACTTCAACTCAATTTAACGACAATACGTAAACGCTATTTTTCGTATGTTAACGTCTACGTGGAGGTCTACGTACAGTGATTACTTCAACTCTCTAATGTGAACCCAAGGATCTCGATACTCATTTAGTACTAGATTCCATCAAGAAGTACTTTGATACTGCACATCTTCGAATAGTTCTAAATCTAGTACTAAAGTACTGACTGGAACAGCCCTGATCAGCGCTCTCACAGATCATTATTTTGTGGACAGCATAGCAACTAGAAAGTGGAAGTGGCTATTCGCACGCAGTGCGTGCATATATACGTATACGTACGAATAGTGATGAGGCACTTTATCCGTACAGTCGCATTGAAAAAAAAGCGTACAAGTATAATACAGAGAAATTAACGTCATCATATTCTGCATAACACGGGCTATCGGGAATGATTGTTCACCAAATGTTGACAGTAAAGTTGTCATAGGTTCTCGAAGAGACAAAGCATTGGCTGAGCCAGTTTTACACAATGAACACAATGTTTATATTGAGTTCATTGGTTTTAAACAACTAGAGCTGGGATCCCGAAATCCTCTTTTTAATACTTGTACGCTTTTTTATTGAATACGACTGTACGTTTACGTGCGAATAATCACCAAGAATGCTATCCGTACGTTAATTGACTCCGATCACAACTATATTTACGTGCTGAATGCGTACGTATGTAAAGAATGATGGAAGAGATATGGTGCGCGTCGAACGTTAACGTGCGGATAGGATTTTGATTTGAGTTATTTGTACGTAAACATATGGATAGATCTGTGATGCAGCCTTGATCTAGGGAAGCAGCCCTAGCAAGTCAGTACTGACCCTTATAATCCTTGAGTACTGACCAAGGTTAGTAGAATCTTTTCTACTAACCTTGAGTACTGACACTACTGACTACAGAATATTTATCTGTCATTTCTGTCAAAGGGTTGTGTAAATTTTGAAAAATAATAGTACTGTACTCACCGTACCACACCGTACTATGAACATAGAACTCGTATAAGTTTTATGACTAGGAACCACTTATGCTTGGATGCTCCGCTCAGAATGAAATGAATATTCTGTTTCATTTTACTTATCAATTATGATGGCAATAGGCAATAGGCCCTTTCTCTTGTACGAAAAGTGTAGCACATTAGTACACTTCGTGTTATTTACACCGTATTGAGCATTTTTTCAAAAAGTCCATTCCACAACTGTGTAGGTAGTTCATCTCCACCTGGTCTTGGGCAGGTGTGAATCGAATTCAAAAATGAATGCAATCTCGATTAATGAAACACATCTGTTCCTTCGTTTGTTTGAAATTCATTGGTGTAGCTGCACGAAATATCAGCTGATTTATAGTAGTGTAGTGCATTTTACAGGACACTGAAAAGCAGACGAAAGAACCTCTCTGTGTGTCATTTTGAAAGATTTTGAATTACATTAAAAAAAGAAGTGGATATTAGGCCGACTGGCCGAAAAAATCATGATTAATTTAAGAACTGAATTTTACAATGAGCGAATTTCGATATAGCCAACACAAACAAAAACAAGAGCCGGATAGACCAAGCTATTATTACATACGAAACAATTATTTGGAGAAGATATGTTATAATTTGAATCCTAATGAAGCCCTCATTAATAAAGAGTCCATAATTTCCAATTCAACGGAGAAACAATGATGAGCTTTTTTTTACTGATGAATTGACTTGACTTGTTTGAGTCATCTTCTTTATCTTATTGATATTAAGATAGTATTTGAGCTCTTTCTGTATTGTGATATGATCCTTTTCATCTCTTATTTTCGGCTTTATTAGTTTATAATTGTTCCATGAACTACGTCTTTCATAGGTGTTTTAATGTGCTGTCTATTATTATTTTGAATTTTTTATGAATGAATATGAAGTTTTTCATAAAAATTGTGAATCGTAAATTTTGAAGTTATTTTCTCAATTTAGTACAATATACTTGAATTTAGTACAATTTTGTAATGACTTCTAGTACAAATTGAAATTCTGAAATGGCAACACTGTTAGCAGAAAGTCGGTGCAAGACCTTAGATCATGTACAAACGTTAGACATTTTTGTGACTTTGTGTTGTGACCGCTCGAAAGGATGAATAGCCACTGCCACTACTGCCAGTGAAATAAACAATGAAATGTTTCCATATGATTTTCCTCTCCCTTTAGCCTTTGATTTTATAGCTTTCACAAGATAGAATTATTCAATCATGACGAGTAGAACTGTGTCAAACATGATCTAATTAAGTAATTAGGCAACTGTAGTGATAGTGGAACTTGTGATAATCTATTGAATATATTTGTGGTAGAAAACACATACTTAAGAATTCATCAAGTGATCCAGCAGTGTTGTGATATATTTTTTTATTATATTTATATTGAACTTTCTTTTATCATAACATATTCATTAAGAATATGGGGTTACTCTTTGCTAAACTGTGGAATCTATTTGGCAATGAAGGTATAAAGGTTTCCTTGATTTTTTTATTAATTTTATAATTTTTCTTTGTTACATTTCAGAACATAAAATAGTTATTGTGGGCTTAGACAATGCTGGTAAAACTACAATATTGTACCAGTTTTTAATGAATGAAGTTGTGCATACTAGTCCTACTATAGGCTCAAATGTTGAAGAGGTTGTATGGCGAAATATCCACTTCATCATGTGGGATTTGGGTGGACAACAATCTTTAAGAGCAGCTTGGAGCACTTATTATACAAACACAGAGGTAAATTAATCCTCAATCATACTTGGTTCAATCAAAAACTTTTTTTTTTCAGTTTGTTATAGTGGTAGTTGATTCTACAGACAAAGAAAGATTATCCATGATCAGGGAAGAATTGTACAAAATGTTAGCCAATGAAGAATTATCCAAAGCAGGTGTGTTAGTGTATGCTAATAAGCAGGATGTTAAAGGATCTATGACAGTCTCTGAAATATCAAAAGAACTAGACTTGACCTCCATCAAACAACAACAGTGGCACATACAATCCTGTTGTGCCCTCACTGGAGAAGGGTAAGTACCTAGTTATTTGACTAATCTGACTGTTCAATATACACCAGTGGATATTCATAGAATATTCCTCACAATATTCTTTAGTTCAGCTTTCCATCAGGCCATATTTCTGATTTGTGTTGGTGTAGAGATATATTGATTTGCAATCTTGATGATGAACTTGTACTCAAAATTTTTACTTATTTAATGAAATGAATATATCCCTATTGATCTGTGACAATTGAATTTTTACTGTCTATCATGTGGGTCAGTATCTTTTTTTTTTTTTTTTTTTATCGCTTGGAGCGCACGAGAGGGAATCCCTATAATGTTCAAAGAACATCGTGCGTTCCTGGGGAGGAAAGGGACAGGAGGTAGGTATTGGAATTTTTTTTGAACTTTTGGAGATTATATGTTGTTGGGAATACTTCCACAGGCAATGAATTCCAGAGCCTAGCCGTTCTATGGATGAAGGAGTCTTGATAAAGTGCTGTTCGACATCTTTCGAGGTTGACAACGAAAGGATGTGCTGACTGGGCTTGTCTAGTTCGTCTGATTGGTATTGCTAGTGAAGGGATGATAGCAGAGATTTCCGAAGAACATTTTCCGTGGAAGTATCGATAGAAAAGTGAAAGGTCGCCGACCTTCCTACGGTGTTCCAATGATGTCAAAGAGTGAGTGAGTGTGGCGTCACCCACCAGGCGAATGGCTCTTCTCTGGATGGAATCTAAGAGCATCAGCGTATGTTTTGGTGCTGAACCCCATATGTGGGAACAGTATTCTAGAACAGGCCGTATCTGCGCTTTGTAGATCATGAGAAGCTGTTGAGGTGTAAAGTAGCTTTTCGCACGGAACAAGAATCCGAGTTTTTGTGAAGCAGCTTTCGCGATGGATCTGACATGATTATCCCATGAAAGAGTGTTGCTGATGGAAATACCGAGCATAGATATGGTGGGCTTGGTGGGGATGGTGGAGCCAGACATTACAATATCGGGCATACTGAGTTCCGCCTTTCTAGAGAAAATGCAGGCTTGAGTTTTGGTGGCGTTGAATTCAACTAGGTTGTTTGTTCCCCAGGCTGTGATTTCTGCAAGATCTTCATTGACAGCATTGACCTGCCTGCGCCGTGAGTTCTTAGTTTCCTGGGAAGAAATGGGAATTCTGGAAGAGAACGCAGTATGGAGGGTACTGTCATCTGCAAAGCTGTGGATGGGGCAAGTTGTTACTCCCAACAGATCGTTGATATGAAGCAGGAATAATGTTGGTGCCAAAATTGATCCTTGTGGAACGCCGGAATTGATGCCAAAGGTATCAGACGATACACCGTCCACCACCACGTGAAGCGATCTGCCTGAAAGAAAACTCGATAAGAGATGGCATAGCTGAGGTGGTAAGCCGTATGATGGTAGTTTGTGGAGGAGTCCTTCGTGCCAAACACGGTCGAATGCTTTCGATATGTCCAACGCGACAGCTAGAGATTCCCCGTGTTTTTCTATTGAAGATTGCCATAAATGGGTGACATAGGCAAGTAGATCTCCAGTAGATCTTCGGTGGCGAAAGCCGTATTGTCGATCGTTGATGATTCCTGAGCTCTCCAGATATTTGATGAGCTCAATATTGATGGCTTTCTCCATCACTTTGGAGATTACTGATAACAGGGCAATGGGCCTGTAGTTGTTGGGCAGGTTCTTGTTTCCCTTTTTGGGGATTGGTTGGACTCTAGCTGTCTTCCAGCATGATGGAAAAATACCCGACCTGTACGAGATGGTAAACAACTTGCAGAGAATCGGTGTTAATTCTGGTGCACATTTTTTGAGGATAATGGGTGGAATTCCATCAGGACCGTTAGCCTTATTCGTTTTGAGACCAAGCAAAATTCGTCTGATAGTGCGTTGACGGAAGACGATTTCGGGCATTCGACTCTCAACGGGTGGAATGTCTGGCGGCAGTTTTCCTTGGGAATCTAAAGTAGAGTTTGCTGCGAACATCTCTGCAAAAATATTTGCTTTCTCCTGCGATGTTGTTGCTAGTGTGCCGTCGGATTTGGACAGTGGTGGAAATGAACTATTAGTGAAATTTCTTCCGACCGCTTTAGCAAGGGACCAAAACGAACGGGAGCCATTGGGGCAATCTATCAGTTTCGATCTTATCTTGGCATTGTATGTTTCTTTCTAATCAATCAATTAAGTTCACCTTGGTCAAAACTGGTCAATATTAGTTTTGGGATCAGTTTTGTGAAAATATTCTTTCCTATTCAGCAATTTTCAAGGGGGAAACAACTACCCAAAATGTGTACACCATATTTAAATATCTGGTGATTGAAAAGTACTTAAAATACTTGAAACTGGTACTTAAGGGACTGTTAACGGGTACTTAAATACTGAAAATGAGACTTAAAGCTTATTAAATTTGTAGTTACTTAATGTATTAAAAATGATACTTAAAGTAGGTACTTAAAATTCCATGGTGTACACCTATTTAAAGAGTTCTTTCCCTCTCGGCAATTTCAAATCAAGATTTTATTAACTGCTTGATGTTGTTATCAAAAAGTCAAGCAAAAAGTACTAGGTATTTGGGGCATAACAGGTTTTGAAGTTGAATTTAAGCTGTTTCAGTTCTAACAAACTATTTGATAATGTATATAATATTATGAAAAATAATACATATTGATTTGAACAATCTTCATTGATGCATTCAAGGCAACATAAGGAATGTTGTGAAAATAGTTTATCTAGGATGAAAACAATGACCTCTTGGTTGCAACTTGAGACATGAGTGAATAATAAACACATCATATCACATTTATTTTATCATGTGTTGGGTTACACTGTTGTCATTCAAGGTTTTCCCATTAGACATGATATAAGAAATAATCACAGTTTTTTTCTGAATTCCAAGGCAATTTTCTTCAACCAAGTCTAAGAAAAAAAATCATATTTTGCCACATGAATTGGATGTTGGATCTATCTCTGAATAGGAAAAAAATAGAGAAACAATGAATACCAATTGAAATTACATATTTTAGATATTAGAAGTATTCAGTACTTTTTACCTGGCAGAATAAACTAGAACTTTCCATTTTATTCATTCCAGAGTTTCAGTTAATTCAGTTTCTTTCAATTTGGAGAAAAATTGAGGAAACATTTTCTGTGAACTTTGTGATATGTGTTTTCAACCAATTTTAGAAACAGTGTTTGAAGAAAAAATCCTAAAAATAGGAACTGTATTAATACAGGGTGAGTCAATAGTGTGTTCTCCTTCTATATTAGCCAAACCCTCAGATATATAGAAAAAAATCGAATACAACAGTTGTGGGGTTTCTTGGGAACTATCACCTAAAATTATTTTCATATCTATAGGGTGTTCAAATTCCAAGATATTGGTTGATGATGGGTGTTTTCAAATGAGACACCCTGTATATCATTACATTTTTTGATTCTTCCTTAAGAGCTGATTTCATCAATGTATCACACTAGGGGGGACTAGCTGAAATGTTTGTAGAGATATTAAAAATGCAATAATTATAATACAGGGTGTCCCATTTAAAAACACCCATCATCAGCCGATATCTTGGAATTCAAACATCCTATAGACATGAAAATAATTTTAGGTGAGAGCTCTCATAAAATTCTATAACTGTTGTATTCGAATTTTTTTTATACAGGGTGATCCACGGTGGATGGCCTATTAGAAGTAGCTGGAGAACAAAGAGACAGAACATTCTGAAAATTGGAATGCTTTGATAATTGAACATTCTCTATCCGTCTAGAATATTTTCATCGATACAGTGTTGCCACTTCTATCAGAAACAACTAGCAACTTCGTTATTCTAAATGAAGCACCCTGTATTTCACTGCATTCTTAGATTCTTCCAGAAGAGCTGATTTCATCAATGTATCTTGGGGTCTAGCAGGAATTATTACAGAGATATAGGGTGTTCAAAATCGAGATTTTTCAACTTTAGGATTTTTTGTGTCGAAACTATTCATTATCGATCAAAACGGCTGACATGCCCCTATCTTAACTTTTGATTCATTATCTACTGGAATTTAATTGGAAGAAATACAGGGTGCTTCAAGATTCAAGAATTCTGATCACCCTGTATCTGTCCCAATTGAATGTCAGTAGATAGTGAATCGAAAGTTAAGATAGGGACATGTAAGCCGTTTTGATCGTTAATGAATAGTTTCGACACAAAAAAATCCTGAAATTGAAAAATCTCGATTTTGAACACCCTATATCTCTGTAATAATTCCTGCTAGACCCCAAGTATGATGCATTGATGAAATCACCTCTTCTGGAAGAATCTGAGAATGCAGTGAAATACAGGGTGCTCCATTTAAAATAACGAAGTTGCTAGTTGTTTCTGATAGAAGTGGCAACACTGTATCGATGAAAATATTCAGAATGTTCTGTCTTTTTCTTCTTCAGAAACTTCTAATAGGCCATCCACCGTGGATCACTCTGTATACCTGATGGTTTGGCTAATATTGGAGGAGAACACACTATTCTCACCCACCCTGTATATTAAAATATTGGAGTGTGTATCTAATTTCTATGATTTATTTTTATGGTCGAATTGTCTAATGAAAATCATTATATTTTATATACCTCAATGAAAATATTAGTATGAAGCACATAATGTAAATAACTATCCCTGCTGAAGGTCAACTTCACAAAATGAAATGAACCCAATTTCAAAATGTGGAAAACCTGCTCGTTTTCCTAATAAAATTCCGTATCATAATTTACCTTTTATTACGACATTACATAATTACATAAGTAAAAGTATCTCTCGCATGGTACCTCTACCATACCATAATCAAGAATGAATGAATGGCCGAAAAATCTCACATACTTGGAGATGAACGGAAACGCGGGAATATTTAAAATTAAATTGGGTGGTGAGCTAAATTGGGTGGTCCACAACAAAAATGAAATTATTTTCAACAGTAATTTTATAAATGATAATTCATTGCTAGGGTTTCAAAAGATGAAAGAAAAGAAAACCACTCAATCATTTGTTGGTTTATTTTCCGAATATTAAAAAAAATGAATTCAACTAAACTCTGAGGTTGTTCTGGTGGCATATCAAACAGGGTATCTGGAAAAATCGATTTTTGTTTCAGATTATATCAAGGACTAGAATGGATAGTCAGCAGATTGAAGAAGAAATGACATACTACCTACTTTAGTTAAAATAAGTCTCTCATCATCGGTTGTAAACGATTGTAATATATTAGAGTACCTATAAAAAATATTCATAACAACTTTCTCACATTGAGAAAAGCAACTGAGAATCTTTGTCAAATGATTAAATTGATCATTATCTCATCAACATATTTTCTAAAACAAATAATAGTGTTCACATACTGTATGTTTTTTTTTTCAGTGGCTTCTATTTATTATTATTGCTCTATCTTCCTATCTTTAATGATTATAATAAATTAGGAAAATATTTGCATCATTCATCATGTTAGGAAATTTCTTAGATGAGTTTCCCTAGAGATTCAGGGGTTTCTTTATATACAATGTGACCCATTTGAAATCAAAATACCCTCCAAAATATTTATTAATCATCCGATTTTGACATTGTAACCATTTGCAATGCATGATATACAAATAATAATGAATTGTAATAATATGTGGTCACATTTTTCGTTTTTTGATTGAATTATTATTTCTACATTGATTTGATACATCCAGTATTTTCAAGTTTCTGAGGATTCTGTTGTAAAAAATATCTTTTCTCCTTTAATAATCTTAGGGACATCACTATGTATAATGAAATGTAAATAAATAATTAATTTTTGTAATATTCACTGATTTTTTGTTCACATTTTACAGACTGAAGAATTTCAAGAGAAATATATCATTCAAAACTCCTCAAATTCAAATTCCATTCAAATCATTGAGCAAAATATTTGCAAAAATGTTTAAAAAAATAACAACTATGAATCCCCTGTATTTCACCCTGTAACGACGACTCCAGAGGCGTACCTACCAAATTTTCATCTCTGGTGTCTGAAATTTAAAAGTCAATTAGTCATTATTGTTCATTGTAATACAGTAACATAAAAAAAGGAAAGTTATATTTCAACTCCATCGATTTTGTACTATATTTAAGTATTGATTGTCTTAATTGCACAATTATTGTTTTTCGTGAAAAACAATTGAATATAAAATGAAAATATTATTATCCATTCCAAGTTATTAAATCGTGAATGATTAGTAGATATGGAATTAAAGTTTCCTGCCCGCAAATACCTATTTCTTTAAATTAATTTCAAATCTTTTCTGCTTATTCTATATTTTTCAACTCATTAGGTAAGAAGTTATATAAAATTATTCCAGAATGGGATATCGATCGTTTACCAAAATTTGACTTATAATTATTTGCTATCAATAAATTAAATTGCTTTGTTTCATGGGCGTGAATCATAATAACTTCATTAAAATTCGAATTTGATATTTTCAATTCCTTCCTGTCAAAATGAATAAAACAACAAATTTTGAGTTATAATGCAACTAGATTCATCAATTCTTTAGGTTTGTATAGATTCATAAAGTTGATTCTAAAAAAGTAAACCAAAAATGTTGTTTCATTTTGTAATTTTATGAGTGGCTTCAAACGAGAAATATTTGTACTTCCCCAAATAGATATTAGATATTGTATATTTGAATGAATAAGACAGAAATAAATACTCTAGGTATCTAAACAGGAATGAAATTTCGAATTTTTTATAAAATACCTGCAATAGGATTCATTTTTTCCTCGAATGATCTAGGTATATGTTGAGCACACGATAATTATTGTTCATCAATATAAAGATCTAAAAATGTTGTTACATCTGTATATTCAAAGGCTTTGTTATTGAAACATATTGGGGTATTATTCAATATGTCAGTTGTTCTCTTTGAGATGTACACATATACGTAAATTTATTATAATTATGAGGGTCAACTCATTGGTCGTCATCCAAGATTTTATTCAAATCATTTTAAATATCATTATTGATATCGTGAAAATCCTTTGAAGTATAGATTGTTGTATCATCTGGAAATAATTTTAGTTTTCCTCTCAATTTCAAAGTAGATATTGAGTTAATGTAAATTAAAAATAAAATTGGCCCCAAAACTGACCCTTTTGTGGTATACCTCATGTAATATTCATCAAGGAACTGTACAGTATTATTCCATAAAATACCTAATTATGCCTGTCAACGGTCAAATCAATTCGGCTTCCAGAACGTATGCATGGTAGCGCTGGTATAGCGTTCGCCATTCCTTTTCTGAGTTTTCTTCTATGAATAAGCTTCTCTCTATCTCAACTGCGTAAAGCCCCAACCTCCTCAATACTGCCGCGAGCAATTCGAAGTTGTTCAGCGTGAAAACGTGGAACCCCTCGAAAAGCTCCCTGTTCGACAAAATATCCTTGGCCAGCTGGGTTGCCACATGTATTCCGTACTCGCGGACGGTCTCTTCGTTGTCCTTGTTGCGTTCCACTATGTCGAAGATGTCCTACGGGTAGAATAGGCGAGTGGACTAATTTTTTTTATTTCTCAAATGGAATCATCACTCAAATACCTTTCGATTTCATATTTCTTTGATTTTTTTGGTCGATTTTTAGGTGCTAAATTCATCAATAATGCCACGGTAATTTTCAAACGGCTAGAAATTGACCGCCAGTAAAAACTGACATAACCATTTAGTAAGTAGGGACATACCATAGCACAGTTGTTGTCATGGACTATTATTATCGAAACTATACCGTTACGGATTTTCCTTGGCACTTATCCAACTTTTTGATTCATATTTTACTGATAGGCGTCAATATCCCAGCGAGCACAAATATCCCTGGGATGTTTTGGGATGTTTTGAAAATGTTGGCATGAAGATGTAATTTTGAGACGTAATATGCACTGACCAAAGAGGTCTTTGAAGGATATTGAAGTATTGTTTTTGTTCTTCTGTGGCATTTCTTTGTTTGCCTACTGAGAGGTATCCCTGGGATGTTTTGGGATGTTCTAGAAATGTAGGCATGAGGATGTTTTTTTGAGGCGTAATATGCACTTCCCAAAGAGGTCTTATAGAAGGATATTGAAAGTATTGTTTCTGTTCTTTTGTGCCCTTTCTTTTTTCCCCACCACAACGTCTCATGCTTACGTCACAATACGACGAATTCTGATTTGTTTTCGATTTGTTCTTCTTGTTCGCAATTGGCATTCGCGTTTGCAGCGTGTCACGCTTACATCACGCTGCTAACGAACAGAAAGGAATTTGGTGAAGTTTATTGTGTTAGAAGACTTATTTAGTTTGTAATAATGACCATCAGATGCAAGATGTGTTGTTCGGTGCCTCAGTGTAATCAATATATAAAAGTACGAATTTATCAATACACAGCTTCTCCGCAGTTGCAAAATTATGCATTGTGGAGAACATTTCAAAAATTGGGAAACCTATTTCCAATTATATGTCTGTGTGTAGTAAGCACTACTCAGAAACCGATTAAGTAGGTAATCTCATATCAAGAAAATATTTTTATGTTCAATCTATTTTTAATGCATTTTTTCATTCAAGGGAAATGGAATCCTAATGCAAAAGTTGATTTTGACATAAGGCTTCAGAAAAGTACCTCGAAAATGGTTTTTTCACAGCGATTTAATGTGCGCAAGACGCGTTGAAAATGTTTTGTTGTGTCCATGAAAAGGCTTCAAAAAGAACTAGGGAGAAAGGTAGTTTTGTGACATATCAAGGACATCTCGATAATTGCCGCCTGCGGCGGACATTGGCTGTTCTATAATAGTTCTATTCATGTGTGAACAGAACATCGCAGTGGAGGTTCAATGTCTCGAAATCTCGTACTTTTAACATCTCTGAGATGTTTTTGTGCTCGCTGGGATGGTATTTTCAATGGTTTCAAGTCTTTCGAATATGCAGCAACCTCGGATGTCCCTCAAGGTAGCGACCTAGGTCCGCTACTTTTCAATGCCTTCATCAATGACATTTTCGAAGTAATTGATGTCAATTGTTTGATGTATGCAGACGATTTGAAGATATATTGTCAGATAAATGATATTGAGGATTGTGAACGGCTATATCTCTAAATCTGAAACGCGTTGAACAATGGTGTTGCAGTAACAAATTACCTTTGAACGCTAGCAAATGTAATGTGATGACATAAACACTTATAAATCAACTCATTTTATTTCCGTATGATATTAGTATACAATAGTTCAACATCCGCCCACATTTACCGATTTAGGTGTCACCTTTGACACAAAACTTTCATTCACACTGCATATTGAAGCTACTTTGTCTCTAGATATTTTTCTGATTCAGCCACATCAACAACATTATATTATGCCTTCGTCAGATCAAAACTGGAATATGCATCTTCAATTTGGAACCCGTCTCATCAGCTGTATATAGAGAAAGTTGAATCAGTACAACGTCGTTTCCTAAAACTTCTTTCCTATAGATCTAATGATATATATCCACCAATCGGGTTTCCTCATGATACATTATTAGCTAGACATGCTATGAAAAGCCTAACCTAACCTGACTCATTTTGACGATATATTTAAAGAGATATTGAAAAACAAAATACATTCTCATGTCACTTTTCGAGCTCTAAGCTCTACAAAACAGCGTTGAAAGATTTTCCGTACAACGTTTCGGTTCGGAGAAACCGTCATCAAAACTTTACCTCATGATATACATCCTTATCTTGGACACACTGCATAAAGTCGAAATGACGTCTTATTTGGTTATTGTTTGAGAGTCGTCAAAAATTTATCAAGGATCTACATATGTATATACGATTATACAGGGTTTTTCAACGAAAACATGATTTCCACTATGATTAGAAAACCGAATCCTCTATCAGAATTTGCTAGAATTCCCATACCAATTGAAAGTTTTAGTTGGAAGACTCTGATACCGACTAATCATCAGAGACGATTCGCTTCTCATTTTTTGTACTGATAAAAAATAATGGATTGAGTATCGGTGAGATGTAAGCCGGACCAAAAGTAGGTTGATAGCAATGCAAAAGATAGACGTATTATTCATGTAATTCTTGTCACTCAACAGGAAATCAAATATCACATAAAATTGACGATACATCACTGCATCGTCATAGAAGTCGGAGCTGGGCAAATACTCTGATCAGAGATTCGCAGGAATGGCACTGGAATCTAGTAGGTATTTATCAGTAACGACTCATAATGACAATAGGTCCATATTCACATTTAACAGAACTAAGATGATTGAAATGTTCTGCTAGTGACGAAAACAATTTAATATAAACCGTACTAGTAATAGTTATTTATTATACAAGGGAAAAAGTAGTAGATTTTAGCTCCAGGTTGTGTTGTCAAAGGGCGACAAAAAACCTTGAGCTAAAATCTAATATTTTTCCCGTGTATAATACACTATATTTTTCTGTGACAGAAGAAAGGACGAATCAAAATTGAGAAGATATTACATTATTTTGAAATCTGAAAATTATCGACGTGAAATTTTAAGGTTTTAACAGTAGGGACACCTTCTTTGTAGGCATCTTTATCATTCTTTTGAAGTAATCAAATATCTGATGTCACTTCTGTCAGTCTAATTCTGTGATTTGATTTAAAAAAATTGCGAATTTAGTGGTTGTTTAGTATACGTAACCGCAAAGTCGAATGGAAGATAAAAGGACTTGCAGTTCTTTCTGGGATACGGTATTATTGACTCATTTCTCGGAGCTATAGCACAACAAAAGCCATCAACAGTGTATATATATATATATATGATATATATCCGGGAAAAAAGTACTCACTTTTTTCCCACGGGAAAAAAGCGATTTATGAAAAGTGACATTTCATAACCTGCCAACAGAGATGAAATGCCTAACTTATTTCCAGTTACAGAGAAAAGTATATTATTACCATGGGACCTTATACCCCTCTGCTGAAGCCTCGGTTTCTAATCTTGGTCCTTGGGTAATAATGATATATTTCACTACCTTGTGGTATAAATAACTATTAATGCGCATTTGTTCTATACCCGCTCCAACACACTGTCCTCAAACGAGGACGGTGGACTTTAATGGGTTAATAAATGATTAACTACGCATTTATGAGTAGAGTAGAGTATATTTAGAGTAGAGTATATTTATTTGACTACGTTACAATGCATGTTTGTATGGCTTACCTGTGGGATAGAAATGCCGCAAAATTTCGACATGGCCTTCAAAGTCTTGAAAGAACTGATTATGAAGATTCCTGGTGTGATGGGAACATGGATCCCCTTCGATCTGCATCGTTTCACGAAAGTCGTGAGTCGTTCTAGGGTGTAGCACGCTTGGGTTATGATGAAGTCTGCTCCACACGAAACCTGAAAATAAATAGCAATTAATATTACCAGTTGCATTCGATTTTATACGTCCATGGTCCATGGATTCGACCTTTATGCCATTTTAACCAGACCGTTGATTGATACAGGGTGAGTCATGAGGAACTGTACAAACTCCTACCACGAATAGAGTTCCCTGAGGGGAATACCTAATGTATACATCAGAAAGTGTCTTCTTCACTTCTATTCCCATATAAAGGGTGAATTATGAGATTTGGCAAAAACATCTTTTGGTCATAAAACTTTCCAACAACTTCATCGATTCGTCTGAATTTTTCACGGCATATTTTTTATATTTTTTTATCGTTTGGAGCGCACGAAAGGAAATTCCTATAATGTTCAAAGAACATCGTGCGTTCCCAGGAAGGATAGGGACAGGAGGTAGGTATTGGAATTTTTTTTGAACTTCTGGAGATTATAATTATGTTGTTGGGAATACTTCCTCAGGCAATGAATTCCAGAGCCTTTCCGTTCTATGGATGAAGGAGTTTTAATAAAGTGCTACCATCTAATCGACTGACTTATTCAGAATCGGGAAAATCCAAGACCGTTCTTGAAGAATCTTGATAGTTCAGTTTATAGCAAAAAGTTCATCCTGTATATCGTTTTTGTAAGATGTGACAGGGAATTTTCAAAGGTCACAAACAAACATCAAACCTAAAATACTCCAAATTTTCCTCACACTTTCATTGCAGTTTGAAAAGAACTATGAATTTTATGAGAAAAAACGAAAATTTTGGCAAATAAAGTATTTATTTTGAAATTAATACTTCGCAACCCATAAATTTTACGAATAAAAGTGGGACTTACAATTTCAATGCTTCACCTCAATGGAAATCAACATATTATTTTATTTTCATTCATTTCACCCTGTATAACGATTCTACGATTCTCGTGTATCTTCAGTATCATCAAATTCTCTCGTCGGTTCAGTAGGGATCATGAACGATGTTCTTTTTTATCAACGAGAGGGATGTATTTACCCTTGTTGATATTTTGTTAATATTTAATGTATTTTTCGATCAACAAAGAAAAAGTTGAAATAAAGCAGAGTAAAATAAATATTGTTTGTATATCTAATAGAAAACAACTACTTTTCTGGCTAATACCACAGAATATCTGTTATGTATCGAAGAATAATATTTACCTATCTAATTCTGAGGAAATATATTATTCTCAACTGCGTACGCTGTTCTTTGTATAGCATTTATCGAGAAATAGTTCTCGCTATTTATCATTAACTAGATTAAATTGGAATTGAATTGATGAAAATATGTTTTTGATGGAGATATTTGACTCACTGAAAAACAATTATATGGCGGGTATAAGTTTGAACGGGCCCCCTCTACAGAGTGTTTCCTAACTACGGTTCCTAACTGCAGATGGTGATTCATTAGGTCATTTCAAGAAGAAAAGTTCCTATTAACATATGTCGGGAATTGCATTGTTTCTGAGATACAGGGCGATGGAATAATGAAGAAAAAAACGGTAACTACAAAATATCATGAATATCCTGGAACCGATTTGATTGAAATATGGTACTTTAAATTGAACTAATAAGGAGCTTATTTAGCCCTATTTAGATTGAAATTATGACCTAACAAATCACCCCCTGCAGTTAGGAACCATAGACATAGTTAGGAAACATCCTGTATATCTCAGCTATTAGTCGTGCGATTATTACCAAATTCGAACCAGTATGACTATCAATATGATCAGTTCTTCAGAGACGTACATCCTTTTACACAGTGCCGTACTTTTTCATTGAAATGAGAAGAGGTCGATTTTTATGAAATCATATACCTACCTAAGGGATTTTTTTGCAAGAAAATTTTGGAACGGTCAATGGCTCCGGTAGGTAGAAAATCATTGATCTTGATTTCCCACAAAGAAGAAATATGTTGGTATTGTTTTAAATTTCTTTGGTTTTTGTTTTCTTAGTCCCTAGTGGCAGTCGAGTGGGCTAGGTACGTAGTTTGTGGGAAAAATCTCCAGTTCTCTGAACTTTCATAGCGTCGTATACACATCTTTGGTGCCCAATGATAGTTTCAATATAAAAATATGCTCATGATATGGTGCCATGGCCTCTACTTCCATCTTACATGAGCAATGATAAAATATCATCTGCTTTTATAGCGTCGTATAAATTATCTGACCTCTATATACTAATCTAATACCTAATGAAAACTACATCTATACCAAGATGATACCTGTCAAAAACTACGTACCTGACTTGTGTAATTCTACAACCTATCCTACCTTCATTTCTAAATAGTTATAATCTTCTTCTTGATTCTCAGATTTTGGTTGTTTTTCTGGATAGCCAGCTACGCCGATAACGAAATAATGCCCGTATTTCTCTTGAATGAATTTCACCAAATGTGATGCGTACGGAAAATCACATTTCGCGTCATCTTTCTCCAAAAAGTGTGAAGGATCTGCAAAAAACGATTTTATTCGTACATTTGTGAATATTTTTCGAAAAAATAATTGAATACGCATGTGAAGGATCTGCAAAAAACGATTTTATTCGTACATTTGTGAATATTTTTCGAAAAAATAATTGAATACGCATGTAAAGGATCTGCAAAAAACGATTTTATTCGTACATTTGTGAATATTTTTCGAAAAAATAATTGAATACGCATACATCATTTCATATGAGTAAAAATTCTAATAATATCTGAATACTTACTATAATATTTTTCTTAATATTCGCCTTTTTATAGAAAATTTCCATTTTGGATAGTACAATTATTATGTGGAGGCGATGATTCGAAAAATAGCAAATATAGTATTTTGATTAATATTTTTCAACAGGATATAAGATGATGAATAAGAAAAAAATTCAAAGATTCGACAAACAATCAATCCCTAAATTTCTTACCTATCTGATAAGATTTTTTTCTCAGAACTTGCAGTAATTTGAAAAATTGCAACATGTCAGTTGCAGTAATCCGAATAAATCTTATTCCTGCAACTTAAATTGCAGTAATAATGATTTTTTTAAATGGATCCTGTATTTCATGGCATTTACAGATTTTCTCTGAAGAGCTGATTCCATTCACCCTTGGGGTCTAGCGGGAACGCTTACAGAGATATATAGGGTGTTCAAAATCGACATTCAACTTTAGGATTTTTTCTCTCTAAACTATTCATTATTGGTCAAAACAGCTTTCATGACCCTGCCTCAACCTTTGGTTTTCTATCTACTGACATTCAATAATTGGAACAGACACAGGGTGATCAGAATTCTGAATCATGAGCCACCCTGTATTATACCAATTAAATGTCAGTAGATAGTGAATCAAGAGTTAAGATGATTTTTCAAATTTTGAAATCGGGTCAAAAATAAGTGAGCTAGAGGAAGGGACATTTATGGTGAATCACCCTGTACATACGTTGTAGCCTGATTCGAATAACTGCAAGTTGTACAGGGTGATTCACCATAAATGTTCCCCCCTCTAGTTCACTCATTTTTGAACCGATTCCAAAAGATGAAGAATCAATTGAAATAATTTTTGATAATTTGTTTCCCCGCTCCATTTGAAAATACAGAGTGTTCCGAACAAACTATCTACAGGGTACCAGTTGATTTTTTTAAATGGAACAACCCTGTATTTTATGACATGACAATCAGTTCAAAAATAAGTGAGCTAGAGGGAGGGGCAGTTATGGTGAATCACCCTGTACGTTGTAGCCTGATTCGAATTACTGCAAGTTGTACTTTGTAGCCTGATTCGAATTACTGCAAGAAGTTGTACCTCTACAGTCACAATTTTCAATGTAATTCAAGCTCAATTTTTCCTCCTGAAAACCCACCCATCCAGTTGAAAACCTACCTCCTTGCAACACCAACAAATTCCTAACCCCCAAACGCTTCACCTCATCCAGAATCTCCACCACTTGCCCCTCATTCAGATTCCTTCCCGCCAGATGCAACAACACCTCGTGACCTTGTTCCCGCAGCTGCCCGGCCAATCGGACGGCAGGCATCCCCTCTTCCACACTCTGCGCATGCCACGTGACCGAACATAGCCTCGGCGCCATTTTCAACAAAAGAGTCGCGTCTAGAGCTCTGTTCGGGCACACTTCGACGGAGAAAAAATCGTTACGCAGTCTGAGGCTTCTCTCTCTGTCTAGATGGTTCAGGTCTGGCGGGTTTGTAGGCGCGTATGTCGTTGTTGAGGTTGAGGCGGTGTCAACGATAAGAGTTTCTCGCATGGTTTCGGTTCGCGGAATGTTAGACTGAACGATTTCAACGTTGACCTTTTGTTATTGACACTGGCGATCTGGTTTATTGAAGTAGATTAGATTATAGGTCGTTGTATTTACAAGGTGTCCCAGAACAACGTACCGTTAATTCTACAGGGTGAACGAGAGACAAAAATAGACTTCGCTATGAAAATGCACCATTGCGCCGTGAGAGGCAGTTGAAGGATAATTTTATTTCCAGATTTTCTTGTATATTTCAAAATCTTTTGGAGGTACTGTTCTGGAATTCTCAGGAGTCTCCTGAAACAAGTCTATTGATCTCAATTTGCCACATTCACATCACATATACAGGGTGATCCAAGTATATGAGTTATTTTCCATTTTACGGGAGCATCAATTCAATACAAATTCTATATGCGATATATATTCTTGGAGTCAGCTTTCCATGGGGATTCCGAGAATTGGATGATATATAGGGTTCTCCATTCGAGCGAATTGTCTAGGACGTCTTTACTCAAACTTGGATTACACCGTAGGTATATTTAGTTTTGTATTGATAAAGTTGAGATAAGAAGTCGACGCACTTCATACAGGGTCCAGCCGATTTCATAGGGACAGTAAGAATTTAGTATTGATATTTCCTGATCACATATAGCACCCATGAGAAGAACGAAAGTTGCTTGGTAGATCTTCGAAAATAATGAAGATAATCAATCCCAACTTCTGTGCCATGATATATTATTACCTGTTTACGCAAAATTTCAAATTTATTGTTCAAATATCAAATAAGAAATTGTTTTTTTTTCAAAATATTTCAGGAACGCGTAAAATTTCAGTTCACAAGACGGCATATTGTCTGATTTGTCAGCTTTATATCTCTTACCGATTTGGAAATAGTAGATAATACTGTCCCTATGAAATCAGCAGGACCCTCTATACTGGTATCATTTAGGCAGTGAACATTGAACGAACAATTTGTTTCACTTGAACGAATTGCTGCTTTCTTATGAATTGAACACAGAGACAGACTTACTAGAGTGATATTCTTACTTTCTTTCGAATAGAGGTCATTCCTTCCATCTTTAACGATTGATGGCGAAGTGAGTAGAGTCGAAGAATTCAGATTTAACCAGTGTTGCCAACTCGATTGGTCGAGTCAATTAATAGCTAGTTCTAGCACTTTCATAATCCTGCTGACTGCTGAAAAGCTGATACATTTCTTCTAGCTATTGATTGAAGAGTTGAACGAGGTGTTGTTTGCACCTATGTAAATTTTTTTTTCGGAAAACGTCCGGAATGCTCACTGCCCGGAAGCTTTTTCTTGAGAAAGTAGCATTATACCGGCCATTGTCCATAGGAAATTTCCAATGTAACAGTTAGTAGGTATAGGTATTCTTTTTTTTATGTTCTGGTTCCCACGAAAAGGGATATCCTGTAATGTTCAGAGAACATCGTGAGAACCAAGGGAAATAAGGTAGGAATACCTATTCTTAAATTTCTGGAGGTTATATGCCTCGGAGAACACCTTCCTTGGCAATGTGTTCCAGAGCCTTGGTGTTCGTTGAATGAACGAGTCTTTGGAAAGAGATGTTCTGCAGGTCTCCAAAGTGACCATGAAGGGGTGCGAAGCCTCAATAACTCGATGGATTAATCCGTGTTGATATTTCAGAAGAGCATCGTCCATGAAAATATATATAAAATAGAGCCAGATCGCCAACTTTTATACGGTGTTCGAGAGAAGTGAGTGAGTTTGTGCGCGAGGCATCACCCACGAGACGAATTACCCTTTTTTGGACAGAATCCAACAGTTTCAGAGTATGTTTGGTTGCTGCACCATGAATATCGGAACAGTATTCCAGGACAGGTCGGATCTGTGCCTTATAGATCATCAGCAGCTGACTGGAAGTGAAATAGCTCCTGGCCCGAAACAGAAAACCAAGTTTTTGGGATGCACTTTTAGCAATTGATCTCACGTGATTTTCCCAAGAAAGGTTATTGCTGATAATAATAATACCAAGCAAGCATCGGAATGGATGTCTTCAAAGGTATGGTTACCCCTGACAAGCTTATGTTGGGCACAGTGAGATCGGCTTTTCCAGAGAAAAAGCATGCTTGTGTTTTGTTTGCATTGAAATCTACCAAGTTATTGGATCCCCATTCGAGAATTGTTGCCAATTCCATATTTATGTTGTCAACATTTCTTCCTCGTTCGTTTCTGATTTGCCTGACTGGTATTGGAGCCCTGGAAGAGAAGGCGGTATGGAGGGTACTATATCATCCGCGAAGCTGTCTACTGGATATGAAGTTGCTTCCAACAAATCGTTGATATGGAGTAGAAATACTATTGTTGCTAGAATTGATCCTTGCGGAACACCAGCATTTATGACAAGAGAGTTAGATGAAACTCCGTCGACCACTACCTGGAGAGACCTGTTTGAGAGAAAACTAGCTAGCAGAGAACATATAGCTGAGGAGGCAAGCCATATGATGGAAGCTTGCCGAGGAGTCCGTGGTGCCAGACTCGATCTAATGCCTTGGAGATATCAAGTGCCACGGCTAAGGTTTCACCATATTTTTCAATAGATTGATGTCTAATGACGAAATAAGCCATATTGCCTATCGTTGATAATACCTGAATGTTCCAGGTACTCCATGAGCTCGATGTTGATAGCTTTCTCCATGATCTTCGAAATAACAGATAGCAGTCCGATCGGTCTGTAGTTGCTAGGTAGGGTCTTTTTGCCTTTTTCAGGAACTGGTTGTACTCTTGCAATTTTCGAGTTGGACGGGAATATCCACAATTTGTAAGAGTAGTTGAACAACTTGCAGAGAACAGGTGTTAGTTCGGGAGCACATTCCTTGAGAACAATTGGTGGAATTCCGTTTGGAGCCACAAGCTTTGTTGGTGTTAGACCCAATAAAATATTCATTCTGTTCAAATTTCAGTATTTGATACAAATGAGAATCATTAAAGAAGAAAGTGTATTCTACAAAGAAATATAATATGGAAAGGTGTCTCATTGATTTGTTATTTTATATGGTTGCCGAAAAATTAGTGTACGCAACACGTCCAAAAATTTTTTTCTTGGACTCGCAGACTTCCAGGACTCGCCTAAGGCTCTGCCAAGAATTTTGTCTACTCGTCCAAGAAACAGTATTTTCCGGACGTAAATTACTATTTTGTGTTACTTATCGATGAATCAATTTCACATCACATTTCGATCAGAACTTGTCAATTTTTTTCAAATTGAATTCTTATGGGCCACCTTCATGTCTCTCTAGAGAGTCTAGAAGCATTAAGAAAAAAAGTAAGTATCTTATTTGTATTTCGGTGCAGTAACAAATTGTATACATTCAAAAATCAGCTTCTACAGGGTGGGCCACCAGTAACGCCTCGGTCTCTAGAAGGCTAACCACTTATCTTCTTGGAATTCTTCCTCTCTAGGAAGTTGCATGTCAACTTAGGCTACCATTTAAAATTATTTCGAAACATACAGGGTGTCCCCAAAAACCATAAAACACTGAAGTTAAACTTTTTCCTATCGAACACCCTATATATTATTTCATTTTGAGATTCTCCCTGATGAGCTGATTTCAACGACCCATCATACTTGGGGTCTAGCAGTTATAATTACTGAAATATAGGGTGTGAAAAATCGAGATTTTCCAAGTTCAAGAATTGTTTGTGTCGAAACTATTCATAATTGGTCAAAACGGCTTACATGTCCATATCTCAACTTTTGATTAACTATCTACTGATATTTAATTGGGACATATACCGGGTGATCAAGATTCTGAATTCTGCACCACCCTGTATTTGTTTCAATTGAATGTCGGTAGATAGTTGATCAAAAGTTGAGATAGGGACATGTGAGCCGTTTTGACCAATTATGAATAGTTTCGACACAAAAAATTCTTGAACTTGGAAAATCTCGATTTCTCACACCCTATATCTCAGTAATTATAACTGCTAGACCCCCAGTATGATGGGTCGTTGAAATCAGCTCATCAGGGAGAATCTCAAAATGAAATAATATATAGGGTGTTCGATAGAAAAAAGTTTAACTTCAGTGTTTTATGGTTTTTGGGGACACCCTGTATGTTTCGAAATATTTTTAAATGGTAGCCTATGTTGACATGCAACTTCCTAGAGAGGAAGAATTCCAAGAAGATAAGTGGTTAGCCTTCTAGAGACCGAGGCGTTACTGGTGGCCCACCCTGAATAGTTCATGAATTTCGTTGCAGTTCGAATAAATTCAATTTGTTTGGAAACAAATACATTTGACATGAAGATTGTATTTGTTTTGACCTGCTGAACTTGAATATAAATGATTGACTTTGCTGAATTTTCCAAAAGAACCCGAAATCCGCCATCATGGAATGCAATGTGATCAAATCCGACATGGTAGCTTATATTAAAAAAAAAACCGCTTACCAATGCTGCAGTTATAGTGGTGCCCCGATACCCTGTGTCACCCGGTATATCATGGTTAACGAATTGACCCTGAAAAAATAACAACTAACGAACCAAATCCATGGGTTATGATTGTAGTTATAAGTACATACCTATACTCGGTATGTTATTCTCTTCAATGATTCAGAAGAAAACAAGAAAATTTCCCCGTAACCAACCCATCAAAATAATTATATAGCAAGGTATGCATATTCCAGAATGGTCAACAAGATTATGAAAAACAACAAGATTCATATCAGTCGAGTTTCTTCTTGTGTTCCTTCAAGTATAGGTACCCAAATAGTCCCTACCTATGTATAGAATCCAAAAAAATGGCCCGTTTTATGGGACACTCAATCTTCTGAAACGTGTCTACGTTTACTATGATGATCAAATGAAGGGACCCTCTTTGAAATTATTCATTTTCTTCAGCGTTGTGGTGAGAATGATGGCGATCTTTATTTTCGTCATTCTGTGTATGGTACATTTCATTGTTGGTTACAAAGTTGAGTATTTCAATATTTTATCTGAAAATGGCGTAAATACATCATACAAGTTCGTGTTATTCATGGTTGAGTTCACATGTTATATTACTAAATGGGATAGGTCCATTATCCTTATTCATTACTCTATTACTATTCTTGAATATCTCTCAGCTTTCCAATGCATATAATTTTCTAACATGATTAACTTGCTTAACTAATTTGAGGTCATCAATATGTGTGTTATGATTGTGATTGACCATGTGTTCGGCTATATACACACGATTTATCTAACCTACCATATTTCAAATGTGCTAAGTGTTCTTTGAACCTTGTTTTTATGGGACGCCTGGTTTGACCTATATATGTTTTATCACAATCATTACCACTTACTTCTCAAGTGTCCACCTTATCTTTTGGATTACTTTATATTGCCTAACTTTGACCCAGACTGAAACGCTTTCAAAACCTAAGTCTTTGAAAACCTTACCAAGTCCTCTTGTCTACTTGGGATTGAAAGGGATTGGGATTTTTCTCGAATTGTTTCTATCCGCTTGAAAAGTCGTAGAATTCCTTAGTGATAACTTGAATGTATGTCTACGTATTAATTTATCTACTATTTTGATATCATAACCATTGACGCCAGCCACTTTATACACAACACTCCTTTCAACATCAAATCTTTATTTGCTCAGAAGAATCAAAACTAGGTAGTCTATGTACTAGGAAGTTTGAACTTGCCATTTTGTGTTGAAAACAGTGATTGGAGTCATTAGTTATACGAATCTAAGTGTGTTAGTTTCTTTCCTAAAAACATCAAATTCTGAATTGTTTTCTCCATTTTTGATCACAAGAACATCAAAGAATGGTAATTGACTGTTGTTTTCGCATTCAAAAGTGAATTTGATAGAGGGGAAGCAATTGTTCAATTGTGAAATGAAGTTATCTATATCTGTGATTTTTGTATCAAAAATGGCACTAACTAGCGATTTATGACTAGGGTAAACTGTCCTACAGTGAGCCACTTCTGTTTATAATGAACGCCATTAAAAAAAAAACAATTTATTTTTTCCAAGTACTTTAGGGCATCGGCAACAAAACCATAGCCAGAGCTATTTTCTCAATCAACAAAGTGAATTATAATATTCCTTTCAAAGCATGTAAATTGGTTCACTATGTACCGTCTTATGGAAACAGTGAATCAGTTGATGAAGTCACAGTGAATCATTAAAACCAAACAAGGAAAATAAAATTTCGAAACAATACAGAAACTGAAAAATATGTGACAGTTCAAAGAGAAAGTAGTAAGATGAATGAAGGAATAATTCGCAACTTTCATAGATATTCACTTCAGCTTTTCCAATTTTAGTTCAGAAATGGTCGATTGTATTTCCCAATAATTGTCATTTGTATTTGAAATTAGTCAATTTAATTTCGAGAAGTATCAAATGTATTTCAGAGTTATTGATTCAATTTCAAAATACGTCAATTGTACATTCAATTTATTCTTTTCAATTTCAAAAACCATCAGCTGTATTTCAAAATTATAAAATAAATTTCGAAAACTAACACTTCAAATTCCAAAATAGTCATTTGTATTTCAAAAAATATCAAAGTAATTTATAATGCACCATTTGAATTTCAAAACTGAGAAAGCACATGCAAAGGTGATATTGTCATTCGAACACCTGTGATTGGAACGCTTCTGGCTTCTGGATACTGTCATTGTGACATCATCAATAAAAAGATTAGTTTTGGAAATGAAATGATGTATTTTGAAATTGAAATGACTATTTTGAAAAACAGTTGATGTATTTTGGGATTGATTTGATAATTTTGAAATACATTTGATACTTTTGGATATCAAAATGATTGATTTGAAATATAATTGATACTTTTTGCAATCAACTTGAAGCTTTTTGAACTTCTTGAACTTTGAGAAGGTTTAAATGCGTATTATAGTACCTACACAGTGAACCAGTTAATACACGTTGAATCATATGGTCACTGTGTACTGGTTATGGTTCACCGCAACTTGTGAAAAATCATAACGTGAACTGTGTAATGAATTTTTGTTCACCTACCTTAGATCACTATCTCACTCACTCCGTGTTCTGGGATGAACTAAAAGACGGAGACGGTTGATGGTGACGTGATAGATCGTGCCACGTACATCAACGTTTCCCTCTAAATAGTAGTAGGTATAAAATAAAAAATGGTTCACTGTGTACGGCGGTTCACTGTGGGACAGTTCACCCTACCCATAACTCGAGAATTTATTAGTTCCTGATCTGTTTTTTAGGCAACCTGAAAATATCTTATGACAAAGATATAGCCATGGCTATTGGAAGTTTGGGTGCTAATCTCATCCCTGTATTTTTCTGGATCAATCGTAAACGTTGGTCCAGATTTTTCATGGAAATAACCGATTTAAATAGATTCGGAGAACCACCCGAGTTCGTTAAAGTCCAGACATTAGCTAACAAGATAGCTCGCTCATGTTTTTGGTAAATGATTTTCCGCTATAACACGTATTCCTCCATACCAATGGTCACGCTAAGAAAACTGTATTTTATCTACGTTTTCTATTGTAGTTGATGAAAAATGAAGATTGCACACTGAGAATCGAAAACTGTATACCTATTGTACTGGTATTCAATGGTAAAAGTAGTACAATTATTGATGAAATATTGAGAATTTATAGAAAAGAGCAATTTATAAATTTCTCACCATATGAACTAAACTACGCAACACTAATTTGGTCACACCCCAAAATTTTGTCCCTTTTAAAATATGAATAACTTTTCGGTTTTGAATAATTTGAATTCGGATTACACTGTTCGCTAGCTCAGTCTTTCAGCTATAATCTCGTACTTCTTTGAAACATGAGGGTCTTCATATAAAATCGCTACAAGGTGTCACCTGGAACTGTGAAAAATTTCGGAATTTTCAGAAAGATCTCAAATGAACAAAAACTTTTTTTTTTCATCTTCGACAGCAGAGGCGTGAAGATGATCTCATTACCTAAGGACATTTTTGTCTTTTATTTACAGTGATCTCAAAAAAATTTACTTTCTGGTTTTGCAGTCATAACTTTTTTCCTTGTCGACCGGTTTTTAAAATCTCATTTTGAAGCTGAAACTTCAGATGAAGATCAGAATTGACTAAAGATCAACATTTTACAGTGTTTCTCACTTGTAATGGAATCACCCCTGTATGTTTCGTAATCGTTGAGTTAGGATTCTGGAATTCTGGAATTCTAACAACATATCGACTTTTTCGTTTCTTGAATACATTTTCCGTCTCTATTGATATAAAATGCAATTTTAATCAACACACGAATGAAGAAGAAACATTATTGATGCAATCGATTAACTGTCAAACACATAAAACATTTTGTGTAGGTACACCGCCTACTAAGTGAAATAATTATGAAAAAAATAGACTGATAGCCCTGTGGATCATCGTATAAAAGGAACAATTTTAGTTTTATTATGTCAAATGGGAAGATCATGTGATAGGTACATGGCGAAAATGAAAGACAGATAGTTTCTGTACGAGTAGCGAAAAAATATGTTCCTATCTTAGATTCCTCAATATCATGAGTTATTTTCGAAGGTTTTCATCTTGACTCAAACAAGCTATTGACAACCTGCAGACATTGATCAGAATATCAAAACATTTTGAATAATATCGGTTTACTAATGATATTTAAATTTCAAAGCCTACCTAGTGTCGATATATCATCGAAATCATGTCACAGCCAACTTATTCTTTTTGAATAAAAAGCAATTCAACAGCGAATTAAGAAATAAATGCCACTTTGTGATACATGGTTGGATAGAGAATTTCAAGGCGAAAAAGATAGACTGAAGGGTACAGAAGAGAGATTGCTGCGATTTCTGGCGTTCTACGGCTGCCTCAGAATCAATATTTTTCGAAAACTGACATTTATATAACCTCAATAAAGTTACAATATTTGAAATCAAAAAACCAGTTTATGTCAAATTTTCAGGTTTACGATGCTTTTTTTTAAATTTACTAGTATTAAATTCTGAATGCCAATAAACAAATCTTCAACTTTATAGCTATTTAGTAAAACATATTCAATCACCCTGTACTCCATGTTAATTGAATTGATGCAGTGATACAAATCCATATGAAAAAAAGGCTTTTTGAACATTGAATAATTGATCCAAGTGATGTTTAACTCGATTCACATTCGGAATGACCTTTTGAAGAAGATACATTTTGTTAATTTTCATACTTTGGCGAAGGAGCAAAGATACTTCGCCAATATTTAAAAAATCTGAATTCCAATAAACAAATCTTCAACTTTATAGCTATTGAGTAAAACATCTGCAATCACCCTGTACTCCATGTTAATTCGACTGATGCGGTGATACAAATTCATATGAAAAAAGGCAGTTTGAACATTGAATAATTGATCCAAGTGATGTTTAACTCGATTCACATTCGGAATGACCTTTTGAAGAAGATACATTTTGTTAATTTTCATACTTTGGCGAAGGAGCAAAGATACTTCGCCAATATTAAAAAATGCACTAATGTAGTTTCTAGACAACGCTTTCGACTATTTCGATCAACATTGTCGAATACCTAAAATCCTAAAATATCATAATTCATGAGCTAACTATGAATGAGAAAACATATCACGTATCAATGATCACTAATTTACCAAACAATATCATTGATGAACTCTGGTATCACTTTCCTGGCTATTTGTCATGTCGAACATTGAATTATATCTGTTGAACATCCAGAAGGAGAACATGAAAATGAAAATTTTCTGACTTTGAGATTTGACATTCTCTCTCAAATTGGATAAATAATATGATGTATAATGATATAATAGTATAACTTAACCAATATATCCAGTATTGAACGAATTGCATAGTATCTACACTGTTAGACCAGGAGCTAGTGACAGGTGACATTCTCCCATTTTACACTGCATGTCTTTTTGAGGCTTCATAATTGATTCCAAAATATGAAAAGTTGACGGGTTTCACGTGTGTTTTTCGAAAGGAAGAGCGCTTTTCTTTTTGTGAAAGGTTTTCGTGTTATTCCGAAATATTATACTGCCTATCTAATAATTGATGGTATGCAATCCGCAGCGGCCGAAACAGTTCAAAAGGGTTACGAAAAACCGCATACCAATGTGAAGCATTGAAGTTTTAGTAACGAAAAATTGACATGTGCAATGACCGATGTTGGGAAATTTTGAGATAACTGTAAAAATTGGATACAGGTTTTCCGTGATTTCAAAGTGCATGCCATTAGGAAGAAACTCCATTTGTATAATTAATTAATAGTAAGTCATTTTGCAAAATAGAGGCATGTATAATGAAAGTGGTGATTTTTGCAACTTTGGAACCTGTATTGTTACAGTTTTACCGGATATTTCCTCCGTTGGTCAGACGAGGGGCGCATGCCAATTTTTTCAGAGTGTTTGTGTTATCGAAGCTCCAATTCTTCACATCGGCATGTTTGAACTTCCGCGTATATCATAACGGCAGGCAGTATAATATTGCGTGAAAACACGAAAATTCTTCACAAAAAGAGAAGCGCTCTTCCTTATGAAGTACACACGGTCAGGAACTTGTCTAGTTCTTATAGTTTGGTGTTAATCATAAAACCTTAAAAAGCATGAAGTGTGAAATGGGAGACCGTCACCTTTCACCAGCAAGGTCACCAGCTCCTGGCCTATATGTCATTTTTTTTCATGGAAGGTACTGTGAGGCTGCTATAATCACATACACCATCGCCTCAATTTTCGATAGTAATTGTCAGGACAAAAGGATGTGTGGAACTCATGCACCCATATGGGTACCATTCGATTCAACCCCTATCAAAGTAAAAGGTGAGTTTCACAGAGCATGGTTCCTAGGAATCGGTAGCTTCTGAATTGTAGAAACCAAGAAACATGTTAAAATATTCTTACTGCCTGAGCATTGTCGTCCTAGATGGAAACCTAATTAGTAGTAGCCAAGAAATATAATATTGTCTGAATCAATACAAAAAGCTCACAAGTCATTTCCACACAATGTTCATATAATGAACAACAATGGTAGATTTTGGAAGAAAAACAACTACTTTCCTGCTATTCTTTCCTGAATGCCTATTGAAGAAAAAAGTGCTTTGAGAAAGTTTTCACTAAAACTAATTATTTTTGTTGAGGCAGTTATGGGGCATTGAAGAAATCATCGGAATTCGAGAAAAGCCCTTTGGCGCCAGTGGCTTCCTCAATAAATTCGAGCTCCAGACACCTTGGTAAATTTTTTTCCATCTCTTCAAATAAGGGGTGTTTCCATAAGAACGCGTCCAGTTTGGGACACCCTGTACAATGCACAAAAATGCAGCGGGAAACGAAGGAATCCGGTTGGTACATTATGATTCAAAAGTAAGTACCTACTATAGTCACTCACATATAGTTTTCATTTTGAAATTTGGTAATTTATCTGATTTCTCATCGGAATTCCTTCTGCGATAGGAGCTAATAGAAATACTCGTGGAATTTCTACAATAATGCAAGACGATTGGATTCATGCAATCAAACGGGAGGACTGGTCTGACATGCTGACGAAATATGATGGTGTGTGTTGAAGACATTTTCAATCTATTAGCATCATTAGCTTCTATTGCAGAAGTGCGGCAGAAGGAATTTTAAGAAAAAATAACAATATTTCATATATCGAAGACTGGAACCTTTGGCACGATAATACACTACACTGTTTTACCACTAACCAAACCGATTTTTTAACGCCTCGACACGTGTTTCGCTAACTATGTTAGCGAAACACGTGTCGAGGCGTTAAAAAATCGGTTTGGTTAGTGGTAAAACAGTGTAGTGTACAATATTTCATGATGAAAAGTATGTGAGATTACTATTTACCTGAAGAAATAATATTCCTTCGTCACTCGCTGCAATTTTTGTGCATTGTACAACAGCACAATAAGAAGGTATGCTTGAATTAATGAATAACGCAAAAAACACGATTCGTATGCCAAAATATTGTGGAAAACTATTTCAATCCTTCCTTTGTAAACAAATGGAAAGAGTGACAATATTTTACAGAAAAGTGAGGTAGTGTTTCAATATTTTACCCCCAGGGTCCGTCATCGTGCATGCCACCTATAACTTAGTTCGGAATAGAGATTAATGGCTTACTGAAAATGTGGCCAATAAAGGCGATTTTCGCAATAATTTTTTTATTTTTTCAATGAACAGACAATCAATCATACCTCTCGCCCACTAATTAGGTATTCATCAAAACATTGGCAGGATAATCTTGAGATTATTCAGTTTTCAGTTTATCGCACCTTATTTGACCTTATCACCTAGATCACCCGGTATGCGTATTGCGAAAAGCGTACCTACTCAATTGGTCACCAAGACGTAATAAGGGGATATGAGGAAGGAAAATACCATTTCTGTATGAAAAAGGATACTACTAGACCTAACTCTGACTAAATGAACCTTTTTTCTAAAAATTTTATTGTTCGAAAAATTACTAGAGTGAAAAAAAATTTAAAAAAAGCTGACGCTTTGCAGGGTTTGAACTTAAGCCACCGCCGTGCTAGTCAGATACCCAGTCCACCGAGCTATCGGGTTACTCGAAAGTTCTCAGAAAGAAGAAATATAGTTTGTTCCTTTTGATGCCGAAATAGGGACGGGTTTATCCGCATTTCATTCACAAATTGCTCATAAAAAGCGCAACACATTCAAACTTTGGGAACAAATCTCGGTTTCAGCACTGGCGCGAAAACCTATTAGGTTCATTCGGGTTTCGATTTCAGAACTGTTCAAGAATCGTTCTCGAACTGCACAGAACTAGTGCACAGTCGTTTCGAATCCTAGGACTGTTTCAGAACAGATCACAAATTATGAAAACCCGAACGTGGCAGAAGACAACGTCTCAGAACATAACCTCTATTATTAATTTGCGGAAAAAAACCGTACTGTAAATCTCAGGAAGATACCATATGGTCAATATATTCCATCATAGCATTGGTAGCTAGATTTTCAACATGTTGTCCCTTGTACTGGTGACTGATCTCTGCTTGTACAAGGAATCTCGACACACAACTGAAAAGTTCAATGAATTGTGTATCTGAATACAGTGTGTCGCACTTACCATGCTCACCATGGGTATCTTTTTAACGGTGAGAGATACGAAGTTGGTTAAATTACACCAAATGTGGAGTTTGTCAAGGCCAACTATAATGTGAAAAAATATTTTTATAAAATCGATTCGTTTTTGTTTTATACACATAAAACAGATTTTGATCATTTTCATGTCTCCTTTGTAACTTCTTTATTTATGAAAATATTCGAATAGTAATTTCACATTCTCATGGCAGTTTTTCAAAGTGATTTCGAGAAAAATAGAAATTTATACCAACTCTTCTAGAATTTGAGATATCAGCACCAACTTCAGTTTTTTAAATGTAGGTCATAGCTCACTATGACTTAGTTACAAATAACTTTTTCTTCTCTCACAGATGATATGTCGCAGTAATAGTTTTGTGTTGATAACAACGGAGTTATCGTCATTTATACAAAAACAAAAAATTATTTGGAAGCCGCCATCTTGAATTTATAAATTTCAACAAAAAAATCATGATCTCCGACCTCAAAAACCCCTACTCACCAATTTTGAATAGAATCGGACCAAATCTTGTCCGCCATCTTGGAGCAGCCATTTTTTTCAATTTCAACAAAAATTCCATAATGTTTTGTCACCGAAATTATGAACACCTGCCAAATTTCTAGTTAATCGGAGAAAAAAAATGGCTGCTCCAAGATGGCGGACAAGATTTGGTCCGATTCCATTCAAAATTGGTAAGTGGGGGTTTTTGAGAGCGGAGATCATGATTTTTTTGTTACAATTTATAAATTCAAGATGGCGGCTTCCAAATAATTTTTTGTTTTTGTATAAATGACGATAACTCCGTTGTTATCAACACAAAACCATTACTGCGACGTATCATCTGTAAGAGAAAAATAAGTTATTTGTAACTAAGTCATAGTGAGCTATGACCTACATTTGAAAAACTAAAGTTGGTGCTGAAATCTCAAATTCTAGAAGAGTTGGTATGAATTCCATGTTTTTTTCGAAATCACTTTGAAAAACTGCCATGAGAATGTGAAATTCCCATTTGAATATTTCCATAAATAAAGAAGTTACGGAGGAGACATGAAAATGATCAAAATCTGTTTTTTGCGTATAAAACAAAAACGAATAGATTTTATCAAAATATTTTTTCACATTATAGTTGGCCTTGACAAACTCCACATTTGGTGTCATTTATCGACCTCGTATCTCTCACCGTTAAAAAGATACCCATGGTGAGCATGGTAAGTGGGACACACTGTATAATGGCAAAGTCTCCTCAACATATCTCTCATTTTTTGGTTTATATAACAAAGGTTCGCGAATTAGCAGATTAGGAACAATATTTTCAGCAACTTCAGCAAGGAACTCTTCACCACTGCTTCCTGACTATGAAGAACTACTAATATCAAAAAAAGAACAAACTCCATGATATTGAGAAGATATTGAGAAGAGCAATAAACAGCAGAATAAACAAAAATATCATATGACGTTACAACAGACAGATTCCAAAACTAAATGAAATGAGTATGTGCCAAAAATAATCCCAGAACGGTTCACTCTCGTGAACAGGTACTGGTTTCGGATAGTTCTAGGACCGTCCCAGGACGATTCTAAAAAAAACAGAACGCGGAAATAGTCGGCCTAGAACAGTTCCACAAAACCCGAACGCGACTGATTTTACTGCGCAAACTCCTGACAGTTCTAGAACAGTAATTGTTGAAATCCGAATGAAGCTATTGCGTACGCTTTTAGAAATACGAACCCGGTATAGCTAAATTGTGAAATCTGATGTTTCTGTCTTTTCTTTCCATATTATGTAGCTGCTATCACTGTGGTGCAAGTATTTTTTGCCAACTACCAATGGGTAGCAGGACTAACTCCCTGCTTCCTTTGCCTGGAATGTACCGAATTCTTGATCTCGCATCTGGATGCGGTGAAGGACACTTTCATGGGAGCCTTCAATCTGAAAGACGATGAACTAATACGTGAGAGACTGAGATTCGGTTTGTGTTACCATAATTATACTATAAGGTGAATAAGCGAGAATATAACTATTTTTCACACCACTAGCTATAGAACCTTCCATTATTTACTTTGTTTCAAGGCGTACGTAAATTAAACTTCAATCCATATCAACGAAAAAAACTAACTTAACTATATGTGATTTGGGTTGAATCTACATATGTTGAGCCTTCAAGTATTCAACTGTATATAATCAAAGGTTGAGATCAGGATTGTATAGCTGAAACATTTCCAATTAGTACATAGATGAATATTTCCTAGTTTGCTATGCATTTACTGGTGAATGGAGTGACGTTTACATAGCTTGTATCAGAAGTATGCCTATACATTCATGTTCAATTATTGAATTTTTCTATTTCAGCTTAGCACGCCAGTTGAACGTCTTGTTCAAAAGAACACTCGGAGTGAGTCTACTCATTTCTGCATTAGTTATTGGATGTATCGGAAATCAAATGGTGAAGGTAAACTCAATAACGAAATGTATATATGTCTCTAATTCAATGGTGTATTAAGCTAGCAACAAAAATCACACAGAGAATAAAAAAGTTGTTATTTCAATAGTTCAATCTAATAAAAATTGACTCAGAAAAACCAGCCCAGCGAGCACAAACATCCCTGGGATGTTTTGGGATGTTTTGAAAATGTTGACATGAAGATGTTATTTTGAGACGTAATATGCACTGACCAAAGAGGTCTTTGAAGGATATTGAAGTATTGTTTTTGTTCTTCCGTGGCATTTCTTTGTTTGCCTACTGAGAGGTATCCCTGGGATGTTTTTCGGATGTTTTAGAAATGTAGACATGAGGATGTTTTTTTGAGGCGTAATATGCACTTCCCAAAGAGGTCTTAGAAGGATATTGAAAGTATTGTTTTTGTTCTTTTGTGCCCTTTCTTTGTTTGCCCCACCACAACGTCTCATGCTCACGTCACAATACGATGAATCCTGATTTGTTTTCGATTTTGGTCTTCTTGTTCGCAATTGGCATTCGCGTTTGCAGCGTGTCACGCTTACATCACGCTGCTAACGAACAGAAAGGAATTTGGTGAAGTTTATTGTGTTAGAAGACTTATTTAGTTTGTAATAACGACCATCAGATGCAAGATGTGTTGTTCGGTGCCTCAGTGTAATCAATATAATAAAAGTACGAATTCATCAATACACAGCTTCTCCGCAGTTGCAAAATTATGCATTGTGGAGAACATTTCAAAAATTGGGAAACCTATTTCCAATTATATGTCTGTGTGTAGTAAGCACTACTCAGAAACCGATTAAGAAGGTAATTTCATATCAAGAAAATATTTTTATGTTCAATCTATTTTTAATGCATTTTTTCATTCAAGGGAAATGGAATCCTAATGCAAAAGTTGATTTTGACATAAGGCTTCAGAAAAGTACCTCGAAAATGGTTTTTTTACAGCGATTTAATGTGCACAAGACGCGTTGAAAATGTTCTGTTGTCTCCATGAAAAGGCTTTGAAAAGAACTAGGGAGAAGGTAGTTTTGTGACATATCAAGGACATCTCGAAAATTGCCGCCTGCGGCGGACATTGGCTGTTCTATAATAGTTCCATTCATGTGTGAACAGAACATCGCAGTGGAGGTTCAATGTCTCGAAATATCGTACTTTTAACATCTCTGAGATGTTTTTGTGCTCGCTGGGAGTGGTGTACAATGACATTCACCATAAATATCTATAAATTCACCCACTGTGACGCCACTGGAGATATCATTTCGAATCTAATTATTGTACTAGAGGAAGCTCCACACAGTACTATTAATAAAACCACAACGTTCAATTGAAATTGAAGGAAAGACAATTGAGAAATGAATAGAAACAAACTTTTTCATGGAAATATTAATACCCTGTATCTCGAAAACGAAGCAAGTTAGGGCACATGTTTATATGAACTTTATTTCCTAACATATCACAAGGAATCAACCGTTGAATTTTTCCAGTGTAATTCAGATTCCCTGTATTGATTGTCAAGTTGCATTCTTTCTACAAAAAATATTGAATTCTGATTGAATATAATCCTCTGGGTCTATTATTGCACTATTATGAGAGGAATCATACAGGCTAGTGATATATTGTTTGTCAAGTTGCATTTCTTTTGAGCATGCTTGTATACAGACCCCAAAATACAATCCTAGGTCTTCAATCATAGTACCAATAACACTTTCCTGATTCAACTTCATTTTCAGGATAAATCCATCGGGTCATTTCTGTTTTTTGTTGGATACGCTAATGCAGCGTTATTGATGTGCCACGCAGGGCAGAGACTTTATGACGAGGTAAAGTATATAAACTACGCAACACTAATTCCGTCGCACCCCAAAATTCTCTCTCTGTCGAAATATGAATAACTTTTTTCAAAAGTATCCCAAATGAAGAATAGTTATTTATTATACAAAGGAAAAAAAGTAGTAGATTTTAGCTCCAGATTGTGTTGTCTCCCGACGCGTAGCGGACAAAATACCGTGAGCTAAAATCTAATATTTTTCCCGTGTATAATACACTATTTTTTTCTGTGACAGAAGGAAGGACGAATCGATATTGAGAAGATATTACATTATTTTGAAATCTGAATATTATCGACGTGAAATTTTAAGTTTTTAACAGTAGGGACACCTGCATTGTAGGCATCTTTATCATTCTTTTAAATTTAAAGTTATCAAATATCTGATGTCACTTCTGTCTGTCTAATTCTGTGATTTATAATAATAATAATAATATGTTTATTCACCAAGATCTATAAAAAGATATATAGGTACAGATTTCGAAATGAATGTAAATAAACAGTGGCATCACTGAAGTAATAATTACGAGTAATTATGACTTGTGCGTGATATAGCCAATCATATATGAAATTTATCAAATATGAATATTGAGATTCTCCATAACATCTAAGAGTATCTAAAATATCTAAAAATATCTGAAAATATCTAACATTATCTAGAATTATCTGAAAATATCTAAAAATATCTAAAAATCTCCACCCACGTTTTCATTTGATTTGAAAAAATTGCGAATTTAGTGGTTATTTAGTAATATACGTAACCATGAAGTCGAATGGAAGATAAAAGGACCTGCAGGTCTTTCTCGGAGACGGTATTATTGACTCATTTTTCGGAACTATAGCACAACAAAAGCCATCAACAGTGTCTATATATGTAATTTATATCCGGGAAAAAAGTACTCACTTTTTTCCCACGGGAAAAAAGTAATTTACGAAAAGTGACACTTCATAACCTGCCAACAGATATGAAATACCAAACTTTTTTCCCGTCACAGAAAACAAACTTTTTTTTTCAACTTTGACAGTAGAGCATGTAGATGATCCTATTATCTTGGGACAGTTCTTTTATTTACAGAGTGATCTCAAAATATTATCTTTTAGGTTTTATGGTTCTAACTTTTTTCCTCGTCAACCGATTTTTGAAATCACAGACTCATTCTGAAGCTCGAACTTCAGATGAAGAGACATGAAAATTGACTCAAGATGAACATTATACAGTGTGTCTCACTTCTAATGGAAGCACCCCTATATATCTTTCGTAATTGTTGATTTGGGATTCTGAAATTTGCAAGAGCGGTTGATATACTGAAAATACACACTATGACCAAGTGGAGTCGTCTCCAGTGATATATACTGCTCGCCAACAGCCATAGAACCACCCACAAAAATGATATAAGAAGGCAAGATAGGTTCAGGTGGGAAAATCAATTCAAAATCAGGACGTTCCATTCGCTTCCTCCTGCAAATTTCAGAACCCTACTTCGATAATCACGTGAGATACGGGGGTGCTTTCATGAGAAGTAAGACAAAATTTAATTTTTTTGAACTGAAAATTTTACAGGAAAAATATGTATAGCTAGTGAATTGGACGTCCTGTTTTCGAATCCGAAGAGTTTTTCAACCTATCTTGGCTCCTAATAACATTTTCCGGAAATTCGGGTGGTTCCATGGCTGTTGGCGAGCAGTGTTTATAATGGAGATGAATCCACTTGGTCATAGTGTATATTTTCAGTATTTATCCCGCTCCTGCGAGTTTCAGGACCCTTACTCATCAATTACGAAACATACAGGGGTGCTTCCATTTGAAGTGAGACACACTGTATAATATTCATCTTGAGTCAATTCTGATTTTCATATCTCTTCATCTGAAGTTGCAGCTTCAATATGAGATGTTAAAAACGGGATGAGAAGCAAAAAAGTAATGACTGCAAAACCAGAAAGTTAATTTTTTTAGATCACTCTGTACATAAAAGAGATATGAAGACAATTTGGAAAATGTCCCTAGGTATTGAGATCATCTTCATGCCTCCGCTGTCGAAGTTATAAAAAAAAGTTTTTGTTCATTTGGGATTCTTTTGAAAATTCCAAAATTTTTCACAGTTTCAGGTGACACCCAGTAGCGATTTTACCTCATATTTTGAAGAAGTACAAGATTATAGCTGAAGGACTGGGCTAGCGAACAGTGTAATCCGAATTCAAATTTCTCAAAGCGGAAAAAAGTTATTCATATTTTAACAGGGACAAAATTTTGGGGTGCGACGAAATCAATGTGCGTAATTCAGAATTTACAGTGTGTCTCCCTTCGACCACTCCCACTCCTTTCTATCTCATTTATTAATCATCAACCAAATCTGAGATTGAACAGACAAACATCATTTTAGACATTTCTATCTCCGAAGACAACTGAAAAAAATTTGTGAACGTATAGAAAATTGTACTCACTGTGTACCTACCTTTTTTGACCCAGAGCGAGTAGGAACTTCAAATGCTTCAATGTCAGATTTTGATATTCAAATGGTATTAGAATACAACAATATTAAGTTTTCAGGAGAATCAGTATATTATAAATTTCTCAAGTTGAGATAATATTGATGTGATATTTTATCGATGTTATGAATCGAAAGTCCTTTGGAATGAATCGATATTTGTAATTGTCTTATGGAATCAGAGAACAAATATCTGAGTCATTTTAACGGGAAAACCTTCCTTGAAATTGAACAGGAAATCGTAAAAATGTATTTTTAGAGTCTTTCAGTGACTGATTCAATTTATAATTCGAAATGGTACGAGGCAGACGGAAAATTATGGAAGGACATCCCATTCATTATATCCAGGTGTCAGAAACCTCTGAAAATTGACTATTTTCCTGCCGGGAATTACTCTTATGCTCTGTTTCTCATGGTAAGATCAGAATAAAACCTATAAACAATTTGTCCGATCAAATGGTAAATTTTTAGAAAACATGAATGCGGTAGAGGTTTTTCAAGGGGATCATATGTTCCGAGGGGTCCAGCAGCGAATCTGGAATGTGATGCCTCATAGCAGGACCAGCTGCTCAGGTCGAGAAACGCGAAAAACATCAACATTTTCGGAGTTTTCCGGTATTCCGCTCATATCTTGCAAACGACTTACCGCACGCAAAAAAATTTGGCAGAGGAATTCACCATAATTTTGCAGTTGGAAATCGTGGTACTTTTGAATGCGATCGTAGTACAATGCACCTCTCCATTAGTAAACGTAAACTTCAAAATGTGGGAAACAATTTCGGACATCGGAAAATGAAAATGACCGTTAATAGTATATTATGTAACAAGTGTTATAAACGTCCTTATAGTAACGAGTATTTTAAGCAGAGCGGAGCGAGTGTTTAATAAACGAGTGTCTAGAAGAGTTTATAAACATGTTACATACTATGCTTTTTCTACCAACTCTGAAAATTACATCAACATACCTGCTATTCCTGCTAACCTACAAAATAATTCGAAAGGAATGGGAATTGGGAACATAATACATGCAACTGCATGCAACCAGCAAGACATGTATAAGTGATATTGGTTTCAGATGTGTCCATTACATTGCTTCTAACCTTCGTTTCACGTTTATTGTCATGCTTAGCGCAGAATAAATAAATTGTTCTCAAAGATGGATGCTTTATTTTCACACTTCTTGGAGTTATGCAAGTACCAGAACATTCTCTTCGATTTCACTTTCATCTACATTTTGCATATATTTTTAATGAAGAATTCTGATACAAACGACTATTGTTTGAATAATTGCGATACAAAATTTGAAAATAACAGTTGACAGTTAATACAATTGACAGGCCAGACATGTCTCAAATAACTGAAGCTGTATTTAATGAACTGTGTTGCCATGGTAACGTGTTTAATATTTTGAATAAATCACAGATCGACAATCCGTGATTAATCGATCATTTAGCGTGCGGTACACATTCGTACGCTAAATGCCATTTTAGTTATGTGAGTAGAAACATTTTTTTATATTTGACTGAACTAATAAGTGAAGTTCGGCATTTTGAAGTTCCCTTTGATATTATGGTAATTTTAACTAACTATTCCGTTAAATATCACCGCCGAGTTCACTTTAACTAACTCACTGTTTTCTTCAGGTGAATCGGTTGTTGAGTTTACCACTGCATCACTATCAACTGTCATAGATGATGTGATGTACTGCATTCAGAAGTGTTGGATTACTATCGAATCAGCATTCAAAAATTGGGATGATAAAAATACCACACTCTCAGTATATTTTGATGCGAATTGCACTACATAATTACCATTGCTCTGGCTGTGGAAATTATCCACCTAAATTTACTTCGTATTATTGTATGAATATAGAAAATCGATCACTATCGCCAAATATGTATTATAGCTGAGAGATGGTTAGGAGTGTGAGCATAATAGTACATTATACATCAAGGGACAGAAATGGAAGATTTTTTCCGAGGGAAAAATATCATTCTGTCCTGAGGTGTATATACTATTTTTCACGCTGGCAAAAACACAAAAATTAAGAAAGAATACAAATTTGAGAAACCTCCTACCGGGTTCAAGTCCTGAGACAAGCACTATTGAACACCATTTGATCCGGCTGAATTTACACATATATTGTTCTAATTTATGACGGTAACTTTAGGTATACATTTTATAATTACCTATCGAATTTGGCCAAACCGTTTTATTTTCAGATATTGAAAACTGCATACTCCTATCTAACATTAATGAATAATAACAAATCATAAATACACCTACCAGGAAAAATCCCATGCAAATTTGTAGTTCAACTCACGGCGACGATGCTTCAAGATTTGAGGTAAAACCAAGTTATTAAAATGGTCATAAGTAGAAACAATCCCTTTGCATAAATAAAATGAGAAAATTTTGTTCGAAAACTCCCGAATTGGCTAATACTTGTTGTTTTTATGTTCCTAGACTGATTTGATAACAGGTGACACACCCTCTTGCCAAAATTTTTCCACGGCAAAAACTCTTGTGCATCATGTGAATGTTATTCAGTATACTGTGCTAATCTGATGTTTTCATCTTGTATCAACCATTTTTTTCATAAACCTAGTGTCTTTCACCAATTTTCACCACCTTCCGTATTTCGAATAAAAAAAATTCTTAATTTTCAGATTTTACCGATGAACCAATATGTCTCAATATTCCAGGCAGTATTCACTTCACTGAAACTAGGCTGTAACATAAGCACCTATATTGAGTTAAAAAATCCAGATGTACTTACCCCACTTATATGAATATTGCATAATAATGATCCAATGTTTTCGAGTTTCGATTAAAAGACTTCTGAAATTTGTAGAGATATTATTATCATCAAACCTCGATACCAATAATTACGGAACTATTCCTGTGCTTAGTTTTCGTGGTCACGTGGACCATCATTGTTTTCATTGAAAAAACTCTTTTTCAGTCCTCTACCACATGATCCATGGCGGCGACTGTTTTTCGTCGTATTCTTTGAAAACAAAGAGATAATTTCCTTTACCAAAATATCTTCCATTCTGTACACGTTCATTATTGTATCATTAATAACAATAAAAGCGAAAACGATGTTGATTCTATAGATATCTGTAATTTTCGGATTTTGTAAACATTTGACAACGATGTATAATCGGTATTCACAGTGCGCAGTCTGTTTATGTTGGGCGCAAATGAAAGGATAACACATTTTTTCAAGACTAATATGAACTGCAGTCACTGTTAATGAGCCAGAGCCTGCAAGTTGAAATTATGCAGGTATAATCAGTTGATATGATTTGAGTTTAGTTCATTGTACCAGTATTTCACCTGATGAAGCTATACTGTGTTATCGAAACATATCTTGTGATTGGGAATTTTGTGGAAATCTTATCGTTTGTGAAGTTTTTACATTTTCTGAATATTTCCGAAACGTGTGACAACATGATGCAATTCGGTTCAAGAACTTTCCATGCCCAATGCAGTGAAAATCAAATCTTTCCAAAATTGCATAATGTGTATAATACCGGGTGGGACTATAGTGAATGTTGCTCAAACTTTTTTATATGCATATTTCTCGTGTCAATTTAATCTCGTATTATGAAAATCCACACTCTTCTACAGAAAATAGGAACTCCTGTTCTGTATCGATCAGATGTATCATTTTCGAGTGAAATCGATCAAATAGTAATTTATTACACAAGGGAAAAAAGTATTAGAGATTAGCTCGAGCTTGTGTTGTCGTCTCCTGACGCGTAGCGGAGGGAGACAAAAAACCGTGAGCTAAAATCTAATATTTTTCCCGTGTATAATCAAAGATCGTATAATACACTATTTTTTTCTGTGACAGGCAGATAGTTCAGTCATTGGGGATCAAATATAAGGCTTACCTGAAAATGAGGCCGGAAGTTTTGGAACTTTGCAGGGTTGTAGGTTTGGATGTCCAGAACTAAAATTCACAAAATGCACATTCCGAGACATGCCACCGGCGCCGCCATCTTGTCAAGATGACACCCAAAAATAGATTTTTTCATTTATCTCCAAAACTGTGCGTTTTCCGAAAAAATATATGGGAGAAAAAATTAAGAAGAGAAAATGTCCTACAACAATTATCCCTAGCATATTTTTGCTAAAGTGACCTGTTTAAGCTCAAGAGCTGATTGAATGACAACAAATTCTGTTAATTTCTATAAACTGCCCCTAACTACCTCCATATATATGCTTATAAATTTATCTTTTATAACAATTTATAATAAAACGGGCCATTCAATTCGTTTCTCGTTATATTGATAGCTTGCTGACCAGAGAAAATGTCCTATAAAATATGTTCCTAGTATATGTTCGCTAAAGTAAACCGTTAAGGCACAAATGCCCTCGCTAAATTGAAAATGTTGCCTATGTCTTCTATAGAGGCGAATTTCGGAAATAATATGATTGTGTATTAGGTATAGGACATTATAAATATTCATCACGAAACACTGACTTATATTTTATTCAATTAATCGATTAATTCATTAATTATTCCATGTTCAATTAATTTCGATTTAAAATGCTGTATTTATTTCCACATCACCCATGAGGTAGGTAAAGTACACGTGGTTTCCCCTGTTGGCCTAATCAATCCACTTAGGCACTAAAATTATTTTTGGCAAAGGCCAGACAGACCTGGCTCGTTGATTTCCATAGCTTCAACAGGGAGATGGTTAGGTACCTTAGCTTTAGAATCGATGTCAATTTATTTCAACTCGTCAGATTCTCCTTCTGCAGTCGATAAAGAATCATCAAGCAGCGAATGCAGGTCTAATTCATCGGATTCGTCCAGTGTCACAAGTTTTCCTGCTCTCCTGCATCAGCAGGCTCTACCACAATAAGCCGCCTTGCACTTACAAGTAAATAAATAAGAATGTGCTTTGGAAGCAGGATCTATTGAAGCGGAAATATACTAGGAACATACTGTAATGGGAAATTTCCTCTAGTAAGCAAGCAATAAATATAACGAGACACCAATTGAATAGCCCATTTTATTATGAAATAGTTATGGGCAGGTTATAGAGATTAACAGAATATGTTGTCATTCAATCAGCTCTTGAGCCTAAACAGCTCACTTTAGCAAAAATATACTGAGAACTTTTCTTGTAGGACTTTTTTTCTTCAATTTACGCCTCGATATATTTTTTCGGAAAACCCACGGTATTGAAGATATTTCCAAAAAAAGGTTTTGTGAATTTTAGTTCTAGATCGCCAAACCTAAAACCTACAAAGTTTCAAAACTTCCCGACTCCTTTCCAGGTAGAAAAAAATCCCCAATGACTGGCCTAAGAAGGACGAATCAATATTGAGAAGATACATTATAGATATTAGAATCAGAAAATTATCGACGTGAAATTTGAAGTTCTTAACTGATGGAATTACACCTGCGTTGCAGGCATCTGTTTGTAGGCATCATTGTCAGTTCTTTGATGTAATCAAATATCTTTCAGTCTATTTGTGTGATTTGATTTTACGAAAATTGCGAACCAATTGGTTGTTTCGTAATTTACGTAACCGCAAAGTGGAATGGAAGATAAAAGGACTTGCAGTTCTTTCTCGGAGACGGTTTTATTGGCTTGTTTTTCTGAACTAGCACAACTAAAGCCATCAACATGGGTGGGAAAAAATGGATTTTTGAAAAGTGACATCTTATAACCTGTTAATAGAGATGAAATGTCAAACTTTCTCTTGTTACAGAACTAAAAAATGTTACATGCACTTTTCATGCATAACGTTGCCAATTTGCGAATCATAGTAGCTATGAAAAACTCAAGTGTACCTTTTTCTGTAGAGAGGTGTGGATTTTTATAACCGGAGATGAAATTGTACAAAAATATGCATACAAAAAAGTTTGAGCAATATTTAATGTAGTCCCACCCTGTATTATACACTCCTCAAGAAATCAATTTTGAAATGATTTTATTCTTACTGCATTGGGCATGGCAAGTTAATTTCTTGTACCAAATTGCACCATTTCATCACATAGCGTTCCGTATAAATTTCATCACATAGCGTTTCGTATAAATATTCCCCTGTCAGGGGGCCGTAGCTCCTTTAGCATACATTTTTCGACTCATGTTCATTCAAACATTTCTTTCTATTCATTGCCAAAGGAGCCGATGGTGGAGTTTGGTAGGTTAATATCGGGACACCCTGTATATTTCGACCACCCATAGATAAAATCGCCCTGTTGCTCCAGCTCCTCTCATCCGGAAAGAGAAAGTCCCGAATCTCGCGAAATCCCCCCCGCCCGCACCGGCAACGTCGCTCAATCTCCCGACTCGCCGCCACTCCGACCCCCACAGAGCATGGAAAGCAGTTATTTTCGGACTAGAGCGTACAAAAGACGTTCCCGTTCTCTCCAGCCCGGACAATGTCGGACACGGTATCGCGTGCCCCGTCCGCTAGCGGGCCGACCCCCCAGTGAAAGGCCATCGTGGGTTGTTTGGTCGAACGGCCTTGGACTCATTCCCAATTGCATCCCGCTCAACGAAGGATACCCCGCTGGAACGATGTGTTGGATAGGACCAAGGTACAGTGATGTTCAGATGAATCTGTGGTGTTTTTCTATGGTTATCTCTTCCGTTCTCTGGATAGGAGCTTGTGGTGTGATGAGTTTCTCTAACGAATCGTTAGGGGTTGGTTTCTAGGTGAAGTGGCATTCTTCTATACCTTTTTGAACCACTTGAGGTCTCTAGTGATGATAACAGGTTGGTAGTGATAGTTCTGGCGACAAATCACAAAAAGAATGGTTGGGGAATGATCCAGATGTAGTGACATAGCCAATTCTTTGGACTGCCAAAGCTCTAGTAGATCGTGGACCCCGTGCTGAAATCATGTTCAGATGAAACCTCGGATGAAACGGTGGTGTTTTTTCTTTTGTATCTCTTCCATTCTCTGGATGGGAGCTTGTGGAGTAATGAGTTTCTCTAACAAATGGTAAGGGTTTGGTTTCTAGATGAAGTGGTATTCTTCTTTACCGTTTTGATCCACTTGAGATCTCTTGTGATAGTTCTGGCGACAAATCATCAGAAGAACGGTTGGGAATAATAAAAATGTAGTGGCATATCCAATATTTTGGACGGCCAGAGCTCTAGTGGATCGTGAAGAAGCAAATTTCGATAGTGTTATCATTCCAACAACTCAAGGAAAGGAAGAAGTCACTGTGGCAAGACCTGGAGAAAATTCAAACTCAGTGTACCTCTACCACAGTACCCAACATAACGTTGGACCCCGTGCTGAAACAATGTTTTGGATACGACCATGGTACAGTGATGTTCAGATGAATCTGTGGTGTTTTTCTATGGTTATCTCTTTCCTTCTCTGGATAGGAGCTTGTGGTGTGATGAGTTTCTCTAACGAATGGTTAGGGGTTGGTTTCTGGATGAAGTGGCATTCTTCTTTACTGTTTTGACCCACTTGAGATCTCTCGTGATAATAACAGGTTGGTAGCGATAGTTCTGGCGACCAACCACTAAAAGAATGGTTGGGAAATAATCCAGGTGTAGTTGCATTGTTGCATAGCCAATATTTTGGATGACCAAAGCTCTAGTAGACCGTGAAAAATCAACTTTCGAAAGTGTTATCATTCCAACAAACTGATGAAAGGAAGAAGTCACTGTGGAGAGACCTCGAGAAAAAACAAACTGAACATTCCTTTACCACAGTAGCTCACATAACGTTGGACCCCGCTGGAACGATGTGTTGGATAGGACCATGGCACAGTGATGTTCAGATGAATCTGTGGTGTTTTCTCTATGGTTATCTCTTTCATTCTCTGGATAGGAGCTTGTGGTGTGATGAGTTTCTCTAACGAATGGTTAGGGGTTGGTTTCTAGATCAAGTGGCATTCTTCGATACCCTTTTGACTCACTTGAGGTCTCTCGTTATGATAACAGGTTGGTAGCGATAGTTCTGGCGAGAAATCACCAAAAGAATAGTTCGGGCATTGTCGTTCTAGATGACAACCTAGTTAGGTAGTTAGTAGGCAAGAGCTATAATACCTCCTCGCGTACTAGGACGCCTACTAGGTTTCCATTTAGATCGACAATTGTTGGGGTATAATCCAGATGTATTTGCATAGCCAACATTTTGGACGACCAACGCTCTAGTAGATCGTGAAGAAGCAAATTTCGAGAGAGTTATCATTCCAACAACTCAAGGAAAGGAAGAAGTTACTGTGGCAAGACCTGGAGAAAATTCAAACTGAGTGTACCTCTACCACAGTACCCCACATAACGTTGGACCCCGTGCTGAAACAATGTTATGGTACAGTGATGTTCAGATGAATCTGTGTTGTTTTATCTATGGTTATCTCTTTCATCCTCTGGATAGGAGCTTGTGGTGTGATGAGTTTCTCTAACGAATGGTTAGGGGTTGGTTTCTAGATCAAGTGGCATTCTTCGATACCCTTTTGACTCACTTGAGGTCTCTCGTTATGATAACAGGTTGGTAGCGATAGTTCTGGCGACAAATCACCAAAAGAATAGTTGGGGCATTGTCGTTCTAGATGACAACCTAGTTAGGTAGTTAGTAGGCAAGAACGATAATACCTCCTTGCGTACTAGGTCGCCTACTAGGTCGCCTACTAGGTTTTCATTTAGATCGACAATTGTTGGGGAATAATCCAGATGTAGTTGCATAGCCAACATTTTGGACGACCAAAGCTCTAGTAGATCGTGAAGATGCAAATTTCGAGAGTGTTATCATTCCAACAACTCAAGGAAAGGAAGAAGTCACTGTGGCAAGACCTGGAGAAAATTCAAACTGAGTGTACCTCTACCACAGTACCCCACATAACGTTGGACTCCGTGCTGAAACAATGTTTTGGATACGACCATGGTACATTGATGTTCAGATGAATCTGTGGTGTTTTCTCTATGGTTATCTCTTTCATTCTCTGGATAGGAGCTTGTGGTGGGATGAGTTCCTCTAACGAATGGTTAGGGGTTGGTTTCTAGATCACGTGGCATTCTTCGATACCATTTTGACTCACTTGAGGTCTCTCGATATGATAACAGGTTGGTAGCGATAGTTCTGGCGACAAATCACCAAAAGAATAGTTGGGGCATTGTCGTTCTAAATGACAACCTAGTTAGGTAGTTAGTAGGCAAGAGCTATAATACCTCCTCGCGTACTAGGACGCCTACTAGGTTTCCATTTAGATCGACAATTGTTGGGGTATAATCCAGATGTAGTTGCATAGCCAACATTTTGGACGACCAACGCTCTAGTAGATCGTGAAGAAGCAAATTTCGAGAGAGTTATCATTCCAACAACTCAAGGAAAGGAAGAAATCACTGTGGCAAGACCTGCAGAAAATTCAAACTGAGTGCACCTCTACCACAGTACCCCACATAACGTTGGACCCCATGCTGAAACAATGTTTTGGATACGACCATGGTACAGTGATGTTCAGATGAATCTGTGGTGTTTTCTCTATGGTTATCTCTTTCATTCTCTGGATAGGAGCTTGTGGTGTGATGAGTTTCTCTAACGAATGATTAGGGGTAGGTTTCTAGATCAAGTGGCATTCTTCGATACCCTTTTGACTCACTTGAGGTCTCTCGTTATGATAACAGGTTGGTAGCGATAGTTCTGGCGACAAATCACCGAAAGAATAGTTGGAGCATTGTCGTTCTAAATAGATGACAACCTAGTTAGGTAGTTAGTAGGCAAGAGCTATAATACCTCCTCGCGTACTAGGTCGCCTACTAGGTTTTCATTTAGATCGACAATTGTTGGGGAATCCAGATGTGGTTACATACCCAATATTTTGTACGGCCAAAGCTCCAGTAGATCGTGGAGAAGCATCTTTCGAAAGTGTCATCAGTCCAACAGCTCAATGAAAGGAAGAAGTCACTGTGGAGAGACCTCGACAAAAATCAATCTGAATATACCTTTACCACAGTAGCTCACATAACGTTGGACCCCGCTGGAACGATGTGTTGGATAGGACCAAGGTACAGTGATGTTCAGATGAATCTGTGGTGTTTTTTCTATGAGAGATAACCATAAAAGAGATTCCGTTCTCTGGATAGGAACTTGTGGTGTGATGAGTGTCTCTAACGAATGGTTGAGGGTTGGTTTCTGCATGAAGTGGCCTTTACCGTCTTGACCCACTGGAAATCTCTTGTGATAGTTCTGGCGACAAATCATCAGAAGAATGGATGGGGAATAATCCAGATGTAGTGGCATTGTTGCATAGCCAATATTTTGGATGACCAAAGCTCTAGTAGATCGTGGAAAAGCAACTTTCGAAAGTGTTATCATTCCAACAACCTAGTGAAAGACAGAAGTCACTGTGGAGAGACCTCGAGAAAAACAAATCTGAATATACCTTTACCACAGTAGCTCACATAACGTTGGACCCCCCGCTGGAACGATGTGTTGGATAGAACCAAGGTACAGTGATGTTCAGATGAATCTGTGGTGTTTTTTCTATGGTTATCTCTTCCGTTCTCTGGATAGGAGCTTGTGGTGTGATGAGTTTTTCTAACGAATGGTTAGGGGTTGGTTTCTAGATGAAGTGGTATTCTTCTATATCTTTTTGAACCCCTTGAGATCCCTCCTGATATCTGAAGGTTGGTAGCGAAAGTTCTAGCGACAAATCACCAGAATAGTGGCTGGGAAATGATCCAGATGTAGTGGCATATCCAATATTTTGGACTATCAAAGGTATAGTAGATTGTGGGGAAGCAACTTCTTGATGTATTAACATTCCAATAACTTGATGAAAGGAAGAAGTCACTGTAGAGAGAGCTCGGGAATCAAGCTGTTAGAGGTTGGTTTCTTAGCGAAGTGGCATTCTTCTAAAGCTTTTCTACCCATTTAAGATCTTCCTCGATGATTGAGGGTCGGTAAAGAAAGTTCTGACAGTGACACTCTGACACCAAAACAATAGTTGGGAATGATCCAGATCCAGATCCAGTACGTGAAAAAGCAATGTTCAAAAGTATTATCAATCAATCAATGAAAGGAAGGAGTCACTGTGAAAAAACTTATGGAAAAACCGAGGGAAGACTTAGTATTTCTCTACCACAGCAGCCCATGTACTGTGATGTTCAGATGGATCTGTGGTGTGGTCTCTCTTCCTGATGAGTTTCCCTAACGAATGATACGGGTTAGTTTCTAGTCAGAATTGTGTTGTTGTATTCCTTAAAAGGCAAACAATGGAAGTAGAAAACAAGTCACAGTGAAGAAACTGAACCAAATAATTATACCTTCTTCACTCACTTAAGATCTCTTCCAATGAGGGTTAAAAGTTAAAAGTTCTTACAACAGTTCACCGAAAAAGATTCGTTGAAAACACTTGACATTAATTGAAATGACATTTTTGGCTACTGGTTTTATGCGATTCTGAAATAGATTTTGTGTGATACTTATTCGAGTAACGAAATAATTTCAACAATACAAGCGCTGCCAAATAAAACGTTCTTGGGTTATATTAGATGAGATTTGTTCGTGAGCGATTAGGAATGATTGCTCATTATTTATAACATTGTTGAGCGTTGATATAGTATATAATATGGAAAATATCAGTTATGTCAGTGGAAAATTGATTGCAAACAACTCAAAACCCCCAACAACTCCATTCCTACTTCGTTTCCCTATCCTCTCTAGGTAGGTACGATTTTCCACGAACATAATAGGAATAGGAATTCCCTTCATGCGATCCAAGAGATGAAGAAGGTCGATTCATTCTCAAAATCTCATAGTTTTTCGAACAGCAAGATATGCACTATGATATATCTCCAATTGTTCTTATACCCATTGAAACATGTGTACAGTGTGTCCCACTTACCATGCTCACCATGGGTATCTTTTTAACGGTGAGAGATACGAGGTCGGTTAAATGACACCAAATGTGGAGTTTGTCAAGGCCAACTATAATGTGAAAAAATATTTCGATGAAATCTCTTCGTTTTTGTTTTGTACGCAGAAAACAGATTTTGATCATTTTCATGTCTCCTCCGTAACTTCTTTATTTATGAAAATATTCAAATAGGAATTTCACATTCTCATGGCAGTTTTTCAAAGTGATTTCGAAAAAAATATGAAATTTATACCAACTCTTCTAGAATTTGAGATATCAGCACCAACTCTAGTTTTTCAAATGTAGGTCATAGCTCACTATGACTTAGTTACAAATAACTTTTTTTTCTCTTACAGATGATGTGTCGCAGTAATAGTTTCGTGTTGATAACAACGGAGTTATCGTTATTTATACAAAAACAAAAAATTATTTGGAAGCCGCCATCTTGAATTTATAATATATATAACAAAAAAATCATGATCTCCGACCTCAAAAACCTCCACTCACCAATTTTGAATGAAATCGAACCAAATCTTGTCCGCCATCTTGGAGCAGCCATTTTTTAAATTGATTAATTAATTAAGGTTGAAAAAATGTTACATGGAAATGTTTATCATCATTCGAAGAATACTTCTCTCACAATTTAGAATTAGATATCACATAAAATTTACTGTTTATGTACCGTGCTCGACTTTCTCGATGCTTCACGCTAGATAATCGGAAATACCTTTTGTTGAATTATAATGTAATATTGACACCACTGTTCTTTCGATTCTGAGAAATAAATATATCTATCTATCTATCTATGTCTAGGGGAGACATTTCTCATACATTCGGATATTTAATTCCTTGAATTCCGAATGTAACGGTTAAGTGACTTATCCCCTTGAGTTATGAAATTAATCTAGGAGAAAATCCGAGAGAAAATCTCATTATCTTGCGTTAATGAGCAGAAGGAAAAATAAATAAGAAGAAACGCTACGGCGCTTTGGGCGCCTATTCAACCTTGGCACCGTGGCGCCTTGCGCCTCCCCCCTAGGCCCACCCGGTGACTACGCCACTGATTACCATAGACTACAGAAGCATTTCATCCCTTTAAACTCCCTGGAAGATCCCAATTTTCGAGAGCTATCGATCCACCCTGTTCCGCCATGAAATATCCGCAGAAATACATCCCCGTTTCAAATGAGCCCGATTATACAGGGTGAGTCATGAGGAACTGTACATATCCTACCACGAATAGAGGCCCTTGAGAGGAATGTCTAATTACCATCAGAAAGTGTCTTCTCCTCTTCTTTACCAATATATGGGGTGAATTATAATATTTGGCAAAAACATCTTTTGGGCATTTCTTTTCAACAGTTCGTACGATTCGTCTGATTTTTTTCATGGACTATTCCTCTACTATACCCTGATCGACTGACATTTCCAGAATCCGAAAAATCCAGGACCATTTTCGAAAAATTTCGATAGTTCAGTTTTTATCAAAAAGTTCTTACTGTATTTGGTTTTTGTAAACTGTGACAGGGAATTTTCAAAGCACACATACGAGCATCAGAAATAAAATATTCAAAATTCTCCTCACACTTTCACTGAATTTTTCAAAAAACGATAAATTCCAAGCAAAAACGAGAGTTTGACAACAAATTTATTAATACGAAAATAATTACTTCACAACGCATAAATGGCACCCTGTAGAATGTAGATCTTTTTCGAATCAGTGGATGAGGTATATCTGTTTAGATGTTAATGGTCATCGATTCAAATAATACAATATATTCGAACAGAAAGGCCAGTGCCGGATTCATAATCCCTTACGCCGAGGGCTAACTTTTATACGATGCCGCCGCGCCGCCGCCAAATATTTAATTTTCAATTGTCAGTTTCAAAATTCAAATAATCCTTTCAATGCTTCTTTTACAGCATATAACAATAACATGAAATCATCATGTACAAAAAATCAAATTATATTTACTTCACAAGTTAAACACAACAAACAACAAATATTTTTTTCAGATGAATACTAAAATACTTTTCTTGATTTTTTTGATGCAAAGTCGTCAATGGCATTCAAATTTGATAACATGTCATTGTTAATACTTGAAATTGATAAAATATTCAATTTATCCTCTACCATGGAATTCCTTATTCACTCTTTTCAAAGTTGAGAATGACCTTTCACCACTGGCATTACTAATCATCAGGGATCTCGTCAGGGATAGTAAAAAAAATCTCAGTAATTGCCAATATTCAATGAATTAGGAATTTGTTGTGATTATTCCTAAAACAACGCTTAGTCGTGTTCATATTTTGATCATCTATTTTTGAGATTCTATCTCTTCTTTTTCGCGTCTTGAATGTAAAAAAATATAAAACCATTCCCGTCTTGAGATCGTGAAGTTGCCGGAGACGGTTCTGTCGATTCTGATTCTGTCTCATATGAATTGAGAAAAAATGAATATATTTCAGGGTATTTCTTGACAACTTCGTCTAACTGCTTTTCTTTATTGATCTCCTGCCGTTTCCAGAATGCACCACCTTCTTTTTTACTCATTTTTTTAAATTTCAGTTTCGATATTTATTTATTTTTATTAGTACCATTATCAACAATACCAACGACAACCTATTAAATACTGAACTTGAATTTGTGTTTTGTTATTGTTACGAATCACGAAATTACCCTTAATCTACTGAGTAGATTTCGGTTTTCCTTCACATCATCAAATTAATAAAAGTATGTACCGCCGCCGCTTTTGTATTTTAGCGTCCAAGACACAGCTGACGCTAGATTAGTGCATGTCGTGATTTTCACAAAAACAGTATCTCAACCAGTCAACGACTGTATTGCTGCATGCTTTTTCTCTTTTCTCTTTTTCTCTACCGCCTCTCGAAATTCACCGCCGGGGGCTGATAGTCCCATAGCCCCTCCCCTAAATCCGGCACTGAGAAAGGCTTATTCACAATAATTTTTCAAAAGCTATACTGACAAAGGCGGATAATAATTCTAGTACGGAGAATGAGTGACCAAATTAACAAAATAATACAAATCGAATAGATAAAACTGTGGATAGAAATCATTCGTCATCGACATTTCCACAGATAACCCATCCACTAATTCGAAAAAGATCTAAAAGGTGATCATTATCCACAAAAAACTGGAATTACTTAATCCAGGCCTGAAGATGGAATAATATATTGATTATTATTATTATTATTCGTGAAATTTATGCGTTGCGAAGTATTAATTTTCAAATGAATCCATTTTTTGCCAAATTTTCGTTTTTTCATAAAATTCATAGTTATTTCAAACTGAAGTGAAAGTGTGAGGAAAATTCTGAATATTTTATTTTTGATGTTAGTTTGTGACCTTAAAAAATTTCCTATCACAGTTTATTAAAACGAGGAACTTTTTGCTATTAACTGAACTAGGAATGGTCCTAGATTTTTCGGATTCTGAATGAGTCAGTCGATAAGAGAGTAGTAGCGGAATATGCCATGACAAAATCAGACGAATCGAAGAAGCCGTTCGAAAGTTATGACCAAAAGATGTTTTTGGCAAATCTCATAAATCACCCTATATATTGAAAAAGGAGTGGAGAAGAAACTTTCGATGGCCATCCCTCAGGGGTCTCTATTCGTGGTAAAAGTATGTGCAATTCCTCATGATTTACCCTGTATAGTTCTTCCACCGAGGTAATTCTCGCTGGAGATGCCATTAATTCCGGAACAAATGAACTCGATAGCAATTCACATTTTAACTGCCGTAAACGTCGAAATCCGGCGGCTTACGAATAGGACAGCGGGATTTGAACTTAGTCACCTAGTATATGGATGCGAATCGGGAATGGTAATTGGTTTTGGTTACCAAACCCATGGGAGATATGAATAGTTGAGGGATGAGGGCAAGGACGTAGACAAGGGATATATCACTCCCTTCCAAGACTTGGACTAGTATATTATTCGCCTTATTAATATACCAACGAGTTGATTACAACATTTTTTCGTCGATAATTCAACTCCTACACGGAAAACCCTATTTTTTCTGTGACGGGAAAAAAGTTTGCCATTTCATCTATGTTGGCAGGTTAAAAAATGTCACTTTTCATAAATTACTTTCTTCCCGAGGGAAAAAAGTGAGTACTTTCTTCCCGTATATATATCACATATACAGTATGTCCCACTTACCATGCTCACCATGGGTATCTTTTAAACGGTGAGAGATACGAGGTCGGTTAAATGACACCAAATGTGGAGTTTGTCAAGGCCAACTATAATGTGAACAAATATTTTAATATAATCTATTCGTTTTTGTTTTATACGCAAAAAACAGATTTTGATCATTTTCATGTCTCCTCCGTAACTTCTTTATTTATGAAAATATTCGAATAGGAATTTCACATTCTCATGGCAGTTTTTCAAAGAGATTTCGAAAAAAATATGAAATTTATAACAACTCTTCTAGAATTTGAGATATCAGCACCAACTTTAGTTTTTCAAATGTAGGTCATAGCTCACTATGACTTAGTTACAAATAACTTTTTTTTCTCTTTCAGATGATATGTCGCAGTAATAGTTTTGTGTTGATAACAACGGAGTTATCGTCATTTATACAAAAACAAAAAATTATTTGGAAGCCATACCATCTTGAATTTATGAATTTTAACAAAAGAATCATGATCTCCGACCTCAAAAACCCCCACCTACCAATTTTGAATGGAATCTGACCAAATCTTGTCCGCCATCTTGGAGCAGCCATTTTTTTTAATTTCAACAGAAATTCCATAATGTATTGTCACCGGAATTATGAACACCTGCCGAATTTCAAGTTAATCGGAGTTATGGAATTTTTGTTGAAATTAAAAAAAATGGCTGCTTCAAGATGGCGGACAAGATTTGGTCCGATTTCATTCAAAATTGGTAAGTGGGGGTTTTTGAGGTCGGAGATCATGATTCTTTCATTGAAATTCATGAATTCAAGATGGTGGCTTCCAAATAATTTTTTGTTTTTGTATAAATGTGGATAACTCCGTTGTTATCAACACAAAACTATTACTGCGCCACATCATCTGAAAGAGAGAAAAAAGTTATTTGTAACTAAGTCATAGTGAGCTATGACCTACATTTGAAAAACTGAAGTTGGTGCTGATATCTCAAATTCTAGGAGAGTTGGTATAAATTTCATATTTTTTTCGAAATCACCTTGAAAAACTGCCATGAGAATGTGAAATTTCTATTTGAATATTTTCATAAATAAAGAAGTTACGGAGGAGACATGAAAATGATCAAAATCTGTTTTTTGCGTATAAAACAAAAACGAATAGATTTTATCAAAATATTTTTTCACATTATAGTTGGCCTTGACAAACTCCACATTTGGTGTCATTTAACCGACCTCGTATCTCTCACCGTTAAAAAGATACTCATGGTGAGCATGGTAAGTGGGACACACTGTATATACAATGTTGATGGCTTTTGTTCTGCTATAGTTCCGAAAAATGAGTCAATAATACCGTCTCCGAGAAAGAACTGCAAGTCCTTATCTTCGATTCGACTTCGCGGTTACGTATATTACTATACAACCACTAAATTCTTAATTTTTTGAAATCAAATCACAGAATTTGACTGACAGGAGTGACATCAGAAATTTGATTACTTCAAAAGAATGATAAAGACGCCTACAACGCAGGTGTCCCTACTGTTAATAACTTAAAATTTCACGTCTATAACTTTCAGATTTCAAAATAATACAATATCTTCTCAATATTGATTCGTCCTTTCTTCTGTCACAGAAAAAAATAGTGTATTATACACGGGAAAAATATTAGATTTTAGCTCACGGTTTTTTGTCTCCCTCCGCTTCGCGTCGGGAGACAACACAACCTGGAGCTAGAATCTACTACTTTTTTCCCTTGTATAATAAATAGCTATTGAAGACGTCGTGAGCCATTTTGACATTGATAAAAAAGGTGCATCCTTTTTTATCGCTGTCAAAATGCATGTTCCTTCATCGAGTATGCGACCGTCACTTCAATGTCTGTCTTGTCATGTTTGATGGATAGGTATTGTATAATACAAAAATACGCGAAATGAGCCGATTTGGAGAAATTTCTTCGGAAGATATCTCGAAATGTATAAAAAATACAATTCCGCAAGCAACTAAAAACACGAAATCGTCGATTTGGGGACAATTCATGGAATGTTGTGAAGCCAGAAATTACGAATTGGGAGAAAAAACACCGGTGCCCCAAATAGCAGACATTTTGAAGGATTGGGCGTAAAACATGAAGAAGCGAAATGGAGATGATTACAAGGAATATGCTTACAAAACAATCTGGAATTCGACTGCGAAGATGATTCAAGAAAAATATTTCAGTGAGTACAATAAAAGTTGATCCTTTTGCCGATATAACTTTCAAAGAAGCTCGTGATGCAAGAAATAGTCAACGGAAAGAATTACAAGCTATTCTGGATAAAAAAAAGTTAGGTTCTGTTGCAATAGAAAAGGAAGATATCATAAAAATGGCCAAACTATGGAATGTAAATGAACCAGATGGATTGCAAAAAAGATTTTTCGATATAGCTTCTTATGAATTAGCTTGGAGGGGAGGAGAAGCTGTGAACTGTAAAATATACTATTTCAAAAAAGAGAAAAATCAAGATGGAACTACTACAGGAAAAATAGAATATAATACAATATTTTCTAAGACGGCATAAGGTGGGTCAAAAAGATTGGCAGACAACAAATGGATAACAAAAAATCAAATCGATGAAAATATTTGTCCAGTGAGGTTATTAAAATTACTTTTAGAAAGAAGAAACGAAAACATAATATCTGAACTCCAAACCCTTTTTTTTTTGGAGGCATATTCGACATGTGACATGTGTCGAAACCATCAGAGAATAAAATAAAGAAATTTCGACACCAAACCATAATATTTTCAAAAATTGTAGTTTTAATAACTGCTCCTTCAGATAGTTTTTTCAATAAAGTTAATTATTGTTGTTATTTATTTATACATTGTCGTTGATTTATCATGCCAAAACACACTCGAACTTTTTTTAATGGATAAATTTCTTTCATAACTCAAACATTTTCCATTAGTAATTTCGCTCGAAAAACTGACATTAGACAAAATTTCCTCATGTCAGTTTTTCTCGAAAAATGACTGATTGGCAAATGTTTTCGTTAGGAAGAGAAATTTATCCGTTAAAAAAAAAGCTCTTGTGTTTTTACTGTTGATAAAAAATGTGCATCCACTTTTATCGATTTCAAAATGACTCACGTCGTCGTCAAATAGCGTCTTCCATATAGGAGTTGATTTATCACTTATAATCTCCCCAGCAGCAGAATTATCGGGGATGTCAACTGGTAGTAGCTGTCATCCAGATCTTTATGCTTCGAAGCACTTATACCATTGATGCAGGTACACCAGAGTACAGATCAGATTCGAATACATAATAATCTATCATGAATCGTGACCATTCAATAATGTTCTATTAACCTGAAGCCAGTGAATGGTGCATGTTCACATTCAGGATGCAGTGATTTGTAATCGCGTCACGACGCCTCATGGAACAATGGCTTTCAAATAGAGGATGGAACAGTCAAAACCTAATGCAAACACGGTGACTCACGGTCGATGGTTGGTTTCAGATTTATGGAGAACACAACGAAGGATTTCTCTGACAATTTTTGATTCAAGCATGAAAAATCCCACAAGCCGCGTGATTTTGTCATTATGACAGCGAAAAAAGTTTGTCATAACTTTTCCAGCGACAATAGTGATATTCTTTCATTCTGAACTAACTGACACATTTCACTTGAGCTGAACTGATTCAGTTGACATGCATTGTACATAATGAATGTCATTCGAAAGAACGATTCAGTTTGTCGCGCGATTCACTTGTGTGAATGAACTAGTACTTATTCAATTATGTAAAATCTGCTGAGATAAAATTTTTGAAATTACAATTCAATTAAATATTGATCATCCGAACAAGCTTTTATGATCATATAAATTGTGTATATAATGAGGTTATAAGTTGATAGTTGAAATTATCAAGAAAAATTTTGTTTTCTTCTTTTCAGAGCGTTTAAATAAATGCTTTTTATAAAATTTTTTTTTTTACTTTTGATTCATTTTTTAATTCTCAGTTATCGCTAGCTGGATTTTTCGATTTACTCTCAACGAGCCCTTTCATTTGATACCCATATTGTAGAAGTATATTGAAATTTACCATTTCGCCATCTTGGATGATCCGCCATAATGGGTTCAGAATGACGTCACATCATTTTTCGAGTTACTCTCAACGAGACTTTTCATTTGATACCCATATTGTAGAAGTATATTAAAAATAGCTATTCCGCCATCTTGGATGGTCCGCCATATTGGATTTAGAATAACGACACATTATTTTTCAAATTACTCTCAACGAGCCCTTTCATTTGATACCCATATTGTAGAAGTAGATTAAAAATGACCATTCCGGCATCTTGGATGGTCCAACATATTCGATTTAGATTGACGTCACATCATTTTTCGAGTTACTCTCAACGAGCCTTTTCTTTTGATACCCATATTGCAAAAGTATATGAAAAATAGCAATTCCGCCATCTTGGATGGTCCGCCATATTGGATTTAGAATAACGTCACATTATTTTTCGAATTACTCTCAACGAGCCCTTTCATTTGATACCCATATTGTAGTAGTAGATTGAAAATGACCATTCCGCCATCTTGGATGGTCCGCCATATTCGATTTAGAATGACGTTACATCATTTTTCGAGTTACTTTCAACGAGCCTTTTCATTTGATACCCATATTGTAAAAGTATATGAAAAATAGCTATTCCGCCATCTTGGATGGTCCGCCATATTGGATTTAGAATAACGTCACATTATTTTTCGAATTACTCTCAACGAGCCCTTTCATTTGATACCCATATTGTGAAAGAATATGAAAAATAGCTATTCCGCCATCTCGGATAGTCCGCCATATTGGATTTAGAATAACGTGACACACCTTATCGTGCATTGTCATCCAAACTGAACGTGTATACAAAATTTCAGCTCAATCGGTTGAAGATTTCTACTTCGAAATTGAGTTCAAAGATTCCACCCGAACATACATACATACGTACATACATCCATACAAGCATACACCCATACAAACATACATCCATACAAACATACAATGCAAGTTAAATAAAAGCCTTCAACTTTTAATAACTACTAATTAAAAAGAAAAGGGCTTTCATTTGAAACTTTTGACCACTTGTATGAACAACGGAAATAATAATAAATTCAGCACGCCCTGTATGATATGAGGACGATTTCTCGGTGTGAATTGAATACATCAAGCCTGTCCAAACTACCACAAAAATATCAAATCTTCATGAACTAAGAGCCCTAATTTACCTAAGTGTAATTATAGTTCTGACTCAGACCGTTCGTTTGATGTATCATAAAAGAGGTAGTGACATTTGACATTTTGAAGTTGGGGTGTGTCGCGCCGACGGGATGACTCATCCCTTCACTGAAATATGGTGATTTTAATTCCAATGAACTTTTGACCACTTGTATGAACAATGGATATAATAATAAATTCAGCACGCCTTGTATGATATGGAGGCCATTCAGAGCTGTTTTGGACCATATGTAACACAAAATATATTGTATATCTCGAAACCCTATAGAGATAGGTATAGGGAATTATTGACAAAAAAGTTTCGTAATAAGAGGGCGATTCTGAGAACTCCATTAAAAAAATGAAGTTGCTAAAACTTTTTCCTTCGTTGCGTACTCCATGAACGTCTATAACTTACCATCGACCGTGAGTCACCCTGTAGAAGTATGTATCCGATATTCTCCTGGAATGGGAAATAATACTGATTTATTCATAGCATACATTTCATAGTTGTGAAACTTTTATTCTTAGTTGTTTTTGAGCAGACAATCATGTCTGCGATATGCTGCGATATAGGAGTGGAATATATACCGGGTGTGGTGTAAATGAATCCATCAGACGAGTGTACCAAAATGAAATTCAGGATACTTTAGGTAAATTGTTATTACATGGTATGTGAAAAAGAGAGTTTTCGCATATTTTCATTTCCCGGTCACTTTCGGTTTCACTGGAAATAGCTTCGGTTTTGAATTTTTGAATGGAACATTCAATTGTAACATTTTTGGATTTCTGAGACAATTCTGGATCGACAGTTTTTACGACTAGTTAATTTTTTTATAGACACTTTCAAAATTGCATAAAATTAAGGAACTTTCATTGGCCAAAATTTGTATCATTATGAGATTCCGTGTTAAAATAAACAGTATCAAGGAATCGGTAGCAGGTATTTAATTATTATTGCATAATAATACGGGAGTAGAGAAAATAGTATATCGTTTCAGGTGTGACGAAAGTAAGATTATTTAAAGCGAGAGATCAGTTCATTGTTCACGAGCTTCAAAAAATGTTTTCGACAAGTGAAACACTATATAATTTTCCTATAACGCCGTTTATATCATAATAATATTTTTCTACTCACATAACTAAAATGGCATTTTTCTACTCACATAACTAAAATGGCATTTAGCGTACCACGCTAAATGATCGTTTAATCACGGATTGACGATCTGTGATTTATTCAAAATATTAAACACGTTACCATGGAAACACGATTTCTTAAACACATTACCATGGCAACACAGTTCATTAAACACAGCTTCAATAATTTGAGACATGTCTGGCCTGTCAATTGTATCAACTGTCAACTGTCATTTTGAAATTTTCTATCAGAATTATTCAAACAATATTCGTTTGTATCAGAATTCTTCATTGAGAATATATGAGAAATGTAGACGAAAGTGAAATCGAAGAGAATGTTCTGGTACTTGCATATCTCCAAGAAGTGTAAAAATGAATAAGCAGCCATCTTTGAGAACAATTTATTTATTCTGCGCTTAGCACGTGAGACAAAAGTTAGTTAGCAATGGACTGGACACATTTTCAACCAATATCACTTATACGTGACTCGCTGGTTGAATGCAGTTGTATGTATAATGTTCTACATTCCCATTCCTTTCGAATTATTTTGTAGGTTAGCAGGAATAGCAGGTATGTTAATGTAACTTTCGGAGTTCGTAGAAAAAGCATAGTATACGCGTTCATAAACTCTTCTAGACACTCGTTTATTAAACACTCGTTCCGCTCGTGCTTAAAATACTCGTTACTGAAAAGACGTTTATTACACTTGTTAAATAATATACTATTTTTTCTGTGACGGCAAAAATGTTTGACATTTTATCTTTGCTGTAACAAATTGCCTTTTATTCAACGCCTACGGTTCATGCTATAGAAACTTCAATCTCGTGGGAAATATCTATCCTTCCGTGCTCGTTAAATGGTATACTATTGCCATCTTGTCTCATTCCTATACAGGGTGAGTCAGTTTTTTGTAACATGACCTCAACCTCTTGAAGAGCTTACACTTATTTTCAAAATTATACATGATAAAAAGTGACTTTCACTATGAAGTAGGCCTCATAACACAAAAAATGTCTCATTCTGGTCTAGAATTGTCTCAGGATTGGAAAATTCAAAGCCGGAATCATTCTCAATGAAACAGAACTGAAGTAGGTACCTATGCCTAATTATACAAAATATGTGTTTGGTTTTGTTCCATTTTTCTCTATGTCTTTTCTAATTTCATATTGTATATTGTCAAATTGTTCTCTCTTTCAGTTCTCTATGCATCTTTAATGAATCAGGTGAATAACACCGATATGCAAATGGCGAATTAAAAAAAAAACGCTCATTTTGCATCTCGCTACATGAATATAAATTTCATCTTCCTTACCTAATGGTGTAAAATTCACGAAGTAGAAAAATGATACCAGTCCGGTCCTGGTATCGGTATTCGTTTATCAGTGTGAAAGGTCTATTGAGTTTCCATCAAAAGTGTAATTCTACACGCCACTCGCAGTCAAGTATGCTCTATCTACTTCATGCAGATATTTTATTTGTTCAAGGGTTCGAAACGGGCAGCTATTTATCTGGATAGCGCGTGGCATTTATATATAAATTAGAACATTATTTCATTTCTCGGCAGCGTTCGAGAGAACACCCCAGGAATACTAATTGAAATTTTGTGGAGACCCACGTGATGGAATGCTTCGTAGGGACATCACCGCGAATAGACCGTATGATTGGAAAATGAGTAGTAGTTTTTTTTGCTCCGGCAGGAGGAGAAGTTAGTTTCTCCAGAACAGAAGAGGGGCAGAAGTGTGACATATTTTCTACCTAGGGAATTTATGCCAACATAACATTTTCCGTATAGCTCTGGGCTTCCATTTCAGAACACCATTCTCTGAAGCTTTTATACAGGGTGGGGCATAGGAATCAGGTTTATTCCAATCCGTTCCTCGACTCGAAGCATTTCACGTTCTCCGTTGCCACTTACCACTTGGTAGATTTCAATGCAAACAAAACACAAGCATGCCTTTCTTGAAGAAATCACGTGAGATCAATTGCATCCCAAAAACTTGGTTTTCTGTTTCGGGCCAGGAGCTATTTCACTTCCAGTCAGCTGCTTATGATCTATAAGGCACAGATCCGACCTGTCCTGGAATACTGTTCCCATATTTGGGGTGCAGCACCCAAACACACCCTGAAACTGTTGGATTTTGTCCAAAAAAAGGGCAATTCGTCTCGTGGGTGATGCCTCGCTCACAAACTCACTCACTTCTCTGGAACACCGTAGAAAAGTTGGCGATCTGGCTCTATTTTATAGATATTTTCATAGACGATGCTCTTCTGGAATATCAACAATTGTTCCTCCGTTGCAGTCCCCGCGAGATTAACCCGTCGAGTTGAGGCTTCGCACCCCTTCGTGGTCACTTTGGAGACCTGCAGAACATCTCTTTCCAAAGACTCGTTCATCCAACGAACAGCGAGGCTCTGGAACACATTGCCAAGGGAGCTGTTCCATGACGCATATAACCTCCAGAAATTTATGAAGAACACCAATTCCTACCTTATTTTCCTTGGTCCTCACGATGTTCTCTGAACATTACAGGGTCCCTTTTCGTATCTCACGAAATCATTGAGTTAGGGTTCTGAAATTTGCAGGAGGAAGAGGAAGTCCATAGATAAAATCAATTACGTGAGATACGGGGGTGCTTCCGAAAGAAGTTTGACAAAATTCAATTTTCCAGAACTGAAATTTTTCCTGGAATAACATGAATAGTTAGTGAATTGAGCGTCCTGATTCCAAATCTGAAGTGATTTTCGATTTATTTTGACCCCTAATATCATTTTCCGAGAATTGGGGTGGTTCCATGGCTGTTAGGGAGCAGTGTATATCACTGAAGATGACCTCACTTGGTCATAGAGTGCATTTTTGCTATATATCTCGCTCCAGCAAATTTCAGGATCCTTGCCCAACGATTACGTAAGATACAGGGGTGTTTCCATTAGAAGTGGGTCACACTGTACAGTGTGTCCAGTTTTCGATGCTTTTGCGTGATATCTCAGTTATCTTTCGAGATAGAACCTTGCGGGTTTCGCGGTCCTGTGCCACTTTTTTGTGAAACTCAAGATGGCCTAATCAGATTTTGCATAACTGTTTGCGTTTATGAGCACAGGGCGATTTTGAAAATTTATACTTTTTGGACCCCCTCTATATCTACGAAGTTTCCCAGCGAAAATGTCAAATTGGAATCTTATTCCATAGAGAATTCTACGCAGAATCCAGTGGCGCACTCAAATTTTTTTTTCGGGTTATGGTTTTGGAGATACGACTCAAGCTTATGATTTTTCAAATGGAACACCCTGTATTTCATAAGCTCATTAAATGCCTTATTTTTGTCTCATCAAAATGAAATATAATGTACATATATACAATTTTCAAAAATGCTCCAAAATCACTAAAACATTGAATTTCAATAGTGGGCTATGGATTTTTCTTATAAAAAAGTTCCAATTGAAGGAATATTTCTTTTGATTTTTCCATGAAGAGGACAAAAACGATACCAACACTAATTAACTAAGAAAACATAAAAATTATGTAACTGATAGGAACAAATAAATAGTAATAAAAAGTAGAATAAAGTAGAATGAGCACCAGATTAAATATTTACAAATACAATTGAATTTCGGAATTATTCAATAACTTATTTACTGAATTGTTCAAATTGATGTCCATTTCCCATAACACACAATTGAGAACAGTTTCTCAATACGTCTTGATACAGTAAGAGTCACAAATATCTTGAAGAACATCGTGCAACAACAGAGGCAGTTTTCCAGGAATTACAAAGACATCCATTAATGATTTTGAATGCATCAAGACGTATTGAGAAAGCGTTTGAGGGAAAGTGGACATCAATTTGAACAATTCAATGAATAAGTTACTGATTAATTTCGAAATTCAATTGTCTTAGTGAATATTAAATCAGGTGCTCATACTAGAATATGAACTTTTTATTACCTTTCATTTGTTGCTATCAGGTACCTAACTTTTGTGTTATCTCAATCAACTAGTGTTGGGATTGTTTTTGTCTTTTTCATGGAAAAATCAAATGAAATATTCCTTCAATTGGAACTTTTTTTAAATGAAAAATCCATAGCCCACTATTTAAATTCAATGTTTTAGTGATATTAGAGCATTTTTGAAAATTTTATACCTATCCATCATATTTAATTCTGATAGGAAAAAATAAGGAATTTAATGAGCTAATAAAATACAGGGTGTTCCATTTGAAAAATCATAAGTTTGAGTCGTATCTCCAAAACCATACCCAGAAAAAAAAAATTGAGTGCGCCACTGGATTCTGCGCAAAATTCTCTATGGGATAAGATTCCAATTTGACATTTTCGCTGGGAAATTTCGTAGATATAGAGGGGGTCCAAGAAGTATAAATTTCCAAAATCGCCCTGTATCTCATAAACGCAAACAGTTATGCAAAATCTGATTAGGTCATTTTGAGTTTCACAGAAAAGTGGCACAGGACCGCGAACACCGGAAAGTTCTATCTCGAAAGATAACTGAGATATCACGCAAAAGCATCGAAAACTGGACACACTATACATATTATATATGCGAGCGAGTTTCGTTTCCGATATACTGGGTCTTAAAGTTCAAGATTTTTTTGATTTTTTTCCCCAATTTTCTCCTACAATTTCCAAAATGATGAATTGAAGTTTGGTACACCTATCACACATTTAAAACGCAATATTTGCGGCTATCGAGCGTCCTTGAATACCTACAGGATGATACACTTTTGAGGGTCGTACCCGAGTTGATCCTCTCGAACTATTTTGCGAACCGCCTCTATATTCTATGAAACATCAATTAACAGTTTTTCTTCAATTTGGATACTTTCTACTCACTTTTGTTTTTTCGAGAACTGTACAGGTTTCAAGATGAATGCCAAAAGTTATTTACTTGTAATGAAACTTAATTTTTTTAATCCGAATTTTGTAGCAGGATTTCAACAGCCTAAGAAACACTCTTTTTTCAAGATGAAAACCTCATGTACACATATTTGCGTGGGGGCTTATATACAAGGTTTCAAAGTTCGAGATTTTTCTTTCTGAAATTTGGTACACCTGGTACACTTTGGAAACGGTACATTCGAGGCTATCGAAACGTTCTTGAATACCTACAGGATGATACACTTTTGGGGACGTGCCAACTTCGAAACTCTGTATATCGGAAATGAGGCTCACATACGCATATATGTTTATAGAAAAATGTCTTCTTTGAAGTGTTAAAGTCCTGCTACAAAAAACTGACTAACCCTGTATATTGGAATGATTTTAAGGGCATTTTTTTTCTGGAAACCTTGGCGTCATGTTTACTGCATGGAAATTTGTTATGTATTGGAAATATTCTTCACTATATACTTCCATCAAGCAAAAACAGAGTCTATTCAACATTCAAAATGTTCTTTCACCAAAATTAATTGGATGCTTCCAAACTAATGGGATATTCAGCAAAAAATGCACGAAAATATACGACGAGAGTATATACAGTCTGTCCAAGATAAGGTTGAACAGCATGGGGATCTCGAAAACGGTAAGAGATACGAAATCGGTTAAATGGGGAAAAAGTTGCGCATTCGGAGGCTGATATCAAGAGCCTTCGAAAATTTTGAAAATTATTTTTAGTTTTTGAGTTATATCGAAAAAAGTGAATTTTTGGAATTTCTATTTTATTTTTTTTCTCTGTTATCATTAGAGATACAGCAAAACTGAGAATACTTTTTCATAGCAACTTTTGATGAAGGTCAACGTGGTGATACCGATTTTTTCATGCGACGTTTCGTATTCGTGGAACCATCATCAACTTTTGTTTTTTAAATACGGTCCTGATAATTTTTTCACAGATTCTAAAAGGTTTTTTTATTTTGAATTCAACCATGTATTATACAAGGTGGTTCATTTGTGTTTCGACCTATTTTTAGCCATCATCAATGTTTTTTCGAAACTCCAAAGGAGAAATGCCATCAGTTCCACTTATTTTGAAGGAAAATTAGTCAACACACTAATACCTCATCAACTGGTTTCAATCAACAACCCATTTCATTTTGCAGAAACAAAAATTCCATCCATACAAATTCAGAATATGTCATGCGCTAAAACCAGGCGATGACGAAAGGCGCAGGACATTCTGTGAGTGGTATACCAGGAAATGTTAAAATTTTGCAGATTTCTTTCGAACAATCATCTGGACTGATGAAAGCATGGTCACCAATCATGGTAGCTTCGATAGAAAAAATACACATTATTGTTCACGAGAAAATGAACATTTATACATTACAGCGAGACACCAACACCGTTTCGGCTTTAATATGTGGGTTGCAATATTTGGTACACGAATTATTGTTCCTTCTATTTACCATGAAACACAGACTTCCGAACGTTATAGAAATTCGCTTGAGAATCATCTTGAGGAAGCTCTGGATGATTTACCGATTGCGGAAGTTCAGAACTCTGTTGGTTTCAACAAGATGGCGCTCCGGTACATAATTCCAGAGAAGTCCGTGCGTTTTTATCCCTTGGCCGGCGCGGTCGCCTGATTTGACACAGCTGGATTTTTTCTCAGGGGATATATCGAACTTTATACACGCAAATAACTTTGAGGATGAAGAAGAACTAAGGGACAGTGTCTTCGAAGCATTCAATAGAATAACCCCAGAAAGCCTTAGCAATGTCTTAGAAACAACTGTGTGAAGAGGATATCTTTGTTCAGAAAATAATGGTTATCATTTTGAACATTTGTTATGAATGTCTCTGTAGGTATTGTCAAAGTTAAGTTGTTAAAGTAATTCGTGTAAGAATTCATCAACAATTTTAAACGCTGCATTGATCGAATGATGTAGTGAAATATTTTTCATTCACTTTCCAGTATTGAATAACTAATCCATCAAGTTTGACACTAAATGATAAGAAATAAGTGGAACTGATGGCTTTTTTTCTTTTGGAAGTTCGAAAAAACATTGATGATGGATAGAAATAGGTCGAAACACATTCGAATCACCTTGTATAATACATTGTTGAATTCAGAATAAAAAAACCTTTCAGAATCTGTGAAAAATTATCAGGACCGTATTTAAAAAACGAAAGTTGATGATGGTTCCACGAATACGAAACGTCGCATAACAAAATCGGTATCACCACGTTAAACCTCATCGAAAGTTGCAATGGAAAAGTATTTTCAGTTTTTCTGTATCTCTGATAATAACGGAGAAAAAAAATAAAATAGAAATTCCAAAAATTCACTTTTTTCGATATAACTCAAAAACTAAAAATAATTTTCAAAATTTTCGAAAGCTCTTGATATGCGCCTCCAAATGCGCAACTTTTTCCCAATTTAAGCGACTTCGTATCTTCTACCGTTTCCGAGATCCCCATGCTGTTCAACCTTATCTTGGACAGACTGTATATGGTCATAAAATTCACTAACTTTTCTTTGAGAAATAAAGCTTATACATAATTGAAACAATATTGGTATAACTTAACGAGAATCCTGTAGAAACATTTTTTGGGAGATTATGCACCTAAATCTGTAATATTCAGCTGATGAATAAGTACCTACTTAACAAGTAATAAACTGAATATTGTTTATTGAAAGTATGAAACTTTATCGATCTTCTTTCGGATCTAATGAAACTAAACATCCTGTCAATACATGAAAATTATGATGTGTTTAGGACTTCATCGTCGTGAAATATACGAATAAACACTTCAAAAAACAACTACTCGCTGATATGAGTAAAAAAATCAAGTGGCTATCGAATAGAAGTTTCAATTACTGTTTGATAATTTGGCATACCTAACCAAATCCCAAGAAAATCTTTGGAACATTTGGAAACAGATTAAAAAATCATGGATATCGTTCATTGGGATAATTTGCTTGTATCTAAGTATACCGGGTGTTTCTCAAAAGTGGCTCACCCCTATAACTTTTTTGTTCATACAGATAAACAAATGAAATTTGGTGTGTTAGTATAGTACATATACATGCATTATTTGACGTATTCAATTGTTTTCTGTCACTTTCGGTTTGACCAGAAATGACCCATATATTCTTATTTTAAATGGGACACCCGGTATATATTCACTTTCTTCGATAGAGAATAACATTGTGAGTATAACGACATCCCATTGCCAGCTTATTAACATTTATCATCTTGAAATTTCCATTCTTCACTCTTGAATCTAGAATGCCATGAATGAGTTGACTTTGAATCATGTTGCCTAGGCAAAATAGTTCCTTTCAAAATTTATAATATCGTAATTATGATGTTAACTCAATATTTTCAAATGGAACAACAAAGTGGCTCATTACTATATCTGAAAGAGTTATTTTGTTACGAACACGTTGATACCACATAATCGATATTTTGAATCAATATCCAGTATCTTAATCACTCTAGATTGAGAATTGAAAAATGAAACATTCAGGATGATAAATCTCAAAAAGTGGAAAATGGGATGTCATTTTCCTCACAATAAGTCAAAATATACAGGGTGTCCCGGTCAGACCGGAAGTGACAGAGAACAATTGAATACGTCAAATAATGCATATTCATGTACTCTACTTACACACCGAATTGCATTTGTTTATTCATAGAAACAAAATAGTTAGAGCGGTGAGCCACTTTCGAGAAACACCCGGTATGTATACACTTGTAATTTTGCCACTAGTTGGCGCAGAAGGCTACATTTTATTTCTCGTGCCTATAGTATGATTTCTGAGGCATGGCAAATCGAAACAGTCTGTTTTTCAGCTGCCAAGCAATTCAGAAGAATCTCCTGGAATTTCTTAGTCCTGAGACGACAGTTTTTCATTAATCGAAAATTGATATCACTAATCAAAGTTATATATGAACCAACTTATCATGGATGTTGATGAAATGGTTTTGTCCTCTTCTGTCCTTTTTCCATTCGGGATTTCCACCAATGGAAGCAAGTTTGATGGATCTTTCAATTCAGATTTTTCTTGAGCTGCCATCATCAACTTTGTTTTTCAAAATACTAATTTTTTACAAGAATTACAATAGCTCTTGATTTCCCTGAATCAACGATGTATTGCACTTATTCGAAAAATTCATAATATTGCATTTCCCATAAGAATTAATATATTAGAGAGACACCGAGAATGGATTTTTTTATAAGATTAAAAACACCTTTTTTGAATAAGTGCGATACACCATTGACTTAAAGACGTTAAAAGTTCTTGAAATCCATGGCCGTATTAAAAAAAATAAAGTTGATGATGGCAGCTCAAAGTCATAAAGTTGGTTTAAAAATATGATGACACCATCTTGTAGAACAGAAAAAGTGACAATTAGAATGTGTAATTTGTTATGCTGCATCTATAGATAGATAGATTCGTTTATTGTGTTTAGAAAAATATATTTTCATCACAAGGGTTCGAATTATATGCGATCATGATTATGCAGTAACAGTGACTGATCTGAGTGAAATGAATGAAGTGACGAGAAAAAGAAACTGAAGCTGGAAAAGGAAAAAAAAAACATTGTTTCATAGTTATAGAAAAATCCCATATATACATACCTACATATAAGTTTATTTATACCTACCTATAACGCCTAATACCCGAGAAAGTACCAAAAACAATCCCTAACAGCTTAAAATTCATTAATTTATAATGAATGCTCGTAACTTCATAATATTCATCAAAGACTGCACAAGCTCTGTAAGATATACAATGTTGTGGGTGTTGAGTAGAAAAGTACTAGATCATCAATACTTCTGGAATTCTGACAAAATCGCGTTTTGCCTCATGCCTGAATAGATAGGGCCTAAAACAGAATATGTTGCCGCTACCAAGATCCCCACTCTACTCGAATTTTACTCACCCTATGAGTCAGTGCTGCCAATGTGCGGAGGATCCTCCGAAAAGGGGTTGTTTTTGGCGTTAGAGGTTTTTTTGAAGGAGGATTCACGAAAAGCGGAGGAAAGGGGTTTTTTTAGCCATCACTGTAATTTTGTTACTCAACTTTAGTGTCTTTAGTTGAGGCTTGTGCGCGCAATATCTGACCATGATCATGATCGTATCCTCCGTGAGTCTATTAAGTCGGAGTCTGTGTTCTTGTTCCGAGCTTCTGTGGTGGTTTGAACAAGAATATTATATGACCATCGGTGGTCGGTGTCAATGATGTGAATGTTGTCAAGTTCCATAGTCATAAGTTGCGTTTTTATCCGATTCCACCACCGGAATCACTTTAATGTGTCGTTTCATTACTTTTCCGATTCTGGTTGCAACCTTTCATTCCGTCTCACTTAAAGGAATTGCATGGAATAACTGTTGACAGTTCTGTTGTCAAAAAATTAAATTAGATTGACGAAAAACGAAACTTTTTGAAAGACATTTCAAGACATTTTTATCGTGAAGTTCACAAGTTTAAATAAGACATGTTTCATATGTTCATTTCCAAATAAAATTAATTCTCTCGATCTGAGAGAGGTTTATCCAATCACCACAATCATTGCTCCAAATATTTATTGATTGATTTTTTAGATTTCTAACTCTTGTATCAAGATTTTGAAAGCATTTATTGAAGTCTCGATATATAAATATAACCTCCTATATGTTGGTTGACTAATCTCTGTCCCATGCAATTGTCATGAAGATTCTCGTTTCATTTTAAAACGTCATTTTGTTCCCACCACCGCTACCAGAATTGAACAAATAAAACGCAACTATAACCTCATCATTTATGTGACGTCAGATTTCGTTCCATTTCATACCTTTTATAACAGTGTCGAAAAGAGGAGGTTTTCGTTCATTTGCGGAGGATTTCACGTGCTAAGGAGAAGAAAGGACTCGAATTGCATTGGCAGCACTGCTATGAGTATCTATTAACCCGTTTCACGGTACCTATCTACGTTTGTTCCAGATGAACGCCCCGAGTCGTTGAAACTCCCCCCACCCCTACACACCCCCCACAACACCATCGACCCTCCTCCGACCGCCTACCACCCCGCCCCTTGCCCCCACCGATAGCTCCCACCCCCACCCGCTCCCACATACCAAACTGGCCCACCAGTTCTGGATATCGTACCCGCCGCCGGGTGCCGGCAGCTCGACCGGCGCCAAGGACAAGGAGAAGGGTCCGCCCACCGAGGAGGAGAAGAGGACGGCGGCGGCGGCGACGAGAGAGCAACGGCTTTTGGAGTACGACATCGCCGTCAAGGTGAGAGTTTGAGATTTTATTCTTACATCTTTCCTGTCTACTCTCTACTGTCTACTTTCCACTCTCTACTCTATACTCGTTATTCTCTAATCTCTACTCTCTACTTTTCACTTTCCACTTTCCACTTTCTACTCTCTACTCTCTACTCTATACTCTTCACTCTTCACTCTCCACTCTCCACTCTCCACTCTTTACTCCTTGTACTCTCTCTCTATACTATCTCTACTTTCTCTCTAGTCGCTTTCGGCTCGTCCTACTCTCTACTCTCTAATCTCTACTCTCGTCTCTCTACTCTCTACTCTCTACTCTCTACTCTCTACTCTCTACTCTCTACTCTCTACTCTCTACTCTCTACTCTCTACTCTCTACTCTCTACTCTCTACTCTCTACTCTCTACTCTCTACTCTCTACTCTCTACTCTCTACTCTCTACTCTCTACCCTCTACTCTCTACCCTCTACCCTCTACTCCCTTTCTTCTACCCTATACACTCTACTCTCTACCCACTACCCTCTGCTCTCTACTCTCTACCCTCTACTCTCTACACTCTCTACTCTCTACTTTTTACTCCCTTCTATCTACTCTCGACTCTCTACTCTCTACTCTGTACTCTCTTCCCTCTTCCCTCTTCCCTCTTCCCTCTTCCCTCCTCCCTCCTCCCTCCTCCCTCCTCCCTCCTCCCTCCTCCCTCCTCCCTCCTCCCTCCTCCCTCCTCCCTCCTCCCTCCTCCCTCCTCCCTCCTCCCTCCTCCCTCCTCCCTCCTCCCTCCTCCCTCCTCCCTCCTCCCTCCTCCCTCCTCCCTCCTCCCTCCTCCCTCCTCCCTCCTCCCTCCTCCCTCCTCCCTCCTCCCTCCTCCCTCCTCCCTCCTCCCTCCTCCCTCCTCCCTCCTCCCTCCTCCCTCCTCCCTCCTCCCTCCACCCACTTTCCTCTTCTATTAAATCTTTATTCTCTACTCTCTACTCTCTACCCTCTACTCTCTACCCTCTACTCTCTACCCTCTACTCTCTACCCTCTACTCTCTATCCTCTACTCTCTACTCTCTACTCTCTACTCCTTTACTTTCACTTTTCACTTTCCACTCTCTACTCTCTACTCTCTACTCTCTACTCTCTACTCTCCACACTCTACTCTTCACTCTCTACTCCCTCTACTCTCTATCTCTACTGTCTCTACTCTCTCTCTGCTCGTCCTACTCTGTACTCTCTACCCTCTACTCTCTACTCCTTTTCCTCTACCCTATACCTTCTACTCTCTAGCCTCTACCCTCTACTCTCTACTCTCTACTGCTTACTTTTTACTCCCTACTATCTACTCTCGACTCTCTACCATCTTCCCTCTTTCCTCTTCCCTCTACTCCCTTCCCTCTACTCTCTACTCCCTTTCCTCTACCCTCTACTCTCTATTTTTTATTTCCTACTATCTACTCTCTACCCTCTACTCTCTATTTTTTATTTCCTACTATCTACTCTCTACCCTCTACTCTCTATTTTTTATTTCCTACTATCTACTCTCTACCCTCTACTCTCTATTTTTTTATTTCCTACTATCTACTCTCGACTCTCTTTATTCTCTCTACTCTCTCTACTCTCTCTACTCTCTCTACTCCCTCTACTCTCTCTCTACTCTCTCTCTGCCCTCTCTGCTCTCTCTACTCTCTCTACTCTCTTTACTCTCTCTACTTTTTCTACTCTTTCTATTCTCTCTAGTCACTCTACTCACTCTACTCTCTCTACTCTCTCTATTCTCTCTACTCTCTCTACTCTCTCTACTCTCTCTACTCTCTCTACTCTCTCTACTCTCTCTACTCTCTCTACTCTCTCTACTCTCTCTACTCTCTCTACTCTCTCTACTCTCTCTACTCTCTCTACTCTCTTTACTCCCTCTACTCTCTCTACTGTCTCTACTCTCTTTACTCCCTCTACTATCTCTACTCTCTCTACTCTTGCTACTTTCTTTAATCTACTCTCTCTACTCAATTTCGAAAAAATGATTGAAAATCAAAATCCTTTAACCAACCAATTTTTCACCTTGGTATCCCCACAGAAAAATAGGTCAAGATGAAAAAGAATTTGTAGATAGATCGAAAACATCTCAAAAACTCAAGTTTTCAAAACAATCAATTCTTCACCTTGATCTTCCCTCAGAAAATGATAAGAGGAAAAAGATGACTGTATAAAATCGGTTTACTTACTTGGAGGGAAAGCAATTTGGAAGAATCAATTGAAAATAGATCAAAAAATCGAATTTTTATACCAAATAATTCTTCGCCTACAGAAAAATAGGAGAAGTGAGAGAAAAAAGATGGCGTTTTGAACATTGACTTACATTGGTACCTAAAAAAAATCAGAATTTTCAAGTAGAAGAAAAGCTATATACACATTGACTCACATACCTTGGAAAAGGAGCAACGTATGTTCCTTGAAAGAGGAGCAATTTGAAAAAAATACATGAAAAAATGTCTCTTCTCTCTTCTCTTCTCCTGAAGATGCTAACATAGTTACCGAAACACGTGTGGAGGCGTTTGAAAAAATCGGTTTGGATGAAATAATATATCATATTGTAGATATACAGTTTGTCCCACTTACCATGCTCACCATGGGTATCTTTTTAACGGTGAGAGATACGAGGTCGGTTAAATGACACCAAATGTGGAGTTTGTCAAGGCCAACTATAATATGAAAAAATATTCTGATAAAATCTATTCGTTTTTGTTTTATACGCAAAAAAAAAAGATTTTAATCATTTTCATGTCTCCTCCGTAACTTCTTTATTTATGAAAATATTCAAATGGGAATTTCACATTCTCATGGCAGTTTTTCAAAGTGATTTCGAAAAAAATTTGAAATTTATACCAACTCTTCTAGAATTTGAGATATCAGCACCAACTTTAGTTTTTCAAATGTAGGTCATAGCTCACTATGACATAGTTACAAATAACTTTTTTTTCTCTTACAGATGATATGTCGCAGTAATAATTTTGTTTCGATTACAACGGAGTTATCGTCATTTATACAAAAACAAAAGATTATTTAGGAGCCACCATCTTGAATATATGAATTTCAACAAAAAAATCATGATCTGCGACCTCAAGAACCCCCACTCACCAATTTTGATCGGAATCGGTCCAAAACTTGTCCGCCCTCTTGTAGCAGCCATTTTTTTTTAATTGATGGCGGACAAGATTTGGTCCGATTCCATTCAAAATTGATAAGTGGGGGTTTTTGAGGTCGGAGATCATGATTTTCTTGTTAAAATTTATAAATTCAAGATGGCGGCTTCCAAATAATTTTTTTTTTTGTATAAATGACGATAACTCCGTTGTTATCAACACAAAACTATTACTGCGACATATCATCTGTAAGAGAAAAAAAAGTTATTTGTAACTAAGTCATAGTGAGCTATGACCTACATTTGAAAAACTAAAGTTGATGCTAATATCTCAAATTCCCGAAGAGTTGGTATAAATTTCATATTTTATTCGAATTCACTCTGAAAAACTGCCATGAGAATGTGAAATTCCTATTTGAATATTTTCATAAATAAAGAAGTTACGGCCCGGAGAAGACATGAAAATGATTAAAATCTGTTTTTTGCGTATAAAACAAAAACGAATAGATTTTATCAAAATATTTTTTCACATTATAGTTGGCCTTGACAAACTCCACATTTGGTGTCATTTAACCGACCTCGTATCTCTCACCGTTAAAAAGATACCCATGGTGAGCATGGTAAGTGGGACACACTGTATATTCAGAATTCAGATGAACAGATTTGAAACAAAGGTCACGTTATAGGGTCTATATTCTATATCATACCGTACGGTGGAGAGAATCTACAAAGAATTGTTTTTCAAGGGTAAATCCCTTTTCTCCCTACATACACCTTTCTATTGAGAATTCTAATTGAATCTAGCAATTATCGAAAAATGATTTCAATTTCATTTTCTTGATAATGGTCGCAGATGCGTAAAAATTATGGGAGACAAAAAAGTGTATTAACGAAACAAAGAATTCACTTCGTATTTCAAAATTTACTAGCGCCGTACCACGAACAAGTTTATGGTAGCGAAAAATGGCTTAATCCCTTTTTGATCTTTTGAAATTTTCGAAATTTAACTGAAAAAATATGGAATCACCAATATTCCAAGATCTTACAAATTTCTGAATTCTTAGAAAATCTTCATTATCACCCAAATCTCAATTCTTACAATCACCAGAATCTTCAGTCTTCAAAATCTTAAAAATCTCCCAAATCTTCAGTCTTCAAAATCTTCTAGATATAAAAAATCTTCAATACCTTCAAAATATTCAAATTTATGGAGATAGTCTTCGAAATTCTGAAAATTCATCAGTAAAACCTACTTCTCATCACAGGAACATCATCGAACTCAGCGCGAACAGTGGGAAATACGCCAATTGGATAACGACTTGCTACAGCAGCGCCAATCGGAAAGAGACAGAGAACGGGAGCAAAAGGAACTAGCCGAACACCACAGGCTGCTTTTAGATTCGGAGCAAGACGATTATGTCCTGGAGTCAATGTGAGTAATAAAAGGATTTTTCGAACATACTGAAATTTTCTAGCAATAATAATATACAGGGTGTTTCAAAAAAACCTAACCCCCTTGCTAGGGTAGGTAGAACATTGCAAAATAAGTTGGGTTTGCTCAGTGAAAAAATTCATTTTTTTCTGTGACGGGAAAAAAGTTTGGCATTTCATCTCTGTTGGCAGGTTATAAAATGTCACTTTTCATAAATTACTTTTTTCCCGTGGGAAAAAAGTGAGTACTTTTTTCCCGGATATATATCACATATATATACACTGTTGATGGCTTTTATTGTGCTATAGTTCCGAAAAATGAGTCAATAATACCGTCTCCGAGAAAGAACTGCAAGTCCTTTTATCTTTCATTCGACTTCGCGGTTTCGTATATTACTGAACAACTACTGAATTCGCAATTTTTTAAAATCAAATCACAGAATTGAACTGACAGAAGTGACATCAGATATTTGATTACTTCAAAAGAATGATAAAGATGCCTATAAAACGCAGGTGTCCCTACTGTTAAAAACTTGAAATTTCATGTCGATAATTTTAAGATTTAGAAATAATGTAAATATCTTCTCAATATTGATCCGTCCTTCCTTCTGTCACAGAAAAAAATAGTGTATTATACACGGGAAAAATATCAGATTTTAGCTCACGGTTTTTTGTCTCCCTCCGCTACGCGTCGGGAGACAACACAACCTGGAGCTAACATCTACTACTTTTTTCCCTTGTATAATAAATAACTATTTTTACACATTTTTCACGATTATTCCGAAACTACTGGCAACATTGTAATGAATGTTTTGTAAGGATGTCAGAGATCAGTCACCCACTCATGGGTGACTGATATAATATAGTTTCTTCTTGACACCTAAATTGACCTATCTTTTCGATTTTTCATTGTTTTTTATTGCTTGGAGCGCACGAAAGGGAATCCCTATAATGTTCAAAGAACATCGTGCGTTCCTAGGGAGGATAGGGATAGGAGGTAGGTATTGGATTTTTTTTGAACTTCTGGAGATTATATGTTGTTGGGAATACTTCCCCAGGCAATGAATTCCAGAGCCTAGCCGTTCTATGGATGAAGGAGTTTTGATAAAGTGCTGTTCGACATCTTTCGAGGTTGACAGCGAAAGGATGTGCTGACTGGGCTTGTCTAGTTCGTCTGACTGGTATTCCTAGTGAAGGAATGATAGCAGAGATTTCCGAAGAACATTACCTTTGGTGCTGAACCCCATATGTGGGAACAGTATTCTAGAACAGGCCGCATCTGCGCTTTGTAGATCATGAGAAGCTGTTGAGGTGTAAAGTAGCTTTTCGCACGGAACAAGAATCCGAGTTTTTGTGAAGCAGCTTTTGCGATGGATCTGACATGATTATCCCATGAAAGGGTGTTACTGGAAGGAAGATATTTAGGGTGGGAAGTTTCCTAATTGACACGGCATTTTTCGGAAACTGCTCAACAGAAAATAATAAACTAGGGTACCGTTGGAAAGAGAATTGAACGTCCTTCAAAATGATGCGTCACTTGACCCCTCTTTCCATTTGGGATTCTAAGGGAATTATCTACCCTTCCTAGGGGGTTGAACCAAGAGGGCTAAAAATAATCATTTCAAGTGTCCCCCTTGAAAATAGTGTTGACTTGTCTTCTCGAGTTTTCATATTATTTACTGGAAAGAAGATATTCAGGGTGAGATGTTTTCAGAATGTCACCCTGTATATAAATTAGTTCTGTTATAGGTTCTATCGGATGTGTTTACTAGAATATAATAGCCGAGCGTCATTATAAATAGCCCAGTCAATCCGGTTTCAAAAATACTAACGATGTGGCAATCATTATTTTTAGTTTCATCTAGACTCTTCTATTTTCTCATCACGATCTTTGCTGTCCTATGGGAGACGTGAATCTAGGCTTTCCATCAATGGTTTTCATTTTTCATCAGCTTCTGAGATTCCATCTGGGTCGGGAAAGCTGTAAAAGTTGGGCTGGTCCGGAATTTTATTTCCCATCACAGGAAATGAGGTCGAACGGGAATCTCCAAAGTTTTCACAAGTTTTCATCCCAATCCCTATTTTTCCTTCCTCCAACTTGTATGCAGTAAGTGTTTATGTCTTTCAGTCCTTCAGAGACAATACTTATTTTTGTTGGTATATCATTTCTTATGTTTTGGACCATACACGGAAAAAAGAATTTGTTGCCTAAACAAACTATTTATGCTTGAATTATTTTTGCTGGACTGGTCAATTTTTTGTTGAATCAAACAGATACATGATTATTCCATGGAAGCAGCTTGTTCAAATCAAGAATGTAATCTAATTGAATCAACAGTATAATATCAATTCCATCAACAAAATATATGGTTATATCAAAAACAAATTATGTCTATCCAAAATAATGTCGATGTTGATTCTGATGATGAACTATAAACATTTTTTGATTTGATGAATTGATGATCATTTTGATAAGAATATATCTTTGAAACAACATACAAGTTTTCTCATTCCCATGTAGCAATGAACTCGTTTCATTATACAGTCTGTCCAAGATAAGGTTGAACAGCATGGGGATCTCGGAAACGGTAGGAGATACGGAGTCGTTTAAATACATATATTATATTATTTATAGTTTTTCCTTCATAGATATTTCCATTATTTAAACTGTACCCCAGCAGGTACAAAGTTGCGCCTATATAAATTTCCCCTCTAAGGAATCTATGATGGCATTTTTTATAGCACATATAAAGTATCAACATACAACCGGTATCAGATCAGTATAGTTCCTATATATAGCGGTCTTTATATGAAACGATCAGTGCGTTGTTGAAAATGAGTGTTCTCTTTATTGAATTTATATATCTAGTCTATATAAATAAAAATGAATCTCCAAATGTGTTGTTAAACGTTAAACTTGAGAACGACTGGACCTATTTAGATATTTTTATTATAGTATTCCTTGAAGTTGGAAGAAACTTCTTGTAGTGAGAAAATTAGAGAAAGTGCACGGAAAAATATGAAAATATAATAGACGGGATAAAGTGTTAGCGAAGATTCCTGTACCAGATCTATATTAAAATTTGCCTGGTCATCAGCAGAGAAATTATTCGCGCGCCGGTGAAAAATCTACTGAAAATTAAGTAGAACTGACAACTCAGCAGCGGACGAAAAGTACTTGCCTTCGGAAATTGTCGGTTTTTAGTACGTAAATCACAAAGTAAAATGTGATTTTTTGTAAAGGTCGACGAAAAACCCTTCAACAACAAAAATGTTGGCAGATAATTTCGATCTGATGACTCGGTGGCTTTCACCGTTCAGAAGTTATGCGAGAAAAAAATATATTGATTTTACCAAATTTGGAGCCATCAGTCTATTTATCAGAGTATACTTATTTTTTAACGTATTATCACTCCCAGATAGCCTGGTACACATTTTTGACTCACCCTGTATACTGCGCATAAACTCTGTTATCTGATAGCAAATACCGCATAGCTGTAATTATTTTTTCAACGTTATTTGTCGTGCTTGTAATGAAAAATGGCTTTGTGCGAATTTCATTCAATGGAAAATAAACAAAGAAGACTCGCACAGCAGAGTTAATAAATAGGGGCGAATAACGTACCTACTACAGACGTAATCCAGGATGGATATCAATTTCGCATCCAGAAGAAAAAGAAGATGATTTCTCTGACAGAGAAAATTGGAGTTCACCGAACAATAGTGAATCTCTTCCTGACTTTCATTTCAATGGTGTCCGTTTTTCGAGCCTATAATCATGGGGTTATAGCAGCGAAGAGACATTATATAGCTTAGTCAGTTGAATTCGTATCATTTTCAGTCCTCAAAATATTGATGAAAACATGTCATGTATACTCATTTCATGCATTGTTCTAGCATTCATAGTTATTTATGCACTTCAAGGATTTGAAGGGTACCTTTATTCCCTATTTTTTTGCAATAAAAGCTGAATTTAGAAATGTGTTATCAAAATGTGTTGCAATTGTGGCTTTTATCATCGAATATACGCTCCACAATGACGATGCTTCAAGCTTATTTTCCTGTTGATGTCGACGAAAAATGAACTTTTAACTATGGTCAGTCACAATACACCAATTTTGGGAGTGCGTACCAGAACCGAGATCTACCTGAAAACTTCGCAAAATGAAAATAAGGACTTTTTTTGAATATTCGATTTCTATTTAGATTTAGAAACATGAATCGATGCCACCACGAAACCAATAGTAATAGTTATTTATTATACAAGGGAAAAAAGTAGTAGATTTTAGCTCCAGGTTGTGTTGTCTCCCGACGCGTAGCGGAGGGAGACAAAAAACCGTGAGCTAAAATCTAATATTTTTCCCGTGTATAATACACTATTTTTTTCTGTGACAGAAGGAAGGACGAATCAATATTAAGAAGATATTACATTATTTCGAAATGTGAAAATTATCGACGTGAAATTTCAAGTTTTTAACAGTAGGGACACCTGCGTTTTATAGACATCTTTATCATTCTTTTGAAGTAATCAAATATCTGATGTCACTTCTGTCAGTTCAATTCTGCGATTTGATTTTGAAAAATTGCGAATTCAGTATTGTTCAGTAATATACGAAACCGCGAAGTCGAATGGAAGATAAAAGGACTTGCAGTTCTTTCTCGGAGACGGTATTATTGACTCATTTTCCGGAACTATAGCACAACAAAAGTCATTAACAGAGTATATATATGTGATATATATCCGGGAAAAAAGTACTCACTTTTTTCCCACGGGAAAAAAGTAATTTATGAAAAGTGACATTTTATAACCTGCCAACAGAGATGAAATGCCAAACTTTTTTCCCGTCACAGAAAAAAAGAAATAATTACTTGCCGTTTCGTCGAACAGCTAGATTTAATTTAATTAATTAAATCAATAAACGATCTGAAAGTGTTATTTCCTCAACGGTATTTATCTGTTTTATTATTTGCCAGGAAGTTTATTTCATTGGATTGTTCAGTGTTTTTACTGAAATCTACATAAGCATGTAAATTTCTTTAATGAATCTTTAATTCGATCAACAGCGTCACGAGCGTCCGATGTCTGAGGTCGATTAGATTCATGTAAATTGCCAATTAGTTACAGAAGATAACACTTATACGGGGTGTTTCAAAAAATAATACAGTTTTTTCGGCATTTCATTCCTGTTGGAACACACCCAGAATTTCAAATTATACAAAGTGTTTCTTAAGTACGTGTAAATAATTAGGAATCCACAAGTTATTTGTAACTGAGATACAGAGTGTCAGAGTTTGAATATTATTTCTATTTTTTTTTGTGAATGAATCCTCAAATAATCGTGATATTTCAGTGAAATTTGGTATCTGGGAGTATTTTTCAATAATAAATTAACTCCTACAAGGAAAACGCTATTTGACGACAACGTGAGTCATTTTGACATGGATAAAAAGGGAATCACCTTTTTTATCGCTGATAAACTGTCTGCTCCTTTGATCTAGTAGCTATTTGCGCCTGATGTCACTCCAATTTCTGTCGTGTCATGTTTGATTGATGGGTATGGTTCACGCGTAAATTAGCAAGATGAGCCGTTTTAGGAAAATTTCGTCTGAAGAAACCACGAAAATATGAGAAAATCCAATTCCGCAAACTACCAGTTACACGGAATCATCAATAAAGGTGATCATTATTGTTTTTTATTTGTATATTGTCGTTGATTTATCTTGCCAAAAAACACTCGAACTTTTTTTTTTCAATTGGATAAATTTCCTTACTGACTCAAACATTTTCCATCAGTTATTTCTCTCGAAAAATTGACATTAGACAAAATTCATCGACCTACGGTCTTGCAATGGGTTGCGTGCAAGAACTGTCAGATGACCGACGCTGGAGGCAAAACATTGAAACACAACGTCACTTTTCTTATTTATTTACAAGTGATCGAAATAGTTTTCCACAATTATTTTGGCATATGAATCGTATTTTTCCGCTATTCATCAATTCGCTCATGCCATCACATTGTGCTGTTGTAAAATGCACAAAAACTGCAGTGGAAGATGAAGCAATCCGGATGGTACATTATGATTTGAAAGTAAGTACCTACTATAGTCACTCACATATAGTTTTCATTTTTGAAATTTGGTTATTTCTCTGATTTCTCATCGGAATTCCTTCTGCAATAGGAGCTAATAGAAATATACCTGAAATTTCTAGAATATTACAAGAAGATTGGATTCATGCAATCAATCGGGAGGACTGCAGGTCTGACATGCTGACGATCGTGTGTGTTGTAGACATTTTCAATCTATTAGCAGTATTAGCTTGTATTGCAGAAGTGGCAGAAGGCAGAAGGAATTTTAATAAGGAATGACAACATTTCATAATGATGACTATGTGAGATTACTATTTACCTGAAAAATCATATTCCCTAGTCTCTTGCTGCATTTTTTGTGCATTGTACAACAGCATAATGCAAAGGCATGCTTGAATTAATGAATAACGTAAGAAACACGATTCGTATGCCAAAATATTGTGAAAAACTATTTAAACCTTTTGATTCCTCTGTAAACAAATGAAAAAGTGAGGTTGTGTTTCTATAATTCACAGAAGAGTGAGGTTGTGTTTCAATATTTTGCCTCCAGGGTCGGTCATCGTGCACGCGACCTATGTTTTCATGTCAGTTTTTCTTGTAAAATTACTGATCGTCAAATGTTTTTCGTTAACAAGAGAAATTTATCCGATAAGAAAAAAGCTCTTGTGTTTCTTCTGTTGACAAATCAAATTAGATATTGGTTTCTCTCTCATGGAGATGGCGCCACCTACATATCTTTTCAGTCATTTGGAATGTCAACCATTTTGTACGTACCTGTATCACATTTTTTTTTGGTAGAATAATCTATTTCTCTAACATTTTATAAAAAAAAAAATCATATTCTTTCTAGAGGTCGCTGCGAACAACCGTTTTTGAGTAATTTGGATTTGAATTATTTTTATGGGGCTCGTGAGTCGCGCTGAAAAGTGATATTGAAAAAACTTCGTCAAATCATTTTTCTCTATTTATTCAATGGTTATTCAATGGGAAAAAAGGTTGCAATCTCATCTATGTTGACAGATTATAAAAGGGAAATTTTCATAAATTACTTTTTCTCCACGAAAAAAAGTGAGTACTTTTTTCCCGGATATATCACATATATACACACTGTTGATGGCTTTTGTTGTGTTGAAGTTCCAAAAAATAAGTCAATAACACCGTCTCCGACAAAAAAACTGCAAGTCCATGCAACTTCCATTCGACGTCGCGGTTACATAAATCACTAAACAACCACTAAATTCGCAATTTTTGAAAATCAAATCACAGAATTGGACTGACAGATATTGGATTACTTCAAAAGAATGATAAAGATGCCTGCACCGCAGGTATCATACCTGTTAAAAGCTTAAAATTTTCTTAATATTGATTCGTCCTTTTTCCTGTCACAGAAAAAGATAGTGTATTATACACGGGAAAAATATTTGATTTTAGCTAACGGTTTTTTGTCTAACGGTCTTTGTTTCTTCCTCTCTGTCGGGCAAAAAAGTGCGATTTGATAGTCTCGTTTCAGCATTTTTTCCGTTTCGTTCAAAAAAGTTCCGATTCACACAGTTGTTACATAAATAACTATATTCAAATCGGAAAAGGGTCCAAAAAATGAAGGTATGTAAATAATCGAAAATCATATATTTTGAATACATCCAAATGTTGAATATGAAGAAGACCATTGAATAAAAGGAGAAAAATGCTATGACCAGTCTTTTCCAATATTAACTACCTACTACTCGGAGGCATCGCACAACGACTTGTCTGAAAGTTGTTGTTCAATGTCTGAGAGGCGACTCACGACTCTCACGAGCTTCACAAAAATAATTCAAATGCATCGATTGATTCAAATACAAATTACAAAGAATATCGTTTTTCCACAAAAATGTTAGACAAACCGATTTTTTCATTAGAATATGTGATACAGGTCGTACAAAAAAGTTATCACATTCCAAATGACTGAAAAGATGTAATAAGAATGTAGGTGCTGCCACCCTCACGAAAGAGAAAAACCAACATCAAATTTGGTTTTGTCATTGAAAAATACTCCCAGATACCTGATTCCACTGGAATATCAAGATCATTATGGAATTTATTCACAAAAAACAGAAACTACAATCAAATTTTGACACTTTGTATCTCAGAAACGAATAAATAATTGCGGACATGTGTTTATACGAACTTCTTATTTTGAACTCAGCAATATGCTCCTGAATTTTTTACACGTAAAATGTTCATGGTTTCCTCTTTTCTAGCAAAAAAATTGCATTGATGCTCCCTTTCTAACGACACCACTGCCAGTGATCTAGCTATATTGTTCTGGAGGTTCCTTAATAGTAATTGGCGGTAATTGGAGAAACATACAATTTTATGTTCATCAACTTCTTGGAATTTCAATGTGAAGTTTTGTTGACTGTGGTGAAATAACACATGAGTATTAGTATTTCGGTATCTAGGTTGCCATCCTCAGGAGAACTGAAAAAAAAATGAAAGCTGACTCTACGTATTATATCTCCCGAGATATTCTCCAGAAATTGCCAGTGATAAATTGGTCAAATGTTGTATTTGGTTTATCATTATAATTTTTTTTATTTCTTACAGTGACATTATAAGCTTATATCGTCATAGTTACGATATCTATAATGAGGGAATTCCCTTGGAATATTAAGGTTCAAAAACTCCCTCTTACCTTTTACAGGTGAAAATGATACAAGAAATGCTCATAAACATTTATATGTGATGAAAACTAAGACATATTTTCCTTATTCACGTCATTACAAATAATAAATGTACAATTTTCAAATGTTCCCTGAAAATTACTTCCGCCGCTTAAAAAAAATAAACATGTAACATAGCGACAACCTAGCAACAACCAACAATGCTACAATCAACGCTACCTAATTCAAATATACCAGAAAGGTTATGAATTTAAACATTTATTTCGTTCTAAATATGGACCTATTGTTATGAAAATCGGTCAGAAATAAAATTATCTATGTAACGGGGAATTATCTGGCAATTGCTGTCCCTCGGGCCGCCATCGGTAATTAAGGCCCTCATAATTCCCTTAATACATAAATAACTATTATTCATGAAATATCTCAAAAATTCAACATATTCTGTCTTGAGAAGCTGGTTCTGAATGCTGATTATACATTATACTTCACTAGTTGAATCAATTCTGGTAACAATTTTACTCTACTCATAACAGTTCAGGTACTATTTTCAGCATTTGTATGCTTTCAGGCATTCTTGATGACAATTTCCGCAAATTTTGTATTCGTTTGTTTTTCGGTTCGGGAAGCTTTCTAGGATCAAAAGGTGTTCACATTTCTATTTGATATTACCAATTTGTTGTTTGGATTTCGCAGATCTTTTGGATAAACAGCGATCATATTGTTTGGATAATAATCGTTTGATGTAAAACCTAATCGCTTGTTTATTATTTCTACTGACATTTTGCCTCGCATTTTGCCAAAATAATATTGTTTCAATGATTGCTATTCCGAAATAACGATTACGAATGACATCCTAATTTATTTATGTAGATTGACAGTTTTATTAGGATATACAGGGTGTTTCTAAAGAACTTGACCCCCTTGCTAGGGTAGGTAGAACACTGCAAAATAAGTTGGGCTTGCTCAGTGAAAAAATGCCGTAACGGCATCCGTTTTCATGACACAAGGTGTTGAAAAAATGATTTTTACACATTTTTCACGATTATGTCGAATTTACTGGCAACATTGTAATGAAATTTTGTATGGATGTTTCTGGAAATCTGACACATCGCATGCATTTGTTTTTATATCTGACTCTCATATAGGACGCTAGTTACACGGTTCGTACCGAGTAGTTTGGAACATAACTTTTTTGAGGTTGAATTTTTCAATCCAAATATGATATGAACTTAAACATCATTCAATTTTACACCAAAAAGGTACTCTTGGTGAAACTCGATACTATGTTCCGTTTTCGAAATATTTCGATTTGAAAATAATGGAGTAGTAATGATGCTGGTGTAAAAAAAATGTATTGAGTTCAATTACCTTTTTATTCAGAATCAAGAACAATAGAATTATTCTTGTGCTGAAGTTATTGATGGAACAAGGAATCATGAGTAGAAAATTGAGAGATATTTGACTAGTAACATGAAATATTGAATCAGTTAGAGTAAGTGTTCAAAATGTCCTACGTTTCGACGAATTCACGTTTCTACATTCTTTTCTTAAGAATGTATTATTCTTCTAAACAGTTGAGGATCAGCTGTTAGGTCATTCAAGTTATGTCCGATTATGTCTTACAACTCATCACGTGAATTTACCTATGTAGCATAGACTTTCTGTTCAAGATACAAAAAAATTTTGTAATCCACGTTCTTAGTCAAATCTGTTTCGATGTTATTCTTGTGATTCAATGGTAAATCAATAAGTTCAGCATTAGAAATGTATTGTTGTTCCTGGTTTTCAATAAATTGGTGATGATTTTTCATAATACTCACTCTAATACATAGCTTTATACCAGCAACAGTTATCACCTCATCATTTTCAAATCGAAATATTCCGAAAACGGAACACAGTATCGAGTTTTACCAAGAGTACCTTTTTGGTGTGAAATTGAATGATGTTCAAGTTCACATCAAATTTGGATTGAAAAATATAACCTCAAAAAAGTTTTTTTCAAAACTACTCGGTACGAACCGTGTAACTAGCGCCCTCTAGGAGAGTCAGGTATAAAAACAAATGCATGCGATCTGTCAGATTCCAAGGAACATCCATACAAAATTTCATCACAATGTTGCTAGTAGTTTAGACATAATCTTGAAAAATGTGTAAAAAAATAATTTTTTCAACACCTTGTATCTTGATAACGGATGCCGTTACGAATTTTTTTTACTGAGTAAACCCAACCTATTTTGCAGTGTTCTACCTACCCTAGTAAGGGGGTCAGGTTTTCTTGAAACACCCTGTATATACAGGGAAATAGGATCATTCTAAAAATTTAGTTACTTAAAATATTTTCGACAATGCAGTGTTGCCGCTTCTGAAAAGAAGCAACAACTTTGTTATTTCAAATGGATACCCTGTATTCCATTGCATTCTTAGATTTTTCCTAAAGAGATGATTTCATAGATTAATATAAAACACTTGGGGTCTAGCGGAAATGATTACAGAGATATAGAGTGTTGAAATTCGAAATTTTTCATAGCAATTATTTACTTGAACAATTGCCTTTCGAAAGTTTTCCGTAAATCATTTATTGAATTGTTCAAATTGATGTCCATTTTTCCTCACACACTTTCCAAATACGTCTCAATGCATTCAAAATCAATGAATGGTGTATTTGTAAAACTAAAACTGCGTCTGTTATGCAAAATCTATGAACTGCTATGCCCTATCTCCAAAAATAACTGAGATATCATGCTCAAGCATCGAAAACGGGACACCCTGTACAATAATATTGAGCACTTAGTAGTATTAAAGTTAGAAAACAGCTTTTATAGTTCATAGAAGAAACATTTCAATTACCTATCTCGACTTCCTTATTATGTGGGTTTCTGGTATCAAGCAGCCATAAAATTAAATTTCATTTGTTCCTGTTGATCATTCTAGACACAAAGAGGCACACTTTAAGGTCTTATAAATACATTTTGGCGAGGCTTTTCCTAGTACACTCTGATTTATGGTAGCATAAAACAAAATGGAAATTGAGCCTCGAATGTCGTCGTTTTTCAGTTCTATTCGGGACGTATCTACAGAATTGCTACCGCAAAGGTCTAACAGAAAAATGTACCATTGAAAAATCATTGGAAGAAGTTTGTGTCATCTATAAAAAATGCAATGAAATTTTCAAAGTATTCAGATTAAATGAAATAAGTGGGGTATTTCAACATTTTCACAATTTTCATAATTTTTTATTCAAATGCGAATGATTCCAACTATACAGGGTTATTTTCTAAACGGTGTTGAAATTTATCCTGTAAACATTTGTCAACCAATAGTCTGGATTTTGATTTTGTTCATACATTTTCCTAAGTATTCTTCTTAATAACAGAGTTGGATCATCACCTAGAGTCTCAACGGGTATTACCAACTTTGAAAATTTTATATTTCCCAGTTAGTTCACTTAATTTCATTAATTAGTTAACACAAAAATTGATAATCAATGGGCTGAAGCATTGAAATTGCCTGGGGAACCAACAACCTAGTTGAATTCAACGCCACCAAAACTCAAGCCTGTATCTTCTCTAGAAAGGCGGAACCAACACCAAACCCACCATATCTCTGCTCGGTATTTCCATCAGCAACACTCTTTCATGGGATAATCATGTCAGATCCATCGCAAAAGCTGCTTCACAAAAACTCGGATTCTTGTTACGTGCGAAAAGCTACTTTACACCTCAACAGCTTCTCATGATCTACAAACGCAGATATGGCCTGTTCTAGAATATTGTTCCCACATATGGGGTTCAGCACCAAAACATACGCTGATGCTCTTAGATTCCATCCAGAAAAGAGCCTGGTGGGTGACGCCACACTCACTCACTCTTTGACATCATTGGAACACCGTAGAAAGGTCGGCGACCTTTCCCTTTTCTATCGATTCTTCCACGGGAAATGTTCTTCGGAAATCTCTGCTATCATCCCTCCACTAGCAATACCAGTCAGACGAACTAGACAAGCCCAGTCAGCACATCCTTTCGTTGTCAACCTCGAAAGATGTCGAACAGCACTTTATCAAAACTCCTTCATCCATAGAACGGCTAGGCTCTGGAATTCATTGCCTGAGGAAGTATTCCCAACAACATATAATCTCCAGAACGCATGATGTTCTTTGAACTTTATAGGGATTTCCTTTCGTGCGCTCCAAGCGATAAAAAAAATTCTCACAAGCATATGTTGCCAAACTTTCGATTTTACTCAAAATCAGTCGTTTCACAAAAAAAATCGAGGAAAGTAAGAAGAGAATTCAAAATAGCTCAACTTTGTTGCCTTTCTGCATATACTTTCGGGTGAACTTGTTAATATCACGAATAGTTGCTTGTAAAATCAAGACGGTCCTGGATTTGCTTAACCCCGAAAACGTGAGTCTACTGATAAGAAGAAGCTTAATGTTCCATGATAAAGTGAAACGAATCGAACTTTTTGCAAAATTCCATGTCATTCAGGAAGAGGAGTTGGAACTTTCTGATGGTAATTTGCTATCCCCCTATACGCCATTTTAGTATATACAGGGTGCAAATGCGAATTTGGTAGAGAGAATTTGAATAGCTGTGTGCGAGATATTTTTTTTCGTATCAAAACATTTTTCTACCTGCTTCAAAATGGCGGTTATGGCGTCATATACATTATTTTTTCCACAATGTTACCATTCTTTTCTCATATTCTAGAAGATCCCATGTTTTTGAACAACTTCCATCCAAAAAGTTTTTCTCTACCTTCAATTGGTTGATAGCTATGGAACCCGCCATAATTAAAATCGAGTCGGCCCAGAAAAGAATTATTATGTGAAGAAAATGTATTGGGATATATTTTCCTTTGATATTAAAACCGATGAAAACTAAAACCTGGCCGACTTGATTCTAGATTCTAATTACGAGGGGGTCAGTTGAAATTTATTCAAAAATACCATCTTTCAGAGTCCCATAGCTTTTAACCTAATGAATAAATAATAGTTTGGATGAAAGTTATTCAGGATAATATGTGTTTTCAGAATATGGCAACAAAATTGTGAATATATGTTTTCTGACGTCAGTTCCGCCATTTTTGAAGGGGTTGGAAAATATTTGAATGCGACACGCAGCTATTCAAATCCCTTCTGCCGAATTTGCAATTGTAATTTTCCTTTTCCTGCTGTAAACCAAGGGCTGAAAGTTCGAATGACCCAGTACAGTCCTTCAGGACTCATCCTGTATCTCACCACGGGAAATTTATAGGGGCGACCCACATCTCTGGGACATCCGGTATACCTCGTTAGCGAATCGGGCTTTGCACGAGCTGCAGTGCGGATGCAAATTCAACAGCGTGCCGTCTTGACGTCATAGCTCATTCCTGTTGCGTCACATCCTACTCCAGCAGGAGCAGAACATCGAGGATTCCAGCTCGAAGAATTATCATCCATGCACATTGTGATCCAAAGATCAAGAGAACGTCTTCAGAAAGAGATTTATCTGTTCAACAGAATACAGGTCGACTGTCTCTGACACAATGAAATACCTAAAAGGTCTCAGAGGTTCGAGATGAAAGCTTTCCTGGTATACCGCTCGATCGGCGAAGTTACATTAACATCATTTCCATGGGAACGATCGCTACATGAACTTGACAATCATTCAAATGATTATTTCATGATTGAAGTCACATGATATACGATATCAGCGGCTATTTAGGTAAACAAACATATTCTGTTCGACATCATAAGAGTGCTATGATTGTCAGAGTTTGACAGTTTGGTTTAATTCCACTACAGAAATCAGCAGTGATTATGTGAGCGAATCAATATCAGAAAATACCTAGAAGAGTAAAGAGTCTGCCTGGAGCAATTTTTGTTTTTTTGCCAGCAGAAAAACTATGAATTTTGTGCGACTCTACCCCAATTCTCGTGTTCGCCAAAATCCTGGAAGATTGAGTGAAGAGTATGGTTAGGAATATGAAGAGTACAAAGTGAAAAATTGATATAGAAAACTATACAGGAAGTATACTTTCCTGAACCTGAACGTTAGGTGAATCCATTTGAAGATATCGAACTCAAAGGTGCCAGGGATGCGTATAATGCGAAAAAGCAAAGCTTGCAATATTTTCCTCGAACAAGAAAGGAAAGGGAGATGAATTGTATTTTTATACTGTTAATGAAATAATCTTCCTGAATATCACTCGGTCATGACAAATAGAGACTATCAATTTCTTTAATTCATCTCAAGTACCTACCTTGTATTTTGAGACAATTAAATTGGACCATATGAAGCTCTCGGGAGTTATTCAGATTATTAATGTTCATATGGTCTCTCGATGGAATTATGAAAAAAATAATAGTCCACAGTTTTGCAGATGATAGTACTCTTCATACTACGTTCTCCTCCAAAATTCCCATTTCATCCCAAGAAACTAATAACTCACGACGAAGAGATGTCAACGCTGGCAGTTAAGAATTTGCTGAAATAACAGCCTATGAAACCAAAACTCAAGCCTGTATTCCCTCCATGAAAGCCGGAATCAGTATGCCTGATATAACACTGTCTGGTATCACCATTCTCTCAAAGTTCACTATATCTATGCTCGGTAAATTCTGATAAGTTAGGTTAGGTTCAAAGTTGGTGGGTCTATTCGGTCCTCCACTATGACCCTTGAAGATCTATTCTGGCTCACACCAATTCCAATTTCACCAAGGAACTTGAGGAAGAAAGTACTTCAATGATCTTGAACTGAAAAGATAACCCAAAAAGAAGAAAATAGCATCTTCATGAATTCACATGAAAGAAACTTTTACTCTATAAATAATGTTGTCAAAATTTTTCTCCAACAGTAAGTGCCTCCACAGTACTTATTACAGGAAGGAAGGAAAATATCCCTCCTGCATGAAAAGAGACACTACTTTTATAAAGCATCGTACCTTACTCGACCTTCTTCCTGAAAAGATGATTTTTTTTTCAGCGAGGAAGGAAAATATACATTCTGCATGAAAACGACACTACAGTTTTCAAACCATCTAACACCTTCTTCCTCAAAATCATATTTTTCGGAAAATCAGAATTTAAAAAGAGCCCACCGTGGCAGGCATTGAACCCGGGTCGCCGAAGTGGGTTTCAAACGCACAGTCAACTACGCCACGAGTCGCTGTACCCGAACTTGCCGCGCTGATTTATATTTGCTGCCTCTTGTCTCTAGGCGCTAGTATTCGGATTCGAACGAAGAAGCTATAACTAGCAACGTTGCAGTCCCCCTACCATTCTAAAATTTATGACAAGTACACTCCCCAGACGCTACTGTAGTCTGCTACACTCCGTATAAGCCATGCAATTTTGCGATATACACAATTATGTCCATCAATGGTAGTCTTTCATGGAAAAATTATATCAGATACCTATATAGCGAAAGCTGCTTCACAAAAACACACCCTGCTGCTCTTAGATTCAATCCAGAGATAAGCCATTTGTCTGGTTGGTAATTCAACACTCATTAATGTCTTGACATCATTGAAACATCGTAGGAGAGTCACTTCTTTATAGATACTTCTTATACAATCACTAGAAATACCATCAGTCAGACGATCCCGACAAGCCCAGTAATCACTAACTTTTTAGTTAGTATACTCAGTGCGAGTTCGTTATCATTGTCGAAAAATAAAATGCTATCAGTTCGTTATCAATGTTGAAAAATAAAACGCTATCAAGTGTCTCTACCTATGCGAAATTTGTCAACATACGAGTAGGTACTTTTCTACAGTTCACTATAAGTTCTTCGCCTTAAATATCATGATGAAACAACAACATTCTATGAGAAACGTTTCACCAGAACTTCCTTACCAAATCTTATCATGCCCTGATTCAATTTTATAAATTATCGCAGTCTTTCGGGCACCAAGAAACTTAAATTTAACTTGCGAGAATGAGGAAGTTTCAACTCAAAACAATTTAATAAGATTTCGTCCAGTACCTTCACCTTTGTATCAATTATCACTTTATTTCTCGGAATAAATTGATGTGCAATATGAGCATCTTGAACATTATTTGTTGTCAAAGATTCTTTGACTATGGATAATTTGAATGAAACGAATTTGAAATGGCTTTACCTTATTCACTGAACAACCCTACACAAGGACGTCGCCAGCCGGAAAGCTAGGGGGGGGGGGAACCATGAAACAAACTAAAGAGAAAAATCAAATAAGAAAGGTTTAATGCAAGAAAAATAATATTCTTCTATGGATCTTTGTGAATTCGTTGGCCACTTTATTGAACGAAATAGTTCAAGTTTTTGAGAGAAGTTGCCTATGTACAGTGTGTCCAGTTTTCGATGCTTTTGTGTGATATCTCAGTTATCTTTCGAGATCGAACCTTGCGGTTTTCGCGGTCCTGTACCACTTTTCTGTAAAACTCAAGATGGCCTTATCAGATTTTGCACAACTGTTTGCGTTTATGAGATACAGGACGATTTTGAAAATTCATACTTTTTGGACCCCCTCTATATCAGCGAAAATGTCAAATTGGAATCTTATCCCATACTGAATTTTGCGCAGAATTCAGTGGCGCACTCAAATTTTTTTTTCTGGGTATGGTTTCGGAGATACGACTCAAACTTATGATTTTTCAAATGGAACAGCCTGCATTTTATAAGCTCATTAAATTCCTAATTTTTCCCCAACAAAATGGAATATGATGAATATGTATAAAATTTTCGAAAATGCGCCAAAGTCACTAAAACATTGAATTTTAATAGTGGGATATGGATTTTTCATTTAAAAAAAGTTCCAATTGAAGAATATTTCAATTGATTCTTCCATGAAAACGACAAAAACAATCCCAACACTAACCTAACCTGATAGCAACAAATGAATGGTAATAAAGAGTTCATATTCTAGAATAAGCACCTGATTTAAAAATTCATTTTATTTTATTCGACTTTATGTTTTTCGTACACCCTGTAGTGGGCGGAAAAAAGTCTTGAACAGGTGAATACTACTGACTGAGACCGTTCATTTGAGGTATCACAAAAGAGGTAGTGCCATTTTGACATTTCAAAGTTGGGGTGTGTCACGACGACGCAGTGTTTTTCAACTTTTTCATTTCGCGAGATATTCGCATTGAAAGTTTTCAAATTTACACCCTGTATTCTTTGGTGAATTCCAGTTTGACGTAACCACGCGTTAATTTATTGCATAAACTTCAGCTGACGTCAGCGCCTTGCCTTCTGGGTACAATATTTCATTATTGGGATAAAGTACAATAAAACCTTCAGAAATCAGAACATTGAAACTCGCGAGATCATTAAATGGCAGTAGAAGGGAAGGAAACATGGGCGTCGTCAGAACAGACTGAAAAATTATACAGTGATAGGCGAAAGTGTGGAACCAAGGGAATATCTCGGTAACCGTTTGTTAGAACTCTTTGAATCATTGTTTAAGGTGGATTCGAAAATGTTTTCGATAATATCGCCATGTTCTCATATTATGTTAGAGTCCTGTCGTTGAATAAAACATAATAGGAGGAAGCCATAATATTATAGTTCTTGACTGTTTCGAGCAACCAGCATGTTCAAATATTTCTTATACTCCGTAACAAAATATCATTTGAATGTTGAATACTTGGCAACATTGTGTTGAATGCTGAGAATCGACAAGACACCGCCCACAATTCGTGCGCCGTGTTGTCATGTTCACCAGTTCGAATGTCCTTTAGTGTGAATAATTGATATGATGATTATTTATGCAAATCTTGTGTGGCAAATCTTTTCCCGCAGTACTGAAAAGAAATTACACTTCCGGAACTGAATTGCGTGCGGGTATAGTATGGATGGCGTACGCTTGTAGAAAAAAAGTATTCCACTCGCCTATTTAGCTCAGGAATATCAGGTTTCAAACATAAAATCTTTTTTCTGCAACCGACACAAAAGTCGTCCATTTTGATATCAAAAAAAAATTAGCTCTTAAATTGACGTTTCTATTACTGACACAAAAATAGGTATGTTGCTAGGCAACATATTTAGTTCCTAGGAGCTAAAGTTGAATTTTAGTTCCTAGGAGCTAAAGTTTGAAAAGGATCTACTGGACGTCATCAAGAATAAACAACATTGTGACGGTTGGTTATTTGGGTTGAGACAGGGTAGATAGAGTAGGCCCTGGTTGAGAGGCATACCTGATTTGTTCGCGATTTCAGCAGATTTGGCATTTCATACCCATGCTGGAGATATGAATACACCTTATTATAGTTTAGTATTCGAATTATCAACATCGCAATTAAGTATTTTTGTTTTGATCAGGGAAGCCTCCAAGATTCAAATACTTGCTTGATCTGTATTTCATTCTTTATTCTCGGGATGGATAACTTGTTTTTGGATAATCACGGCAAGCAATAGTTTTTTGTCTCAAACAACGATATTGTTAACCTTCATTTGATTATCAAGCGACAAACATTGTATTACGGATAGGAAAAAATAATTGCTCTTATTATTGTTGATGTGCTCACTAACCTAAAATTTTCCAAGTCTTGTTTCTATAGCTGGCACTGACGCGATATTTGCCATTAGAGCACCTGGTCCATACACAAATATGTCACTCTGTGATTGTATTTATATTGAAACTACAATAATTCGAACATCCTTGAAAATTGAATGAACCTGCTGTTAATGCAGGTAGAATATTCTCACCACACTGATTATTTGTCAATATTTGTTGCATTGCATAAATATGGCACGACATTGGTGGTTACTTCACATATTCATTTGAGTTAATTGTTTCGGTTGCAGAAAAAATAGCATGTTTCATTCGGATCAAAAGTGATTTTGTTCGACTCGCAAATTTTGCTTTCGCTCGGCTTCGCATGTCAAACAAAGTGTCACTTTTGATCCTAATAAAACAATCTACTATTATAACTAGCTAAATATCTGCATACGTACTCATAATACTAAGAAAATTAATGTCCTGAAACTCCCCACCTCTCCGCCGCTTGCGTTCCAGAATACACCCCTGTCCCCCTCCCGCCCCGCCTGCGCTTCAGGAATCGAGTAAACAAAACCCGCCACGATAGTATACTCTCCATTCTGCGTTATCTTCCAGAATACCCATTTCTTTCCAGGAAACTAAAAATTTTCTACGATGGCAGGCTAACGCTGTCAATAAAGATCTTGCGGAAATTATAGCCTGGGGAACCATCATCATAGTTGAATTCAGTATGCCTGGTATAACAATGTCTGGTACCATACCATTCCCACCAAGACCACTATATCTATGCTCGGTATTTTCATCAGCAATACTCTCTCATGGAAAAATCATTTTCGATCCATTGGTCGGGGTTCAAAGATGTTATATGTCTGTTTGTGTATTCCTTCACCAAAGCAATGCACTCAAAATTGGTAATAAGTTTGTCAACTGAGGTGTTTTTTAGAACCTTGAGGAGATTTGTATCTCGTAGGGGTAAACCCAACACCATTCATTCAGATAATCGATCAACATTCATTTGGACTAAAGAGTAGACACATTATCAGTCAAATATTCAGAAAGTGAGCCATTGGAATTTGTATGTTTTGAATGAAAGAATAAATTTGAAATGTATTCCTGCAAATTCACCCGGGGGTTATGAGAAGCAGGGATGAAATCTTGCGAATTTCATTTGAAAAGGGTAATGAACAATTCATCGCTAACGTTTGAGCAATTTTACACAGTGCTCACACAAGTGGAGGCGGTGTTGAATTTCCATCCATTGGTCCCTCTTTCCTCTTCACCTGATGATATGGACGTTCTAACCCCATCACATTCATGTTTGAATTGATGGTCAGTTGAAGATAGACTCTATTATTTCACAATGATTCTTGTATTCGAAATTGTAAATGGCCCAACACTTGTTCCAATCACTACAGAACTTCCCCCTGCGCCTGATAATTTACTGAATCTCATCAGCTGTGGTTGTAAAAATGGATGTGAACATTGGTGCGAGTGTAGAAAAGCATCAGGTTTGATGTGTTCGGCAATGTGTCGCCATTGTGTTGGCCATAATCGTGTGAAAATTACATGCTGATGATATGGATTTAATTTGACTGATCCAAGAATTGTATTTTTTCCTGTCTAATAAATATTTTCAGTTCCATTTTATACTTTTTTCTAATATTTGGAGGTCATTTGGGAAGATACTATTGTAAAAAAAATATGTACCAATCAATATTTATTTCTTTCAACACTCTGTATATATTATGACGCAAGCGGCGGAAGCTTGGGGAGTTTCGACTAGTTGTTAATTATCAAATACAGCGTCGGTATACCAAATTTCAGCTAGTTTTGAAGGATTTTATGTATTTGGTCAATTTTAATCTAATAATCCTGAGCTTATTCCTGCTATCTGGCCCACGGACTATACCGCGAACCACGCCAGTCGCCGTCCTGCCAGCTGGACGCAGGATTCTCGCCTTTAAGCGATCGCGCAGCAGGATGAGGAATCCCAGACGTCGGACGGTCTTCCTGCGCCAGCAGGACGGACAAAGACCCGGCTGTACGTTCGAAATGCGCGCGGAATGTACGGGGTGATCGATGCGTGGCCTGAATATGTTTATGTTCCGGATTGAACTGCCGGCAGTGTCAGTAGTGCCACTGATTTTCCTCAAATGGGCCTTTCCAGTATTATACCAGTGCTGCAGGCTTTGAAAATGGTGAAAAGTGAACAAAAACTTATATGAGAATGAAACTCATTGGAGAAAGTAGAGAATATAACAAATATGGAAGGAGAAATAAGTTGCGGTAGATCTGGGGTCTGGAAGTGGAAGGAGGTGAGCTTCAAGGGTAAAAAACGGATAAACTCGATTTCTGGCAAAACTACAAGCTCTATGAGAAGAAGTCATACAGCAAAATCGTATAGGTTATAAAAAGATCAATAACTTTTGTCCTTACATTTTTTTTACATAACCTCAAAATTCATGTGAAAAATTCAAATCAACAAATTTTTTTTTGGATGTATGATGAATTGATATTCATCATACAGGACGTGGAAAAAATTTCTAAATCATGAATCTGCGATTGAAGGTCTATAAAAATAACAGTAGAAAACAAAGAATATAAGTGGGTGACCTTATGCCTCCGGTAACTGGGTGGGCCGCAGTTGTATCTCCTGGTTTTCCTGAACTCAACGGATAGTGGCAGGAGTGAGATGCAGAATAGGAGAGGGCTAAAGGAGTCTCCTTGAAATACTCGTCTTCTTATGATGACTGGCGCTCTGCGGTCTTCCAGACCAGCATCAGTTGTTCTATGCATCTCACTATAGACTCGGGTACCGAAAGACACTTCAGCAAGTACACGAGTAACTCATGTGACGTTGTGTCAAATGCCTTTCGGTAATCGATCCAGGCCACAGAAAGATTCCGCTTGTACTGCACGGAGTCACAGATTAACAACATCGTGCGTTCCTAGGGAGGATAGGAACAGGAGGTAGGTATTGGAATTTTTTTTCAACTTTTGAAGATTATATTATGTTGTTGGGAATACTTCCACAGGCAATGAATTCCAGAGCCTAGCCGTTCTATGGATGAAGGAGTCTTGAAGAAGTGCTGTTCGACAGCTTTCGAGGTTGACAACAAAAGGATGTGCTGACTGGGCTTGTCTAGTTCGTCTGATTGGTATTGCTAGTGAAGGGATGATAGCAGAGATTTCCGAAGAACATTTCCCGTGGAAGTATCGATAGAAGAGTGAAAGATCGCCGACCTTTCTACGGTGTTCCAATGATGTCAAAGAATGAGTGAGTGTGGCGTCACCCACCAGGCGGATGGCTCTTCTGTGGATGGAATCTAAGAGCATCAGCGTATGTTTTGGTGCTGAACCCCATATGTGGGAACAGTATTCTAGAACAGGCCGTATCTGCGCTTTGTAGATCATGAGAAGCTGTTGAGGTGTAAAGTAGCTTTTCGCACGGAACAAGAATCCGAGTTTTTGTGAAGCAGCTTTTGCGATGGATCTGACATGATTATTCCATGAAAGAGTGTTGCTGATGGAAATACCGAGCATAAATATGATAGGCTTGGTGGGGATGGTGGAGCCAGACATTACAATATCGGGCATACTGAGTTCCGTCTTTCTAGAGAAAATGCAGGCTTGAGTTTTGGTGGCGTTGAATTCAACTAGGTTGTTTGTTTTCCAGACTGTGATTTCAGCAAGATTTTCATTGACAGCATTGACCTTCCTGAGCCATGAGTTCTTAGTTTCCTGGGAAGAAATGGGAATTCTGGAAGAGAACGCAGTATGGGGGGTACTATCATCTGCAAAGCTGTGGATGGGGCAAGTTGTTACTCCCAACAGATCATTGATATGAAGCAGAAATAATGTTGGTGCCAAAATTGATCCTTGTGGAACGCCGGAATTGATGCCAATGGTATCGGTATCAGACGATACACCGTCCACCACCACGTGAAGCGATCTGCCTGAAAGAAAACTCGATAAGAGATGGCATAGCTGAGGTGGTAAGCCGTATGATGGTAGTTAGCCAGCTATTAAATATACTGGCTAAATGGTGGTGGGTAAAGGGAAACTTTTTCCACCAGAATTTATTGATCCCGTCGGGACCATAAGCAGCAAAGTTCTTGGAGCCTTTGAGGGCTTCTCGAACCTCCTCAGTGTTTATCGGTTGGCGCAGTAATTCGGACTCAGGCTCTCGGTTATGATTATTATTATTATTATCTCCCACGCTCCTGATCAAAATCTCGGAATATTCTTTACATACCCAAATAGGGCATTGAAAGTAATACACATGTACAAAATTTCGTTATCTCATCACAGAGGCTTTCGGAAATATTTACAAATAACCATTATCTCGGGCTCTCTTGCAGATAGCTATAACTCCCCAGGGGGTTTCTGGGCTCATGTTCATAAGAACTGATTTCACTATTTCTGTTCCAAGAATGTGTGGTTGAAAGCTTTCTATGTAATTACGGGACACCATATACAATTATGATGAGCAGCTATCAGGTAATCGTTTATTTCGAGATAGATCATGACGCTCTGCGTATTCCGAGGTCTGCGGATGCGAGAGTTTCCCGATAATTTCCCGCGCAAGCCCCCAGACTAGTGGAAATCCGGAAAATCCTCTGCACTGGCTCGGCCTATATCGTACGCAGTCGTGCTGCTGCAATGACGATACCACTTCTGACTGCCCATGTTACTAGATCGTCCCTCTGTAATTATGATTTTCGTTATGAATATGTTGTGATCGTTTGTTAGGACTTGTTTTCGACCCACCGCTAAACAGTTTTCACAAGTTGACGCGAAAAAATCACGAGATTCGGGGTGTGAAACGACATGAAAATTGGAAAATTGCACGTGTTAGAGGTTATCTCGGATTAAAAAAAGGAAATTGTTAAATAATAGTTAACTAAAGCGCGTTGATATTAATGAGATAGTGAGTTCGAAGTGTACATAAAATGTGTTTTCACCCGCATTAAATCCATGATAATGCGTTGAAATTAATAAGAAACCTAACCTAGTTCTTCCTTGCACGAATATAGTGTGATAACAATAAAATTCTGCTCCATTTTTCACAACTAGGCTAATAGTATCAGTAAATATAATTCAAAGTATTGATTTTACATTTCCGAGAAGATTCTCTCTAGGTTAGTTCTTGGTGGTAATTTTTTGAAAGTTTGCCAAGATTCTGGCATCCAAAAGTCGATGCAAATAAAATTCTCAGTTTTATGCAGTGCCTGGATATGCCAAGAATGTTAAGCAATTCTCGAAGTGAAAACTGTGTCATTTATTTCCAAAAGTGTGCTGGTGCCTCTACTGTTGAAAGAATGGTTTGATTAAAGAAGAGGTCGTTTTTATGGATGAAATCCACGGGTTATTGTCGATTTTTTTAAATTTCTACTACATCAGGTATATATATATATCATACGAATATTTTTATGTTAAGCATGAATATTAATTCATTAGATATTGCCTTAGGCAAAATTATTATTTGAGTTGAACATTAGAGTACTGGACTTTTTTGACCCATATATATTGGACCACCATTATTTTGATTTAGGTAATTGCCAGATATAGATACCCCTAGCTATAGATAGATCGAACATCTTTAGTTTCTATAGCAATAAGACTGAAATCCTTTCTATATTCATCAAAATATTCAAATGAGAACAAAATAAGGTGGATCAATACTGCTCTGTCTCAATGAAATCCAATATACTTATTGTATTGTATACAGTTGAAATAATGTTTTTTGAAAACCAACTCGAAGATGAGGAAGATCAACATTGCGTTTTTTCAACACTCATGAATATTCTTCTTCCTCATCAAGCTCTGATTGGTTCTGAGAGTACTTATTTCTTGATCAGACAAAAAAAATGTTAACGATTTCAGTGATTCATACTATATTGTGAACCACAATTCTTGCCAGATTCACTACTTCTAGATCTGAAACACATTATAAGGGTAATTTCTGTATGACCTATTATTATTATAAATTGGGGATTTGTTTCTAATTTCGATTAAACATGTGTCCTAACTTGCTCCGTTTTTGAGATACAGGATGTAGAAGTTGGATGTATTAATTGTTTTTATTTATAACCTCCCCTGTATAAGCTTTTATGGTGCCGAAATTCAGTATGGTTGGAGACTTAGAAAGCCCCAGAACTTCAAGCTGATTGTAATTGGATTGAGTGATCTCAATGGAAGTCTTGAAAACATCTACATTAAATTCAGAGTCAAATCGAATTTTTATTGTTTCCTCAAAAACTAAGATAGATGCAAAAATCACACAGGATGTAAAAGAGTTGTTATTTCAATAGTTCAATCTAATGAAAATATGATACTCAGAAAAACCAGTGGCGTACAATGGCATTCACCATAAATATCGATAAATTTACCCACTGTGACGCCACTATAAATATTATTTCGAATATAGTTGCATCAGAAGAAGCTTCATATTACTATTAACAAAACCACAACGTTTTATTGAAATTGATGGAAAGATAATTGAGTAATGAATAAAAAAACGATCTTTCATGGAAATATTAATACTCTGTATCTCGAAAAGGAAGCAAGTTAGGACACATGTTCATATGAACTTTATTCTGTCCTATGTACACCATAAGTATGTACAGTGGCTCGTGAATCACCCTGTATGTGAGATCACTAACTATGCTACGCCATCTAGTTGTGAGATTTTTCAGACCTCATTTTGCTCCATAAGGTTGGGCATCCTCCCAGCGTGAGCGTGATATACAGGGGGCATCGGAAAAAATCTAGAGGGTCAGGATCACTTTTTTTAAATGGAATGCACCATATATTAGCACATTTTTTGAAGCATTCCTGTGACCTCTGCTGACTATTCCTCGATCATTTCAAAATTATTGATTGTTTTGTCGAAAAAATGGCATCTGCAGATCCATATCGATGTAATCACAATTATCAAGTTTAAGAGATAATAATCATAATTTCATTTGATTGGAAGATGCGTGATATTTCTGTAGAATTCTCATGCCCTCAAATTATTCAGGATGGCTAAAAATGATTTTTCAATTCGGAACTTTTGGAAGTTATTTTTCTATAGTTTTTCATATGAAACACCCCATATATTATTAGGCCATTTGGTGTAAAATCGAAACACGGACATCTTTTATCCCAACATCCATATAAATATTCGTAACCATTTTTGAATTATTGAACTTCGAAAATTATAGGTAGGCCATTTCCATCCAAACACATTCTCATCTGTTATTGAAACATCAAAAGTCCAATTAATGATTTAATTGAATTCTTACTGCAGATAACAGAGAACACAACACACAACTGAAGAATCACATAATATATGAGGATTATATTTGAATATTCGCATCTTGACTAGATGAAACGAGGATTTGACGATGAAGGTGACAGCCGATATTAACGTCAGGAAGTTAGTCTGCCTTCTTCTTTTTTTTGAATTTCTGGGAACATAGGCATTACAATGTTGCCTGTGCCACAAAATAATCTGGGATTGAATAAAATCTCGATCATAATTAGGAATGAATACTAGCAAATTTTTATTGGTACTGAAGCATCTTGCAAGTATATAAATTATCAATTAGTGATTATTAGGGACCAGGTCGAACTATGTCTTTTATGAATGTGATTACTATCGTCATTGGTCATATCGAATCTCATAAGGTGATTTCTAGTTAACAAATTTGGCAACGTCGAATTATGTGGTCCTACTTTTTATGCGGAAGCCAGAATTCGGTTCATGACGTCATCAAACCTGGCATTTTCCGAACTCGTCGAATTCAATTATAGAAAAAAATACTTGCAATGATTTTTTATAACGAATGATTGTATCAAATACCATTTATACACGGAATGATCAATATAAAATAGATATGTGGCGTAAATTCGACTAGTGTGTACAACTCCAGTGATAATTGTCTACGACATGTTAAAAACATCCCCAAAATCATAACTTGAAAGTTGCATACATTTGAAAAGAGTCGCAAAAAATCTGTCACTACCGTTTGAAGTGTAAACATTGGGATTCTTTGACTCATTTTGAAAAGAACATTTCATATGAACGTATGTCCTAAAAGTCTCAACTTATGAGATACAGGGTGATGAAGTTTTGGAAAATATCCAGTTTCTTGATATTAACTGAGACAGTATTGTATACATCTTCATGAAATTTGGTACACGTTCTTTATGCATCAAGGTGCATTTTATGATGTACACAAATTTTCATTTTCTCTACCAGTGGCACCGTTACGAGAATTTCATTGTTTATATTCTACTTAAAATTGAGCAAGGACGGAAAATCTTCAAATTTCGTACATTGATATGAAAAGCTATTCAACTATGTACAAAAAAGATCCTCTTATTGATACTCGATAGAACGCTTCGTTTCAGAGAAAAAACGGAAACACGAGACCAGACTTCAAATTTTGATGTCTGAGTACTCCATTCATCAAGCATTTTGCCATCACGAGTCATATACAGAGTGGACAGAAAAATAATCTATGCATATTCTCGACATTGACATCCTGTATCTCAAAAGTTAGGACGTATACGAGATATGCTCATATGAAGTTTAACTCTTGAAATGGGTCGAATAATCGACCCCTTGAATATTAGCATATCATTAAGGGACACCCTGTTTATTGTTTTGAATTTCATCTTATTTTGGTTGGGATCATAACCTAAAGTAAATCGTCCTGTATATTACTTCTCGATTTAGATCACACGAATTCGTTCACAGAAATCAGCATTAGCATTAGCTCGAGCTGAGTGATCTCGCTTTCTCTCTTATACTCACTGCCTTTCTCTTTCTTATCTGATAATCACATCTTACATCACTACCAAGGAGATTATTGATACAGTCTGATTAAAGGAATTTTGAATACAATAGACTCGATTACCGACGAATTATACTAAGCCACTAACCTTACTCCCCTCGTAACCTGCTACTTTTCAATTTGGAAGTGCCATTTCAATAAACTTAATTTTTGAATTTTTGAGGAGGAATACTTCGATTGTTTTTTCAACATCAGGAATAGATAGGAATTTTCTAGCCATGGACGGATAAGGAGATTATAAGAGATTAATCAGTTACTTCAACTCATGATGACCTATTCTTCGAATTACTAGCGAAACAGGTTACATCAAGCACCGTCACCTTTGGAAATAATGCAAATGAATTATAACAAGATTGAAATGCGGAAACATTTTTGGCAAACCCACTTTTCCGAGGATGAGAATGAAATTGAAAATGAGAAGAACCATGTTTTCATGTAATGCGTCTTTATGCGTCAGAATGTTCATTCTATGACACATGCGCACAATATGCATTTGTATCTCTTTTTCCAAAAAATATTCCAATATATTGTTTGTTTATCGCTACAGGCAGATTGTTCAGCAGGATATCTAGTGCCTTTCTCCATTTGGCAGTAGATTTCATAACCGAAAATGATAAAAAAAAGTCCTGATGCGAACATGGGTTCCAATATGGCTAAGGAAGCTGTTACTTTCATTGATACTTGTGATTACCGATTGATAACCATGTTTCTTCTCAAAATATATCGACTGATCAGCATTTGAACAAGGATATCACGATACTTCAATCGATGAGAAAAAAATCTGGAAATAGAGATGTTTTTTTCCAGATTTTACATGGGACTTTAGGACAATTAGGCATCCAGTAGTGTTCTATTTCCTGAATAATTGCTGAATTTGTGGCTCTAATGATCTGGTGGAGTGTTTCTACGCTCAATGTATACAGTGCTTGTCTAAAGTCCGTTCCTCCTCTACTAATTTCTGAACCACCTGGTATATCGCAACTAAATTTGAAGGACTTAAATAGTAGATAAAAGCCAACTTTTTCATGTGAAAATCAGAGCTGAAAGTTTCAAAATGGCGGCTGAGCGCCATCTTCCATACTTTTTTTAAATAGAACACCCCATATATTATTTCATTTTCGAAATTTGCTCATAATTCTCAACAGTTTTCTTCAATACACTTCACTCCTGAATTCAATTGTTCCCGAAATATCAACGTTTGAAAGGTGACATTCCGGTATGATGATCACACTTTTCATAAAATGATTGAGGCGGTCAACGGACTATTTGACAGTTACAGTTAATTTGACAGTAAACAAGACGTTAACGCGACGATTTTCTCCAGTGCAAATTGGATTGAAAGCAACATAAGTGTTATTGTTTGGGTTTGAAATGAACAAAATTTCACCTTTCAAATGTTGATATTACGAAAACAATTGAATTTAGGAGTGAAGTGTATTGAGGAGAACTGTTGAGAATTATGGTCAAATTTCGAAAATATAGTAATATTCAGGATGTTCTATTAAAAAAAAATTGAAGATGGCGCTCAGCCGCCATTTTGAAACTTTTGGCCTTGATTTTTCCATGAAATAGCAGGTTTTTATATCCCATTAAAGCCCTAAAAATTTCGTTGCTATATACCAGGTGGTTCAAAAATTAGAAGGGAGGGGGACAGACTTTAGACGGGCACTGTATATTATGTTTCCTTCTTACTCGCATGTGTTGAACAGAGGTAAATATACACTCAGTGGAGCAATACCCCACCAGTTCCTACCAATGCAATTCGTTATGAGATATACCTACTTGAAATTGGAAAATAGTGATATTGTACTTACTAAAAAAAAAATTTCTTATCCATCATTCGGCTACCTCCTTTTACGAGCAACCCTCAAAAGTCTTCAAGAGACTTGTGCGAGCAAGGAATGACAAGGGTCTTACCTTTAAACATGTGATCCCAAACTCTTACCCAAATCAAGAAAATAATAAGAATATTTATATCAGAAATGGAATTAGTTCCATGTTACTAACATTGATATTTCACGATAACTAGTTCAAGTGTTGAGCAGTTTAATAATGTGTGAATTCTGAATGGGCTCGAGTAATCAGCAAAGAATGTCGAAGAATATATATTTAGTCCTAAAATTGGTTTTCGAGAAAAAAATACTGTGAATATAAATAATTTAATAGATATACATATACGCAACCAGTTACTCCTCACTCTGAAGTATCCGTCAAACAATGATTTGGTCAAAAATAAGCAACGAAATTCACGAAATAGACTCGTTTGATATCTTCATTAGTATAAAATGGCTGATTCCAGTTCAGGTTTCCCAAGTGATATCGAGGAAGCAGTACAAAATGTACTATTCTCTTGGTCCATTCATATTTTAATCTCGTAACTGGTGTTGAAATGAACATTTCATCACCAGTTATGCAATATTGTTCGCTTCGTAACTGATGGTTACGTAAAGTGAGACGTTTCAAAATTTCCGTCAGTTTTTAAAAGTGTGAAATTACATGTCAAAATTAGAAAAATTACTTTTTGTCTGTGACGGGAAAAAAGTTTGGCATTTCATCTCTGTTGGCAGGTTATAAAATGTCACTTTTCATAAATTACCCTCTTTCCGTGGGAAAAAAGTGAGTACTTTTTTCCCGGATATAATATCACATATATATACACTGTTGATGGCTTTTGTTGTGCTATAGTTCCGAAAAATGAGTCAATAATACCGTCTCCGAGAAAGAACCACAGGAAAGAACTGCAAGTCCTTTTATCTCCATTCGACTTCGCGGTTACGTATATTACTAAACAACCCCTAAACTCGCAAATTTTTGAAAATCACAGAATTAGACTGACGGAAGTGACATCAGATATTTGATTACTTCAAAAGAATGATAAAGATGCCTACAACGCAGGTGTCTTTACTGTTAAAAACTTAAAATTTCACGTCGATAATTTTCAGATTTCAAAATAATGTAATATGTTCTCAATATTGATCCGTCTTTTCTGCTGTCACAGAAAAAAATAGTGTATTATACACGGGAAAAATATTAGATTTTAGCTCACGGTTTTTGGTCTCCCTCCGCTACGCGTCGGGAGACAACACAACCTGGAGCTAAAATATACTACTTTTTTCACTTGTATAATAAATAACTATCATTGCATTCCTGTCAATGAAAAAAATAATTCAAGTCAAGTTCGAAGAAATCAAAATTGTAATAATAGGACTTCCATTTGGAATAAAAATACTCATATGATGTGTTCGGGTTCGAAATTTTCTTTTCTGCAAATTTCTGATGAACATAGAATGGGGAGTGTATAATCTCTGATAGAATGAAAGTGAAGAGGTGATTTCCATAAATGTTCAAACAATAGAACAAAACCCTTTCGTCCGTTGGGTACTGAAACTGAACAGATCCAATTGTGGTTCAAACAAGCGAGGAAATTCCATTGCAGATGAAAGGGCCTTTTCTTGGAAATCACTCCATCGGCAATTGAATTATCACTGATTGTCGATTCATCAATTAAGCCTTGAATGTAAACATTTCAATGGTTATGATCAATTTTCCAAGTTGAAAGATGAATAATCGACTATCGCAGGACCTACAAGTAGCACAACTATCATACAATGTGTTCCAGAATATGAAGGACAGATTTCAAGAGGTGATAAAACGTCTGAAAAAATGAAAAGAGAATGATTTTTATGCGAGGAACATGGCATTAAGTTTGTAATTATGAATAGAATGTTCTTATGTCCCACTCTGTGACTTATCGTGATGGCAAAACGTCAATCTGGTGGCATTTGGTGCCCTAATTCATAGTTATTTATTTATACAAGGCAAAAAAGTAGTAGATTTTAGCTCAAGTTGTGACCGTGAGCTGAAATCTAATATATTTCCAGTGCATAATACACATTTTTTTCTATGGCAGGAAAAAGGTCGAATCAATATTGAGAAGATATTACATTTTATAAGAATTAGAAAATTATCGACGTGAAATTTGAAGTTTTAATAGTAATGACACCTGCGTTGCAGGCATCGTTATCAATCTTTTGAAGTAATCAAATATCTGTCATCAGAGTCTGATTCTGTGATTTGATTTTGAAAAATTGCAAAGGTGGTTGTTTAGTAGAGAATCTGAAAATGCAGTGAAATACTGGGTATTCTATTTGAAATAACAAAGTTGTTGCTACTTTTTGATAAAAGCGGCAACACTGAATTGCTGAAAATATTTTAAATAAAGAGAGCGTATTCTAAAATATAGGCATGCATTTTTTCATGGATTTCACACAAGTCGTAACATACCCTGTATATCTGGGAATAAAGTAATTTATGGAAAGTGACTTCTTATAACTTATCAATAAAGATGAAATTTCAAACTTTTTTCTCGTCACAGAAAAAAAATCTACCATGGTAATCATATTTTAAAATCAAAATTGGATATTCCACGTCTCCAAAACAGTGTATCCTAACGAGTTTCAACAATCGTTTCATTAACTATCACATTTGCTTTACCACCTACTATAGACGGATAGAATAAAATAGTTATTTATTATACAAGGGAAAAAAGTAGTAGATTTTAGCTCCATGTTGTGTTGTCTCCCGACGCGTAGCGGAGGGGGACAAAAAACCGTGAGCTAAAAGTAATATTCTCTCAACTGTGGCTAAAATCTAATATTTTTCCCATGTATAATACACTATTTTTTTATGTGACAGAAGAAAGGACGAATCAATATTGAGAAGATATTACATTATTTTTAAACCTGAAAATTATCGTTTTCAATAGTAGGGACACCTGCGTTGTAGGCATCTTCATCATTATTTTGAAGTAATCAAATATCTGATGTCACTTTTGTCAGTCTAATTCTGTGATTTGATTTAAAAAAATTGCGAATTTAGTGGTTGTTTAGTAATATACGTAACCACGAAGTCGAATGGAAGATAAAAGGACTTGCAGTTCTTTCTCGGAGACGGTATTATTGACTCATTTTTCGGAACTATAGCACTACAAAAGCCATCAACATCATATGGGAAAAAAGTAATTTATGAAAAGTGACATTTTATAACCTGCCAACAGAGATGAAATGCCAAACTTTTCTCCCGTCAAAGAAAAAATAATTATATAGATTCGATATCTCTGAGATGCTTAGTGATTCACCAGAATTTTACAAATTGTTGTTTGGTTCTATCGCAACTCAACGAAACTTATTTTTCGGTCTCAACTCCTTATGTCTCGCAAAAGGAGCATTCTACAACTATTTATATTTATATTAACTATACTCCTCTGAGATGTCCCATCACATCTTGAAGTATGTCCCACATATCACATTTTGTTGACTTCTAGTTGAGTTGATAAGCGATGACTCAGTTCTAGAACACCCTGAAGCTTCTATATTTTCTGATTAATACTGATTAAAACATTTCCTCGACACTCTTCACTGGTTCTCAGGAGCGACTATACAGGGTGATTCAAAAGTAAGCAACACATGCTTCCAGGGGCGTATTCCTTGTATAAAAATAAGGCAAAAAGTTACTATTAATAAGGGTTCAAAAATACTTCCTAAAGGAGCTACGCCTCTCTGAATAGGACACTTCAAAGACGATTTTTCCTCTATAACTCTTTCAAAATAAATTTTCGAAAATAGGTGAACGGCATGAACATTTGATGGTCAATAACACTCCGGATTCAAAATCTCCAAATATTATCCAGAGGCATCATATGCGGGGGAGGGAAAGTGTAAAAACATCCCTTTTTCTTTTGATATTCAGGTTATTGTGATTTCGTTTGAAAACTATAAAATTCTAGGGTTTTTCACGTGGAAAAGTTACTTTTAGTTCATTTCGACAGAACTATTTAGGATATAATCGACTTTGAAAACCTACTCACCATCAAATGTTCATGCCGTACAGCAATTTTGGAAACTTTTGTTCATTATTCCAAATCTTTTGGGATTTTCTCTCCTCGTTTCTATAAAATAAGAATATGAATATTATTTTAATATACGTGTAGTAAGGACAAATCAGATGATTTGCCCCAAAATGTCAGTGCGTTTAAAGAATGTTCCTACACTGAAAAAAAAATTGAGTGAAATTTCACTTAAGGTCCACGCAATAATGAGTCAATTTCGGTCCACGCCCGATTGAGTTGAAATTTCAGCTTACTTGACTGTGTAAAATAGTAATTCATGAACCGATTCGATCAAATTTGTTATAAACATTCTCATTGATATGAGAACTTGATGAAATATCTAATTTGAGTTGAGAATTCACTGAAACATTTCAATCAGTAAATTCACTCACAACCACATATGCATTCACTCAGAGGAATTTTCTACAGTGTATCAGAGAGCCTGAAAGAAAAATTCAGTGACAATTTGTATTGAAAAAAGTTCGGAGAAGAGAAATAAAGGTATATAGAAAAAATATCAAATTTTCAAAATTGTCTTTGAGGTGTTTTAGTTTCATTTTCATGCAAGGAATACGCCCCTGAAAGGATGCCGCTTACTTTTGAATCACCCTGTATATCGAAATTGCTTTCAGATGAAAGCTCTCTAAGTCTATAACAATCGTTTTTCCAGATTCCTCGTTTCTTCGACGAAGAACGAATGCTTATAAGTTGCCTTAATAATAAAAAGACAAAGGAACAACCTAGTAGTGCCTGAATTGCACCGTATTCATTGATTTCGTATAGCCAGGAATCGCAATAAGACCACGTCAATACTCGTTAATAAATAAATGCTAAAAACGTTCAGTGATATATTTATAATTAAGCTAGTGGATAGATAGATAGATATCGTGAAGTAATCAAAACGAATTGAGAAAAATAATGTCTCAAGTTGCATTATGTAACTATGGAAACAACGATACTAACAATAACAACGACAACATTAGTGAGGATTCCAGTCAAGTGCCGACCATATATAGGTAAACATACTAGTTTTAGAAACCTAGTTTAGTAGTAGTAAGTATTGTAGTACCTAGTTTGTAATCACATTGAACTAATAGTCCTATCTAATATCTTCTTCATACACTACACTGTTTTACCACTAACCAAACCGATTTTTTAACGCCTCGACACGTGTTTCGCTAACTATGTTAGCATCTTCAGGAGAAGATTAAAAATTCAGTTTTAATCTTCTCCTGAAGATGCTAATATATTCAGCGAAACACGTGTCGAGGCGTTAAAAGATCGGTTTGGTTAGTGGTAAAACAGTGTAGTGTATTATCGTGCCAAAGGTTCCAGTCTTCGATATATCTTCTTCATGTTTACAGGATAATTGAATTTCATTTTCTCAGGTTTTATACATATACAGAGGATTTTCATTTTCATGTTCTAATTTCGTATGTTCAACAGATAGAACAGATATAATTCGATCTTCGACATGGTAAATAGCCAGAAAAGTAGTTGATTTCTGTTGAATATGCAGAATGATAATAGTTGCATGATATATTTTTATCTGAAGAAGAATGCACAAATTCTCAACTTCAGAAAATTGTATCTTCAAATTCCTATCGTGTGTGTTCAATGAATATAATTCAATGTTCGTCGTGGCAATATTTTTATCACATAGGAAATGTGAATTTTCAATGTATTTTTTTTTTATCGCTTGGAGCGCACGAAAGGGGATCCCTATAATGTTCAAAGAACATCGTGCGTTCCTAGGGAGGATAGGGACAGGAGGTAGGTATTGGAATTTTTTTTGAACTTTTGGAGATTATATGTTGTTGGGAATACTTCCACAGGCAATGAATTCCATTCTTATATTTTCATCATGTTTTCATAATTCATCTGAGAATATTCCTTCTCAATATCAGTAATTATAATATTGGTCAATATTGGTCTGAAATTTATTTTTCAATACAACCTGTTGAACCAGGGCCTACTCTATCTCACGGTGAGATAGAGTAGGCCCTGGTTGAACACGTCAGATCAACATAATTTTGTTATCGTGTTAAAGCAGAGCCTACTCTATCTCACCTAAAGCGTTGGTGATAGAAGAAGTAGCAGTAGTAGTACTAATAGCCCTATCTAATATTTTTTTCATGTTTACAGGTAAATTGAATTTTATTTTCTCAGGTTTAATATAGTGTTTGTCAACAGGAATTTGCTCCCTTCCTATAATAAGAAAATCGAATCATATACCAGGACCTATCAATTTCCATACTTGGGAAAGCTTTTTTAACAGTCGCACCAACTTGTGTTCGTCCCTCTAACCCCTAGGAACTTCAACTTTGAAATTTCAAGTGGAAGTACCCTACCTCCAACACATCATTGCAAAGCCATTACCATTGCTAATACTTCGATGAATTTTTCGAATTTCTAGAAATCGATTGAAATTTGACAGAGTTATCGGTAAAAGTCAATATGTTTGACAATAATTGACAAACCAACAGTGGCGTTCTAATTCCTAACCAAAATTGTTTATCAATTGAACGCTTTTCATCTATTTCATATCCACATCTCTCTTTTTTGTTGTGTCGATCAATTCATCAATGACAAAATGAAAGTTCTACTTATTGATGTTTTGTTGAAAATGGCCTCCGTTAACTTGCAAACAATGATACTGTCAAGAATAAAGGCCTATGAATTAACATCACTCAAACTCTCGTTCATTTCAAGATCTCTCATCATAAATTAACTTCTCCAAATTAAAACATTCAGTACAGTGTAGTTTCGAGCAGGTCAGCGGAGATTATAGACGTCAGTTCATTTAGAATTAATCATTCCAGAATTACGTCATTTGACAGGTTGCTGAGGGGCAAACATTGTATTTTGTCAAGATCTGTCATAGAAAACTAGAATTAGTGGGATCGTTTTCCTTGGAATCCGAGTTGGAACCAGAAAGAATTTCATAATTTTGTTTGGTGAAACTGTTATTATATTGTGGATGTGGCAGAGAGACGGCCAGAGCAATGCTCATCAAAGGTAACCTAACAGATAGTTTGTGTGCCCCTCAAGAAACCATGTCAAAATCACGTGTTCTGAATGATCAATTTGCAAAAACCGCTTACCGGGCGATAATACCTAGGTTAAGCAATATCGAAAGATGATGGTCATTTCCATAATTGCGAATCTATCATCGATTTCAAATATAAATAGAATCAGAATCGATAAGGCATGGTCATTATTGGTCATTATTAGTTCAATCGTTATTCGATTCATCACTACCAATTATTATGTTGAAATCAGTACATAACACTCATTCATCGATTGCTGACTTCCAAAGTGGCACTATGCCACTTTGGGGGTGTGACATCTCCTCGACTTTGGTGCTGCTGCCCATAACATAATGTGAGTACCAAGAACCATCATCTTGTTTTTGTTGTTCGCTCGTTTCATATTTGTTCTTTGCTGTTCCGCCTTTTTGGCACATTTTTGTGTTTTCGTAATTGGATAAATTGTTTGTTGTATAGCCAAGCGAGTACTCTTAAGTTGATGCATCGAAGTAAAAGCGATGTCTGAGTTGCGACAATACAATATTTTTCCAAATCATTTCACTGAGGACATCTGATGTAATCAATCGGCAAGCTTCCATAATTATCTGACGCAGCACTGCTAGTGTTTCAGGTTGCGTGTCATGACCCCATGTAAAATTTCCAAAGGGCGATTTTGGTGGCCATTGGCTCTTCTACCAATCTACCAATCCAATGACCTGGGAAAGAATGCGCCATTATAGTTTCAAATATTCTGTGAACACTTGAACTGGATACACCAGAAGCTGTGAAAACCGTTTTGATCGATTAATTATTGTCAATCTGTTAGAGACCCAACACTGCAGATTCAACTGCTTCATTTCGAACTGGGCAATTTCTTGTTAAGAATCGAACCCGTTGCAAAAAACTTGTCCATCAGTAGTTTAACGTACTGATGGCTTACATTCTTATCAGGATGATTAGCAATAAAAATTCGTGCTGTAGCTTTGCTCAGTCTTGCACTGCAGATTCAACTGCTTCATTTCGAACTGGGCAATTTCTTGTTAAGAATCGAACCCGTTGCAAAAAATTGTCATCTTTTGTTTAACGTACTGACGGCTTACATTCTTATCAGGATGATAAGAATAAAAATTCGTGCTGTAGCTTTGCTCAATCTTGCACTGCAGATTCAACTGCTTCATTTCGAACTGGGCAATTTCTTGTTAAGAATCGAACCCGTTGCAAGAAACTTGTCCATCAGTAGTTTAACGTACTGATGGCTTACATTCTTATCAGGATGATTAGCAATGAAAATTCGTGCTGTAGCTTTGCTCAATCTTGCACTGCAGATTCAACTGCTTCATTTCGAACTGGGCAATTTCTTGTTAAGAATCGAACCCGTTGCAAAAAAATTGTCTATCAGTTGTTTAACGTACTGACGGCTTACATTCTTATCAGGATGATTAGCAATGAAAATGCGTGCTGTAGCTTTGCTCAATCTTGATCTTGATACCAAATTGCAACAATGTCAACTCTTTCTGTGATAGAATAAACTAAATATTTCGGATAGCTTACATTCTTATCAGGATGATTTGCAATGAAAATTCGTGCTGTAGCTTTGCTCAATCTTGCACTGCAGATTCAACTGCTTCATTTCGAACTGGGCAATTTCTTGTTAAGAATCGAACCCGTTGCAAAAAAATTGTCTATCTTTTGTTTAACGTACTGATGGCTTACATTCTTATCAGGATGATAAGCAATAAAAATTCGTGCTGTAGCTTTGCTCAATCTTGCACTGCAGATTCAACTGCTTCATTTCGAACTGGGCAATTTCTTGTTAAGAATCGAACCCGTTGCAAGAAACTTGTCCATCAGTAGTTTAACGTACTGATGGCTTACATTCTTATCAGGATGGTTAGCAATAAAAATTCGTGCTGTAGCTTTGCTCAATCTTGCACTGCAGATTCAACTGCTTCATTTCGAACTGGGCAATTTCTTGTTAAGAATCGAACCCGTTGCAAGAAACTTGTCCATCAGTAGTTTAACGTACTGATGGCTTACATTCTTATCAGGATGATTAGCAATGAAAATTCGTGCTGTAGCTTTGCTCAATCTTGCACTGCAGATTCAACTGCTTCATTTCGAACTGGGCAATTTCTTGTTAAGAATCGAACCCGTTGCAAAAAAATTGTCTATCAGTTGTTTAACGTACTGACGGCTTACATTCTTATCAGGATGATTAGCAATGAAAATGCGTGCTGTAGCTTTGCTCAATCTTGATCTTGATACCAAATTGCAACAATGTCAACTCTTTCTGTGATAGAATAAACTAAATATTTCGGATAGCTTACATTCTTATCAGGATGATTTGCAATGAAAATTCGTGCTGTAGCTTTGCTCAATCTTGCACTGCAGATTCAACTGCTTCATTTCGAACTGGGCAATTTCTTGTTAAGAATCGAACCCGTTGCAAAAAAATTGTCTATCTTTTGTTTAACGTACTGATGGCTTACATTCTTATCAGGATGATAAGCAATAAAAATTCGTGCTGTAGCTTTGCTCAATCTTGCACTGCAGATTCAACTGCTTCATTTCGAACTGGGCAATTTCTTGTTAAGAATCGAACCCGTTGCAAGAAACTTGTCCATCAGTAGTTTAACGTACTGATGGCTTACATTCTTATCAGGATGGTTAGCAATAAAAATTCGTGCTGTAGCTTTGCTCAATCTTGCACTGCAGATTCAACTGCTTCATTTCGAACTGGGCAATTTCTTGTTAAGAATCGAACCCGTTGCAAGAAACTTGTCCATCAGTAGTTTAACGTACTGATGGCTTACATTCTTATCAGGATGATTAGCAATGAAAATTCGTGCTGTAGCTTTGCTCAATCTTGCACTGCAGATTCAACTGCTTCATTTCGAACTGGGCAATTTCTTGTTAAGAATCGAACCCGTTGCAAAAAAATTGTCTATCAGTTGTTTAACGTACTGACGGCTTACATTCTTATCAGGATGATTAGCAATGAAAATGCGTGCTGTAGCTTTGCTCAATCTTGATCTTGATACCAAATTGCAACAATGTCAACTCTTTCTGTGATAGAATAAACTAAATATTTCGGATAGCTTACATTCTTATCAGGATGATTTGCAATGAAAATTCGTGCTGTAGCTTTGCTCAATCTTGCACTGCAGATTCAACTGCTTCATTTCGAAATGGGCAATTTCTTGTTAAGAATCGAACCCGTTGCAAAAAAATTGTCTATCTTTTGTTTAATGTACTGATGGCTGACATTCTTATCAGGATGATTAGCAATGAAAATTCGTGCTGTAGCTTTGCTCAATCTTGATCTTGATACCAAATTGCAACAATGTCAACTCTTTCTGCGATAGAATAAACTAAATATTTCGAGAATACGATTACACAGTCAACAAAAAACTGGCACTAACCATTTCGTGTTCACTTACAAAAAAACAGAAGTGACTCTTTTGCTATTTATTATTCAAGAAGAGATAAGATTTGAACCTTCTACGTCGCCCCCTGCACTTGGCTCACCTTGTAAGTTCGGAGACTCTTGGAATTTTTACTTTCTATCTTTTTTTTAATCGTTTGGAGCGCACGAAAGGGAATCCCTATAATGTTCAAAGAACATCGTGCGTTCCTAGGGAGGATAGGGACAGGAGGTAGGTATTGGAATTTTTTTTGAACTTTTGGAGATTATATGTTGTTGGGAATACTTCCACAGGCAATGAATTCCAGAGCCTAGCCGTTCTATGGATGAAGGAGTCTTGATAAAGTGCTGTTCGACATCTTTCGAGGTTGACGACGAAAGGATGTGCTGACTGGGCTTGTCTAGTTCGTCTGATTGGAATTGCTAGTGAAGGGATGATAGCAGAGATTTCCGAAGAACATTTCCCGTGGAAGTATCGATAGAAAAGTGAAAGGTCGCCGACCCTTCCACGGTGCTCCAATGATGTCAAAGAGTGAGTGAGTGTGGCGTCACCCACCAGGCGAATGGCTCTTCTCTGGATGGAATCTAAGAGCATCAGCGTATGTTTTGGTGCTGAACCCCATATGTGGGGACAGTATTCTAGAACAGGCCGTATCTGCGCTTTGTAGATCATGAGCAGCTGTTGAGGTGTAAAGTAGCTTTTCGCACGGAACAAGAATCCGAGTTTTTGTGAAGCAGCTTCTAAGAACCTTTTCCTATTCCCACAAAAACTATCCTCTTTCATGTCTTCTGTAAACCGTTCATTGACTGAACTACACCCTAAATTCCACCAACAATTTGCACGGACCATAATTATTATTATGCTTTGTATACCGATCGCGATACTATCGAGACCTGCCACCAAAATATTAGTATTGCGAATTGCAATTTGCGGTGCGGTCGCGTATAATTGAAAACGATTTCCGGCAGTAGTTATCCTGTTATTCCTGTTGGCTTTAATTACTGCGGGGCGACTGCGAAAGGGCTATTCTCGACCGAGGGTGAGCCTATCGGCGGATAATAAATGGGGGTGACGAGGTGAACTCTCATGAAATACGAAAAGAGGCAGCAGAACTGCCGGACGTGTCGTTAGAGGGACTTTTCTTTCTATACAAGGCTTTCATTTCAAAATTTACCATGCACCCTGCATATCTTTTGATTTTTTTTTCATCGCTTGGTGCGCACGAAAGGGAATCCCTATGATGTTCAAAGAACATCATGCGTTCCTAGGGAGGATAGGGATAGGAGGTAGGTATTGGATTTTTTTTTGGACTTCTGGAGATTATATGTTGTTGGGAATACTTCCGCAGGCAATGAATACCAGAGCCTAGCGGTTCTATGGATGAAGGAGTTTTGATAAAGTGTTGTTCGACATCTTTCGAGGTTGACAACGAAAGGATGTGCTGACTGGGCTTGTCTAGTTCGTCTGACTGGTATTGCTAGTGAGGGGATGATAGCAGAGATTTCCGAAGAACATTTCCCGTGGAAGTATCGATAGAAAAGTGAAAGGTCGCCGACCTTTCTACGGAGAAGCTGTTGTGGTGTAAAGTAGCTTTTCGCACGGAACAAGAATCCGAGTTTTTGTGAAGCAGCTTTTTGAGTAAATTGAGATAAGTTGACTTGGAAAAATACACATTCTGCAAGATTTTATGAAAGAACACACGAATAAAGGGGGGGAGGGTCAGTGAAAAAGAATCAGAAAATTGTTATCGTGCAGTTGGATGTTCTAAATCTAGATTTGCAATGATAACAACGATTTGTTTGTTGAAAATAGCCAGTCCACAGCATTTTATTCCAGTTTGCAAATTATACACACCCGCATATATTGGGGAGGTTGAATATGAGAATACCTCCCCTTAACTGAAACCAATGAAGAAGTAAGTTTGTGAAAGTGATCCGATTGAAGTTCAAATCATAATCGTGTACCATGAACCTATCATAGTTGACAACCAGACGAACTCGATAAGCTTTTTTTTATATGTTCTGGTTCCCACGAAAAGGGATATCCTGTAATGTTCAGAGAACATCGTGAGAACCAAGTGATATAAGGTAGGAATTGGTGTTCTTCTTGAATTTCTGGAGGTTATATGCCTCGGGAAACAGCTCCTTTGGCAATGTGTTCCAGGCCCTCGCTGTTCGTTGGATGAACGACTCTTTGGAAAGAGATGTTTCGCAGGTCTCCACGAGGCGAATTGCCCTTTTTTGGACAGAATCCAACAGTTTCAGGGTATATTTGGCTGCTGCACTCAAAATATGGAAACAGTATTCCAGGACAGGTCGGATCTGTGCCTTATAGATCATAAGCAGCTGACTGGAAGTGAAATAACTCCTGGCCCGAAACAGAAAACCAAGTTTTTGGGATGCACTTTTAGCAATTGATCTCACGTGATTTTCCCAAGAAAGATTATTGCTGATAGTAATCCCAAGCATCGAAATGGATGTCTTCAAAGGTATGGTTACTCCTGACAAGCTTATGTTGGGCACAGTGAGATCGGCTTTTCTAGAGAAAAGGCATGCTTGTGTTTTGTTTGCATTGAAATCTACCAAATTATTGGATCCCCATTCGAGACTTGTTGCCAAGTCCATATTTATGTTGCGTTATGATAAGAGAGTCAGATGAAACCGTCGACCACTACATGGAGAGACCTGTTTGAGAGAAAACTAGCTAGCAGAGAACATAGCTGGGGAGGCAAGCCATAAGATGGAAGCTGTCGAGCAACTCTCTACCAATGTTGGTTCATTGATAAAACGGTGAATATTTTCAATTATCTGACTAGGAAAGTAGTTTCAAGAATCTTCAATCTTCAAAAGTTCGAAAAAACCTCCGATATCTATCTTCATTCCCTTATTGCTATCAAGGTTCTATGATCTTGATAGGTTTTTCTTTTGTGTGATGAAGAAGTATGATAAAACAAGAAATCATCTCCAAGAAACTAGTAACTGATGTTAGTATAACAAAAAGTCCTTCATAGGGGGTAGAGAATAATGTTATTACATTATTTTTACAATTCATTGGAAATGGCCCATATTTACTCTGAATGATTAAAAAACTGACCAATTCGTCAATGTGTGAAATGTGAACCTCTTGGAATAAGTAGTTGACAAGTTCTTTTGTTATGAACCCCTTGATTTAAGTATACACAATCGAGTATCCTTGTCGAACAAACTGTTGATATATCTCTTCAGGCACGCCCAGTCTTTACGTGAATAATGAGGCTCTTCAAGAGGCTCTAAATATAGAGCAGACTCGAGAGCAGATGACACGTCCCTCGAATGGAGATAGTAGATATAATAATCTTTGTCAGTTCCAAACCTCATAACATTCAATTGATGTTCGCTTTTATTCATTGAATCTATTAACGCGATCTATGTATGGAGAACTAAAAGTAATATGATTCTGGAAATTCGTATAGAAATGGTGAAGGGAACATGGAAAATCCAACTAAAATATTCTCGTTATTCATTTTATTCATTTATTCATTATTTATTTATTTATCTGATGGCATGTCATAATGACAACGTTGTGTCATTCAATTTTGATGACATAAAGAAGCTCATTATACGGTACTTAGTCCCATAATGAATTCATTATGGGACTAAGTACCATAATGAAATTCTATATGAAAAACATGTAATGGTGAGAGAGTTTATTCAAAATGCATAATTATGTACAAAACTGCTTATTTTAAATGGTAAAAGAGCATTTACTACAATTTGCAATATTAATTCCAATGGATTCTAGAGTTTTTACATCAGTAGGTAGTTGATGATTTTTGGTAAACTTGTGATCCTGTTTGGTTTTTGGCACCAAAAATTGCTTCAGATATTCTTTCTTTTGCTCTTTCGAATTCTCAATGTAACGTTTAGCAACAGTATTGCTTTTCCATCCGCCATGACGTTTCACGGTACACAGATCAGCTCCAGAATCAGCCAAAAATGACGATCGCCGAAAACAATGTCCGGTATATTCTTCAGGATGAGGTGAAGTAAAAAAAGTGGCAATAAGTTATGGCATTTTACCAAATGTATGTATTCCAACGGGTTGTTTTGTGCATTTCTTATTTTCATAAGTGACAAAAAAACGAAGATGGTTTGTGTTGCAAGGTCGTATTTTCACATATTGTCTGACAAGTTCAACTATATTCAATCCTGGGATATTCCCCGAAGTTACAAAAAATTCTCGCGTTACCTTTGTTTTTGTATTCGGTAAAATAATTCTAAAAACGGTTCCTTTATCTATTACATTTTCAACAAGCATATTATTTGTCAATTCCTCTATTCTGTATGCTCCATCACTTCCTATTATCATAGCAACTCTATTAAATAAAATGTATCATCTGATGCTTCCGTTAACAACTCGGTAACATCTTGTTTAGTAAAAAATTTAGATTTTTTAGCTCTGTAACTTTCTCATTTACGTTTTAATAATGCAACCAGCTCTACCGTACTTACTAATATCGACGTGTTTCTTGTTGATTAAATACTTCTTATCATCGAATAATACGACCAAAGAGAAGATGTTTTTTTTTCCTTAGATAAGAATTCAAAGTAAGCCAACAATACTCTTTCATTAGTGATATTCTTACTCCTTTCGAAGGTGAACTACCAGTTTCATTATCATGGCAAAGAATAGCTTTTTTGATGTGGCTGGATCAGAAAAATCTTTGGAGAAAAATAAGTATATGCACATAACATCATTCTGAATATCCAACAGAAAACAACAACTTTCCTGGCTATTTGCCACGTCGAACATTGAATTTTATCTGTTGAACATCCAAAAGGAGAGCATGTAGAATTAAAATCCAATTTCAAACGACCAGTAGTATTGCTGTACGGCAACACAATTGAGTTAACAATGAAAGACAGAATTATGAGAAGATATTCAGAACACGGTGTTATTTTGCTAGACTATTTCACGTTCACGAAGCATAAATAGTTATTTATGTATTAAGGGAATTATGAGGGCCTTAATTACCGATGGCAAAGTTTGCGTCCCGAGGGCCTCTTGCCCGAGGGACAGCAATTGCCAGAGGTTATTAAGGCTCTAGAATTCCCGTGATACATAGATAATTTTATTTCTGACTGATTTCGTTCATTAGATACCTTCCCGATTGGAAGTTAGACATGTTTTTCCGTATAGTTTCGATGTCATCAGAACGTCAGATGATGATCTTGACTACCGCGAATAGGAGATTCCTTATTTCTACGTTATTGCGTGGTTGTTGCTATGCATTTCTTATTCAATTTTAGCTAGAGGGAATTATAGCATCTATAACATCCCAAGGGAGTTATGACCCTCATTATAGATATCGTAACTATGACGATATAAGCTTATAATGTCACTGTCAGAAATAAAAGCATTTATTATAAATGAGTGATTAATTCTCACAAGTACAGCCATAATTATTTCATGCCAAACTGACAGACTGCTTCGCTATCCATAAGTAACATCTATTTATATCGTTGGAAACGTCAACGCTGATAGACCAATCAGAATTAAAAAACAGTTAATTTTTTCGCGATAAGCACACGTTGTCTCTGGCTTGTGATTGGTCAGATTATGAGATGGGTAAAATAGTCAATCAAATTATTCCCCGAACAATCTGAAACTTTGTTGGAATCAATAAAATCGAATGGTATTGCTGTGATTGAAAATTGAATTCCGAAAAGTGCTTTGGAGAGCAAACTCACCAATCTTTTATCCCGTGACCCAAAATCTCCAGGAATTCGCAATTTCTGTCGCGTACAATACAATACAACCGCCCGCCAACTCCGAGAAAAAAAAAACATTGTGAAGGGAGGCAATATTTTTCCGGTGTAGATGTATCGCAGAGGAACACGTCTCTCCCATAACAAAGTCCACCATTACTTCATCTGACGAGTTTTCTTCCCGACAGGAAATGATTGTCTGCATCGGAAAATAGAGATATCTGGATGAAAATTCATCTTGATTGATCATAGCTCGATTGCCATTGATTGTGAATTTTCCAGATGAACATTGTCGATGATAGCAGGTGCAGGGTCGCAGGGTGATTCTGATTGTTTATATTTTACTCAATTAAGCTCAGTTAATATTGGTCTCACAGAATCGTTGGGATGCTGGGAGAAAATGAAGTATTTTTTATGGGCATTCAGAATCTATTACTATATAAATTGCAAAAAAGCATCGTAAACCTAAAAATTTCACATAAACTTGAATTTTTTAAAAGGGACACACTGTATTTTATTTGTCTAATCGATAGAGCTCTTTCTTCTGATTTCAAATATTTATATATATACTTAATTGAGGTAATTTATTGTCAGTTTTTGGAAAAAAAGTTTTCATGGTATATAATATCTAAGAATCTATATTTTTCGAAAACTGACAAGTATAACTTCAATAAAGTATATATATTCGAAATCAGAAGAGAGCGTTCTATCGATTAGGAAAATGAAATACAGGGTGTTTCATTTGAAGAATACAAGTTTATGTAAAATTTCCAGGTTCACGATGCATTTTTGCATTTTCTAGTACTTCAACAAACCTTTGAGAATAAAAATGTATTTCAAAAATATTATAACTATTGTCTGGATGTTACTAAAGTGTCTAGGCATCACATAAATAAAATAAATTGAAGTAGTCCCGAATTTTTCGAAGAAAAAGAAATAAACCCAAACTTGTGCCTTACAGGTACTTTTTCATACGTGTCTAATGATGACCAAGTGCCGAAACTAGTAGATAATAATACTATGTATTAAAAATTTCTTTAGTCGACCCACTTTAGGTTTTTAGCATTTTTCTTTGAAATGAGAAAGTTAGTGCCGACTTTCAGCACACCCTATATAACTCGAGAACTCAAAATATGTCAGGTGAATTGGAGATGATCAATTATAACAGCACACCAATTTTATATTTTTATTCCACCTACAAGTTGGAAAACTGCTATTGTGTGACCTGCGCAAATCACCCTGTATAGGCTTAAACATTCATATTAATTTTGATCATGAATTCAAAACTCAAGCCTGTATTTTCTCTAGAAAATCGGAACTCAGTATGCCTGATAACTCATTATGTCTGGTACCACCATTCCCAACAAGAGAACGATCAGCAATACTCATGGAAAAATTATGTCGGATCCATCGCAAAAGCTGCTGCACAAAATCTCGGTTTCTACAAAGCACAGATACGGCCAGTTTTAGAATACTGTCCTCATGTATGGGGTTCAGCACCCAAACATACGATGATGCTCTCTAGATTCCATCCAGAGAAGAACCATTTGCCTGGTGGGTGATGCCACATTCACCAACTCGTTGACCCCATTAGAACACCGTAGAAAAGTCGACGAACTTTCACTTTACTATAGATACTTCCACGATAAATATTCCTCAGAAATCTCTGCTATAATTCCATCACTTGCAATACCAGTCAGACAAACTCCACATGCCCGGTCAGCACACCCCTTGATCGTTAACCTTGAAAAATCTACCGAAACTCGTTCGTCCATAGAATGGCGGAGGAATTCTTTCTCAATGAAAGTATTCCCAAGAACTTATCACCTTCAAAAGTTCAGAACCAACCATTACCTTCTCTCCCTATCCTCCCTAGGTACGCGCGATGTTCCGCGAACATTAAAAGAATTACCTTTCGTGTGCTCCAAGAGAATAAAAAACACAATCGAGATATCGTGAATTGACCTCTTTTCCACTGATACGAGGCAAATTTCATAAGAATTATAAGGTTTGAATAATAATTTTCTCTCAACAGGATTCGGGTGTCTAAGCTGCTTATCCGTCCATTTCCATCCCATCATTCGCATGTTCTCTGGTTTTGATAGTAGGAGAGCCGGCTGAAAATTTCGACAGTCATCTAATAACGAAATATGTTATACGTTCCAATGTCATGTAGAACATTGTATTTTATCGAACAGCGCCTGTGCCAATCCCTTTGGCCGTGAATCCACCATGTACTCACGGCGTCAAATAGGGGTAGCCCCAGGTGACTCCAGGCATCTCTTGCTTAAAGCTTGAGGTCCCCACTCTTGTCATGGTAGCGGTATGCGTGAAATGCCGCGAACGAACACCCATCAAACGGGACATGGGTAGCTTGGCTTGCTCAGCAAAAACTGGAACTTTGGTGTACCGTGTGCCTTAGTTCGTCAGGGAGGAGGCAGCCCCAAGCGATCCTACCGCCAGCTTCTGTAACCGAGGTAGATGAACGTGTAAAAGTCCTCTAACGATCACTCATTCAACGGGACGAGAGGATTATTGTCAACATGAGTAGCATTCAGACCGAAGCCTCTTGCGATGGCGACCCATCAAACGTAACAAGAGGAATCTTGGGTAGGTACCTGGGGTGATGGGGATAGCCCCATCAGGTCGTACAGAAGACCTGATGTCTCACCAATTGAGTTGGACTCCAGGGGGCAGAGGTGTCTGAAAAACACCACCGGACTACGGTAGAGGAGGTGAAGAAGAATCCCACTATAATTCAAGTGGGAGAAGATCTTGCCTGCCTCGGCGGGTGAGCAGCGTTTCTGCTCGGGCACTACACGAGAAAAAAAAAAGGATTTGTTGCATCAACAAATTATTTATGCTTGAGTTATTTTTGTTGGACTGAGCAATTTTTTGTTGAATCAACCAGATACATGATTATTCCATGGAAGCAGCTTGATCAAATCAAGAATGTTGGCTAATTGAATCAACAGTATAATATCAATTCCATCAACAAAATATATGGTTTCTTCAAAAACAAATTATGTCAATCCAAAATAATGTCGATGTTGATTCAACTATAAACATTTCGTTGATTTGATCAAACAATGATCATTTTGATGAGATTATATCTTTGAAACAACATACTAGTTTTCTTATTCCGATGTAGCAATAAATTCGTTTCAAACGGATCATTTGCTTGAATAGAGCAACGAAATATGTAAAATCAATGAAATATTTCGTTCATTCTACATCAACTTAAATTTTCGCCTCTAGATGGTTGGTCTGTTGCGATTTAGTTTATCTATTTGACCATGTTATAATATGCAAACATTACATTTTCAATTCACGATATCTATTGATACTCCAGATCACGCCAACAGCCGTTCTTAGTTGTTCACCTGGTACATCATTTCAAATGTCCTAGAAATAGCATCCTTCAGACGTCCCACGTGGACATATTGAAGAATGTCCATGCCAGGACCTTATTAACATGTTCCTGAACGTTCAGAGCGTTCCTTCAGGGACATCCATCAATTGTCCCAAGTAGTACATATTCTGGCATGACTTCAGATCCTATTTTATATCCCTTCTGGAACTACCATGTCCCATACGGTACATTCCTCCAAATATCTCTGCACTGACGCTCTAAATATTTCCAGGATCCTATAAAATTCGAAATGCCCCTTAGGGACATCCGTCGAATATCCCAATGGGTACATGAACTATTATGATTTCGTAAGGAGCTACTATAGATGATCCATATGCTCGTCTAAGTGATAAGTAAACAAGTGAGGTACATAGTTTTTAAAAGGTATCAGATTAGTATAGATGTAGTTTTCATTAGGTATTAGATTAGTATAGAGGTCAGATAATTTATACGACGCTATAAAAGCAGATGATATTTTATCATTGCTCATGTAAGATGAAAGGGGGCACCAAAGATGTGTATACGACACTATGAAAGTTCAGAGAACACAAACTACGTACTTAGCCCACTCGACTGCCAATAGGGACTAAAAAAACAAAAACAAAAGAAAGTTAAAACAATGCCAACATATTTCTTCTTTGTGGGAAATCAAGACAGTCGAGTGAGCTAGGTATGTAGTTTATGGGCAAAAAATTAAGACAGTCGAGTGAGCTAGGTACCTAGTTTATTGGCGAAAAATAAAGACAGTCGAGTGAGCTAGGTACGTAGTTTATGAGAAAAAAATCAAGACAGTCGAGTGTCCTTTTTTTTACTTTCTTTTGTATTTTGTTTTGTTTTCTATTGGCAAGTGATTATCTAGGAACTTGTAAATTTTTTAGTTTTTTCATCGTACCTCCCGAACTATTGAATTCAGAGAAAAATGTTATACGGATTTTTTGTAGATTCTATCAAAAGGAATAATTTTGGTTCTATAACATCTTCAGATATTTTCAGTTGTTTTCGAGATATTTGGAATTATCTGAGAATAAAATTTTCAACACTTTTGTTCCATCTTCCAATCAAGAAAATGAAAAAATATTTCATGGTTCAGTGGAAGTCGATGAGCTTCATCTATCGATAATCTTTGTTTTTCAATATATCTTCATAGTACCCTATGAGTTGTTGAAATTTTTTTTTTCATATTTTTCACTTTATTTCCTGTACTATTGGGTTTACAGAAAAAAATATAAGAAATAATGTGTAGGAAATGTTCCAGTGGATAACTTTGCACTTTTGATAATTTTCGATTTTTCCATTTGTTTTCGATATATATTGAATTGAAAGGGTTTCAAATTTTGATGTTTTGATTTTCATTTGTTTTTCCATTTTCCGATGGATGCACGGACAAATGGTTAAATAATAATTTGTTGCGTCATCAAAGAGGCATACGTTGCATTTTTCAAATTTGGATTTAGTCTATTGGTTCAGGAGATATGTCGTTTTAAAGCGAACCGTGTTTTTCGGAAAATCTCCTTGAAAAACCCACTTGGAATTTCCCGACCCTGCTCAGTCTCAATAGGCTTCGTCTCTTCCTGATAGAGTTATTTTTCACAAAAAATGAAATCGATCGGACCACTTTTGTGATTTGTAGAGTGGTCGCAAGAAACTTTCGGTGATGAAAAATCGAAAAAACCTGGAAAAACCACCTTAGAGTTTTCCGATTTCCTTCATATTTTAATGACATAATATTGTTTTGAGTACAATAAGATGGCAAAATTTCAAGTCGATATGTCAAAGGGTTCCGGAGATATATCTATTTATGATTACCACAGAGTACAGACAGACAGACAGACCACACACAAAAACCAAAGTTGCTCAAAATTCGATGGGGATCATTTTCTCTAAAGTAACTATACCTCTATCTCGCTTAGTTTCCGAGATAGCATTTTTGGCAAGGCCGTAGTATACTCCACTATGTATAGCGTCGTATAACAAGAATATTCTTAAGGAGATATAATTTCATAAGATGTCATGAGTACAACGTTTTAAGGGCGTAACAAGGACGTTCTCAGAATGTCCTGGATACGATTCTGAATGTGTCCTTTGGAACATCTATCGTTAGTATAGTTTTGTTGAAATCTTATCGTTTGTGGAGTTTTAAGATTTCGAACATAATCGATGAATATAGATTGAAATTATTAGCAAAAAAAGAAAAACTTAATGCAACCTCAACGCCCTGTATCTTTTTTCCACAGCCATATTTTATTGAGGCATGTTTGATCCCATCGTCATATTTTTGTCCAAACAAACCGCTTGTAGCCAATGCCCCAATAGTTATGACTCACCCTGTATCAAGCGCTCAACAGTCACCATTCTGATGAAGAATAATCGCCTTCTCTCAGCTCTCAGCTTCTCGAGTCCTTCCCTGACTCTGCTCTAATTATTTCACCTAGAGCCGGCATCCAGGGCCTCATTATCATAATTGGACCTTGTTACTTGTGAGATGCCATCTCACCTGGCCTCACCCATTCCGGATATCACATTATTACCCCATAAATTCTGCACGCCTATATGCCATTAAGGGGGGTTGAAACCCCCGTAGAGAGGGATGCGTGAAAGTAGGGCTTTTAATCACATGAAAAACGTGATATGTCATCATGTTTCCACGGTTTGGTATTTATAGAAGATCCACACATGCACGTTTCAATACCAATGCTGAAGGTGCAAGTAGGTAAGATTATGAAGACGCTCAACTTGACCAGCTTTGAGCCTAAATCGTCGTTGAAGTCACTGAGTTGCGTATGTGATTTTTTACTAGGTATATTCGAAGGGGTGCAATTTGAAGTTTACAGAATGTCCATGTTGTCATTATCTGAAAAAGCGTAAGCCAATTTCAGTAAATCTTTGTGAACACTCAAAATGTATTTTATGAAATCTGATGCTGATAAATAAATAACGAAGATCTTATTCTCTGAGAGACATTTCGACAAATAACGATATACGCCCTTTAGCCGCTTTAGAGGTCCTCTTGAACCCACCACCACTACAAATATATATTCAAGGCGAAGCCAGAGCAGTCGTGAGTAGATTGTCAAGGGGTCAAGCACCCATAAGCAACGCGCACGGTAAAGACTATAGGAAGCTATATGAAGAGTTGGAAAGCGACCCCACCATGGGGATGCCAAGGGATGGCATAATTCCAAAATATAGCTTTGAAAAAACTTTTGAAATAAGTATAACGGACAGAGAGGCATGGAAGGAAGGACCTCCTGTCAATGCAGACATTGCTGTCTATACGGACGGCTCCAAAACTGAGAAAGGATCAGGAGCTGGTATTTATGGGACCAAGCCAAAGACAAGAATCTCACTGAGCTCAGGCAAATACGCTACGGTGTTTCAGGCAGAAATTATTGCAATACATCATTGCGTGAAAGAATTGATAAGGCAAGAGTTCAAGGGCAAAACCATTGCAATCTATTCAGATAGCCAGGCGGCAATCAAAGCAGTCAACTCTATGCAAGTTAACTCAAAACTAGTATGGGACTGCTTAGAAAACCTAAATGCACTGGGCAGTCAGAACAGATTGACTCTAGCATGGGTACCAGCACATACAGAGTACGAGGGCAATGAAGAGGCAGACTCACTTGCCCGAGCAGGAGCAAACAAAGCTCTTAATAGCCCAGAACCCTTCTGTTGTATTGCGAAAGCTATACAAAAGACTAGTATCAAATCATGGATGCAAACTAAATCTCAAGAATGGTGGAACAACTCGCCAGGAATGAGACAGGCAAAAGAGTTTATTAAAAAACCATCACCAACATTCACAGAATATCTACTAAGCCAGAAACGAAGTTCAACTAGAATACTAGTGGGACTTCTCACAGGGCATTGTAGGCTCAACAAACACATGAGTACGATAGGTCTGACTGAATAACTGCTGTGCAGGTTCTGTCAAGAAGAGGAAGAAACAGCAGTACACATACTTTGCCACTGTGTGGGCTTGTCAAGACTAAGGTTCCTTACGCTGGGTGAGGAAAAACCAGGAGCCCAGAGATACACAGGAGATCTGAAAGCTAGCCTATGGAGTCTCATAGAGAAGGCGGGGCTAGCCGAAGAACTCTAATCCATTTTGAGGGCAGACACAATAGATCTGAAAAGGTCGCAGTGTGGAGGCAGATAGCCCGAAGGCCCCATTTCAAATCTTTAGTGAATATGATTCAATAGATCATGTTTATTCAAGCCCAATGAGATCATGGAGAAAAACACATACAAAACGCAATTCAGTCGCAATCTAACATCAAAAACATAAAAAAAAACGGCCAACAAAAAAATCTTGGTGAAATTCCGACCAAATCGTTTCGAAGTGTTGAACTGAATTTGAGTTTCGAAAAAAAAGCTGATGACTGGGTTATTATACAGAGAAAGATACCAGTTACTCTTTCACGCTTAACTTCTCAACGCCCTGTTGTACAAGTGAGTGATTAAACTCAGCTTCATCATGTATTGGGTTGAAGTGTGATCCCTTATTGACAAAATGGTTTTTGATTTACGTCAATATCTTCTTTTATAGAGAATATACAAATGTTTTAATAGAGTATGGATTAACATCTATAGGAAACACATCGATGAGTTGATATCAATCGTTTCCTCCTCATTTTTTTTAGCCTTTCATCGTCAAAGAGATTAAGATTATCATTAGCGCAATTGTTACTTTTGGTAGACAGGCACAACTGACAGATCTTGACGACTGAGAAATATCGATCGAAGAAACTCTCATTTCTTCTGGGTCTCTGTGATTTACCAATAAGCGTTAGGTAGATGAGAATTACCGTGATTCGAAAGAAGGCATGTCAACTGATTCAGTTCAGTTTTAGTGAAGAATTTCAGTTGGTTCGAAATGAAAAGAAGAATCACTAACGATATCACAACATAGGTGGAGCGAAAGAATGTACCTAATGATATGTATACGCTCTGTATTCACTCACCTGTGCCCCGTTCTCTGTCACTGCATTCCGGATATTCGGAAATATACGGAGAATTTGAGCGAACATTCTGAAACAGAGGAAAATAGATGAGTTTTATATTCGTTGAAAAGGAAATTATTAATCTGGATTCATCCGGAGTCAGATGAGTTTGTCTACATGGTCACATACATAAACTACGAACTTGAATAAAGCGGACTACTGAAAAAAGATAATAAACGAACTAGAATCCAGTAGCTATAAAGTTATCTCTCGTGACGAAGTGGTTTCAATCAGCTGTGCCTTAGGGAACAATCTCCTGATGACATTCAGCATTCAAGAGATATATTGATTTGATATGTGAAACCATGCCTGCAAATTTAGTTATCATTTTCCTAGGTGTCACTACTATTAGTAGGAAAATAACATCTTCAAAGTTATCATAATAAGCCGGATCAATTCAATCGAATATTATGATCTTCGCGACTGAAAGTGTATTAAACTGACACTTATATAACACAGCCATATTTATAACGGATATATCATCTTTATACGGCCAAAAGGTTATTGTGCGTGATCATTGTCATTTAACAAATATATTTCAAGGAACGGCACATCAGGCTTGTGATTCGGATTACAGAAATTACTTATATTATTTGAGTCTTCTGTCCATCCTTTATTTGAGTATACCTACAGGTTCTTCTGAGATATGAAATAATGTCCTTCCTCTCTAAAAACATCAGATATCAGATATTCTGTGACGCTCTATTATTTGTATCGCTTGAAGCGCAAGAAAGGGAATAATAGAGATCAAACTTTACAGGGTGTCCCTAAAAGATATCTACAGAAACTTACTACATATTTATCAGACCAAAACATACAAGCAAATATACCTCAGTACAAAATTGCTTAGTTTTGGACGCCAGACGGTTCGAAGTTACAATTTTCAAAACATTTTTGCTTCGTAACTTCGAAACGGCTGATGAGATTCCACTCAAATTTGATAAGTGGTGATAGCATTATTGGGCAATACAACCCATATAATGATTTTTTTTTAATATCATTCCATGCTATACGCGGCATCGTGTGAAACTCTCTCCACTTCCTGCAAAATATGCGTTTTACAACTATTTCTTATGTAATATACGTTTTCCTACGACTACTATTGTGAGTGATGAATATTTTACACAAAACAATGGCAGTAAGCTTCTCCTTACGCACGTGTAGAAAAGAAGGGAAGAAACACTCCGAAACTGAAATTCCCATACGGGAGTGGCTGGTTGCCCGACTGGCGTGATTTCAACTACGACATAGCCACAATGCTCAAAATGGAATGAAGATTTCATTCTTCTTTTCTACTCAGATGGCGTTGCTTTCATATTGTCTATAACGGACGCCTCTGGGAAAATATAATGCCGACTTGATTTTTGTTAGGCTAGGCTACGCTAGTCGATGGTCTTAGGACTGCTGGCTGGAGACTGCCCTGCACTGATGAGAGTGAAAGAGCTGAAACCGGTCTGTAGGTGTCTAGCGTGGCCTGGCTAAATCGAAATCAATAGGCATTCTGGAAAGAATAACTTGTATCAGTATTCGTTTATACGAGTCGATACATAGATTTCGGGAGGATGTTATTCAATGTTCTGCGTTGAATTAGCCAGGAAAGTAGTTGTTTTTCTCTCGCAATCTACCACTGTTGTTTATTTCATGAACATTTCGTGGAAATGACTTCGAGCTTTTGTTTTTTGTTGAAGTTGTTATATGATACGAAAAACGGCTTCATTCAGTTCAAATTGGGGAAAATGGTTCGTTATGTAATTTACCAATAAACAAATACAAGAATTATTGTAGTTTGTACTTTTTCATGCAGTTAGCTCAAAGTGCCGGGAGACGTATTCGATATTTGTGTCTTAACACAACATCTATACTATCCTGAAGGAAGTATAGTGTAGTCGTAGAAAAAGTATAGTACATTTCTCGAGATGTAAAGCACTTGAGCGCTTATGAAGTTACACTCCCGCAGCTACCCTAGTGCTCTTTTGAATCTATTACTGCACTAGTGGGCGAATGAGATAAGAAATAAGTTTCGACCAAAATACTATTTCTACTCCATATCAACGATTTGTTGGAAGCAACTTAATTTCCAGCACACAGCTTTGCGGATAATAGTACCCTTCATACCGCCTTCTCTTCTAGGGCTCCAATACCAGCCAGGCAAATCAGAAACGAACGAGGGAGAAATGTTGACAACATAAATATGGACTTGGCAACAATTCTCGAATGGGGATCCAATAACCTGGTAGATTTCAATGCAAACAAAACACAAGCATGCCTTCTCTCTAGAAAATCCGATCTCACTGTGCCCAACATAGGCTTGTCAGGAGTGACCATACCTTCGAAGACATCCATTTCGATGCTTGATATTATTACTATCAGCAATAATCTTCCTTGGGAAAATCACGTGAGATCAATTGCTGAAAGTGCATCTCAAAAGCTTGGTTTTCTGTTCCGGGCCAGAAGCTATTTCACTTCCAGTCAGCTGCTTATGATCTATAAGGCACAGATCCCACCTGTCCTGGAATACTGTTTCCATATTTGGAGTGCAGCACCCAAACATACCCTGAAACTGTTGGATTCTGTCTAAAAAAGAGCAATTCGTCTCGTGGGTGATGCCTCGCTCACAAACTCACTCACTTTTCTGGAACACCGTAGAAAAGTTGGCGATGTGGCTCAATTTCGTAGATATTCTCATGGACGATGTTCTCCTGAAATATCAACAATAATTGTTCCTCCCTTGGCAGTCCCCGCGAGATTAACCCGTCGAGTTGAGGCTTCGCACCTCTTCGTGGTCACTTTGGAGACCTGCAGAACATCTTTTTCCAAAGACTCGTTCATCCAACGAACAGCAAGGCTCTGGAACACTTTGCCAAGGGAGGTGTTCCCCGAGGCATAAAATCTCCAGAAATTTAAGAAGAACACCAATTCCTAACTTATTTCCCTTGGTTCTCACGTTGTTCAACATTACAGGATATCCCATTTCGTGGGAACCAGAAAATACAAAAGCACGAAGCCGTAGGCATGCGTGCTTTAATGTCTATATCCTACTCGTCACGTAAATACCTATTACAACTCATGTTGTGTAATGTACTATTTTCTTGCAGGTGTCGCGCCCCGATAGCCAGCCTCGATTGCATGGAAGAGTTCAGCGCGGGCAGCGCCCTAAGCGCTTTGGCGGACCGACCGACAGGCGCGGGCGGGGGCGGCGATACGGGCGGCGGCGGGGCGGCCTCCAAGGAGCAACTGCTGCTGGGCGGGCTGGCGCAAGCGACACCCGCCGCCGCTGCCGCCCGTCAGCTGGCGCGCCAGACGTCCGGCACGCCAGGCCTGCGGTACAGGAACTTGGGCAAGAGCGGGTTGCGCGTATCCAACATCGGATTGGGTGAGTTCCTGAGCGCTCGAAAATGATCGGGCCACTACAATATTACATATTAATAGTTTATTTTCTGTAGTATATGTACAGTGTGTCCAGTTTTCGATGCTTTTGTCTGATATCTCAGTTATCTTTGGAGATAGAACCTTGCGGTTTTCGCGGTCCTGTGCCACTTTTTTGTGAAACTCAAGATGGCCTTATCAGATTTTGCAAGACTGTTTCCGTTTATGAGATACAGGGCGATTTTGAAAATTCATACTTTTTGGACCCCCTCTATATCCACGAAGTTTCTCAACAAAAATGTCAAATCAAAATCTTATCGCATAGAGAATTTCACGCATAATCCAGTGGCGCACTTAAAATTTTTTTTCGGGGTATGGTTTTGGAGATACGACTCAAACTTATGATTTTTTAAATGGAACACCCTGTATTTCATAAGCTCATTGAATTTCTTATTCTTTGTCTTCAAAATGATATGTAACGAATGAATATAAAATTTTCAAAATTGCTCAAAATCACTAAAATATTGAATTTTGATAGTTGGTTATGGATTTTTCTTATGAAAAACGTTCCAATTGAAGAAATATTTCTTTAAATTTTTTCATGGAGAGGTCAAAACCAGTATCAACACTTATTAATTAACAAAACACTAAACTTGGGTACCTGATAGCAACAAATAAATAGTAATAAAAATTTCATAATGATGATTAAATATTTACTAAAATAATTGAATTCCGGAATTATTCAGCAACTTATTCATTGACATGTTCAAATTGATATCCATTTTCCTCAACATACAGTTGACAAACTTTCTCAATACTTCTTAATACAGTGAGTGGCCCAACAAACTTGAAGAACTTTCTGCAACAACAGAGGCAGTGTTCCAGGAATTACAAAGACATCTTTCAATGATTAATATGTATTGAGAAAGTTTGTGATAAAAAATGGACATCAATTTGAACAATTCAATGAATAAATCACTGAATAATTTCGAAATTCAATTGTTTTAGTAAATATTCAATCAGGTGCTTATTCTACATTATAAACTTTTCATTGCTATATATTTGTGGATATCAGGTATCTAAGTCTTGTGTATTGCAAGTTAATTAGTGTTGAAATTGTTATTTCCCCCTTCATGGAACAATCAAAGGAAATATTCCTTCATTTGTAAATTTTTTTATATGAAAATCCCTCGAAAAACCCATAGCCTACTATTAAAATTCAATGTTTTAGTGATTTTCTAAGATTTTTGAAGATGTTATACTCGTACATCATATATCATTTCGAAGGAAAAAAAAATAAGGAATTTAATGAGCCTATAAAATACAGGGTGTTCAATTTAAAAAATCATAAGTTTGAGTCGTGCTTTCAAAACCACACACCGACAAAAACTTTTCTGTGCGCCACTGGATTTTGCATGAAATTCTCTATGGGTTAAGATTTCAATTTGACATTTTCGCTGATAATCTTCGTAGATATAGAGGGGGTCCAAAAAGTAAAAATTTTCAAAATCGGGGGGTCAAAATCAACATCGAAAACTGGACACACTGTACACTTACCGGCAAAAAAACCGGCCATCAAAAAACCAAGGCAAATTGTTCGCCCTGTAACTTCTTTGATTTTTGTCCGATTTTGTTGAAATTTTGAGCAAATCGTATTTTCATGTATCGGAATTTCAGCCTGAATATTAGGTCCTGAGAAAAGCTGATGGCTTGATCACTATACAGGGTAAAACAAAAGTTATTCTTATACCCGTAACTTCTTAACGCCCTGTGGAAAAGATGAGTGGTTGAACTTAGCTTCATCATCTTTTGGACTGAAGTATGATTCCTTTTCAACACAATGGTCTTTAATTTAATTTTCAAATTTCAAGAGAAGATACAAGTGTTTCAAAAAGGTATGGACATTTTTCATTTTTTGTATTAACAATAATTGAGAACCATTCTCCAACCTTCTGCTTGCTTCATCATGTTTTGAATTGAAGTGTGATCTTTTTCCGTCCTTTCTGAACACGATGGTTCTGGACTCACGTCAATATATTCTTTTTGAGAGAAGATACAACTGATTTAGGACTTATGGAGTTCTTTAATTTTTATTAACAATAATTCAGAACCTATAGAGCATCTCAGGGAGAATTTTGGGCAATTCTTCTAGACTACTTCAGAAATTTTACCAACTCGATGCTACGGCGGTTGAAAACTGTAATTCAAACTCGAGGGCATACTTGTTATTGACTACCTGTCTGCATTCTGTTTGTTTTTTGTAATTGAGGTTTTTTCTGGTGAGTGCTAAGAAAATTAGTGGAAATAAGTGATATTAATTCTTTGAGTTCTTAATCAATGAGTTTATGTAGGCTTTGATTATTGATAAAAGAAATTGAAAAATGCTATACTTTCTTCAAACACTCGTATCTTCTCTTGAAAATAAGATATTGACGTGAATCAAGAACGATCGGGTTGAGGAGGGATCACACACCAATCCAGAGCATAATGAAGCCAATTTCAACTATTCAATTTCGCCACACGGCGTTAAAAAGTGAAGGGTGAACTAGTAACTTGATTTTTTCTTTGTATACTGATCAAGTCATCAGCTTTTCACGGGAACTATTATTCTGGTTAACATTCTGAAACATGAATCTACAAATTATTCGAAATCGAAATCGAAAACAAGTTACAGGGAGAATAATTTCGGCATATCTATTATATATAGCCGTAGAAAAATTATAGTGTATAACTTGCACGGAATGCTAATTTCCTACTCGAATGATCGCAGCATTCGCCTATGGTTCATGCTGCAAACTCCATTCTCGTAGGGAATCACTATCATTCCGTGCTCGTTGAACAATATACTATCATTTTCTACAGTCTGTGCAAGCCTGACTACGAGGTTGCCGGAAATATGATCAAAAACAATTCGATCGAATATCATTTGATCGAGAATCAATTGATCGGAATATCAATTCATCGAATTATATTTTAATCGAACTCATAACATAAATAGTTATTTATTGTACAAGGGAAAAAGTAGTAGATTTTAGCTCGAGGTGAGTTGGAATCTAATATTTTTCCCGTATATAATTTCCTTTGTTTTTACTCTGACAGGAAGAAGGACGAATCAATATTTAGACGATATAACATTATATTAAAATGAAAAAATTGCAGGCATCTTGTTGGAGGCATCGTCATCCAACCAACCAATATTTCCCTCTCTGATTGTATATTAATTTCTATATCTCAGCAGTTTCAGAATCAATGTATTTTCCGTTCAATCTGAGTTCATACAGGTTAGGGAAATATAAGTTGTAATAGGAACCTTTAGTTCCTGTCTAGGTATGAGTGTCATGCAATACATTGCATCTGAATATTCTAGAATGTCAACATGTGAATCGTCTGTTACATAAAGGTTTGGTGAATCTTCCTAAGAATGATCGAAAATCATCTTAGAGTCTTTCAGACTGTTCGATTATTTAGAAGAATGAACTAGAATGTTCAGAATGTAAGAGAATCTTTCATGACATTCAGGAATACACTTCAATGTTTCAGAACTAAGAACTCACGGCGCAGGCAGGTCAATGCTGTCAATGAAAATCTTGCTGAAATCACAGCCTGGGGAACGAACAACCTAGTTGAATTCAACGCCACCAAAACTCAAGCCTGCATTTTCTCTAGAAAGGCGGAACTCAGTATGCCCGATATTGTAATGTCTGGCTCCACCATCCCCACCAAGCCCACCATATCTATGCTCGGTATTTCCATCAGCAACACTCTTTCATGGGATAATCATGTCAGATCCATCGCAAAAGCTTCACAAAAACTCGGATTCTTGTTCCGTGCGAAAAGCTACTTTACACCTCAACAGCTTCTCATGATCTACAAAGCGCAGATACGGCCTGTTCTAGAATACTGTTCCCACATATGGGGTTCAGCACCAAAACATACGCTGATGCTCTTAGATTCCATCCAGAGAAGAGCCATTCGCCTGGTGGGTGACACCACACTCACTCACTCTTTGACATCATTGGAACACCGTAGAAAGGTCGGCGACCTTTCACTTTTCTGTCGATACTTCCACGGGAAATGTTCTTCGGAAATCTCTGCAATCATCCCTTTACTAGCAATACCGATCAGACGAACTAGACAAGCCCAGTCAGCACATCCTTTCGTTGTCAACCTCGAAAGATGTCGAACAGCACTTTATCAAGACTCCTTCATCCATAGAACGGCTAGGCTCTGGAATTCATTGCCTGTGGAAGTATTCCCAACAACATATAATCTCCAAAAATTCAAAAAAAATTCCAATACCTACCTCCTGTCCCTATCCTCCCTAGGAACGCACGATGTTCTTTGAACATTATAGGGATTCCCTTTCGTGCGCTCCAATCGATTAAAAAAAAAAAAAAAAGAATGTTCGAGAATGTTCTAGAATGCATCAAAATGTTCCGTATTAGAAGATTAATTTTTCAATTCCCCTGTCAAATGACATCTCTGCACACATTTTTGGTGCCACCTATGGGATGATACGAGTATTATGATTCATTGAGATGGTATTGTATTGCAGGCACTTGGCCAACGTTCGGGCCGAATTTGACTGAGGAGCAAGCCGAACAAATCATCGTGTTGGCAGTAGAGAGCGGAATCAACGTTTTTGATTTGTCGGAAGCGCATTCGGGTGAGTTCGTTCTTAGTTCAATAAATCAATCAATCAATACTGTGCTTTATTATCCAAGAATGATATTTCTTATCGACAAAGCATGGTTTAAAATTATTCTAGTGGATTTCCACTGTGTCCAGAAGGAAGTAATATAATATATATGTATACATATATAAAAACAAATGAAGTGAACATTGTAAAAACATACGAAAAAATACAAATAGGTACATTATGTAAATTTGAACAAATACTATTAGAAAAAGTTGTGAAATCATAATAATCTTGCTGCAATACCTATACAGGGTGTTTCAAAAAAAACCTGACCCCCCTTGCTAGGGTAGGTAGATCACTGCAAAATAAGTTGGGTTTGCTCAGTGAAAAAATGTCTTAACGGCATCCGTTTCCATGATACAAGGTGTTGAAAAAAATTACTTTTTTACACATTTTTCACGATTATGTCGAAACTACTGGAAACATTGTGATTAAATTTTGTACGGATGTTTCTTGAAATCTGACACATCGCATGAATTTGTTTTTATATCTGACTCTCATAGAGGGCGCTAGTTACACGGTTCGTACCGAGTAGTTTAGAACATAACTTTTTTGAGGTTAGATTTCCCAATCCAAATATGATATGAACTCAAACCTCATTCAATTTTACACCAAAAAGGAACTCTTGGTGAAACTTGATACTATATTCCGTTTTCGGAATATTTTGATTTGAAAATATTGGAGTAGTATTGATGCTGGTATAAAATGAATTTTATTGAGTTCAATTACCTATTTATTCAGATTCAAAAACAATAGGATCATTCTTGTGCTGAAGTTATTGATGGAACAAAGAATCATAAGTAGAAAATTAAGAGATATTTGACAAGAAACATGAAATATTGAATCAGTTAGAGTATAAGTGTTCAAAATGTCCTACGTTTCGACGAATACACGATTCTATATTCTTTTCTTAAGAATGTATTATTCTTCTAAACAGTTGAGGATCAGGTGTTAGGTCATTTAAGTGATGTTCAATTATGTCTCACAACTCTTGACGTGAATTTACCTATGTAGCTTAGACTTTCTGCTCAAGATACAACAAAACTGTGTAATCCATGTTCTCAGTCAAATCTGTTTCGATGTTATTCTTGTGATTCATTGTTATATCAATAAGTTTAGCATCAGAAATGTATTGCTGTTTTCGGTTTTCAATAAATAGGTGATAATTGTTCATAATACTCGCTCTATTACATAGCTTTATACCAGCAACAGTTATCACTTGATCATTTTCAAATCGAAATATTTCGAAAACGCAACACAGTATCGAGTTTTACCAAGAGTACCTTTTTAGTGTGAAATTGAATGATGTTCAAGTTCACATCAAATTTGGATTGAAAAATCTAACCTCAAAAAAGTTATGTTCAAAACTACTCGGTACGAACCGTGTAACTAGCGCCCTCTATGAAAGTCAGATATAGAAACATCGGCATGCGATGTGTCAGATTCCAAGAAACATCCATACAAAATTTCATCACAATGTTGCCAGTAGTTTCGACATAATCTTAAAAAATGTGTAAAAAAATCATTTTTTCAACACCTTGTATCTTGATAACGGAATGCCGTAACGAAATTTTTTTTACTGAGTAAACCCAACTTATCTTGCAGTGTTCTACCTACCCTGTATATGAGTCGCAACCTAGAATCTCTCATCGTAATATTCCTGTAGGTGAAAATATGCTCTTGGTAAGAGAAAACACTTTTTCTGAATTTTTTCAAATTCTTGATTGCTTTGAAATGCTGTGGCAGATGATTATAAATTATTTTGCTTTTGTTAATCACAGAATTTTTGGTAAGCGTTGTCTTTGGTATTGGTAGTTTGAGATCATTTTTATTCCTAGTATATACATTTAGATCCAGAGAGATTCCTTTAATTAGAGGCTGATTTTTGTGAATCAAACAAACAGTTTCCAAGATAAATAGGCACGTGAGTGTCAAAATTTTACAATGAATGAAAAGAGGTATACAATGGTCACTAGATCTATCTTTACAAAGGTATCTCACTGCTCTTTTCTGTGGAACAAATACAAATATTTCATCAGTTTGAATAGTAGTCAAAATACCCATTAGATTACTCTATAATGATTGAAATAATTATCATCCTGAAATGTGTAGACTTTGACAGTCACCAATCAGAGTGACTTGCTTAAACTATTAAAATATACAGTGCTAGTCAAAAGTCCCCTCCCCCCCTCGTATCTTTTGAACGGGTATACTTATAATAATGGCCTTGTGACATCATTTATGACTATTGCGTCACCTGTTATGACCAGTTGAGAAGCCTACATCCGTTTATTTCCACCCTCCAAATTTCATTATTATAAGTATACCCGTTCAAAAGATACGAGGGGGGGAGGGGACTTTTGACTAGCACTGTATAACCTCACCACCATGTATCTAATAAATTTATGGAATATTGTGTCTCTTATTACATTCCGTTAAGTATTAGGCGTATCGAGTTGTGGCTTTCTCCTCCATATATCTCCCCATGTTTTCCTATCTTGTGTCTTCCCATATTATGCCTTTTCTTTCCGATTCCTCTCTGATTCCATCATTCCATCTTCTTCTAGGTCTTCCTATACTGTTTTTTCCTTGCACTCGCACTTCGTATATACTCTTTGTAGTTTTGACGAAAATGTATCTCAAACTTTTGGATACTTCCTGGTGGTTAATTTTTTGAGGAAGTGTGAATTTACTGCAGTAATGCAAGGCAGTGACCTATCCCTTCGTCAAACAAACCCCTATTCAAGAGGAATCCAAATGAAACCACGTATAGACAGAACACGAAAATGACCTGAATTTTTGCTTGCAGGAACTAGAGCGGAAGTCGAATTGGGAAGGATTCTCTCCAGGCGAGGTTGGAAAAGAACGAGTTACATTGTAACGACGAAGATTTACTGGAGCACGAGGTATGTATGCACGAGGAATGCAAACTGATGAAAACAAACGAAAATATCATTTCGTTGTATTTGTATTGACGATACGCCGTGTAAACGAGGTGGTCTCTGATAAGCAATTAACCTATCTTGATCACTAATTTATTAACCTGTCTTAAAACCACCTCATTCAACATAATTCTTATTTCCATCAAGAAGTATTTCTTGCCGAGCGAGACAAGTCGGCAAGTAGGTTTTTGAATAAGTCGTATTGAAATGCCACATAAACATTCACAATATATCATATTCAACTTACCTTTTATATCTGAAGTCCCAGCTAGCAGCTTGTGACACATCCATGTGTATATGCATCGCACTAGTAAAATACCTGAGCTTGCCTACTCTTCAATCAATTTTTGAGGCACTCTTTAGTTATTATTTGAAACAATAAATTACGTTAACTTCATTCTCAATCTCAAAAAAAACTAAAGAAGGGATACAATGGAGGTCCATAAATCAAACTATTCGGTTAAATATGTTGATCATCAGATGGATAATTAATGAATGAAAGTGAATTAAAATAGGATCTGGGCCTAACTAAATGACATAAAACTGACTTGATATTTACTGCATCCAAAGACTAGTTGAGAAATAGTGATAATTGAATATTAACCGTTATGATCCATGATAATTGAGTTATCAATTCAAGTAGTTGATAACTCTTCAACTCATAATGAATGTGAAGATTTCAAATACCAGGTTACTTAACCAGCATTCCGCCTATCACGTGACACAACTGAACAGAACAAAACTCAAAAACGAACTTCCACAAAATTGTGCCAAACATAACTTTTTTGTATAGTAAGTGTATCACGTGACATGAAGGAAGCGAAAACTCAGCGCCAAATTGTATCTGACCAATCATGTGATGGTATTCCATCATTAGGGTGATATTTAGAAATATCTCAACTCGCCTGAATCCATCAACAGGAAACCATAAATAACATTCAACATATTGTTCGAAACAAACAAGTTTCACTTGACAATTTATAATTATTCTCAGAAACTAAACGTATTATATGGTTGTCTTTGCATGGGCAAAAAGCTATAAACTCATCGCAGATCCTTCACAGTATGTGTTTGAAGAAATCTATTTGGACCCCGATAACTTGGATCGAGCTAGCCTTGTCCGTTTTACAATCCAAAAATGATATCAATTTGTTGGAAAAAAGGCATAGTAATAAAACCAGCAACTATATCTCTCGATACCATGTCCTTATTCATGTTATACTTATATGACAATAGTTACTTAAATCCATAAATTCCTTTGCGGTTATAATTGTCAACTGAGATAAGAGACCCGTGCTTTATACCTACTTGTTATAAGAGGGTTGTAAACTATTATTTCGGTTCGGATCTCGATTAACTGTGGAATATACTGGGCGATGTGATTTTAACCAGCTAAGGATTGATTCGATACTCTAATGAATGATAAAAACCTATTCCCGGAGAAATCCATGAAAATGTGCATGTTTATTTCAGAATACGCTCTCTTCATCGATATATCACACTGGGGGGTCTATCGGTAAAGATTACAGGTAATGTGGTTCAAGATTAAGAATTTTGATCACCCTGTATCTGTTCCGATTAAATATCAGTAAATAGTAAATTGAAAGTTGAAATAGGGACATGTGAGCCGTTTTGGCCGATAATGAATAGTTTCGACACAAAGTTGAAAAATCGGTAGATATACTGTGTATTAGTATCAACCCAACCCTTCATTGAGAATTCATTCAAGTAAGTACCCAACAAAGTATATTTTTGTTGTTGAAAAGGTATAAATTTCTCATGCCCGCTATCTCCATTATATCAAAATATTCCTTGTTTGAACATCGTGTTTGAGAAATGCTTTTCCGTCACATAAATATACCGATATCAGTGGCAATTTTCAAATATCAAGACCATACCTTTGCATACTATACATAAATCGATTTCCGTTTATGACGAAAAGCCTATAAAACGGGAAAGACTTTATTATGCCCCAGAGTACCTGCGAAGGACTTATCGTATTCGTATCATGACGAATCGCTATCTCATACGAAATGAAGAGAATCTGAAATGTCGATTTCATCATTTTTCAAAAGTATCAATCCCTTCGAGTTTAAGAGACATCGCAGTATCTTTTTTCTCTTCCTCTTCTTATCGCTTAAATTTTCTGAAACATATTTTTTCGGCAACCGCCCTGGACTAGGTCGGAAAGTATCAGATCCTTCTTGTCACTATTACTATGGAAATCTTGGTAGATAAGTATTGAAAAGGAATATCCTCAGATATAATTATGAACCATGAAAAAATGGATATATTTATGAAGAAATATTACATTGAGAATTCGCATTCTCTATGTGATGAAAATATCAATTCCTTCTCGGTCTATTCAACATAAAACAACTACTTTCCTGGCTATATGCCACGACGAACATTGAATAACATCTATCGAACACACACGATAACAATTTGAAAACAAAATCTTCTGCGGTAGAGAATTTGCATTTTCCTTCATATAAGCATTCTGAAAATTCAACTAAAAACTACTTTCCTGGCTATTTGCCACGTCGAACATTGAATTATATCTGTTGAATATCCAAAAAGTGAGCATGAAAAATGAAAATCCCCTGAAATGGAGAATAAATGAATACAAAAAGCTCAAAGTCATATCCACACAATGTTCATAAAATGACCAACAATGGTAGATTTAGGGAGAAAAACAACTACTTTCCTGGTTAATGCCACGCAGAACATTGAATTACATCCTACCGAAATCTATGCATCGACTCGTATAA